>NOXB01000007.1:0-1200000 GCA_002901145.1 Cladosporium cladosporioides | reverse complement strand
CCCGCATGCTCCGACCTGGCTCAACGCCGGTCCTCGATTTCAATGTCCTCCATGAAGGCCCTCAGCTCATCTTCGACGTCAACGATCGCGACCTGGTAGCTTTGAGCCACAAGGAGGGGCGGAAGGATGAGATTCGCCTTTTGAGTCTGCGCACTGGCCGAGAATTGCGAACGCTCCAGGTCCCAGGCCCTGTAAACCAGAAACGGCCTACGCAGCTTGTTTGGCGCGAGGACGAACGTGGCGTAGAGTTTCTGCAGGCATGCATGGGGAACACGATTGGGAGGTGGTGCTGGAACAGCGAGGATACATAACTCAAGGTACATTTATTGAACACAGGCTTTTGGCTTTTGGCATACCCGTCTTTTCTAAAAGTACCTGTACCAGCTGTCTTCGATTCGAACTTGAAAGGATGTCCTATTGAGATACTGATGAAAGCTTGCCAGCCAGAGTACCATCACTGGTGATTGGCTGGCTTCCGGAACCATTGCCAAACAGCGGATCACAAACGCATCACACTTCTCCTTTCATCAGGCTACGCATAGCCTCGCACGTGTCTCTCAATGGCTGACATGGCGATTTTTAGAGATATGTGTCAAAGGGTAACAGCCTGCCGCCAACTGTGCTACGAAAATATCTTCGACAGTATCTCGGTGGCGATGAGAAGCACGTATGAGTCCAACATTGCTGGCCGAAGCATAACGACGTATTAAGACACCCACAGACTCACGCGCAAATCGTATACTCGTGTAATATCGGATCCTGTCGTAAGTCGTTTTCTATCGTCAGAGTCCTTTGCTTTCGTATCGCCCGTTGCACCAAGTGTCGCCCGCCAACGTATACATCACACGGTGTACAACCTATCTAGGAAACTCCTTCGCGCCTTGAGCGACCAGGCGCAGATCAGCAAGCCATGCCGGCACACAGCAGCCTACCCAATCACGTCAAACAGATCATCACCAAACCCATCTTCAAAATCAAATTCCACTTCCTCGCTCAGCGCCGTAGGCAACTGATCGATGACATTTGCTCGTGCTTTCGGCTTGGTTGGTTTCAAAATCCCCCGAATCGCTTCTAACACTTGTCTCCCATTCTCACTTTGAGACTTCACCTTGCAGACAACATCTCGTGCTATCGAGAAGATGGCTTTTCTCTTCCAGCCATAGTGCTTGCGTACGAACACAGCGAGCTTGAAACAGTCCCAATTGCTTGGTAGTGATGATGCAATCTGTGGCATTGACCAATAAGGGTTCTCGGGATACGCTGGTTTTGATGCCATTGTAGTACTCGATGCACTGCAACAGTGCATCCTCGTTACACCCACGCTCACTGACCCAGAACAGGCGCCATTTATCCAACGTCTCCTGGAGCGGCTGCACCAATGCTTGCTTCTCGGCCTCCAGGTTGATGAAGTGCTTGAGGCCGGGGTCGGCTTCGATCACTCCGAGACCAAATTCAAGATCCGCGTCAGAAATTAGGTCTTCGGCCGGTTTTACCACGTCCCTCTGGAATTGCTTTAGGTAGGCGCAGAACGGTGGGTTGACCTCTTCGAATAATATGCGATCCAGAATATGGCTGTGCTTGTGTTTGGCTCTCTTCGCTAAGATTGTCAACAAGCTGCTCTTCTCATCGTGCTCAGAATCACCACGAAGCTTCACTGCTTTGATATTGGCGTCGTACAGGCGCTTTTCAAGACTAACAGGCAGCCCGTGTTCACTGCAGAAGTTTCTGAATTCGATCAAACTGTACAGGTACCCGTTCTTTTCCGCATCGATTATGAGTTCGTGCAAGTCGGCAATCATGAGAACATCAGTATCCCATAGCCCATGACCCTTGTGGCGAGCGTAAGTAAGGTCATTGCAGTAGTTCGTCACAGTTCCAAGCAGCTTTTGCTGATCACGACAAGCAATCGGCAGCACTATCCTCAAGAAAGCTTTGGCATGCTCGTCTGTCCCAAAGTCTTTTGGATTGACTATATCTTCCAGTTTGCGCTTCTCTTGTTCGATGCCGAAGAAATCAATCCCCGCCTGTTCGAGGACTGGAGCATTCAAGAAGGGCGCGACAAGACTCTCTTCGGCGCAAACCCAGAATCTGTCACCATCATAATCTCCTCCTTGAAGTTTGGCAGCCAGTGGGATTCGACCCCGGGTCGGGAAGATTACGACGTCCTTGAGATGCGCTAACTCTGGGTGGCATATGCATCGCACCTTCTGCATGTCGGATCCACGTATGGTCGGATCACGAGCTACCAGCACGTCATTTCCTGCAAACATGTAGAACTGTTCTTCAGTTGCATCGATTTTAAGAGGCTGAGATAGTACAAGATGCACCTCACCAGGCTTGAGTACCCCCTTGTGATCAGGCAAACCGAGTAATAAAGCTGATTTCAAGCATGCAAATCGAAATTGAGAACGTACTCGTTGAAGGTAAAACTCGATCATGCGCTCAAACGCTTCGGCCACAAGAAGGTTATCTTGTGGCATATATCCCATTCTGTCCACGAACAGAGAAGCTCGTTGTGATGATTCTCGGGGAATGCCAGGTCTTTCGAAATTTAGGTGCTCGTCTTGTGCTGGGAAACACTTCGATCGCCAGAACACCAGCTTTGCAGGATCGTTGAGCATCTCCTTCAATTCCGTAATAGGCGGGTCAACACGCTCTCTTATCATGCCAAGCAGCACCTCACTCGGGACATGGCGATCTTCTAACACAGGGAGAAAATCCTTGTGCAGATGCGAAGTCTTCGGCGATTTGCTGTAGTCTTTGACATCGAACATCCAGCGGTCTTCGTCGCATCTCAGGTCGTCCATGTCTTCTTCGCGGGGTTTTATCTTGAGTTGACTTGGTCGAATCTCAATCCAGATGGCCAGATGATCGGGATCCGAGGTTTCATAAGGAGCGCTAATACACCACATGCCTTTTGCTCCGTTAATGCGGCCTTGAATAGCGGACGGCCAACCACAGATTGCACCCGACTCGCGCATCTTCAAGGCCGCACCCACGGAAATCGTCGCGCAGCCGTCCGTCATGACTTCATCCTTGTCCCAATCCTTGCGCATCCTATCACGAAACACCGGGTCCTCGAATTCGGTGTTCTCGGATTCGCCATTGGCTCGTATGTCTTCCACCCATCGGATTTGAGATGGCTTGAAACATATGGACGGTGTGCTTTGTTTGGTGCTAAGCGGAAGGCGAGCGTAGGCTTTACAAACGGGCTGTCCGAGGTTCGCTGTGAACGGAAACATCCAATCCAGGAACTCGAAGATAGAGACCTCCTGAGAGATGCCGAATCCTTTGGTTGCGAACAGCGAGACGTACCTGACCGGTACAAGGTCTTCATTTGTGTTCTTTTTGCTTTTGGCTACCTTGTCAGGATCAATGTCCTCAACGTGGAAATCCACCATTCCCTACCAAGGGAGTGCTTCGGTGTGGTGAGCCAATCATTAAAGATTGCGAGTCGATCTTCCTCGCTGCCTCCAACATGGCTTCGCAAGCCCTTGATAAAGCATGGTACGGCCAAGACGAAAAAACGATGAGAGCCGAAATGTCGCTGGCTGCGCGACGACGTCTTTTCCCATCTTACGGGCCTCATTTCGGTCTTCACTAGTGGCTCCTCCCTGGTTTTGTTGAACGTTATGACCCCAGTGAGGACACAACTCAATGTCGTGGACCTCTTGTCAGCAAATGCGCCATTCCAGAACCCAACGAAGTCGGCCAGAGGTTCATTTCCAAGGCCATCACTGACAAGACGTTTTGCTCGCCACCCTCTCGCTGACGGACTCGCATCAGAAGGTTCATTTTCTTGAGCGTTCTTTCTGATCCTTTTGGTAGGCGTTTTGGGTGAGCTTTCAGTCTCATCGACTCTCTTTCGCTTGGTGGTAGGCTGCTCCAGCCGTTTATCGAGGTCAGCTTTGAAGGTTTGGGTACGACCAGTGCTGATGATATTGCGAGGGTCCTGACTTGGTCCCCAAGACGACCCATAAAAGCCTTCGTCAACGTTTGGTTCGCTTGCAAAACTCGTGACTGCGGTAGTGTTGTTTGAGATGAATGGATCGCCACTCGAACGAGGACTGCCTCGCGTGGTCGCTGGAGTGGTCTTCTGTGTGTTCGCCATGCTCTTCTTCCCCAATGGCGATGTTGGCGTGCTTGGACGGTCTAAGTCAGTTTTGCTATCAGACCTGTGAAGTGAGCGGAGCCAATGCTGGGAACGTGGTGGCGTGCGCGTAGTTGAGGGTGTATTTGGGCGATCCAGGGATAATCGAATGCGATTTCTGATCGACGCCGCTGCTTCTTCCAGTTCTTTGCTCACGTGTTGAGTGCGCCGCTCACTGGATGAGAATGCGTGATTCGAAGGTCCTTTGAAGTCGGACTTGCATCCCTCGATACAGCGTGCAGAGTTTCTGGGTCTTTCCAATGAAGAAGTTTGACGTTGTCGTATATTCTATCACCTGGATAGATGTTGTGCTGAGTGGGTGAGTAAATGGGGTTTCGCGGAGGTATATTTAGATCCAACTCATTGCGAAGCTGTTGGACGCGGTCATCAATGAAATCACGCCCACCACGCTTTCGAGGCGTCTCGGGAGCTTTTCCACCTGGCGCCATATTTGCTTTTCACGCTCTGATAGTCCTCACGATAGAAAGCTATGGCACAAGTGAACCGTCTGCGTCTGAATTTTTGGTGTACTTGTATCGGGCGGCAGGCTGAACGAAGAGGTCGCCAGTTCGGCATGCATGTGCCCAAATACCGGTGAACGAGCCTTTTCGAGCTCGTGCTACATCTGTGAAATAAAGCTAACGATGCACGAAGCGAAGCAAGTCTGCACAAGTGGGTGGAGAGCGCGGGCGGCTAATGTTTGTTGAGGCCAAGTAAGGTGAAATTGCGACCTGTCGCATGCTTCAGACGCACAGCATATGCATGCATGCACGTTCCCGGTACGTTGTAAGGCATCTTGTTGTTGATCTGTCGCAAACCTGATACAAACCCGGTGCTGGCATTTTCACCAGCAGCTCAATTGATGCCGGCAACATAGCAGTCTTGACGTGATCATACATGAGGTACAATGAGTCGTCATAAGTCTGTGTTTGGCCCTCAATGGTCGATGCATCCACTTTGATCACTGTGCTCGTCAGTAGGGGTGTATCAATCACTAGTTAATTGACGTCCTGTCGTCAGTATCTCAATGGCCTCGATCAATCGAACTCGGGCCATCAGCTGCTGGTACGAGCATCCACAATCATTTGCGATACGCGCAGGCATATACGCCAGAAATGGGATGATCACCGATGAGGCTTACATGATGAGCTAGAGCGGCGGAATCGTGAGAAATTAAACGTCAAGCAGAAATAGAAACATTTCAACTTTTGGTCGGAAAGACTCAAGCAGAGCCTGAGATTATTTCCAAATTCGTGTCTACCATATTGCTCATGCTCGTCCTGGGATATCGCTCGTAGCAAAGGGCCCGAGAGCTGCTTCGTAAACGCTCTCGGTATCCATTGCCTTGCACCTTTTCGCTTCACATGCTCTCTGAAACCGCTTACACCTTGGTGGCCTTGAGGCCGTGCTTCCACAGGGTGACGTAAGGGGTGACACCGTCCTCGCGGTAGTTGAGGAGGATAACCCTATGCATGCGTTAGTTTGGTGAAGCCTTACAATTCTGTAAGGGACAACTTACATGGCATCGGGGTCCATGGACTCGCCGATCAGGAACTCGTAGTCCTTGAAGTTGGCAACAACGCGCTTGGCGAAAGTCTGAGCACCCTTCTCGAACTCCTTGATCTCGTCCTCGCTGGAGCCGTTGGCGGCGAGCTGCTCCTTGACCTTCTTCATGTAGGCTGCATCGCAGAGTCAGTGTCTGGCTCAAATTTGTGTCGTGGACAGCTTGCTGCATACACTTAAGGTGGCCAAGGTATGCCTTCTTGTCGAAGTTGGTCTCGTTGAGACGGAAAGAGTGGACGACATCGATCTTGGTCTCCTTCTGGTCGTCGGCCTCCTCGTCACCGCCCTCGGCGGAGGCGTTGGCGCCGGTGTCGAAGGTCTCACCACCGATGGTGATCTTGGCGCAGTCGGCCTCGTAGGCAACGCCGTCAACCTCCTTGAGGTCGTACGAGTCGGAGATGAGCTCGTCGCCGCTGATGATGTCCTGTGCAGATTGGGTCAATTCTGGCGTTCTTGCGCAGACTCATAATTTCCCCTCATCCGGTCGCAAGGTCGTGGTCGGGGTTGTGATTGCAACTTACGTTGTAGATAAGCATGTTGGCGGTGTTGTGAGGAGTGCAACGAGTGTAGTAGTACGGGATGAGTTGGCAGAAGATGTGGGCTGGGAGCGAGGAGAGGGCGGTAGCAAGGTCTGTTGTCTTTAGGAAGGAAAATCTGCCCCACTAGGTAGCGCCCGCCAGCGTCTGGCTCCAAAGCCAAAGGCAAAGAGAGGGTCTAGTGGGGAGAGCGGCTTACCGAAGCTGCCTGACATTCGCGAGTCAGCTGATGCCTTGATGCCTCACTGAATTCAACCCACAATGCCGCGCACGGGCGTTTTTAATTTTGCATCTTCAATTCGGCGTCCTTCATTCAGGGCTTGCGCTTCGACAACAGCTTCCGCCAACACCAAGCTCGCCGATAATCAAGAGGTATGTCGTATACGCCGTCGAGTGAAGAGATGCCCTTCAGGTAGCCAAGGTGCAGCAATCATGGAGTACCATGACACCGCTGCGCCCAGGATGGTCGAGCTGAAGAACCCTCTGTGCGCCATCCACTATGGCTGCCGGAAGGGCACTCTTTGCGCTCAGGAAGGCTCTTGAAGGCTAACACATCTCGCGAGCAGATACCTGAAGCCGCCCCGCCGCTACAGAATCTCCGCACAACAAACCCGCCAAAATGAAGACCTCCGTCCTGAACGATGCGCTTAACGCCATCAACAACGCCGAGAAGGCCGGCAAGCGCCAGGTCCTGATCCGCCCCTCCTCCAAGGTCATCATCCGCTTCCTGCACGTCATGCAGAAGCACGGTACGTCGACACTTTTCACAAACGCATGCGCTCAGGATAAGGAAGACGGGAGACCTCGAGAAAAGACCATTACGACAAGCCACCCGGGCTGATAACTAGGCAATGGTCTCATATCTCTCCACGATCAACGCCCTTTAAGTGTCCGGGAGATTAAAATTTCCGAGGATCTTACACGTCTTCCGACTCCTGATGTTGCACGTTTAATCTTCTGTGACATCCCAACTGACATTCACGTCCAGGCTACATCGGCGAGTTCGAGGAGGTTGACGACCACCGCAACGGCAAGATCGTCATCCAGCTTAACGGTCGCCTCAACAAGACTGGTGTCATCTCTCCCCGCTACAACGTCCAGCTCAAGGACATGGAGCAGTGGGTCCAGAAGCTCCTTCCCGCCCGTCAGTTCGGTTTCGTCGTCCTGACCACCTCCGCCGGTATCATGGACCACGAGGAGGCTCGCCGCAAGCACGTTGCCGGCAAGATCCTCGGCTTCTTCTACTAGATGCACAAACTGTGCGTTGGCAGAAGTGTCAAGGTGATGCCATCAAAAGTTAGCTAGACCAAAATCAATCAAGCTTGCTTCCAAAATATTCGTTTCTGTCATGTGCTTGTGAAGTGTGTTATCGAATTTTGTCAGAAATTGTAAGTTTCCACAGCCGCGGTTTCTTTACGCTCAGGCACGAATTATGTGAGTTCAGCGGTTTTGATTACAGCTCCTCATATAGCACAACAGCACGGCCGCCGTCGTTCAGTCAAGCCCGAATAAGGTACCTAGTCGTTCAAGTATGCGAGCAAAAGAAGGTTACATCAGATCTCGTCTCAACGTTTCCACGTGACATCATCACCGACCCCGGATTGTCTTCAATCTTCCGTTTTAGAGCCTGCGTTTGCAGCAACTCAGCGAAGTAGTATACTCCACACACCAACATATCAAGCGACCAACAATGGTTCTCGAAGCAATTTACGTCGTGCGCCATGGGGTGAGTCCATCTCTTCATCGTTTCTTTTCCAGGATCGAACGGATCAATTCAAATGGAGCGTGACTCCATGGAAGGTCATGCCTAGGGTTGTTCTAACCGAGGTGGCATCTTCAGATGAGATACTTTGAGGATGTCTTCCAGACGTACAACCCTGGCTAAGCCGATGTCTGGATCATGATCGCGTAATCGTCTTTCATAAACATTTTGCGCAAGGGCGCTTCATGTGCACCGAAATTGCAACCTCACCGCTTGTCGCAAAGACCATACTGACTTCAAAAGTTCCGCTCCAACTGGGTCGTCGATCCCGAGACCGGCGAGTACAACAGTACCGTAAGGTCTCCTACGGGCATCCCTTCAGATCCAGCCCTCGCCAGCTATGGTGTCACCCAGGCTGAGCAACTAGCGCAACACCTCCTCGCCACCGATCCGACCATCGACGTGGTGTACTCAAGTCCTTTCTACCGTTGCATCCAGACTCTTGCACCTTTCACTGCTGCTCGTGCTGCCAAACACCAACGATCCTAAAATCTTGAAAGCACCTGTCAATCTGGAAGCTGGTCTAGGAGAATTCTACGGTCTCGCACGCTTCGACCACCCCTCACCCGCAGCATACAATGTCCTTGCTCAACACTTCCCCGACAACCTAGCACCAGAACAGAACCCGATCATTGTTCCCTCGACCAAGGGCGAGAGCATACCGCAGCTTCACGACCGCGTTGCGTACTGTCTCGATGAATTGATCAAACGGCTGGACGCCGACCCGTCTGGGCCTCGCACACTCCTAATCTGCACACATGCCGCTAGCATGATTGCTATCGGTCGCGCACTCACTGGAAACATGCCCGAAGACGAAACCTCAGAAGACTTCAAATGCTTTACGTGTGCATTCTCCAAGTTCTCGCGCAAGCCTTTGACCAGCGAATCGGGCACGTCCTCCGCAGCAGCGTCAGATCCTCTGCTCGCCACCGCGCAGAAGTGGGATTCAAGTAACCCAGACATCGTCCCCGACATCAACTGGCGCAACGGACGCGGCGTGCAGGGTGGCTGGACGTTGGAAGTGAACGGTGACTGCTCCTTCCTTGAGAATGGCGAAGAACGTGGCTGGTAAGAAAACAACCCCATACATTCCCTGTGACGAACCATGCACCTGTAATAGTATTTCCTATCTCCCAAACGCTATAAGAGCGCACTTACGATCTTCCTCGTGTGATCAACAGGGACTTCAACATCGAGAAAGGACAATTCGGTGGCGAGAGCGCTGCTTGCTCCAGAACCACGACAAACAATTGACAGCAGAACAACAACGGGAAAACACATTACGCAAGCTTACGGCTACGGAATTATAGGAAATTTTCTGGCGACGAATCGTTCTTGAAGGACCCAACGCTTTCAATGACGCGAAGAACACGGCTGCGCTTCAGGTTGTTGACGAGCCGCTCAGCCCGATCGGTGACAAGGCGGAGGACAAATCACGGTTATGATGAATGAGATATACCCTTTCGAATGATTATTGCATGTGAGCAGGCATGGCTGGGACTTTCAGTGTGGAACTATTGCGAAGTACATCAATTAGACATGGCAAAGCATAGACTACGGAATGGAGCGATCCGACGAGACTACATAGAGAATTCACAGCTGAACGACTTCTGATTGGACATAAAGCTTTTTGAGATTGAGTTACTAATTCTGTTCCTGTTTTTCACTCAACTCTGAATGACCCAACCAATTGACGCCGTTACGACCATTGCCACGCTAACAAATGCAGCTCAAGTCAAGACAGCCTCGCCCCTCGCGATTAAGCGTTTACTGGGCGGCGATGGCCTTCTGGGTGCGGGCGCCACGCTGGCGGCTGGAAAGGTGCTTGGGGACAACCTTCTCGGGGGCCTTCTGGACAACCTCGGTGCCCTCGGTGAGGATCATCTCGATGTGGCAGGGGTTGGACATGTAGGGGTTGATCTAAAAGATTGTCAGATTGCAATTCACTTCGGGCGAGCGAGATCTTCTTCAACTTACGCGACCGTGGGCACGGTAAGTGCGGCGGCGCTGCTTGGGGGCCTGGTTGACCTGGATGTGCTTGACGATCAGGTTGCTGGTGTCAAGACCCTTGGTGTCGGCGTTGGCCTCAGCGTTCTTGAGGAGCGAGAGGAGGAACTCAGCGCTCTTCACGGGCCAGCGGGCCTTGGAGACACCGAACTGCTTGCCTTTGGGGTCCGAATCAGTATTCCGCATGTGACAATGCCATTCCGATCCCATCTCATATTTTTCTTGAATTCCTCCGGGTATTCCAATATCCGTATGCATCCTCGCACATGGCTATAGGCAACACCCGCTTTCACGGGGCCTTCACGTACCTTGGGCAGTACGGCCAGTGCTCCCGGCATATCTCCTCATGGGGATGCCTCGACGTGAGACTTGACGTTCTCGAGGTACTGGAGGGCGCGGGTGACCTTCCAGCCGTTGATGGCCTGGGCGGTCTCGCGGGTGTTCTTGAAAGAGACACGGAGGTAGGAGCCGCGAGCGCGGGCGCTCTTGGCGGACTCGATTTCGGTGGCGGCGTAACGGACCTGTTGGCGGGAGGCATTGTTAGAAAGGTGTTGTTCTGCAGACGAGTTCGCGGTATCGCATCTGGCGGGAGATCGAGAGGTCGAATCGGCGCAAACCGAGCGCGCAATAGCAGGAATTGCCACATACCATCTTGACTGATTGCCTGGGTTGGTTAGTAGAGAAATGGGTCGGAGTCGTGAAGTCGCAGTCGTCGCACGCAGTCGCCGGCCCAGCCCTGCTCTCATAGCAGCTGTGGGCTTGAATTCTCAAAGTCTTGGCTGAGTTGATCCGTGCACGCGGGCGCTAGCCAATGCGCTTCTCCTCCGCGGTAACTTCGGCAGGGCGAGCGGAAAAGTGCTGCAGAGGACTTTGAAAGCTTCATAGCTCGAGGTTCGACTTTGCAAAGGCTGCGCGCATACGACCCGAGCACCAGCACCCTACCTTCAACAACACACATCAACACACTCGAAATGGCCTTCACACCCAGAGGAGGACGTGGCGGCGGTGACCGCGGTCGTGGTGGCATGCGCGGCGGCCGTGGCGGTGGAGACAGAGGTGGCCGTGGTGGTGGACGTGGTATGCATCTTGCGCTGCTGGACCGATCTGTGCAGCGATGCTAACATGAACTAGGTGGCTTCGGCGGCGGTGACAGGGGTGGACGCGGTGGACGTGGCGGTGGACGTGGTGCACCCAGAGGCCGTGGTGCTCCTCGTGGCGGCGGACGTGGTGGTGCTGCTGGCGCAAAGGGTGGTGCCAAGGTTATCATCGTACGTTGCGATCGATTGTACAGCAGCAGGAAGGAGCAGATTGCTGACTATGATTTACAGGAGCCCCACAGACACGCCGGTGTCTTCGTTGCCCGCGGCAAGGAGGATCTCCTCGTTACCAAGAACTTGACCCCCGGTGAGGCCGTCTACGGCGAGAAGCGCATCAGCGTCGACACACCCGCCACTGGCGCCCAGGCCAACGGCGAGACTCCCACCGCCACCAAGACCGAATACCGTGTCTGGAACCCTTTCCGTTCTAAGTTGGCCGCTGGTATCCTCGGTGGTATGGACGACATTCACATCAAGCCCGGCAGCAAGGTTCTCTACCTCGGTGCTGCCTCTGGTACCTCCGTCTCTCACGTTGCCGATATCGTTGGTCCTACCGGTACCGTCTTCGCCGTCGAGTTCTCCCACCGTTCCGGCAGAGATCTCGTCAACATGGCCACCCACCGTACCAACGTCATCCCCATCGTCGAGGACGCCCGTCACCCTCTCAAGTACCGCATGCTCGTCAGCATGGTCGACTGCATTTTCGCCGACGTTGCCCAGCCCGATCAGGCCCGTATCGTCGGTCTCAACGCCCACCAGTTCCTCAAGGTTTGGTGGTGTCGTGATCTCCATCAAGGCCAGCTGTATCGACTCTACCGCATCGCCCGAAGCCGTCTTCGCGCGTGAGGTCCAGAAGCTTAGGGAGGAGCGCATCAAGCCCAAGGAGCAGCTTACTCTCGAGCCCTTCGAGAGAGACCACGCTATGGTCGTCGGTATCTACTCCAGGGCCCAATAGATTGAAGGAGCTTGACACGAGTATCTGTTGGGAGCATTGGCAAAATGCGGAGTCCATGGCGTTCACAGGCGCGCAAAAGGGGACAAGAAGTGATTTTTATGTCTTTGATGATAGGTTTACCTGTACAATTTTTTTCCTCCAGAAAGTATCGTATGTTCAGCATTTCAGCAGACTGTCACTTCACAAACAAGATCGCGCATGTGAGAAAGGCTATGGCTCTACTTCTGGTATACTACAGTAACACTCAAAGGTCTGCGGACAGCGTCTCAGCGGGAATTATCCTCCGATGAAGACAGATGCTAAAGATAGGACTATACTAGTATATAAGAGGTCTCGGAGTATCGTCTATAATTTCCACAAACCACAGCCTGAGATTTGAACCTTTATCTGCTGATACTGGCATAAGATGACATTGAGATGTGTGCAGACTCATGAGCTACAACTGTAGGACGGATGACATGGAGATGCCGGATTCTATACGGATAGGCACGGGACAAGCGGAAAGATGAAACTTGAAGGTATGCAAGATGTAATGATTTCTTGATTGATGGTCTGATAAAACGACAAATGAACGCTGATAACTTACCGTTGCGATCGAGTCGTACTAAGGTACCGACATGCGATCGAAACGATTTGAAACAAACAAACGATGTACGAACTTACCTGCGCTTAGCCGTGCTTCACGACCTGCGCCTTCCACTGCCGCGGCTCTGGCTCCTAGTCGTTGGATGCGGCGGCAGGGCAAGAGACGTGGTCTTCGATGGACAGGCTTTCGCCTTCGCTGACTTGGGAGTAGCAACGACAATGTTCTCGCCCTCACTCTCATCGAAGAGACTTGAAGGAGAGGACTTGCCGGTTGGCAGAAGGCCCTCGTCTTCGGATGCGCTGACGGATTTGGAGCGTGTGCGAGAAGCCACGCTGTCACCGTTGTTGGCGAAGAGCTGGAAGTCAGCACTGTTGAGCTCGGAGATTTGGCTGCTAGTGCTGGATTTGCGTGAGGTGGAGATTGGAGGGGGACGGTGCTTGCGAGATGTGCTTGCAGGCGTCTCCTTGTCCTCGTCCTCATCGTCATCTGTGGCGTCAGCGTAGTGAACTGACTTGCTGCTGTTACGGGTGGAGCGACGCTTCTTGACTGGTAATTGCTCTGTCTCTTCATCCTCTCGTCGTGTGTCGAAGGATTGCAGACCTTGCAGTCAAAGTCGAAGTCGGGCATATCCGATCCAAAAGTCGGGGCAACCATTTGAGCCGTCGGCACTTGGATGCTCTCGTTACGAGACGACGATCTTGTGCGAGGCGCGACATACACGTCGTCGCCATCTGCATCGCCAAGAACTCTGAACTTGTTCGGAGGCGTAGCTCCACCAGTCTTCTGGCGCTCGTATTCGGTCATGTTCGCCTTGTAAGCTCCGCAAGTGCAGCTGGGTTGCCCAAATTTAGCCTGTATTCCCTTCATTGGGGTGTAAGTGTAATCTGGGTGATGCTGTTTGTGCTTGGCGGCTTCCTCGGCTGCACGCTTCTTGTACGGCGCCTGGCCTTTCTCTCCAAGAGACCTCCAAACTTTGCCGGCTTCGATGGAGATGTTCTTGTTGTCATTACCTCTCTTCTGGCCCTTGGGTACACTCCATTGGGCGGAGAAGTCGTTGCGGAAGACCATGAAAGCATTGCGAGGACGGCGGACGTGAGTTTCTGCTTGGGCCATTGCCGGTGCGCAGCGGCAGCGCTGAACAGTGGCGTTCTTCAACTCTTTCATTACGCCACCGCCTCGTCCGGAGTTCTGCTTTACCTGCGATGCACCGCTTTGAGAGGCGTTGGCGCTCTTGTGGCCGTATTCATAGTCACGGCTGACTGGCCGAGGTGCACCGTCATCGCCCATAGCACGACGCTTGGTCTGCTCTTCGAGGTAAACAGCAGGACCATACTTACGCTTAGTGCCACGGGTAGGGCGGAAAGACTCAAGTTTCTGGGGTGCCTGCTTCGCCGGAGCAACATTGAATGCAGGCACTTGGGGGAGAGCAGCCTGAATAGGCACGGGCATAGGAGGGCCAGGGAACTGTGGCGGCATACCAAATGGTGCTGCCCCAGAGAATCCCGTCGGCGCCGGCACAGGCATATACCAACCCACCTGGGGATGGTAGGCGTAGCCTGCCGGCGGAGTAGGGAAAACCGTAGCTGGGGATGGGTGGACTGACTGCTGCATTGGGACCACTTCTTGAGGTGCCTTCGAGAAGATTTGGTCTGCTGCAACTGGGTCAAAGGTGAAGTCAGGTGCTGGAAGGACAGGCTCTTCCTCATCGAAGTTCATGGGGAACGCATTGAAATCCATGCCTTCGAAGTCGAAATCAGCTGGGGTGAGGTTTGCCAACTTATCGGCGTTGAGCTGCGACGGGTCGAACATCTGGTTCTTGTCAGTAGGACTCGCGGAATGAGAGAGCAGACGCGGGTCAATGGTGTTACCACTCATCGTCGGGGATTGACAGGGACTCACAGTATAGATAAAGCGTACCGGACGCTTGGATATGCTGAGATGAGTTGAGGGTGCACGACGAGGAAGAGGAAGTCGACACCTCGACAGAAGGGCATGATGCTTTAAATTACGACATGCTTTGTACTCTTTGAGAGTCAAATGAACATTGTCCTCGGTCCAGGATTAGAATTGCAACAAAGATTGAGAATAAAGAGGTATATTAAAGGACTATCAAAGAGACAACACAATGCTATTCTTCACAGCGATGGTGGCCAGAGACATGTCGTGTCTATCGAGCATGGTCATAATCAATGTGTACTAATGCTTGATGGCCAAAGCAATGCGTAAATCTGTTTTCTGTTAGCCAATATTCTTCCCAAGTTTTGAGCAATGAAGTGTTGGTAATAGATGGATTTCAGAAGGTCTCCAAGCAATTTATCCACATGATGTATTCAGAACAGGTCTGTGATAACAATGCAATGTTTTCATCATTTGATGAGTAGGGGAATAGCGAAATACTCGACGTACCATTGTGTATTTAGCAGTAAAGATTCTGCAATTCATTAGTAGTCGTCGGACCCGCCGCGAGCAGTCAATGATCGCGAGGGCATGGGAGGTAGTGGCAATAGTCGTACCGACGCCTCCAGCACGAATAAAGTAGTATTCGTACGCTGAAAGGTGTCGTACACCAAGTGCACACTCTGCGAGATATGATACAAGGCAAAATGAAGAGATGAAGACAAAGGGTCGGCGTTAAATGGGCGAAGTTTGCGACTCCCGCCTTGGCATTGCGGCGGCCGTCGATCATAAGTCTGCACTCGCGAGGCAGGCGAGACATCTCAGCGGTGATTGCCATTCATTACATAGACTGAGCCTGACGATAAGACTGTATCCGTACTTAAAAACTTCTGGAGAGCCCCCAGTCATCCCCATAAGCTACATACTTGGAGCTCATATCCATAGCTGTTGACCCTAGCATGTCTTGATGTCGAGGCATGCGCAGACTTTTGAGTTGGTGCTGAACAAAGCGCTCCGGCACTACGGCGGACTACACGCTTGCTCGTGACACATCATGCACACATTCGTGACCGCTTTGGTGTGTCTGACGTCGAGACCTTCGTTAACGATCCAACTCGCATTGTACAAACATCTTTGCCAGGCATACGTGTGACGCGGCCGCTACACTTAAGTTCGATCGAATTTTGACTAACTGGCGGTCCTTCCTCACATCTTGTTCACATCTGGCACAAGCTGAGGCATACCTTGTCTCAGTTGCAAACACTATTCAATACGTGCCACCGTACAAGGCTTCAGAAATTGCGGTGGCGGTAACATTATCACAGTTTGCAAACATGGCATCGATCATCAAGCTGGTAAATCATCTTCTACCTTTCGCAACACCTGGCACACCTCTGCTCCAGGACCTTGTACATCTCGGGGCTATTTGTACGCTGCTTTATTATGCACCGCAAATACAACCACTGGGCGCAAGCACGGCAGATCGCAAACAATGAGCAAAATGAAGGCGAAGTTGACGGCACTATTCGTGCCGACAACGCACTACCAACGCCACATGACCAAGAACAAAGAGATGCTGCTGTAGACAACGACGCGAACCAGCGCGCTCCGATTGATGACTTCCAAGAACCCCAAGATGACGATGTGGATGATCTGCAAGAAAACGAAGATGTTCCGGAAGGTCAACCAGGCCCAGCGAGAGCTGCCCATGTCCCGACGCATCGCAACGTAGGAGCTAAGAAAGCAAAATCTCTCGCCCGCAAAGACCAACGTCGAGCTTACAATGAGTTCATGCGCTCCCAAGGCGATGCTCAACGTGCAGAGGATGCCAGAGATGCCGAGGCGCGCGAAGCGGCGCTCGCTGTCGAGCGGGAGCGACGGAAGAAAGCTGCTGCTGTTTTGGAGGCCAAAAAGGCTAAAGAGCGCGAGCAGAAGCGCGAAGCAGAGAGGAAGAAAAGGGAGGAAGAGATCAGGTGTAGAGAGCTGTGTCTGAGCCTGGTAAGAGAGGCTCTCGATGATGAGAGGATATGCGATCTATTCAAGGTGGCAAAACAGATTGGTGGTGATGTCGACGAGGAATGGGTCGAGAGGACTCTCAGGTCAAGTGAGTTGGTGGGCACGAGGAACGGTGTTCTCACCATGATCACGAGTGTCGGCTGGGCTGTCCGGGTCAGCCAACAGGACGTACGACAACTCTACGAAAACGCTGCTATGCAAAACATCAGCGACGAAAGTGGTGCGGTTGGTTACGAGCAATTGGGGAGCATGTTTGAGGGCATCTTGAAAGAACGTGCTGTCGCAGTTTGATGGCTTTAAACGACTTGAAGATAACGAGTAGACGACTATACATTTCTTGAAACCTTTTGCTGGGTCTCTAGATCATGCGCACAATAACTTATGGCAAACAGCTACAAATGAAACTTGTAGAACACAATTCGTCCCGAAACCAACCGCCAGTTTAGGATGTGATACACCTCGCAGTAGCAAGTGGATCCATTCGCTTTATTAAAGCGATTGCACCAGAGTCCAAGACCGCGAAGTTGTACCTGGAAACATGATCAAGAATTTACAGTAAACGCATAGGTTTGTCCCAACTTGTTAATTACGATCGGAGCCGCGGTGCGGGATAGCTACGTCGTACTCAAAGACAGCCGGAGGTTCATCTCGTCTCACACTGCATTGCTATCCGTAGAAAGCTTTGCTGTGTCCAGCTCAAGATCTGCAGTGTTGGAATGCGAGACCGAGCGAGGCAAGAGACATATCTATAAAGGGGAGAAATAGCTTCCAGAAGAGAGGCTGCTTTGAGCGCATAATCCTAAGCAGTTGCATACAGATGCTAGTGCCAGATTGCAAAGGGTATATCCTTGCCAAATGAGCTGCATATCCAAGGCTTGGTAGGAGCAGCTCTTCTAAGGCGATGTGTTGTTCAAAGGAAGCTCGCTCAGCAAATTCCTCTTTGTTAGAAGAAAGCCAAGCTGTTGGCATGCTCCGCATAGATCCGCTGATAACGACTAGACCGATTTCACCCGACATCCGCGTCACGTCCCTTGGTCCTCCAAGGCTCGCCTCGGCCTAGAGCTCAGGCTACCATTAATGTAATAATGGCGTCTGACTTGTTTGCGCAGACTGTCTCTTAGCAAACACCTGGCACGGTAGGAAGTCTCACATTCATATTTCTGCACTACACATGTACTGCTGGCTTTGACGAGCTACAATGGCTCAAATCGAAACTCCTACTATCACAGCTCTATTCCAAGTGGTCTTCGACCAGAAGGTGGGGTGAGTCGACAATATGTGACAAGATGTCGTATTGTGCTGATAGTGGACAGGTACACCATAGCTTGGAAGGAAAGCCAACCTGGCACGCATCTGGATGGAATCGAATATCAATGCTTGCCATCTGGCTTGCACAGTGTACGCGAAGACCTTGTATACTTCATCCACAACAACTATGCTGGTGTGAGTGCTTTTGTACAGAGAGAAGCCGATGAGGAGCATCGCAATGCTAGCTTCGTTGCTGTGGGCGCCTTGATACCGCTTAGCTATGGAAGACTTGGGAAGAGCTGGGAACATGCGAAGGATCTCAGGCAATTGGCAAGAACAACGGTCAAGGATCTAGAAAACAAGAGACCGCTTGGAGACTTCTGGACTAAACATCAGAAGGTTGCAAGGAGCAGCGGAGCAACGTCGCCGACAGCAGAGAGGTCTTCCGTGGTCGGGACTCTCAAAAGGAAGCGAGCGCTTTCAGATGCTACCGGCACTTTTGCAGCAGACAATTCAATGTCACATGACCATCCAGCGATGTCCATGACTGCGCTGGTCACCACATTCGGTCCTCTTTTGTTCCCTTTGTACCGAGAAGCACTTTTGCGTCGCCGAATCCTTGTGCTAGGCAGTGCGCCCGTTCAGAGAACTTGCAACTTTGGTATGTATGCCTGCAGACGGTCTCTCGATGTTTTCTGACGGTCTTCAGTCTACGATCTCTCAATACTCTCAAACGTACCACGACCACTCCAGGAATCACTTTCGACGGACAATGGCGGGGCTCGCCTTCAACCACTTTTCAATGTCGGCGTCTTCGACATTTCGCGACTAGAAACACATGAAGACGGATGGATGGCATGTACCACTGATGATATTCTTGGCGAAAAGAAGAAGCTTTACGACTTACTGGTGGAACTACCATCACCGAACACTGCTCCTGGACACAAGGTCTGGCCAAAATTGCGGACCTCCGATGGAGAGCTTGTGAGAGCTACACAGCGTGATCTGCGTCGATACAATTCTTTACGAAAAGAGCTGAGGAGGATAGAACGAGTTGCCAGCAAACAGTATCACGATGTCGATCCCGACAATACAGCTGATAACGATGACGAAAGTGTCCCACTCGTTCAACCCACGAATCAGCTCCTTGATGACGAAGCCATCATCTTGCAAGCAGCTGAATCAGACGCCGTTCAACCAGAGACTTGGAGTACTGCTGCATACAAGTCGTTCATGTGGTGGGCCTCTGCGGGCGAGATGGACGCATGGGAGGCTGACGAGACTCTCCTCGACCAAGCTCTACTCGAGGACTTGCCTGATGTCGACAACATCGCCGAATCTGAGCAAGCGATCGACGACGACGACGCTGGCGAAGTTGAACTCGATCCGACTCGCGGCGCGCAGCAGATTGCGATTATTCTCGTAGCATACTTCCATCGCGTGACCGAAGCCATTCTACAGACCCTTGCAAGCAATGTGGAGCACGCAGACGATGACACAGAAGAGGGATATCAAGAGGAAGCAATTGAGATATCGAATGACGACATGCGACGCATGGGAGTCGACCCTTGGAACACTGGGGATCGTGAATTTGTCCAAGACGCGATGAGAGTGTACTTTAACAGGGAGGCGATCATTGAAGATGATGGGGTCCAAATGTGTGGGATGAAGTTCTGTTGAGCCTAGTCGAACCGCGACCTATTTGGGACGAACTGTTTCTTGACCCGAGCATCAACTTTATCATGCTTTGCTTTTCAGCTGAAGCCATAAAAAGCGCCCGTTCTTATGCCAGTATATACCATAATGTGTAAACAACAAGGCAAACAATGTGACTTATGCAGCATTGTGCGAGTGTTCTGTGAGCACTCACAGGTCTTTACATGGCATCTCGCCGTAGGGAGGTGGAGTTCGATCTCAGTGATCTAAGCTACAGTTCTAGCTCACAAGTCTGCGAACAATCGAAAGTATCTCAGTGCTCATATTAGCTACTATGGCCACCGTACGTAGTTTGAATGCCGTTGAGATAATGCTGATGATGTACGGATCCCCCTATCAGTGATAGCCCTCTACTGTCGGATGTGTATCTATAGATACTATAGTGCCCGCAGAGAGCCTGTTCGCAGACTTACGAGCAGCAGCTGTATGCTAGGACGTATCATCGATGGTGAAAACTGCTCGATCTATATTCCTAGCAAAAACATGGCTGGCCACGGCATGTAATTTTCGAAGCCTACACCTATACTCGCTGATACTGGTATAAGACGACATCGGCGCATGCGCAGAGTCGTGAGCTAATCAGGAGGTACAGTCGTTACTCAAAAGTCTGCGCACAGCATCTCAGCGGTAATCGTCCCTCAAAGTAGATGAGAGCCAAAGGTGATCGTCGCGAATACTCAAGAATGTCCGAAGTGTCCTCTATCATCTCTATGGAGTATAGCTCGAAAATTACAACCTATATCTGTTGATCATGGCAGAACTAGCGCGACATTGATGACGAGGTGTGCGCAAACTTGTGAGCTAGAACTGTACTGTAAGATGGCAGTCTTCAAGAACAACAGTGCATCAACGATCTACCGAAGCTCGGTCGAGGTCCGAAGACCAAGCCTTCGGCACATCTCTCTTAGCGTCAGTCAGAGAGCCGGCGGAAAGTTTCTTCTCTATTTCCGGCTCGGAAAAGGACCTTACTCCGTAAATCCACCATCCGCTGGTGGGGACGTCATCTTATGCACCTTTTTTCTTTACCCAAAATCATGCTAAATGACCTAGGGGGTTAGCAAGCACGTGTGCACGTATCTGTGCGTCGTTCGAGAACGGCAAACTCGCGGCGAGGGCAACGCCTGGCACCTGCTTTCGTTTCAACGTTGATTGAAGTTGATAAGTCAGCTAGCTAGACACAAATCTGCCTTGTTAAGATGAGGTAGGTATCCTTGTTCTGATTTTCACGTGGCAATCTTCTTTCTTGTCTGCGGAAACCTATAACAAAAGCTGGAAATCCTCGAGATTACTAGGAGTCTCTTATCTTCAACTGAGATTTAGAGCAGAGCCGATCTAGAAATCTCAGTTGGCTATACAAACGGCCCATGTCTTCGTGACAGCAACCACGATGACAACATTACCGCGCGAAGAGCCAGAAGCTCTCGCAAGGATATCCACTGATGCCTCGTCGGCGGCATCTCGAGTTACCAAAGATGAGGGTGGTGGAGATCTTAGCATGAGCCACCAAACATCAATGCAACGAACAAAGTCTCTGGAACATGTGGTATCTCTCCCTCGCGAGATCCTCGTCATCGGCGTCATCAGTCTGGCGTAATTCACAACACAAATGGGACTAGGCCAAGTCCTTTCCATCTTACACGTTATCGCTGCCGATTTTGGCATTACCGACCCAGGCATCAAAGCATGGCTCATCGCCGGTTACAGCTTGACTGTCGGTACTTTCATCCTGGTATCTGGACGACTAGGCGACCTATTTGGCTACAAAAAGATGCTGCTCATCGGCTACATCTGGTACTCCATGTGGTCAATGGTGGCTGGGCTTGCGGTTTACTCAAATTATGTGCTCTTTATCTGGGCCCGCGTTCTTCAAGGCATTGGTCCCTCAATTTGTCTGCCAAACGGTCTGGCACTTCTCGGTGTGCTCTACAGTCCTGGAAGGCGGAAGAACATGGCGTTCGCGGTGTTTGGAGGAGTTGCTCCCGGTGGGTCAGTGATAGGATCTGTCTTTGCTGGAGTATGGAATCTTGCCTGGTGGCCATGGACTTTCTGGAGCTCAGCGATCGCACTGGCCATCATTGCCGCTGTCGGCGCGTGGGCTGTTCCTAATCCTCCCCGGAAGGTGGACATCAGCGACAAGTCCAACTTCGAGGTGTTCAAGATGTGCGATCCACTAGGCGCACTTGCTGGCATTACAGGACTCGTGCTATTCAACTTTGCTTGGAACCAAGCTCCAATTGATGGATGGGCCTCGCCAGATGTCATTGTCACCCTGATCTTGGGCTTGCTCATCATCATCGGTTTCTTCTACATTGAGCTGCACGTCAGCTCAAACCCACTCATCCCATTCGATGCACTGAACAGCGACACTGCACTCGTCATTGGCTGCATGGCTTGCGGTTGGGGATGTTTCGGCATTTGGATCTTCTATCTGTGGCAGCAGCTCGAGGTCCTTCGTGGCGCCTCTCCCCTTCTTGCTTCAGCATACTTGACGCCGCTGATCATCTCGGGTTTCGTTGCTGCGATTACTACAGGATTCCTGTTAAGTTACGTCCGACCTCCATGGGTCATGATGATGGCAATGACCGCTTTGCAATTGGCTCTATCCTGATGGCCACTGCTCCAGTTCACCAAACCTATTGGGCTCAGATCTTTGTCACCACTATCGTCGCTCCTTTTGGTATGGACATGTCATTCCCAGCAGCCACGCTCATATTGTCCAATGCCGTGTCCAGAGAGCATCAAGGTGTAGCCGCAAGTCTTATCAATACTGTGGTGAACTACTCGATCTCTCTCGGACTTGGCTTTGCAGGAACCGTTGAGGTACATGTTACCAAGGGCGATGGGACTTTCCAGGATACGCTGCATGGCTACAGAGGTGCCTTGTATACAGGAATCGGTCTCGCAGGACTTGGTATATTCTTGAGTTTCATTTTTGTCCTAAAGAGTTATTGGAGGGACCATAAAGATGCGAGAGCAAAAGCTATGGAAAAGAGGCCTGCGGAAGCTTAGAAGCTTGTCTTATGGTCTCCGTTAATATAATGAGGATTGTTAAATATTCAATCTATACTTGAGCCTGTGTATAACAGTAGGAAGACGATTTACGTCATTGTGTTCTCAAGTGATGCCTCATATCCTACGTGTACTTCAGGCTCGTCGTGTGATTTCCTACCAAACTTCAGCAGGTGCCAATCTCGTGACACATCTTCCATAGATCGCGCGCACCATCACACTTGTACCCAAATGTAAAGGGAAGGTGGTTGTAATAGACATGTCGTGTGGAGCCGGAGCGTGATTTTGAGACGTAAACGTCGACCGGTTCTGGCCGACATCGGGGCAACCGGAGTATGACATGCCACTTCACCAGCGGAATTTTGGAGGGGCAGTTCACTACACCACTACAACAAAAAGCAATAATAATATCATCATGTCTGAGTACAACATTGTCATCTTCGCTGGTAAGTCAAATTGCAGGAAAGTGTAATGTTCCTTCGCTAATGATCTACAGGCGACCATTGCGGTCCCGAGGTAAAATCTAGCCCAGCCAATGCTTGACATCGAGCTATATGTGCTAACATTTCTGCCCTACTAGGTCACCGCAGAGGGTGTCAAGGTGTGTCTCAGGCTCTGTAATCATCTTCGAGTGTGTCTAACAGTATCACCAGGTCCTTCGCACCATCCAAGAGCACACCGACCTCAAGTTCAACTTCCAAGATCACCTCCTTGGTGGCGTACGTGTTCTCCAGCATCTAAGAAGCCAATGCCAAACTCACACTTTCTAGGCTTCAATCGACGCAACTGGCTCTCCCTTGACCGACGAGGCTCTCGCAGCAGCAAAGGCCGCCGATGCTGTTCTTTCGGGTGCCATTGGTGGCCCCAAGTGGGGCACCGGCGCTGTTCGTCCTGAGCAGGGTATCCTGAGGCTGCGCAAGGAGATGGGCACATACGGCAACCTTCGCCCTTGTTTCTTTGCCTCTGATTCTCTTGTCGACAGCTCGCCCCTCAAGGCCGAGGTGTGCCGTGGCGTCAACTTCAACATTGTCCGTGAGCTTACTGGCGGCATCTACTTCGGCGACCGCATCGAGGACGACGGCAAAGGCTTCGCCCAAGATACCGAACCCTACTCTCGTCATGAGATCGAGCGCGTCACTCGTCTCGCCGCCCACCTCGCACTTGCAGAGAACCCTCCTGCGCCCGTCTGGTCGCTCGACAAGGCCAACGTCATGGCCACCAGCCGTCTGTGGCGCAAGACCGTGACCGAAGTCATGGAGAAGGAGTTCCCTCAGCTGAAGCTCGGCCACCACCTTATCGACTCAGCCGCCATGCTGATGGTCAAGAACCCTCGCGCGCTCAACGGCGTCATCGTCACCAGCAACCTGTTCGGCGACATTATCTCAGACGAGGCCTCAGTCATCCCTGGCTCCCTCGGCCTCCTCCCCAGTGCTTCTCTTACCTCGTCTCCTGACGGCAAGAGCAAGTGCAACGGTATCTACGAGCCCATCCACGGTAAGTTATCCCTACCCCTCGACCGCTGTTACCTAGTGCACCAACTAACCCACGACCCACAGGCTCCGCCCCAGACATCTCCGGCCAGGGTGTCGTCAACCCCGTTGCCACCATCCTCTCAGTGAGCATGATGCTCAAGTACTCTCTCCAGCAGCCCGAGCTGGCCAAGAAGGTCGACCAAGCCGTCAAGACCGTCATCGACAACGGCGTCCGCACCAAAGACATTGGCGGCAGCGCCGGCACCGCTGAGGTCGGTGATGCAGTCGCAAAGGAGCTTGCATCCATCCTCAAGGCTTAAATTTTTCTCCTGGCCTAGGGTATTAAAACCCATGCACACTTTTTGTTCTGCAACGACCCGAAATGCATAGATGAGAATCCAACCAGAAAAATCTCAGGAAAAGGGGGAAATTTACGGTTATGTAGTCTGTTGTATAGATGAGCGAGAGAGATTTAAATGAATAACAACGTCAACACAGAGAGCGAATCCGACGCGGCGGTTAGATTCACAATTCGCAAGACTGTCCGTACCTGAACAATCGTACAAGACACTCGATTGCGCTGAACACTGAACAACGACGGAGTGCACAGTATTGTTACATTTCCGCGTCTACGGGACCAGACATTATCGAACAATCATTTTAAAGAGAAAGGACGAATCCTACAATGCTAATCTGTGCAAAAAACCTGCCAACAACTTGACCAGAAATATGCAAAAGGAGTATCTTGCGAAAACACAGCTCGAAACCAAAACGCAATATCCATCTATCTCAGCCCAACAGAGCTGGTAGTCGAACTATCCATCCTCCTCAAAGCATACAGCGCCCGTCTGGGGCTCTCGCTGCTCGCCGAGCTCGTCGGCCTGTTCGGGCTTCCATTTCGCCCGCGGGAATCATCATCACCGTCCCCGTGTTCTGTAGATGGCTCATTGAAGTGCCAGAAGGATTCTGCGCTCTCGCACATTGGGCTGGCAGGCGGTGAAGGAGAAGAGATAGAAAGCATTGTGTGTGCGTGTTGCGGAGAGAATGAGCGCAAGAGTGGCGGGGGCGGTGCGCGCCTTCAAGCTGAAGACTTGGTGGGTTCTTCGGGTTGCAGCTCGCCGGACTTAATAGCGTCGGCGTAGTCGATGAAGGAGGCGGACTGGGAGGTTGTGGCACTGTCGGGTGAGCCGGGCACGTCGTCTTCAGGGGCAGGACGGGTGGGCTCGGTAGCCTCTAGGTTGGAGTCTTGCTTCTCGACATCCTCGTCTTCGGCAGGGACTTTCTCGGACTCAGCGGTGGGCTTCTCGCCTTTCTTGGAAGGGGAGAGGAGACCACCCTCGTTCTCGTTAGAATCGGCGTTCTCCTTCTTTGGCTGCTCCTTCTTGGGTGTCTCCTTCTTGGGCGATTCCTTCTTCGCTTCCTCCTTTTTCGGCTGGGCGTCCTTGGCCTGCTTGCGGCTGGGCGTACTAGGCGGCTGGTTCTCCTTGTCACTAGGCTCGACAGCCTCAGGGCTAGACTCCTTGGGCTTCAGATCAACTTTAGGTGCCAGGTCGTCCTTGACATCGCTCTCGTTGGACTTCTGCGGTGTGCTGGGTCTAGAGTCGTCGCCGCCTCCCTGCTTCTTGTTCTTGTTCTTCTTCTTGGGAGAAGATTTCTTGGGCGTGTTGGCCGCAGAGGCAGCATCACCAACGCTATCAGCGGCTTGTTGCACTTTCTGCTCGAAGTTCTCGATAGCAAGGCTGACCCTTCGTCCCTCGAATTTGCCACCCTCTTTGACCTTCTTGACATCTTCGCGAAGCTCCTTCACCAGGTCGCGGGTCTTCTCCTGTGCTTTCGCTCCAGAGTTGCGGACTTGATCTTCGGCGCGCTTACCAGCTGCCTCAATAGCCTTTTCAGTTTCGCGCTCGGCCGTGCGAGCATCCTGAGCGATAGCCTTAGCATTCTGGGAAGCACCACGTGGTCTAGTAGCGCGCTTCATGTAAGCCTTGTAGAAGAATCGGGCGAAGAGGACGGTGAGCGGAGCCAAGTAGAAGAGGTTCAAGTAGATCGCGAAGGCCTCGCCTGAAGTGTCGATGCAGTTCACCTTAGTCCATTCAGTGCGCCATCTGGTCTCGTACCTAGGGCCAGCCGGAATAGCGTGTTGAGCGACTTGCTCAATCCTCTCCTCGATGTGCTGTGCTACAGGCTTGTTATCGTGAGGGATGCCAACACGCTCAGCAATACCCTCTTCACCAGCAGCACGGAGCAGGAACTTCTTGATCAGTGCACCAACGGAAGCGGTAGCAGCGGGCGACTCGATGACCTTGGACACTTCGGAGGTAGCAGAGGCAACGGCAGAGGTGGCGCTGGCGGCAACGGACGAGACGGTAGCGAGGACCTTGTAAGGCGTAGCGACCGGGATGTCGTATTGCACGAAGAGGTGAAGAGCGGCGTAGCTTGCGCCGAAGAGGAATTGTGCGATTTGCAAAGTCGTAAGGAAGCGCTTGATGCCCTTGGGAACCTTGACGTTGATGGCCGTAAGAGTGAAGTATGTGTACTATTTACTGGTTAGTGAGACGTTCATGAGACGTTCATGGGTGGACGAGCAGATTGGAAAACTCACCATAAGAGCGTGGATGAAGCTGTTGATGAAGACGAACATCCAGATAGGAGGGCTCATGTAGCGCATACCAGCCCACATACACAGCATAGCGCCTGCGTGGTGGTATGTCTGAAGAGTTGCGCTACGCTTGCCCTTTGCGACAATGATGAAAGTGTCCAAGACCTCATAGAACTTGCTGAGGTAGAAGAGCCAACCCCGAAGGCAAGTCCCTCGTTCCACAATCTTCCAACATCAGTCGGATCCGGGTTTCCACTCGGGCTCATGTGAATCAACGCGTTCTTGGATTCCCAAATGTTGATGGTCGTGTTGTATGTAGCAGCATCGCCCAGGCCTCTCGGTCCGTGGATCTTGCACATCGAGTCGGCAATGCCTGCGAGACCGGACGGGTTGTCGAATCCTGGGAAAGTGTGTCTGAATGCGCGGTACATGGCGACGAAGGTAGCGGCGCTGTAGATTGCAAGGACGACGTTGTGGAGGATGACGAAAGGCTTGAAGAAGGGCTGGCGCGCGATCCACCATGGCTTATGGCCACGCTTGCGGTTGACGGCGTTCAAAGCGAAGACGGTGAGGATGTAGGCGGACGCAAAGAGGAAAGGCACCTCGGGGCGCATCGCGAGGTTGAAGAGCCATGGCGAGATGCCGAAAGGCGCGCGAAACGTACGTTCCTTGACTGGTGGTGGTAGAGCAGCAGGTAGGCCTGCAGGCGGGAAGGTGAACAGCTCCTTGGGCGGCAGCGAGAAGTAAACCTGAGGGCCCGACATGGTGCAAGGGAGGCGAATGCGCTCTCAATGGCAGTCGACGGGTCGATGTTGTTCGCGTGGGCAGCAGCAAGCAGCAGCAATGCAGTGTTGATCTGGCAGAAACGCGTGGGGTATAGGCGGATTCGGAAAAGACGCGATGAGGCTGGAGCTTGGACGCTGTGGCTTGTCGTCCCGAACGGGCCTCGGTGTGTGCGCGATGAGCTCGTGCGGTGCAGCTCGCTATATATGTCGATCGAGCTTGCGAGTTGTGCGTGCGCGCGTGTCACTGCCTGTAGAAGGAGCAATGGACAAGTGAAGGACGAGCGACGGCAGCGCGTGGCTGGTAAACCGGAGTGCTCGCTCTGGAATATTCTCTTGCTGGCGACGTCACCATACGTCACGCGTTTCGTTCCAATGATGAAAACAGGCCGAGGCCACGACGAATGCCTCACAATTTAGAGTCTCGAGCCCTTCCTCAGGAAGAAACAGCATTTGAACTCAAAATCGATCATCAGTTTTTCAGCAAGTTAATTCACCTGTAACATCAATCAAAATGGCCTCAGGCGAGAACGCAGCCGAGAAAGTTAAGGGCGCCATGCACCAGGGCAGCGTAAGTGGCATAGCATGCATATGACATACAACTTGTGCTAACTCTACATGCAGGAGGCGACGGAGAGTGCGCGCCAAAACACAAACTCTTTTGTCGACACCCTCTTCAGTGGCAGCAAGGCCAACACCGCAGATACCTCTGCTGGTCAGAATGCACACACCACTGGCCGTGTAGATGGTGACAAGACACTCACTGGCGGCTCAGAGAACGCCAAGGGTAGCACGGGTTTCAACCAGGACGCAGAGGTCCTTGGTGGTGCTGCGAAGGACGGTGCAGAGAACGTTGCGGAGAAGGCGAAGAGGAAGTTTTACGGTTATTAGGAACTGATGAGATGATGATTATGATACCCGGAAGGCATGATTGGCATATAAGTGCATATTATGAATTCATTATTTGTACTCGATCATTTGTAATCATGACACGATCGTTCTATGCTATCAACGAGCATCTAGAAGTCCTTCTTGGGCGCATCACCCTTCTCGTCGCCAGTACCATATTTCCTGACAGGCTCCTTCGCAGCGCCCTTGTCCTTCTCAAAGTACTTGACCTCCTCTGAATCCATGTGCTTCATCACAGTGTCTGCTTGCCACTTCTTGAAACTGAAGCCGACGCCCTCGTGGCTGTAGTCTTTGTCGTTCGCCTGGTCCTTGTGGTACTTGACTTGGATGAAATCCGAGTCCACGGTATCAGGATCAAGGCTGAGTGAGACGAGTGCGTTGATGGTTGCGGTCTTCGGGATAACCTTGAAGGTCCACGACTGCTCGTTCTTGAACTGAATCAAGTCCTTGTCGTTCTTGATAACTTCGTAGCGCTCGTTCTTGGAGGCTTTGAAGAGCTTGGGGAGGGCGAACCATTGGCCGGCTATCATTATTGTTAGCATGTGGTTATGCCGAGAAGCTTATGTTTATAGCTTACCCATCTTGTATCGATCGTTCGCGTAGACGAACTGGTCATCATAGACACAGTCGGCCGTGTAGCGCTCAACTCGCTTGATCGTGGGCTCGCATGAGTAGAGGGCAATGATGTCGTCGACCAGAGCTTGACGCGCGGGTGAGAGCTTGATACTCTTGCTTGGGTCGGGTGTGTAGTCCTCAGATGTGGAAGTCTGACGGACCTCAAATTGCTCGCCCGGTGCTGAAGACATCTTGAATGTGGTTGCGAAAGTACGGAAGGTTGTTTGGCTTTGTGGTAGTGGTTTGGTGCAACTGCGGGTGATTGTTCTTGCTGGTGTTGAGAGTTTGGATGATAACATGTGAAGAGGGGAGAGTTGTATACTATCGAAGCAAGGTCGAGTGATTGAGCTCGTCTATAACACAGCCTTGCATGTTGATGTCACGCCTACTTGTGACGTGTACATCGAGCACATCTGGCATATGAGGCGTACATTCCGCGTGCATGTGCCACAACCGAAGAGCTCACTACTGCGAACGCGCCTTAACATCTCGCATGATGATGATGAATGATGACAACAACCTGCCTCCAGATGTCATGTTACTGGACCCTGTCGGCACATCTCGAGCTCGAGGCGCGGCGGCATTTGATTCGACGACTAACCCCAAACCCTAATCATGCTTTGGTGCCGATTGTTTTGAATACGACGTCTATATGATCTTTTCTGACGCGTATCCAATGTATAAATGACCGGGTATGATCAACGATGGTATAGAGCTGTTGGTATGGGATGATCTGGACAAACAAGATGACTGGAAGGTCTTTGGTGTCTTCGATTCATGATCTCCTGAATTTGACCACTCCGTACACCAACGTCAGCTGTCTCGGCGAACACCAAACAGCTCCTCGAAGCAGTTGTGCAATGGAATCATAAGCTTTATACGGGACACGGCGCAGATCGCAGTAATCACATGCCCGCACCAAGAGCTGCTGACCGAAGAATGGTCTCTAATACCATTGAGATGCTAACACGAACACGAGAGTCTTGGACCGACTGGTACACCTATACTAATGGACACAGAAACACAGAACTAAACACAGCAACAGACAAGCATTGAGAGGCTAAAGCTTTACAGAAGCTTATGACTGCAGAGTGTGCATACAACAAGACATCTCATGCGAGGTATCCAACTCATCCGCAGTTCAGTTTTCGTCCAGCATTCCTCCATCAGACAATGCGCAAAAAGTATTCGATGACACACACACTCTCTCTCTCCCAGAATCGGCCGACTACTGGAACATACGCTCATCGACAACGTACCACCCCTCGTAAGCGCGTCTCACCTCAGGGCGATGTGCGCGAGCCAATTCGCCCTTGAAGAGTACGCCGAAGAAACCATTACGGTCAGCTTCCAAATCCTCCCACACAACCAACAACATCCGCGCAGCAAACTTGTACACCTCATCCGTAGCTTGGCTGTACGCACCGAACGCCTGGAAGAAAGCCATGTTCGCGTTGACCAAGCGCTGCGCGAAGCTGGACATAGTGTAGAGCAGCGGCGCCAATTGGTAGTTGAAGCCGACCTGACGAGCGGCGTGCTCGGCAACGAGTTTGACGCCGTTCTTCCAGGGCTTCCCATACTCTCCGGCCATCGGGAATGTGCGCCGCATGTATCCCAGGAATGCCCTGCTGTCGTCGTCCGGGTTGAGCCACATGTAAGCCCACTGTTTGAGCAGAGGTAAGACCGCCGGGCCCATGGCGAACTGCACGAGCTCGCGGTTGGAGATCCTGTGCACGCAGTCCGGAGTCTGGAACAAGCTCAAGTCGACAAGAGCCAGGAGGATGGGAGGGTGGTTCGGCATGCGGAAGGACTCCTCCAGATATTTTGGAAAGGGTTCCTTGGTCCCTTCGTTGCGGATCTCGATTTCCCTCACGATTTTTGCGTAGTATCTCGGCGCGTCGCCGTCCGCCATCTTCGGTCCGCCTTCTGTGATCCTAACATCGTGGTCTTTCTTGATCAAGCGCGGTCTGCATTCACTCGGTGGCGAGCGCACTTTCGGGTCTCCGGTCGGTTCGCGTTTGATGTTGCGTCTGATGTTCTCTCCTTCTTCTTCATCCACCTCGCTGCCATTGCCGCTGCCTTCGCCTCTGCCTCCGCCTCTGCCACTTTCGTTGCCGCCCATGCCAATGCCAGTGCCGCTGCCACGCCCGCCTTCAATGCCACCAGGGAAAGAATCAACACGCTTGCGCTTACCTTTGTTTTTCTGCGTGTCATCATTTCTCGATCGCTTCGAGGGAATGCGAGGGACGACCAGCTTGAGGCGACCTTCGCCGACTGGTTTGGCTTCTCTGCTTGGTCGCTGAGCTGTTGCCTGAACTAGCTGCTGAATTACGGCTTGGCTCAGTTGTTCGTCGTCGTCCATTTTGTTTGCGATTGGAGAGTATGCGGTGAGAAGTGAGTAACTAGGTCGGCATTATGGTGTTGTTAGGTGTGGCTGAAAAGTGCTGTTTTGCAAATGTTCAGTTAAGAGTTGTTGAGGTGTGCTATTTACTGATACCCGACGTCACATGCTCTGAGTCTCGTGCGCTTTTGTTTGCATGTGAAATGAAGCTTGCAGCCTTCACTTCTTGCAGCATGAGATTTGCGCGCTTGTAGCCTGAGTCGATCCTGAGCGCAGAATACCAAGCGGCTTCCTGTATTCTCTTCGTCAACCCGACGACGTATCGGGAGTACTTTCCTCTTGTCATGTAACAATATGTCCTCAACATGTGCTTGTTCAGAGAATAGGAGAAAGAAGCAGAACGACAGATGAAAAATTAGTGATTCATTATTACGGCTGTTTCTGCCATACCTCTAAACAGTGCAGGTAGTGTCTCGACTTGCAATCGGCACCTTGCGTGACTCGATACCAACCAGGTAATTTCCACTACAACTCAGGACCGTTGTCCTTATCTCGTCGTTTCAATGACTCTCTGCTCAATCGTCATCAATAGTTATGTAGCTTACTGTATGACTCTGCGTGGCAGTAGTCTTCTGCAACTTGGCGATCGTCGCGCGAATGCTTTGGCCCTTCTCACGCTTGACCGACTGGACTGTCTTCGCAGAATCGGAGTCTCGCTTGACCACCATACGTGGCTCCATCGCTTTCCTCATGAAGTGCTCCAGGACCTTACCGCGAATCTTCGTCTTGCAAAAGTCGTGTCGCGCCTCTGTCATCTCCTTCATGGGATCACCGTCCGGATTCAGGATGCCGTTCTGCGCAGGTCCGATTTTCAAGCGCACAGTGTCCAGGCGACGGAGGCTCTCTGCGCGATTGACACCGTACGCAAGCAAGTAGTTTTTCAGGCTTTCCCAGTGTCTTTCGATGTATTCGTCCAGCGTCGCACGAAGAGATCCAGGCAGCGTAATCTCGAAAGACTGCAAGCTGACGGCGTCTGCGAGCAATGTATAGCATCGATCCGTCATATTGTGTCCCGACTTGACGATGGTCACATGGGTCAAATGCTTTCTGCAGGAGCCGATGGTGGCTAGCCAATCATTCAAGTTGGCCATCGAAGCAGATGTGAACCGTGTTGGGCGATAGATGTACTCGATGGCTTCGGCGTTAATGGCTCGGTTGACGGAGAGTATCGCGGTCTCGCGAGGGGTGTAGCGACACCACTGCATGTCCACCCAGACACGAGATGTGCTTGTCCTACATCGATCGATCGACACTACGTCTTTCTGGGGAAACAAGATTTTGTAGACGCGCTGACGGATCTCGAGAGGAAGTCGTTCGAACGGGAAGTGGGTTGCAGGCACAGCAACGTAACCTTTCAGACCAGCATGTGGTCCGGAGGTCAAAATAAACTTGCTCGCGTTAGTCTTGTTCGATATTTCTGAAGACCAGGGCACGAGTGCTGATGGATATTTACCTCTTGCAGCATGAAAGGTCTGGACCCGCTCAAGTAGATCTGATGGCGGAACATTCTCATTTCATCATGATACTACCTTTCCGTCAGAAACTTGACACAGGAAATGGTCGCACACATTGCTTACCTTCGCATGGATCTCTTGATCCTTGATCGTTGAGTTGGCAAGTTGTCTGCGCGGCGCCATTGTGTGTTGCTTGAAAGGCAGTCTTGGTGTTGGTGGTTGTTGAAACGAGCATGTTGAAAGAAAATATTCTTTTACACCTAGGTTGACATTTTCCTGACATGTGATCTGGCTGTTAGCTGCATCAGTGTAGACCTTTACTGAGTGATGAACATTGATTGCATAAGAAGCGAATGAAGCGAAGCCTGTGTTTCAATACGTGAGTCCTGAGCGACGGAATACAGCTTTGGCAGTGCAGATTAGCAGTTCATCACGTGCAATCGAGCCCAGTAGTCGCCATTCAACCGGAGTAGGAACTCAACAGCGTCAACACTCGTGTAACTGTTGGTGGAGTGGACATATACACCGTAGTCAGCCGAAAAAGACCAAAAGCCATTAACAACCAGGCAAGAACGACCTCAGGCAGTAAGCCCAGACAGGCCAACACACCAACCTCCGAAACAGATCTCTGTGCTTCTTGCCACGGCATTAAGAAACACGACATCCGAGAGATCCTCGTATCTCATCGATCGAAGAAACCACATCGGCGCCAAAAAGCGCAGCCAGTGTGAAGTCGACACGACATGTCTCCCAAGATCCACAAGCTCGGAACAAACCAACATCACGAACGAACGAACGACCTCCCGCTCGCTCCCACACCACACGCACGCCATGAAACCGCCACAGTCAGCAGCCACATTTCACCCGCAATCCCACATTCCCGGGCGCAATTGCAACCGTTTCTTTTGGTCGTTAAGCCATAACAAGCCACGTAACTGCACGAAGAAGAATAAAGAGCTCGTTCTCAAACATACATATGTTGCAAGACTGCGACAACGAGTCAACGCCAACGACAAACGACGAATGACTCGGATAGATAGTTCACCCGCGTGCCGGGAGCGGAGAAGAGTTACCAACAACGAACACCACCTCCGTCATAATCTCAGGCAACGCGCGCGTCCTCGCTCAAAGAAGAAGAAGAAGAACAGACAGAAGGGAGCAAAACACGCGCTACGATATTTTAGAATTGGAGCGCGCAGATCGCGTGGTCGCCCCCAAAAGCGCGTTTGAACTCTCTAAGCGACCTTTTCCTTCTCTCTGTGACAGGAAAATGGGGACGGCCGGACAGCGGACGGCGGGTATGCCGGGCGGTAGCCCGATAGCACGGACGCTGGGAAGCGGTGTGATTAGACCCAAGGAGATTTGGTGTGGGTTCTCCCGCTATTATTGCCTAGGTAGCTTAAGTGAGCGTAAGAGAACGAGTTTACGAGGCACGCGAGAGAGAGAGTAGGGAGCGCGTGGGGTGGCCTGGTGCTGGGAACGAGATACGAGAAGACAGAGATGTCTCTGGTTCTGCTGTTCCTGTGTTAAGTATTTTTGGGCGTATTTCGGGGTCTTTGAGGGGCGGACGTTAGGAGTGGGATGTGAGACTGTTTGTGCTGAAAAGGTTTCTCGGTTGCGGAGAGGGCGAGCGGGTCTAACGACGGTTGAGGATCGGGCTGGTTCTGTAGTTAGTGTGCAACTGTATCTGCGTTGACTGTTATACTACTGCGTATGGTGGGTTTGTTGGTTGGTTGGCGGCAGGTGAGGCGCGCTCGCGTACTTGCTTGTATTGCTTGCATATGAGATTGGGAGCGCGTAGCCGACAGGATGGAGCCATGGGTGGCCATACGCGGTTGTGGGATACGATGTGACGACTTGAGGGATCTCGATTCGCCGCTCGCAGTAGTCGAGGCGCTTTTGAACGGCTTGGGTTGGGTACCATGCGCCTGGTCGGAGGGAGCCCGCAGAGTGCGGCGACTCATGAATTCGAGACAACTAGCAGTTCGCAGCGCAAGTGCTGCTGGACACGGCAATTGATAGGCAAACTCTACGTGATAGCTCGGACGCTCCGGTGGGATTCCTGGGCGTGCTGGGCAAAGGACGCCGGAACCACGTTCTGTTTGGTGATATAAACTTCGCCCTGCACAATGCACGACGGTTTTGGAGGGCGACCACGTTTCTCGACTCCTTCCCGCTGTGGCGCCATCAAGGGTTCCGGGCGACGGAACTCGGCGTGGGACGGATGGCAGACATGAATAAGTGATCGGCAGTTGCTGGTGGGCACTCGATTCAGATCAGAGATGTGATGATTCCACCCTGTGTTCGTCGGGGGTCGGGGAGATACCGCACCACACAGGTTGCACTGGGTGGAGGCGTCGAGGCAGGCCAGGAACAAGAGTCGTGGCCGTGTTACCAACCACCAGCACCAACATCACCACCAACGCAGCCCAGGCAATGCGCCCCCTCACGCTCCCGTCCTCGCCTGCCTGCGGTCTGTCTGTGCCGTACCGTAGAACAGCCAACGCGGCCACGCTGCCCAGAACCCATCGCTCTGGACAGCGGACTGCAGGCATGCCTCCCAGACGAAACAAGCTCCGATCAAATCCAATCGGGCCATTCGCCAGGTAGGGCAACACGACCGCCGAGCGGCAGGAAAGCTACCTTAGGCTGGCGTTCCTTCGTGCTGTCAGCACGTCACACAACAACGCCCGCCTGCACTAGCCCAAGCGGCCCAATGAGGCAGAGAGCGTGCAGATGGCAGCCAGACCGGGTTGCAGGCTGCGCGCCGGGGATGGCTCGCCTGCGGCCGACATCAGCAGTAGTGGCAGTGGCAGCAGCACGGCTGTGAGAGGCTCGCCTGCGCGCAGCACAGCATGCACCGACGCTGCTGCTGCTATATGGCGTTGTCAATTAGCATGGCAATCCTCGACGCGTGAACAGCCACATGCGCGATGATCGGCGGTGCTCCAGCATTTGACTCTGGGCGACAGCGATCATCATCACCTGGGCGCAAAGCTAGAGGTGTGCGTGAAGGTGCGAACGTGCCGGCGCCGTTGTGGTCGGCACGGCTCTCGACGGGCCTCTGTATAGCGTCTGAGCGCCGGGCTACGGCGATGCTAGCGAGGCTAACGAGAACGAGATGGGTGGGGGTGGTGCGGTGTGCGGGCATGGGTGCAAACGCCGCTGCAAAGGCACGGCGGCGTGCTCCTCCTGGCAGCCGCACGATACTACCAGGGTGCACATCACTAGCAGGAACAACAACAGCAGCAGCGGCATCTGCTAGCTTTGCTCGCTTCGATGCCTTAGCTGCACGCGCTGCACTGCCGGGCAGACGTCTGTGTCTGCTTCGGTTCGCAGGCGCTCGTCCTCCACAGCAGCGGGTCGTGGCGGCGGCGGTCATAGCGGGCGCTGGGCTTGGGTAGCGCGTCGGCTGCAGAGCTTAGTGCGCAGTGGCCATCTCCCTCTCCCAGGCGATTGGCACAGGAAGCAGGCTGCCCGTCTGACTCGCGTGTCGCTGCGCTGCCAGCTGCCCTGGCCTAAGTCTCCCACAACCGCCGCACGCAGTCGCGCGCCTCGCTCGTCTTCGACCAGCCCGCCCGTGTCCTGTCGCTTCACAACACACGCCTGTTGTGTCGTCTCTCCCCGAAGCCGCTCGCTGCTCGCCGTCAACCTGGCCGCAGTACAGCAGCAGCAGACAAGCAACGAAAGCCACTGCTGACATCTGCTCTGCCCGTTCGCTGCGCCGTTCCCGCCCACCTGGTCGCCCTCTCGCCGCCCGCCAGCGCCCTGGAGCTTGTCTTTCAACCAATATACCATATATCGCTGCCGCTCCACCACCGCTCGCTCGCTCGCTCGCTCTTGCTGCCTCTCTCTTTCTGCCCACCTCGCCCACGCCTGTCCGCTCCAGCACCAGCCCGGCTGCCTGGTCTGCGGCAATCTCCCTTGGAATTCTTGGACCTGATTGTAAGTGCCTGCCCCTCGATTCATGTCATGCTCCTTGCGTCCTTGCCTGTGCTCTGGGCCATTCCTTCGTCCCACCTACACGGAACCTCATCCCAAGGCCAACTCCTCGGTCTTGTTCCCTTTTCTTCTTTTGCACAGCTGTGTCGTCCACGTCGCATGCCACGCACATGCTCGCCCTCTCCACGCAACCTCCTCCAATACTGATACGTGACCTCCAGCCGGTCTGTTGTACCATATAGACTGCTCGGCTCCTTGCGTGTCTTCTTGCCCGCCATGGAGCACAAACCCAGCTACACTGCGGTGCCCAACGAGACGGAAAGCTTCACCACACGCACCACTCGTGAGAACAAGAACCTGAAATATGAGCTCAAGGTGCTTCAACAGCCGATGCGTGCTCGCGCCTGTGGCTCCGGGTCAAAATGTAGGTCATGTCCGCCCACCTTTTACTCAGCATTGTACTGACATGCATGAAGCGTCAGCTGATCGCAGGCCTGTTGATCCGCCACCAATTGTTCAGCTCAGGGTGCTTGAGATGAAGCCCAGCGCAAATGGCGAGGAGGTCCCTGAAGACATCACCTTTGTGATGAATGCCAACTATTTCCTCTTCGCCACTCTGGAGCCTGCCAGGCACTTGGCTCAGCCTCGTGGCATGCCAGACCCGAACAAGCCTACTGTTCTTACCGGCACACCGGTTGCTGGCATGGTCTACCTGGACCGACCCGACCCAGCTGGTTACTTCATCTTCCCTGACCTGTCTGTCCGACACGAGGGTCACTTCCGCCTGAGTTTCAGCCTTTACGAGGAGCTCAAGCGCACAGAAGACCACGACAAGCTGGAAGACCCTAGTCTGCTTCCGGCTCAAGGCGAGACTCACGTCACTCATCGCCTCGAGGTGAAATCGGAAGTGTTGCAAGTGTTCAGCGCGAAGAAGTTCCCTGGTCTGACCGAAAAGCACTTCGTTGAGTCGCACTGTCGCCGAGCAAGGCTGTCGTGTACGCATTCGTCGCGACGTCAGGATGCGCAGAACCAATCCTACAAAGGGTGGCAAGGACTGGGAGGACTACGAAGACTTGACCGCTGAACAGCGTGCTAAGATGGCACGCACCGAAGACCCACCGCCATACAGCTACCCAAACCACCCGCACGCAGCACCGCCTTCTGTCATGGAGCCCACAGCGAGACCCCGCTCTGCTAGCCATGGCAGTCATCAATCTCTGGCGGCTTCGTTGTCTCGTCGCCAATCGCAGCAGGAGATGAATCACTATCAGCAGTCACAGCAGCAGCAACAGCAGCCACCACAGCCGCAGTATGCAGGAACTGCACCGCAGACCCCTCAAAGTGGTATCATGCCATCATCGGCATACGGTCCATCACCAAGTCAACAATATTCGCAACCTCCGTACATGCAACAACCACCACAGCCAGTACCGCAGCAGCAACGGCAGCCTATGCAACCACCGCCCGTGCAATACCAGCCTCAGGCATATGCTCCACTACCAGCCGTTGAACAGCACCCTGCTCACCCTGGCTACCCACCAGCTCCTACATACCAGGCCCAGTACGCAAGTGGTCCAGCTGAAGTCAACGGCCATTCTCACAAAGCAAGTGGTGACTGGTCTACTGCACCGTTGCCTGTTGACTACCGCCGCACATCTGTCAACCACGCACAATCAGCACCAACACACGCAGCGCCTACTGTCCAACCAGCACAGCCATCTTACCCGCCTCAGCCATACCAACAGGCTTCCCAGCCGTACCAGACCCAGTCGCCTCACCAACCACACTACTATGCTCCAATCGAGGCACAAAGCACACGCGCACCTCCTCCTGAACCTATACAACCTCCCCACCGGACCACTGCACCTACTCCTCCTCTTTCCGCAAAACCCTTCATTGGCAGCTACACCCTTCCTCCCATATCTCACGCCCTTGAGCCTGCCTCCCCTGCGGTCCACACACCAACAAGCACTAACAGCTACTTCCCCAATTCTTACATTGGCCAAGTGTCTGCAGCGGAGTCACACAAGCGTTCATATGGATCAACGTTCTCTACCGCGCACCATGACCTTGCACAGAAGGCTGGTGCGCGCGTAGACTCGATACCACAAACTACCGCGTCCATGTACACTGAATTCGACGTTGACGACGATGACGATGACGAAGGTGTGTTGACGGCCGGATACAAGCGCGCAGACGGCCAGGTCATAACTCGAAGATATTAGTTGCAGTCCGCAGATTCATGCAATCAAGGCGAGCAAGAGCACACCGTCCCCTCAACACACCAAGTCTCGCGGGACCCAGCGAGATTCGCTACAAGTGATGCAGCACAAGATATGCGCTCACTCACTTATACGATAGGATGCGTTGGATAGCAGTGCCGCCAACGCGTTTTTGTTTCCAACCACTGCTTCACTCTTGGACCAATTCTCAGATTGCCCAACACCAGCTCATTGAGCTGATCTATTGATATTTACGACTTCGACGGACGAGGCGCTGGCGATTTGTCAACATTATTCACATTTGCGAGCACACGAGCGCGATTATCTGGGATGGCTTGTAAAATCTCCTTCCTATGTTTTTTGGCTGCTCTTCTTCCCCACCCATTTTTCATTGTTTGTTAGCCGATCATGGCGAAAGTGCATTTTTGTGATCGAAATCCACAACGATCGGCGGTATTCCCTCTATTGCATTTCGGTGGGATTATGGAGCTGAGATATGGCATCTTGAAGATTTCTCAAGAGACGGGATTGGCGATACGGCGTACATCTCTTTTGTTTTTCCTCTTTTCTTCGCCTCTGAAATTCTTGAGATAGACACGTGGTGAGGATGAATGAAACCAATTTCGAAACTTCACATTGATTCCTTGTTGGATTATCCATCTCACCACCATTCTTTGAAACCAATCACGAGTCAATCGCTTTTCAGACCGGACTCCGTCAGCATACACAGTAGTCTCAATACCATGAATAAGGCCACACTACAAAAGCAGAACATCGGCGTTCCTACACGTCAAAAGTACCTTAGCTTCCGCGTCGAACCTTCTTATTCTACTCGAACCAAGCGACCGGACATGTCCGACTCGCTCACACGGCCCACGGTCAAGGTAAGCCATGCGGTGTCCCTTCCCTGCACGCGCAACGGTGAAAGCATAAATCCTCTTCAACTCCGCACATCCCGCTGCCTGCATCCCTGTGACGAAAGTGCGGAGTGCGGAGAGAGCTACGGCGGGGATCAACCTTAACACCTTAGAGCGGCCTCTGAATCGGGGAAAGGCGGTCGTCATCTAGTTCTTTGACTGCCCACGTTTTTTGTCGGGTGTTTTGTGCTTGTGAGGGGTAGGTGGGTTGGTAGGCGGATTCCGCGTGAAGGACTTTGAATCGATGCGGTCTCGTTTGTTGGGTAAGGATATTCGAAGAGCCCAAAGGAGTTGAGAGGAGAAATTGCAAGTAAACAGACATATATATGAGTGTCCTCTTGTTGAGGGAAGCAGATACCGCATCACAACTCATCCACACCAAAAATTTATTGCAACCGAGACACCCAGTAGATCTCTCAACATCTTCTGCTTCGACCCGGCCCAGGAAACAAACACATCGAAGGAAAAGCGAGCTATTATCGGCTCGTCCTTCTCCAGTGGCCTCATCACCACCAACTCACATCCATCAAACCCCAGCAAAACCAGCCACCATGTCCGCCACCACAATCCTCACCTCCAAACCAACCAATCTCGCCATCACAACCAACCCTTCCCACGACCTCTCCGTAGTCGAAGTCCCTGTCCCTTCGCCCGCTCCAGGCGAATGTCTGATCCACGTGACGGCCACGGGGATTTGTGGGAGTGACGTGCACTTTTGGAAGCACGGCGGGATCGGAAGCTCGAAGATCACGTGCGAGTTGGGATTGGGGCATGAGAGTGCGGGCGAGATTGTTGGTTTGGGAGAAGGGGTGGAGGGGTGGAAGATTGGTAAGTTGAATCTTTCAGTTTTCATGTCTTCGCGTGTCAAGTGCTGGTGGTGGAGAATTGCGATGTTGTGGATTGGAGGCAAGAAATTCAAGAAGAATGCTATGAGAGCAGCAGACCCTGCGCTGCTCTCTTTCCTGATATTCCCTTTCTACCCAAGAAAGAACATGCAATTCTATGCTACACGATATCGTACAAAAGAGGCCACATCTCTCTCAACAAAAGATCAGACGCCGCTGACACTTTTTTTCTTTCTGCAACCCACAGGCGACCGAGTAGCTCTCGAAAACGGCATACCATGCTCGAAGCCCAGCTGTACGGCCTGCCGCACAGGTCAATACCACGGCTGCCCGGACATGATATTCTTCTCCTCGCCGCCCGTGCACGGCACGCTGCGACGCTATCATGCCCACCCGGCCGCCTGGTTGCATAAGTTGCCAGACAGCATGACATTCGAGGAAGGCGCGCTGCTAGAGCCATTGTCTGTGGCTTTGGCAGGCATTGAACGCGCTGGGCTGAGATTGGGAATCCACTGGTGATTTGTGGAGCTGGGCCGATTGGTATGGTGAGTCTACTTGCGGCGCATGCGACCGGCGCTGCGCCGATAGTGATCACAGATCTGGATGAGATCGGTCTGGAGATGGCGAAAGGTTGTGCCGAGGGCCAGGACTGTCAAGGTGGCAAGTGGTGTTGGGCGGGAAAGTGCGGCAGAGGATATCAAAAAGGCGTTGGGTCAGGAGGCCGGATTGGTGTTGGAGTGCACTGGTGTGGAAAGCAGTATCCACAGCGCCATTTACGTGAGTCGAAAACACGAGTCTGACTACGACTGTCGAAATTGCTGACTCTAGACGCAGGCTACTCGCTTTGGTGGTTCCGTTTTCATCATCGGTGTTGGGAAAAGCTTCCAGACGATCCCGTTCATGCATGCATCGTTCCGCGAGATTGACATCAGATTCCAGTTTCGTTACCACGAGACATATCCAAAGGCTATCACGCTGGTTTCTGAAGGGTTGATTGACCTGAAGCCGCTGGTCACACATAGATTCGCACTAGATCAGGCCAAGGAAGCCTTCGAGGCTGCCTCTACGCCTTCTGCAAAGGCCGTGAAGGTGCAGCTTCTAGACGTCTGAGTGTGGTGACTCTGTTGGGTTCCACTGCAGAATCCCGACGGGCCGGAATCGGAGAGGGTGGTGGAGTTAGAATCTCAACGTAGAATTTTGGATAATTCTTTATCACCGCAGGGTCCCTCAGTATAGGTTGGGAAGCTGGCCGAGGTCTACGGGGTGCCATTGCCTGTGATTTACTCTCTTCAGTCTGTTAGCAAATTGGCGATCGCCATCTTCTTACGCAAAGCCTGACCTGTACCGGGCGCCCACGCCTCGAAGCCATCGACGCTTTGCTTCAAACCGTAAGTAGAGTTTCCTTCATCCTCCTCATCAGGTAGCAAACGGGGAGTGTTGCCTTGCATCGACATAACCTTATCAGCCCACCGCATCAGCCTTTTCACCAGATCAGGGAAGCCCAGTTTTGTCATGCCGCCTCGCATGTCAATCATTCGCCTTTGCGCCGGTCGATGGACCGTATTGGCAGCGTTTCGATCACCATACATGCACTCGTGCAGAGCAATGCGACCGACCGCAAGGATGAGCCCGTCGCACACAGAGCGCTTAGGGTCTCGTAGCGCCTCGTTGATTGCCTTGATTGCCTGAGATTGCAACCAAAACGAGCATTCGCTGTTGAGTGCGCCGATTCTGATCAGATCTCCAGATGCGAAGAGGAGACGCACATAGAACAGCGCAGGCTCTTCCATAGCATGCTGGGTCATGAACCATTCCCACCTGGTGCCTTGCTGAGAGGTGATGCTCAGCACTGGCCAAGCTCTTGGTGCAAATACTGTCATCATATAGTGCAGTAGTCCATCGAACCAAGGCTGCCACTGTACCGGATAGCAATTGAACGGATCGTGGCGGCCTGCACTGATTCTGGCAGGCCTCGGAACTGCATATCGCGCTATAGCTCGCATGGTCTCGATCTGGTCACCAGCGCCAGGCTCGAAGTTGTCCAAGGAGTCCGGCGACGAAGCTGGTGTAATGTCTCTGCAATCGTCACAGTTGCAAGGGAGAGCTGGCGATCTTGACCGCGTTGAAGAGAACTCGCCAGTATGTGCATGCCTGATGTTGGGTGTGGAAGGATGTGACCTCCTCGTGACTTCGCTTTCAGTATCTGAGGTTCCTTTGTACGAGCTTCTTGAGCTTGCTGTAGACGGTGACTGCACAGCCAATGGCTGCGCTGAAGGAAGCGCCGCAAATACGTGTTGCTGAGCCTGAGCCTGAAGTGGGAGGGGTGTGCGTTCCACTCTGCTGACCTGCTTCGAGAAATCTGGCCTTGCTGGATGAGACTCGCGAAGGGGCGTTCACCACACTTTCTGCTTCATCTTCATCCCGCTTGCGAGCAGCCAGTTTGCGCGCGATGGTTGCTTTTCTTGCACCAGCAGACGCCTTAGCGGCTTGGACCCTCACTGCTCTCCGAGTCTCTTTGTTGATGCCGGCATCGAAGGCGACAAAAGAAATGCCGCCTTGAGCACGAGGCTTGGAGGATGGTGCATTCGGACGGGAATTTGAGGTGTTAGAGCTAGGGTTTCCGCTGCCGCTTGCGCTGCTTGCACGACCGGCTTCCTTTGAGGATTGGGACACCATTAGACTGGGCAGATGCACAGAACAGCTGCCTCCAGGGCTGAGTAGCTGTTACTCGGTCTTGCACGCGTGGTACGAATGAGCAGGGTACCAGGTTGCAGGCATTGACACGAGCGATACCAGCTCGATGGTAACAGGTGAGGTCAGGACGAGTCAGGCGAACGATTAAACTTCGGGGCGGCTGAGGGCTGGGGGCTGAGGGCTGAGGCTGATGGGTGAAGACGGAGAAAGTGCCGAGCGGGGCTAAACGACAGGTACAAGGTGGAGGGGAGACACAATTGTTTGGCAGTGGAGGGAAGAGTGCTGTGTCGAAGGAGAGCATGGAACAAACCTCGCGAGAACGACGCTCTAGAAGGACGACGCCGACGGGCATGGCGCCTTGGAGTGAGGCGTGCGGAAGACACGATGCCAGGCATGGGTTGCGTCCTGTCGTCTAGGATGTTAGAGGGTCTGGCGATCAAGCCGAAGCGCGTGCGCAAGCTTGTGGCAGCGTCGAGCCAATCTCGTGCGCCGCGGCCCACGCTTGAGATTTCCGAGCAATCAATCTGAATTGGATCGGGCAGCGCCTGTTACACCTGCCCATGGCAGCATCGCCAACCTATGCCGCTCTTGGCCTGACGCCATCAGCTTGAGGTGCAGCTGACAGGCCTCATGTTTTCGCCTCGGCTGTCGCGAGTCTTTTCGTCTTCGATAATCGTTCCTATGGCCGCAAAGTGCCGTCTACCCGCGTAGGCCACAAGAGCACGCAAGGGTCACGGGCGCGGGTCTGCTAGGGCGAAGATCAACTTCTTCAATGTCGCCTGCACAAAGACAGTAGTGGCCAACGACAAAGGCGGGAGAGGATTGCTCGTGGCAGACGTCCCTGAGCCATGGCACCGGTGCCGCTGCGAGCAGCAGCACGTGTGTTGCGCAGCTACATCAGCTTTCTCTTTCTCGTTGCGGCAATTTCAGAACGAAGCCATTAGATGTCGTTCGCAGTGGTGGAGCAGTCTCCACCACAATAATGCAGACTATCGTTAGTGCGCTACTGTTCCGGTTTGTTAGCGTTTGTAGCTCTAATTAGAACGTACTTTTATTGTTAATTGCCTCAAAGTGCTTAGCGTAGCAATATCGCATTGTTTTAACATATTAATTGTTTATATTATTAGTATAGGCGATCATACTGCAAAATCTAATGTTATTAGCAGTACTATCTATTCTTTATTACACTTATCTTTACTATCGCTATTACTATTATTAAATCGCTCTTATAGCTAGCTAGTATTATCTTAAATAGTAATAGAATATTAATAACTATTATCTAGAGCCTTTACTATAATATTATAATACTCTATTACTATATATATTCTTTATATAGTAGCTTAATTAATAGTTAAATATATAATATAGACTCTTTATTAGATTTAGTCTTTATAAAATAAGAATACTTAGTATTACTCTATATCTTTATAAATACAAGTTTAGCTAATACTATACTCTATTATTAGAGCTTACTCTTATACTAGTATTAAGATATTTAGTTTAGCTAAATTAATAAAAGGAGTTATATTTCTTATTTAGCTATAGTTCGAGCTAGCTTAGTAGTATTTTTATAGATACTATAAAGTATATACTTAAGAACTTTAAAATAATAGTCTACTAGTATTTATAACTATAATATTATTATATAGACTTATAATAGAGGTCTCTAAATACTACTAGCTACTCTAGTTATCTTTAGGACTTTATAGATAGTTACTTTATATAGTATACTTATTCTAAAGCTAAATAATAGTTAGCTTATTTAGATAAAGAGAAAGTATATAATATAAAGTTTTAAGATATTATTATACTAAATAATATTATATATAGTCTAATTAGCTCCTTCCTAGGCTCTATTTATAACTACTTTATTTAGTAATAAACTAGTATTTTATAGTATATATAACTCCTTTAAGATAATTAAGCACTACTCTATTTATATAGTAATTTAGTATACTATATTAGTAATAGTATACTAAGTCTATTCTATAGTATAGTTAGTAGTTATAATAAACTACTAAATAAGTAATAGTATCTAAATATACTACTATTATTATTTATATTAGTATTAAATATACCTTTAGTATAGTATAGTAATAATAGAAGTATACTATATATAATATAGTACTTTAGTATAGTTCTTATAATATTAGAAGCTTCTTTATTATTACTATATTATTAGTAAACTATTAGAATTATTTAAAAAGAGATAATTAGACTATATATAAATATAGAGTTTTATTATTTATATTTAAGGAATATTTTAAACTACTAGAAGAGTTCTTAATAAGAATTAAATAAGCTTTTTATATATAAATTTAGTATAGATTACTTAAATAAATCTTAGTTTAACTTCTCTTTATATAAATATATTCTATTAATCTAAGATAACTTTACTTTACCTTACTTTATTTATAATATAAATATATAAAAATTTTAATTAATATAAAGAAGTAAAAGTCTACTAACTTCTAAAATTAATATCTTAATAACTAATTAACTAATTATTATAAAATTAAAACTATAGTATATATTTATTATAAATAACTATTAAATCTAATAATAGCTAAATTAGCTAAAAGTTAATAGTATAGGCTAGCTTATACTACTAGTTAAGTTTCCTTTATAAATTAGTATTAAATTACTTTTACTTCTATTTTATTAATAAGATACTTAGTTATTTACTAATAATAACTATAGTATTTTATTTAACCTTACTAATAACTCTACTATCTGCCTTTAAGTATTTATATACTCTCTTTTACTTACTATAAAGCGCTTATTTAGCTCTCTAACTAACTACTTAATTATTATTTAAAACTAGTTATCTATTATTACTTAAGTAGTAATTATATTACTTAACCTTATTAAGGTATTATCTACTTATAATAATAACTAGTTCTTATATACTATATATAGAGCCTAAAAGATACTACTTTTATACTATTAAACTAGTATATTTAATAAGTAATAGTATACTTAAGAAGATATACTATAGCTATAAGAGAGAGTTCTAAGAATAAGTATTATTCGATCTAATAATAGTCTTATTTATAGCATAGTAGTAATCTTATTACTAGTAAGATTAATAGACTTAATACTATTCTTATATAGTATATTAGTTATTATTTTATTAAGTATTTAATAGTACTTATTCCTATACTTAATCTAATTATAAAGGTAGTTATTATATATTCTTACTTCTATTACTAATACTACTATTTTATTATTTATAATCTTAATTTATACTCTTATAGCTTTTAACTCTTTATTCTTATTCTTAATATTAATACTACTTCTATACTTAAGGAACTTATTATACTATTTAGATTTAAGCTTTTTAAGCTAGTTAGTAATATAAGTATACTACTACTATATAGTATTAAAAAGTTATTCTTTATAGCTTAAAAGAACTTAACTAGTATTATAGCTAGACTAATATAGTTCTTTATAGTAAATAGTAAGTCGAAAAGAATAATCTTTTATCTATTAAATAGGCATCTTATAATACTACTACTATAGTATTAAGATTAGCCAGATTCGATGATAAGTGACTTTATAGTTGCTATACCTTTAGTAGTATACTAATAATATAGCTAATCTAATATCTCTTCGAAAAAGCGCTATACTATATTAAGAACTATAGGACTCTACACTATACTAGTTATCTTTACTACTATTATCGCCAAGTAATAGCTATTTAGCGTCATACTAAAAACGCCGTCGAAGGTCTATTTCAAGGGATAACCAATAGACGAGCTGTGGTGGAGCAGTGGTAACCACTGCGAACGACATCTATTCTTCACGGCGGCACTCTACGCGCTTGCTGCAAGCTGACGATAATGCTGTACGAGTCCGGCGTGATGCAGTAGTGGGAAGCCACTATTGTCAATTTAATAAATCGACGCGCCCACTACCAAGCATCCATGTCGACGTTGCAACATAGCTGCATCATGCTCGAGCTCGTTATCGTTGCTACTTATCGTGCGCCTGTACACCAACTAATTTCAGCAATACATCGACACCTTATCTGACTGATGCAGGTCGACTCTCAATGTGTCGGCCGTAGCACAGGCCATTGAAGCGCTGTCGAATGATGTACATTACTATGAGGATCCGGTCTATCATTAGGCTTACACCCTTGCTAGCCTCGAGAGATGACATGAGTCGCGACTACCCTGGTTACCTTCATCACGAGCACTCCTGACAAACTGCTCACGTAAATTAGTAAGGCATCATGAGCGGATCCCTTGCGTGGCATCTAAGCGGCACCTGTACTTCAAGCGCAATCGAACGAACACTAAGGGCAGGACGCTATCAGAACTCGCGGAATTTTGGGTGTACTCGCACGCAAACCCTGCAACAGAGACCGCTTGAGCCTTGAACCAAATTCCAATTGCAGTCATCCTGTGATCGAGCTACAACATCTCCACGCGTCATGTTTTCACGGCACGCTGGCCCCGCAAACCACCGCTGCAATGGTTCAGTCAAGGAGTCATACTGAAAATGAGTTTAGGCGAGATTAAAGGTAGGACTCTATGAGTTCCTCGAGAAGCTCAGAAGCTCTTGTTAGGCTCTGAGGTATCCTTACAAGAACGAAAGCGGGAGTGACGCTTCTTTGTACGAGGCGACTCGTCCTAAGCACTAAAATTGTACTGGCCGCGTGTCCAAGTGGAATCCCCGGTCTCCTCGCAAGCAAGGCGAGCAGAGGAAATCGCCGACGGTAAGTCGAACACGTAGTCGTCGGGCTTGTCGAAATCACATCGCACTTACTGCCTGAGTTGGCCGGAGCAGCAGACTGACTACAAGGCTGCGAAGGTTGTCGATCTCCTCTTTGGTCGTGCCCTTCATCATGAGGTTGCGTAGCTGGGCAACGTTGACACACGCCGGCGAGTCAGCGCTGGCTCCTACCACGACGCCATCATCATCGGACTGACTCGACAGGAGATCGTGGACCAACGTTGAGCGTGACAGGCTGAAGACGGCGGCGAGGCCAAGTCGTTATATCATCACATTTTGTCGAAAGACGTCAGCACTCATTCGAGATACCGCAATCAAGCCTCAGAAAGCCTTCTCGCATCCGAACGTACCTCCAACAGCTGCAATCATGCCTTTTTCGCCACATACGGCTTTCGCTGCTACCGGACCTAAGCTCCTTTTGCTCGACTAGATCAAAGAATGAACCTAGAATGGAAGAGATACAATTCTTCGAGCGAAAGTAGAGCATACAATTAATGTACCCCTGCAGCTTTACGAGCCAGATGTCTCTCTTGTTGTTCTTGCCAGGGAGGTATTGGTATTGACAGTGGTCCGGATGGCCGCAGGAACGACTTTCAGTTCTGAACCGTCAAGAATGTCCGATCAACGTCAATTCTTGTCGACGAGGGCATCATATCGATACACTCACATGAAGTTCCTTGAATTGGTGTCTCCCAAGTAGTCTCAACAGGCAACAAATCCGTTGACTTCCTGTTGAAGCTTTCAGACGCTGCCCGAGCAATCATATGGAATAGGTCCGTTGAGAACAAAAGGAATCATCTTTCGGCTGGTGTGCCAGAGGAAGAACAGGTGAGGCAGTGCAGGCCAAATATAGTGAGGCTACACAGAAGGTGACAGATTCTGCTCGTGAGCATGCCGAGAAGACCAACAACACGAACAAGAAGCGCCGCGAAGCGCTCGAAGAAGGGGACGCGGGAGAAGTTGGGTGGTAAGCAGTGGCATGTGATAGTGACGGGCAGACGGTATATGCAAATCGGTCCTTTGGAGGTTGTTTTGTAAGGAAGATTTGAAAGGCCCATCATCATGACCGCAAAAGTAGGACAAAGTGCGGGCTCAAAAGTTATCCAGACACCCGTCTCGAAGCAGGTGCTGCATTCGCCGCTGCCTAACAATACCAGCAAGCTTTCGCCAGACGTGCCGGCTCAGCCACCACCAACAGTGATGTCTGGAACTCCTCCGCCACAGGCGGCGCCAATATATACTTCAAGGTCTCCTCAACCAGGTGATCCATAGGGCCATGCGGTTGTATTAGAGCATAAGGCTGCAAGGACGATACGGATCGTCTTCACAACGCAGATGTGCACCGTCCCAAGTTCTCATGGCATGGTCTCGGCCTTCAGGGATAGAAGATCCTAGCTGGGATAGTAACCTAAAGTGAACGTGGTCTTCTCCAGAGAATGGTAAGCGTAGGATCATCCTGTTGATATCGATATGTGGTGTTGCTGTAATCCAAAGCATCAGGCTAAAGTTTGTATTTATCATTCGATGAATTCTATCAAGCACCAGCTTTTATGCCTGAAGCTGCAATCTGATCTTGATCATCTTAAATGAATATCGGGCAGCAACTGTGCTGCATCAGTCTTCTATGCTCTCAGCGGTAGAGATCTCTGATGGACAGACAATGGCCAAAGGTAGGACTCTACTAGCACTGTGAGCATCGCTGCGTATCTTGTGTGATCTCAGCAGTGATTAGCTCTGAACAGAGCAGCGAACGATAGCCAAAAGTAGGACCTCAATAATCCTGGAGTTCCTAAGAGCCTTCTATGCTCGTAGTGGCAGCTATCTCCTAGGGATAGTCTATAGCTGATAGTAGGACTCTTGATAGCGCTCTAGATCATGTCGCAGCTGCTAGCCCATATGATACCTTCTTTCACAATCACCCTATAGACACAGCCATTGTCGAAGTCTGGATCAATGCTCTGCCTCACCTCATAGAAGTGTCGAAGCTTGAGCGTCTGCTCATGATGCCTGACTAGATTGTTGAGCTTCCTGACAGATCCTTTGCAGATGTCAGCAGAGAAAAATTCGACTATGAGCTTGCTTGAAGCCACAACTGATCTGTCGTCTCTGCCTAATGCACAACAACATCCATCCAGCCCTTCCTGTTGAAAGCGGTCTCACCTAATATGTTCTGGCAGTTGACATACTCAAGCATCGAGCCAGCCCGACGTTTCTGTCCTCGACTTATAGGCTGTCGTTTGAGGTCAAATCTGTGTTACTCTACATGATGCTACACTAGTTTTGTAGAGATGACGAGCGTGGCTCGTTCCTTGATATCTCGATGATAAGAATCACCACTAAATATCGTACAGAGTTAGAACTAGGCTCAAGTCGGTGTCTCGTATCAGTGGTTCGCTGTGTTTCCAGATCTAGCTTTTCTACAGCTTGTTCATGGGTAGAGGCAGTGCGTAGCTATAAAGACTCGCTCTAGCGAGCAGTAGACTATTCACCGTTCGCTGCAATACCGTTCATGGAAATGCCGAGTCGTCCGATTCAGTTGACATAGCGAGGAGGTCTATAGTGACTCGGATATGTTGATTAGTACTAGTGAGCCATTGGAGAAGTCGAGCAGGCCTTGGACTATGCTACATCACTGCATCGCGTGTTGCGTGCCATGAAATCGCGCTGGCTCTAGCTAGCCTTGATACAGTGGAAGCGCACTTTGCAAGGGTCGATAGCTAGTCTACTGCTGGTTTTGACGCTCGTTCTCCAGATCTATTAATCGATCAAAGGGGACCTCCATGCAACAGAGGGAATTGATTGTGCCCATACCTAACCATAGGTAAGAGTGTATCAGTAGCGAGAAACATCCGAGAGTTCTCTGCAATCTCAGTCGTATGTACCATAACTCGTGAAACAACAAGGGCAAAGGTAGGTCTTTATTAGTGTTAGAAGATTTCTGAAAGTCTCTCACAATCTCAAGGGCAACTAGACATCTCGGGAGATGACAAGGGTCAGAGGTAGCACTCCATTGGTTATAGAAGAGCACTGAGTGCCTCTCGCATTCTCAAAGGTACCCAGTAGTCTCTCAGGATATGACGAGGGCTAAAGGTAGGACTCTATCAGTACCAGAAGATCTCTGAGAGCCTTTCATAATCTCAAGAGCAATTAATTTTCTGATGGGAAAGGACGAGAGCCAAAGGCAGAACCGTGTTAGCCCTAGAAGATTTCGAGAGTCTCTTAAGCTCTCAGAGGCAACTACTTCTTAGCAGAATAAGGAGGCAAATAGATAACACTCCATCAATAACCAGGAATATCTGAGAGCCCTCTTCAAGCTCAATAACATAATGTCATGGAAGTGACTGATGCTAAAGCTAGAACTCTATCAAAACCAGAGGACTTATGAGAGTCTTTCCCGATCCCAGGGGTACCTATCTCTCAGGAATCAATGAGGGCCAAAGGTAAGAGCTTACTAGTACCAAAAGGTTTCGGAGAGTCATTCATGATCTCAGCGGTAATGATCTCCGAAGGAGCCGCAATGGTCTGCAGTATGACCCTATTGGATTCATAGGATTCCTGAGAATCATCTGTAATCTCGGTGGTATGTACCGCTTAGAAAATGACGAAAGCCAAAGACAGGACCTCAATAGTACTAGGAGATTCCCGAGAGTTCTCTACGCTCTCAGCGGTAGCTATCTCCGACGGATAGACGAGGGCCAAAGGTAGAAACCTGCTAGCACCTAGAGAGTCGCTGAGTATAGTCTGCGCTCTCAGCGGAAAGCTATTCCCGAGGGATAGACGATGGTCGGTGGTACAACTTTGCCACTACCTAGAGAACCGCTGAGTATGCTCCGTGTTCTCACTGAAGACTATTCCCGAGGGATAGATGATGGCCAGTGGTATGACTCTACCAGTACCTGGAGAACTGCTGAGTGTCCTTTGTCCTCTCAGTGGTGACTATCTCCGCGGGATAGACGATAGCCGGTGGTATGACTCTACCAGTCCCTGGGAAACCGCTGAATGTCCTCCGTGCTCTCAGTGGTGACTATCTCCGAGGGATAGACGATAGCCGGTGGTATGACTCTACCAGTCCCTGGGAAACCGCTGAATGTCCTCCGTGCTCTCAGTGGTGACTATTCCGAGAATAGACGATAGCCGGTGGTATGACTCTACCAGTCCCTAGAAAACCGCTGAGTGCCCTCCATGATCTCAGCGGTAGCGATCTCCGAGGAGTAGGCGAGGGCCAAAGATAGGACCCCAATAGTACCTTAAGTATCGCTGAGTATCATCTATAACCTCTGCGGGATGTAATCTGTTGTCAATAGCTATGTCCGCTGATACTTGCACCGTGGGATGTTGCAAAGAGCATATTTTCAATTGGCTTGAGTACTTCTGAGTTGTTCTGTTTTCACCATTTCTGTTTCGAATACACCATTTTTCCAACTCTCAGCATTCGATTTCACTTCTGATTACACCCATCGCGCTAATTCAAGCCCTGAATGGTCTGATCGCCCACGAGGAGGAAGATCTCAATGGTCCAGTAGTCATACCATTTCTCTGGATCTTCACCCATTACCTCCTCAACGTTGTCGGCGGAAGTTTCAGTGGGATGTACCTCCCTGGAGTAAAGTCGCTTGAGGAGATCACCCCAGGTGGGCTTGCCGTACAAGAATAGCGGCTCGTCTTCAGAGCCGTGAACCACGCAGAGAGCATCGCGCCATTGCCCAAAAGCTATCATCTTGTTGAGAAACTTTGGCCCATTGAGACCAGTCTTGAAGTATTCTGCGATACGCTCGTCACTCCGGACACGGACGACGAGCGAGTGTGACAGCGAATACTCAGTAGCGATAGTCGGGCTTGCGCTCGATGCGAACCATGTCGCCGAGCTTGTTCGGAGTAGTCTTACACACCTGGAGCCTCGGTAACAACTTCGATATGTTAGTACTGCGTATATTTTGCAACCATTCTGCGCTATGCGGATGAACATTACCTCAGCTACCGGGTCTTCAACAAACCGCGGTTGCTCCTCAGACACCGCCGAGTCTTGGTTCTTCTTGCCACGTTTGGCCTGGCGTGAGTCGGTCGCGAGAGGCCCCGCTCGCTTGCAAGGGCCTTGATAGGGGGTGCGTCCGATTTAGTGGCATAGTTCGGAGGAACTTGGTCGAGCGCGGACTTCGGGTGAGAAACCTGGTCGAGCGACGACTGTTTCTTGCCCTGTATGAAGCTCGCTTCAGAGCGATCTGTGACATCCTGGAGAACGAGTTAGAAACATAGATCGCATACTTGCATTTCAATGCAACGAACCTTCGGGCCACTCTTCCCAAGCTGCGGGAATGCGTCCACACGGGACTTGGTGAGGGTCTTTTTACTCGTCATATTGGTATCGGTGCGTGCGGTGAGGCTTGGTGGCTGGGAGTGCGCCATGGCAGGCGTGTGGCGCAGTGAACTCTCAGATGTGTAGCAGTGTGAGGACTCGATAGAGCAGGGGAGAAACGCGCCCTTTGTTGATATGTTGAGTGGTGGAGCTGCGCGTCAAGCATTCGCGAGAGCCTTGAGCTGCAAGTGTTTGTCGGACGCCCAAAACACGTGAACGCCCCACAGCGCAGTGAGTGAGGTCACTCGAGGGGCAGGCTGCAAGCTTGCGCCATCCGCACTGCAGCGCCCACCAAGAGCCGCTCGCGCGTTCGCGCGCGCGCGCAATATCGTGCATGAGGTGAGGTCAGTGAAGTTAGGCATGGAGGGGTTTTTTGTTGTTCAATGCCTGGTTGCCTGTGCACAGGCCGCGTCCGCCACAACAAAAGCCGCCCTTCTCCTTCGTCCTTCTTCCCTTCTCTCTCACCAAGCGCGATGCGCACAACCGTGGGAGCTGAAGCAGCAAGTCAAACCACTCGTTCGAATCGGTATGTCTTTTTAGCTTCGGCGAAAGATTAGCCTTCCGCTCAAGAGCCGCCCTCGACCAGACTGAGGGATGTGCCAAAGATGATACGTCTTTCAGGTAATACTGGCGCAGTGTTCTGTGCTGCGACTTGCACCTTCAGTCCCACAAAGGTACTTCCAAAACTCTCCCCCTCTTGCGCTAATTGTTCTTCTCTTTAGAAACCACACAACTGTGGGAGCTGAAGTAGCAAGTCAAACCACTCGTTCGAATTGGCAATGTCCTTTTAGCTTCGGCGAAGGATTGGCCTTCCGCTCAAGAGCCGCCCTGTGGGATGTGCCACAAGATGATACGTCTTTCAGGTAATACTGGCGTGGTGTTCTGTGCTGCGACTTGCACCTTCAGTCCCACCAAGGTACGTCCAAACTCTCCCCCCTCTTGCGCTAATGTGTCGGTGTAGGCCATCAGTCTCTTGAGCCGTTTGGCTCGAGATCCTGGAGGCCAATATCACTGTCGAAGATCTTCAGCCCTGCACTTTCAGTGAATTTTGCAGAATCGCGACCAGAAGTCACGGTTTCTCCTTCCTGCATTGCACGCCGACCGCCTCACCTTCACCCATTCTTCTTCGCCTTGAGAGTCGAGATCTTTGGAAGTGTGGGCATCTTCACGTCGGAGGCAACTCTCTGTACTTGGGCCACTGCGTCACCCAAAAGGACTCGAACAGCGCCCTCGAGTCTCCGATCCTGCTTGCGGCGCATATACAGGATAACAATCCACAGGACAGCCGCGTCAGCCAGAATAAACGAGGTGACCCACCAGCCCATGCGCAACACCCAACTGAAGAAGCTCTTGCGCTTCTGATTCTTGACAAACCGGTGATTTTCCAACTGCTCCCGGAGAGCAGCCACCTCCGTCGTAAGTTTGAACAGGCCATTCTCCACTCGTTTTCGCCACTTCGCATCGCCAGGCGCGGCCGAAGGCTGAAATTGACGAGTCCTGATACCTTCGGTCGATCCAAGCCGCGGATCTTGCGTGCCACCCTCTTCGCCTTCCTCCGAATTGTTGAGGTCACCCGGGTCAACCTGCGACAGAGGTGCGTCGACGAATACTTCTTGCTCATCATCGAGCGCTTCCTCTTCATCGGCCTGCGACACTGGTGACAGAATCCTCAAGGGCCGGTTTGCTCCGCCAGTAGCGCTTTCCATAGCCGCAGCTGAGCTCGAGGTCATTCCTTGGCCTTCTCTTGACCTCTCGCTCTGCATATAGCCGCTTCGCTCCAAATGCTGCAGCGGACTTGAATGCTCGCTCGAAGAGTGCTGCGAGTTGCTCTTGATCTGGTCCCACACGAATTCCAGCTCTTCCACCAACTGCTTCGCCTCGTCTGTTTGCGAAGCATACTTGTACATGGTCTCGATGAGCTTCTCAATATACCTGCGCTTTGCTTCTGTGCGCGACAAGCCTTCATTATCTCGCCATGCATCCCACTTCTCTTGCTCTTTGCGCAGCTGGTCGGCAGACATGCTTGGATGATTTGCGGCTACGGGTCGGTCGGCGATGGCGAGCACATCACCTTCCATGCTTTGTTTGTACAGGCCATAAAGTGCAAGGCGGTCACTTGATGGCGGCTTCTGAGATCCTGGGCGGATCTTATTAACTGTGTTGAGGGCATGGCCAAATACGCGGTCTATTTCAAGTGTCAGCCCGGGCACACATGTGTTTGCTGGCGAGGTCTAGACAGTGTCATACCTACGGAGTCCGCCATGACATGTGGTAGCACGTATGAGAAGAGCTAAACAATGAAATTCACAAAACTACAACAAGTGATGCTAGAGATGCAACAACAGCTAAATGGTTATGAGAGCATTTCATGAGGAGACGCGAAAGATGAGATGGAGCTGGGTCGCGTGAGGTCCAGTTCCAGATACGCCACCCCTCAGAAACAACGGACTTCGGCAGCATGTGAGAATGCTCCTGCCTCGGCCAGCGACAGGCAGCACCATCAGATAAGGCGCGAAAGCCTCCCACGTGATCCAGAGATGCTTCGGACTATCTTTCCTGCGAAAGCGGTAGGTTTGTGGACAAAGCGTGCATTTTCCGACCTCACCGATCTCGGCGCGTCTTCCTGTTCGCTATCGCAGCATTGGGGTGCCGATCGAGCCGTGCTATCGTTGCATTCGCTATTCGGCCAGTCTCCGTGTAATCGCAGCAGGAATATGTCTAGTTGACCGTAAGTTGGCAAGGGTGAGAGTCATACTTCGTTGTGGTTTTCTTTTTTTATTAGTCTTCCAACGAGTCTTTCGAAGTCCTTACAAATTTTTAACAATAGGTGCAAAGCAATAAAATTCGCTTCGCTTTCTACAGTCTCCACATTGGACTGGTATATCACATGAAAACAACGACTGCAAGGAATTGTTCATCATGAGCAACGAGAAGCCTCCTCAAGAGGTGCCTGAGCTCACAGGAGCCGAGTACGACCAAGTCACTGTTCGGCAACCATTCCAGAACAGACCAAGACTTTACGACCACAAAGCCGCGAATCTTATGAGGAGCCTCCCATTGAACAACCGCCAGCGAACAGCATAGGAGACATTGAAAGCCAACGAACCAAATTGGAACATGTCCGCTCCCACGTCTCCACCCACGACGCTCCAGGTGCCAGCAACGATGCTCACTACGAGCAAGGCGACGAGATCTACGACAAATTCACCCCAAACCGCAAAATCATCATCGTCTGCGTGCTCAGCTTCTGCTCCTTCCTGGCTCCCATCTCTTCAACCAGTATCCTGTCCGCATCTCCCGAAGTCGTAGCAACGTTCAACACAACCGGCACCATCTTTAACATCTCCAACGCCCTCTACATGGTCTTCATGGGCCTCTCGCCCCTCGTCTACGGCCCTCTAGGCTCGACCTACGGCCGCAGATGGCCTTTGATCATCGCTTCAGTCACTTTCACATTCTTCAGCATCGGCTCTGCCCTCTCGCCAAATCTGGCGTGCTACTACGTTATGCGAATGTTGACCGCTTTCCAAGGCACGGCATTTCTCATCATCGGCGGGACAATGATAGGCGATGTCTACAAGCCATCGAGCGCGGAACAGCGTATGGCTTCTTCCTCTCCGGAACGCTTATCGGACCTGCTCTCGGCCCTCTCATCGCTGGCATCATCGTCACATACGTCAGCTGGCGCAACATTTTCTGGCTGCAAACTGCCCTCGCAGGCGCCGCCTCCATCGCAGTCTTCTTCCTGATCCCAGAAACAATCCACCGCGCCCGCAAAGAAGACCTCATAGGCCTGAGCAAGAAAGAGAAAGCGCGGAAACTCTGGTCTTGGACGAATCCGATCCGCGTGCTCTGGCTCTTCCGCTACCCGAACTTGGCCATAGCCGGTATTGCAAGCTCCGCGCTGGTCTGGAATATGTACTCCCTCCTGACGCCTATTCGATATGTTCTCAATCCCCGCTTCGAACTCACTACGCCTCTGCAGTCCGGCTTTGTTCTACATTGCGCCAGGCTGTGGGTACCTGACGGGCACTTTCTTTGGCGGGCGCTGGGCAGATCACGTTGTCAAGAAGTGGATCCGCAAGCGCGGCGGAGAGCGTGTGCCAGAGGATAGACTGAGGTCTTGTCTCGTGGCGCTGGGAGTGGTGATCCCTGCTTGCATGATATTGTACGGCTGGTCGATCGAGAAGGAAGTCGGCGGAATCCCACTACCAGTGATCGTGATGTACGTGCAAGGCGTGGCGCAGCTGTTCTGCTTCCCGAGTTTGAACACTTATTGTTTGGTATGTGTCGCTGCCCAGAAAGAACAAACTGATATCTGAGTGATGATTGTATCTCTTGCTAACTTCGCAACCCAGGACGTAATGAAGAAACAATCCTCCGAAGTCGTGGCCGGCAACTACGTGATCAGATATCTGTTCGCCGCCGCCGGATCCGCCGCTTGCCTTCCAGTCATCGAGAAGATCGGCGTCGGCTGGTTCTCGACGATTTCTGCGCTGTTCCTTGTCGTTGCGACGCTGGGGACTTGGGCGACTGCCATTTATGGGCACGAGTGGCAAGAAGCCATGGAGAAGAGGTGGCCGTCTGAGGAAAAGTAAAATGCATGGCTGTTTACGTTATGGGCTGGTTGGTGTTAATGATACCCTAGATGGCATTGAGGAGTTTTGAAAGTGGTTTTTTTTTGGGGTCTTGCGGGCTGTCTATTTTCCGGTTCACGACTGCATTAGATGTTGGGAGTCACGAAGCATATATACTCGCGCGTAAATCAGCATGATTGACAGATATTATTGGGCGAGCCTAGTTATTGCCAAAATTTGTGCGGTGATATAAATTTAGTAAATGAAGATCATCTGTATAATATCGACGCTCTACAATTCCCTGTACACATGCTTTTTTTAGAACTTTTTCTAAGCCCTCCTGCGCGGCTTTCCGGCACTCTTCTCGCTACCAGTGCTGATAGTCTCTTCTGCCTTCTTCACAGCCTCGACAACTTCTTCGCCAGTTGCCTTTGCGTCAGGGGGAGAGGTCAAAGGCTTGGCAGCCAGCTTCTCCTCCGTGGGTTCATCGTCACCGCCCTGGCCGAACTCGTTCACACGTGTGTAATCGACCTTGTAAGCCCAGGCCTGGTAGATGTATACAAAGAAGATGACGTCGTCGCGCAGAGTGGCGAGACGGTGGAGGAAGGGCATCTTGATGGTGAAAGCGAAGAGATCGTCGATGAAGGTGTTCAGGAACTTGTATGCCATGGCGCGGCCGGGCATGTGGGCAACGGACTTGAGGCGGTAGTTGATGTACAAGCTGGGGACCTGAGGAAAGTTAAGTTAGCATGAAGAGTAGGATGTGAGAAGTGTGGATTCATGGTGACGCACCATCATGAGGAAGCCATAAGCGTAGACGGAGCCGACAAGAGTAGTGATGATGAAGCTGTACCAGCTCTTGTGCGATTCGTACATCAGCGAGTAAGCTGCGTAGGCGAGCAGCAATGGAACGGCGATGATTCCCATGTACTTGAAAGCGATCTTGTCGTATTCTTCGGTCTTCTCCTCGGTCTCGAAAGTTTGTGCTTGTCCTCGAATACCACAACGTAGGGGAGGATTCCACGGAAGCTGGAGTTTGGTCCTGGCTCGCGAACGCGAACATTGACAGTCTTGGTGATCTTCCAAAACTCAACCGCAATACCCATGCCCTGGCCGAACAGAATCATCCATGATGTGTTCTCGTTGTTGTCGAGCAGGTAAAGGAAAATAATCAGCTGCATGAAGACATTGCTGAGGATTGTGCGGACCGAAACGCCGACATTATCCTTCTTCTTGCGCCAGTGGCCAACGTCACTCTTGAATGCAAGAAGCTCGAAGATCATGTGCAAGACACTGACGATTGCGGTGGTGCCGAGCAGATACATGTTGGAGTCCAGCAGGATTTCCTTGAACATCTCCATCTCGCTACCATCGCCGCCGCCGGGAGCGGTCTGGCCTTGCGCTGCCTTGCGGGCGGTCTCCTTCATTCCTTCGTCCATCGATGCCATGACACTGAACTGCCAATTGGCCAATGTAGAAATGCGAACATTCATCGGCAGTGTCTCGTAAGGAATGGTCGAGTTGAGCTCAACCATGTCTTTCTTCATCTGCCAGAAGGTGTTGTGGTAGACCACAGGGTAGAACCAGCCGTTCCTGCCAGTCTCATCTCTAGCTCCAGTCGCTTCCAGCATGTAATACTGCTTGACAGCAGGGTGCATTTGCGGGTAGGCGGCAGGACCGGCATTGTTGATGAAAGAGAGCGTGAAGTTGGAGTGGTAGTAGGAAGCGACAGTGGGAGCCTCAGACGCGAGCTCCTCTTCGGCCTCCTCTGCCTCGTCCTTTGCTTCCAACAGGTTGCGGGTCTTGCGGACCTTCTTCTTGCCCAGGTATTGCGTCAGAGGCCTGAGCATCCTGTATGCCGTGGCGGGATCGTAATTCGGCGAGGCTGGATCGAGCTCGGCACCAGTCTGACCGATGAGAATGTGCGCCCAAAGTGTACCATTGTGCTGAACAGACTTCGGGACAGAGATGCTCGTGGTGATCTCTCTGAAGTCCTTGCCCTGCAACGAAAAGTCCTTCTCTTGTACGATCAAGCTACCAGCTGGCATAGCACTGAGAGGCGGCAGAACAACGCTCGGCGAGACGTACAGGCTGACATCGACGTTCGGGTTGGAGGGCCATAGTGGTGAGATGTTGATAGGTGTATCACTCCAAGCGGCGGGCTCTGAGCCACCAGTCGAGGCGACGTCTGGTGTGACCGGTGCTGCCTTCTGTCCTCCGCCGCCAGTGAACTGCTTCACAGCGAATTGAATACCAACGAAGATGGCAATGTTCTTGCCGTAGACAAACGTCCAGCCGCCTGCTGCGGCCTCCGGTGCTGGTGCTGCGTCGGCCATGTTGATTCACTCGGAAGTGAAGATAGCCGTGTATGGTAGTAAGAGAAGAAAGGCACACCTCAGAAGTCGCCGGGGACGGCTACGACCCACGTGTTTTCTCCAAGGCCTGGGAGCTCCGGTTAGCGCAATCGCTGGTGGAGTGGCGGCCAGAGCCCTGGAATCTGATAGTGACTGGTGGGCCGCTTTACGTACGAGCGAGATGGAAAAAAGTCACTGTTCAAAAGTGTGTTCACTTGTTATTTTATCTATAGGAACCGGGCCTTATACATCATGTAGGTCCATGCCCAACCACTAATCCCGAGCGCACATGCAGACAGTCACATATCTCTTGTTCCCACCACCAACATTATAGGTAACATTAAGCTGCTCAAAGCAAAGAGGCAGCTTCGAAACGACTCCACCCATCAAGCACCTCATCATACGCCAGACCCCAGCTTCGGCACTAGCGCCGGTGCGGGACACTCCCGCTTACCGACATCCGGCTCTGTCACCGGTGCAGCGCAGGTCGTCACTCGTGAGCAGGCAGGCAGCGTTAGCCTTATCACCACCCAAGTCACATCCTGACCACGCCAAACTCTGTTGTCGCGCACGCAACCTACCAACCCTGATTGCCTCTCTTCTCCCTCCTCGTCTATCCTCCATATCACTCATAAACCCTTCACTGCCGCCGTGCGACTGACTCCAAGCGCCGGACATTCCTCGCTGCATCCGGCGCATCGACTCGAGCTCGCACCGCAGCCTACACCAGCTACAGCTGAGCAGACCCGACCTCATCATCGGTGTGTCGCTGCACCCTAGACCCCATCAGCGACATGTTTTCGGAATGTAAGTACTCCTCCAGCCAGAAATATCATGTTTGACGGCAACCCGACCATCTGCGGTCTATCACCACGATGGTCATGAGCTGGTAGTGATCGCGTGACTGACATTACTCACCGATAGATGCTTCACGATTCCTGCAACAGTCCAACGTAGGACTTTCCTTCACCCAGCAGGATGGCCAACGGGATACATCGCACAACCAGCTGGATCGTCGGCGACCTAGCTAGTAATTCTCGCTACGTTCAACGACCAGGCATGCCGAACCCACACGCAAACCCTGCCGCATCACAGTCTCGCTTCCCTTTCGCCTCTCGACTCTCTCGGCAAGATCCTCAAGCTCCGCTATTCTACTCGGCCACAAACGACTTCCACGACGAGGACGAAGGTGATGAGCATGAAAGAGAAGTGGCGGATTTCTACGCGCTGCAGAAGAGTAGGCAACACTTTGGGCCAAGCAACTTGACCGACAGCTCCGAAGTGGACGATGGAACAATCGAGCGGTTGCAAGAGCAAAATGAAGATCCGGATGGCAGTTCGCCAAGGGGCAGGACGCGTGCTTCAAGGACTTTGTTTGCTCGGGATGGCAGTATACCAGATTCAGAAGTCAGCAGTCCCAGTTCTAAAGGAAAGGGGCGGCTCGTCGACGTCAACCTCGCCAGTACTATCAACGAAGAACCGCCAGAATCTTTGGCAAATCTGCAGGAAAGTGAGGAGCGCCCGGCACCGTTCCAGACATTTAGGACTCCAGCGCGTGATCTGAAACATAGCTCGTTCATGCCACACGAGACCGATGAAGAGGCTCTAATCGGCATGCCTTCACCACCATCGCCTGATCGCGAGAGCGTTCCTCCTACAGTAATTCTACCTGCACAGGAGCCACCTCAGCATGATGTCTTCTGGGCGCATCTCTACGAGATCTCGTTGTTCGCCATGATCGGCGGATTCGTGTTGATCTGGTTCCATACATCGAAGCCATCTTCGAAGACTCCGCTCGGCGACACCATCTATAGCGCCCTGAGCAGCAGCACCAACATGCTTCTCTGGGATACGATGATTGCCATTGTTGTAGCTTGCATCTGGCTGTCGCTACTGAGGAACTACGTGCGTGGCCTTGTCTACAGCTTGATTGTCGCTGTCCCTGTGGTGCTCTTTTCGTTCGCGCTATATCCTCTTATCAGCAGCTTTCAAGGCGCCTATCATGGCAACAGCTTCCAGGATCGAGCGATGCGCTGGCTGTCTTTCGTCCCGGCACTTTTGGGTGCTTTCTGGACATTCAGTGTGATCAAGTCACGTCACAGCTTGGCCAAGGCAATCGGCATTCTGGAGTTCAGCACCAAGATCCTGACCGCAAGCCCTTCTCTTGTCGTCCTCGGGTTTGGAACACTAACAGCCACCGTACTCTTTACCTGGGCCTGGATGCTTATGTTCGAGCGCGTCTTCCTCTCCGGTACCTTCGTTGGCGCAAAGAAGTTCCTCATCGATGCTAACAGCTGGTGGCTTGGAGCATTCTTTGTGTTGGTATATCTTTGGACCCTTGGCGTTATCGCAGGCATTCAGCGCACAACCACCGCAGCTACTGTCAGCCAATGGTACTTCCATCGCTTCGCGCCGCAGCAGCCCACAAGCGAGCAAGTCGTGAAAGCTAGCTTCCTTCACTCGACTGGCGCTCTGCTTGGTACTGTTTGCCTCAGCACTTTCCTTAGCCTTATGGTACGCTTGCCTCTCATCATACTCCCTGGTCGACTCGCTGGACTTCTCAACATGTGTGCTTTTGCGCTTATCCCGAACTCTCTCGCCACATTGACAAATCCTCTGACCTTGACTTACTCCGCTGTGCACTCGCAACCACTTGGCGTCTCCGCTCGTAACATGGGCACACTGAACTTCGTCTCTCGCACCAATCCCTCGAACACCCTCAACCCGCGCAACTTCAACCCAGTCGGCAACCCATCGAGCTCACTCATGCCTTACCGACTGTCAAAACTGCTTCTCCAAGCGACGCGATGGGTTATGTCCTTCGCTCTGGGCTTCGGCGGATGGGTGCGAACAGCTCATCACCTCAAGGTCGCCGGCACTGATGCCGGAATCCGAGGCAGTCTGTACGCTTATGTCGTCGGTCTGATTGCCGGTACCATCGGCTTCGCCGTTCTCGGAGCGATCGAGAATGTAGTGGGAGCCGTTCTGGACGCCGCTGTGGTTTGCTGGGCTAGCGAGACCGCGGGCGGAAGAGGAGAGGCGAGGTATTGCCGCGAAGCTGGGGAGATGTTTGGAGATGATGTCTTCTAAGCAGCTTGATATCCAGTGCTTTGCGCACTTTTGGCTTGGGTATAAGATATGCCGTTGGGAGTTTTGATGAGATTGATTGTTTCTTTCCTCTTTCTGGATCTTGGATTTCGGGCGTTTGATGGTCGATTTGAGCCACAGCACAGCAGGTTTATTTGGCGTCTACTACTACAGAACTGCGCATACCCAGACCCCTGCGGACAGTCTTTTTGCTTTCCAGCCTTCTTGGGGCTGAATTTGAATATCTCTATATCTTCTATGTTTCTCTATACTCGCAATGACAGAAGAGTTGGGCGTATTGTTGTACGCTTTTGTTTGTTTTTATCACAGTGGTCTCGTCTCCCTAGCTCGCCGATTCTTCCAAAAGTCTTTAGCATGTTGGAGCAGCTACTGAATACTCATCTTCTGTCCGTTTCAGCCGATGCCATGGTGACCTGTGAATGGGAGCTCACGCAAGCGTTTACAGTTGTAACTTGCTGCGAGAAGGAAAAGGCGCAGCGAGCAAGGTGGAAATGAACCACACGACCCATACCGTAGAGATCTGTCGCCGTTGCAAGAGGGGATGATAATTGGAACATACAGGAAGGAGCCAGGACATTTTATCTTTACGCAAGTATGATTCGATCGTGTGAAATCGCAGATATTTCTGCGGTCGCAAATACTAAGATAAGTCTAGCTACAAGAAAACAAGATCTTTGCAAACGACATATCCCTCTCCAATTCTGCCGTGAGATTTTTAAAGACATAGATATCTTGTCTGCTCAGCAAAGCTCCGCCCAAACTTTTTCTCTCTCTCTCTCCAGATCGACAAGCAAATACAGCAAATAAAATAGGCAAGATGATAAAATAAGGAGATGTATATCTTGTCGTGTCGAAAAACGTGCCGTGGGTATCGTTAGAATGAGAAGAAATGAAAAAGGTAGCAAAAAGGAGATCCATCGATGCATCTCTAGAGATGCCTGCCAGCCAATATCGCCTGTATATTAGAATCAGATAAGGGAATGAGAAGCGAAGGAGTGGTTTGGTTGGTTGTGACGGGCTGGAACGCTGGACAAGTCGGGAGGAAATGGTACTGCCGTGTAGATCGAGAAGTGTCGCTTTGTTGACATGGTAGGTGCTGAGACGGTGGTAATCATCTGGTAGCGATGACAGCAAGGGCAATCTGAGTATATTTGTCAGCGGGAGTTCGGTAAAAAGTAAGAGTGTCAGGTTTTAAACTTACAACCGCAGCGATGATTCCCATGCCAACAACGCACATAACTCTGTTGAGAGTCCGCCACCATTTGGCTTTGAGGTAGAGACGCTCCTCATCCCATTTGATTTTAGCATCGCCGGATCGGTGCTTGTTGAGAGCAGCTGTGAGGTCGTCCTCGCTGTCGGCAGTTGGGAGGGCCTTCTCAGCCTCGCTTGCGTCACGCGAGCGACGAGGAGGAAGCGGCAGCAACGCTCCGAGTAACCAGAAGAAGGGAAACAGGAAGCCGAGAGCGAAGAGTAGAATCTGTCTGTTGCCGCGGCTGTTGAATAGGGTGTCGAATGACTCGACGAAGCTCGGTGAGCGCCACTTGTTGATCTGCGACTCTTGGCGTTTGTTTGGGACGAGGTGTGGGTGTGGGCTATCATCGACATCGAGCTTGAAATCGGACAGGCGGTCCTTGGTCATTGGCCGAGGGAAGGACATTTCGTCCCACAATTTTTGCTTGGAGTATTTGCGAGGAAGCGGTGGCATGGGTGGTTGTTGGTTTGAGGACTCGTCCTTGAGGGTTCCGAACTTGGGATGACCGGACGGCAAGGTCTCGCCGCTCTCATCGCCTGGGCCCGAAGGAGCACTGGTAATAGCCATTGAATCGGATCGGCTTATCTCGTCAGCCTGAGGCTGAGAGGCTTTACGCTTTGGGGTCTTGCTGCCGAATTTGAAGGAGCGACCGTCGGCAGCGTCTGCTGCACCAAGCGTGCGAGTCCGAGGCCTGAATATTGAAGGTAGGAAGTGACTGCTGGTCGGGCTGACATTGTCGATCTCACTGTATCCAGTGCCTAAGCGTGAGGTGATACTGTGCTGAGTCCATGCACTCATGCTGCGGGTATGTCCTGGTTGGTTGGTTGAGAGCTCACGTTTTGGGGTCGGTGGGTTAGACAACGAAATTTTGCTAGCACTCAGAAGAGCAGCGTAGCCACCGTAGAAATTCTTCGCCAAATGGGGAAGATAGTACTGCCTCTGCTCCAGCGGTCGCTATCACAATAGCTTATTATGCTGTTGGCGCGAGAGTTTCCTGAGGGTGTGCTGTTGCTGCGTCCACGAACGGAGTATCCAGATCGCTTCTTTTTCAAGGATGGTGCGGAAAGTGCTGAAAGGCGGTCACTGTTTTCGTCGCTATTGCCAGCGCGCGATCTAGGCATCGGGGGCAAAGGAGGCAGTGGGCCATCATATCGCACATCTCCAGCGGAGGTCACTTGCCGGCCAAGGAAGAGCGGTTCGGGTTTCGCGCTCTCTGCGCGGTAGACTCCCAGTGTCATATCGCCTGGTTCCTCGTCACTGCGCTGAGCTTCTGCTGGCGACGAAGATTTCCGAGTCGGTGATTGAAGTGGTTCGCTACCGCGACGATACATGGAGAGACTCGAAAGGTTGCCGGAACCTCTTGACCTGGTGGAGGACATTGGGATGCTGTAAGCATCGTCGATGGTGAGGACGCCGCTACCCATAGAAAAGTGACTGAATTGTGCCGGCGACATTGCTCTATCACTCATGCTGGCGATCGTACTAAGGTGGCTACTGAAACGAGGTCGCGGCCATGGCTCCAGATCGATCTCCTCGTAGTCGATGTTATCCGCCATGTTCATTGAGTTTGGACGCGTTCCCTGATCTTGTTCAACAAATCTTGCAGGGCTGTGTAGTGGTGAGACCGAGTCGGCAGACAACGAGCGATAGTGGTGTTGTGGTGAGCCGAGTTGTGGTGAACTTTGCGTTGGGGTGTTGTCGAGCTCAGCAGCAGGACGAAAGGCAGATGGCGTGCCGAGACGCGCCTGTATCGAATCGAGGGAGCCGGCGTTGTGTAGTGGACTCTCCGGAGAGTGAGGACTAGTCGAATCTGAGTACGCGATGAAGTTCGGCGATGATGAGGTCTGCGGACTGTCACGTCTGTCATATGCGAGGCTATCCTGGCTATCCTGGCCAACGAGTGTATGTGGTAATGATAGGGAGCTCGCCTGCAAGCTTGTCAGACTGTCCTGTGGTGTGTATGGAGTTCGACCTGTCCACAGAGGGGCAGGATGTGAGCTCGAGTTCGAAGGCGACTCGCCCGGAGGCGACGACTGCAATTCCCGAGTGGTATCACTACTTCGACCCTTATAGTTTGACGATGAAACAGAGGGTGCAGTGGATCGTTCTGGAGAAGTTTCACGAACTGTTTCGAGAGCTTGTGGCTTGGTGCTGAACACTTCCTTCTCGTCGCCCACGTCCGGGATGTCCTCTTCGTTCAACGTACTGCGGCGGCTCAATCTGCTTCGACTGCGGCTGCCGTCACTAAAAGAGAACTCAAAAGCATCAGTATCGTGAGAAGCGGTGGACACGCTGTATTTCGAGCTCGTGCTGCGTCGGTTACGCGAGGGTTCTGGCCCGGGCTTGAAATAGGTCGACGGCATTAATGTAACAATGGGTGGTAGGTCCAGCTTCTGCGCCCGAGCTATCACTGACTGGCCATCTGAAACGCGCGATGCAGCCGGGGAGCCTGTTTCTGACCCGCTAGCGGGCTGAGATGAAGCCAGCAGGGATGTGTGGGGCTGTGCATGGTTGATAGCAGTCCAATCCTGCTTTCCAGATAAATAATAATCGCTGTCGCTTCCTTTCTGACCGGTTCTTCCGGAGACTGTCCGACTAATCGTACTGTGGATTTGGCATCCTCTCCAGTGCTGGTGGATCGTCGCTGGGTTTGTTTTCTTAAATGTTGGTGAAGTTTCCAGCGGGAGGCGTCCTTTTGATTCTCCAGCTCTGCTCCCGCGGCGAAGGATGGGCGATTGCGAGGCAAAGAAAGGCGAAGAAGGCGATGCAACACGAGTGGTCTTATCTCTGCCTTTTGGGTCCGGGTCCAAGAACATTTCCGGGTGCTGTTGCTAGTAATATTATACAATAAGAGCGCGCGGCGGCGCTGAAGAGTAAAAGGCGTCCCAAAAACGCTCAAAGCATGCTAGAATGAATGTGGAAGCTCCAGAGCTGATAACGAGTGTCGACGCGCCCAAAACACGCTGGTGAAGCAGAATGGCGAGGATGGCGGTGCCTTTGAGGACGTGGGCGTGTCAGCAGTCGCTCATGCGGGACGCAGGAGATGCGGGCCTGGAGAAATGGCGTGACGAGTTGCAGATTATTGACGATAGCGCGCGGGGAGGACAGCACAGCAATCGGCGGCGGTGAAGTTTAGAAGGAAGTGCTGAAGGACTCGGGTTCACTGGAGGGCGGCAAAGGCATGTGGGCGACAGCGAGGTTTGAGTACAGTACCACCGTCGTGCTCCCAGGTCAAACGAGGGCGCGTCTCATCAACGGCATTTGGGTCCGTCATAAGGCCTCGGCCACGCATCTGCTCGCGCGTGCACGCATTATCGATTGGGGCGCACAGAGCCGCGAGACACAAGAGCGGACGGCACAGGGGGCGCGTTGTATGCGAAATTGCCAGTCGAGCTGTGGCCACCAGAGAAGCTGCAGTAGCGTGGCAATCTTCAACCGCCGCCTCTGCATGCGGCACGAGCGCGGCGTGTACTGAGTAGTGGCGGCGCCATTGGTATATCTTTAATCAAATGCCCATTAATGCCCACCTCTGCGCGGTGCTGCCATGTCGTGTGGTGGTGTGCGGCCTGCTGGCATGCTCCATGCTGCCCCATGCCGTCCCTTTTAACCGTCATTCTCTAGGGATGCGCCAGCACGTTGGTACCGTTTGTTGCATTCCACCGGCTCGTCCCTCAGGCGCACGCCTATTTTAGAGATCGCCGCCGTTGGCCTAAACTTTACCCTCTAAACCCTACCCGCCATGCAGTCGGCTGTCCGTATGTGCTCTTCCTGCCAGCAAGATCATTAGCTTGCCTGCTATACCACCGTCTTCACTATGCCTTCACTGCCGATTGACATTTACAACCACGGTTCAAAGCTCCTCGGCACCCTCAAGAGCTACTATGTCAAGGAGGCTGGTACGTTCTCGTCGCCCTCGCCCAAACCATCTTCCCTCATGCAGTAATCCCTTTACCCACCTGGCAAAGACATGTCTCGTTGGTGTGCGTGGCTCGGTGGCATCCCATGTGTCCCCTACTTTCACGTGCTTACATTCTCCACGCATTCTCAGTCTCCCTGAAAGCAGTTTGCTGAAATGACGTACGCAGAAGCGCCGCCGGTCATATCCTCGCGCGTAGCACTGCTCTGTGCACTGTTCACGGCTCTCTACGTGGCCCCATTCTACCTATCGCCGACGCTCCGTTCTGTGTCCCTCGCCTCTCGAGACTCACCATCGGTGATACGTGCCCGAGTCAGGTCCGTCACTCTGACTTGTGCAGCCTGTGCGGTCATCAACGTCTACATCCTTGCATTCTACGGACATGCCACACTCCATGATGTCCTCCGCCTCTGGGGTGTCTGGCCCATATCCCTGGTCGACGTTACCAAACTCGTGGGCCTGGTTGCCGTACTCTTCGTAGGACCCCTCTTCAAGAGCCTCATCGCTGAGGGAGAATGGAGAGATGTTACGCCCTCCAATATCAAAGCCGAGCTTATCGACTCGTGGGTCGGGTACCGTAACATTATCGTTGCACCGCTGTCCGAGGAAGTAGTGTTCCGATCACTGGTCATATCTTTGTACCTTCTTGGCCAAGGTATCGCCGACTCGCATCGTCTTCACCACTCCTCTGATCTTTGGCATGGCTCATCTCCATCACCTGGCTGCAAACATCCGTGGTCGCACTCCTCCTGGTCAAAGCTCGCCACCTCTAGCCATCTGGATACAATGCATCGCAGTCAGCCTCTTCCAATTCACATACACCAGCTTGTTCGGCTTCTTTGCTGCTTTTGCACTCTTGCGCACTGGCAGTCTTATCGGCGTCGTGCTGGTCCACAGCTTCTGCAACTGGATGGGTGTTCCCCAGTTCTGGGGTCGCATCGGCCAATTTGCTCCCCATCCAACTCACATCACTCCTGACGTAGCTCAGGATGGACGTGATGAGGGCGGCATTCCGATGCAGGATCGCCCTGAGAGTGCTGAGGAGGAAAAGGCTAGGGCAATGAGAGATGCTGGACCACAGAATCTGGGAGTTGCCTGGACGGTAACGTATTATGCGTTGCTTGTGGCAGGTGCATACGGGTTCTACAAGCTTCTTTACCCTTGGACTGCCAGTGTGAATGCGCTTGCAGTGCTCTAGAGGTGCAGGGTGGATCAAGCGTCTGATTAATACTTCCGCAAACGCGGACGTGACATTGCATTTCTATCACGAAGCCCTTCATGCTGTAGTAAGCGAGCTCGGCGATGCTTTATCGAGAGACGCTAAGTCCGTGCGAGAAGTGGCTTTAAAGTTAATGTATATTATATTAAGAACGAATTCTGGGGCATCATAGCAGTTTCGCACGCGCCTAGCCGCGGAATGCAAAAGCCATCGCAGAGATAGCAACACAAGCCGATATTACACTAGGTCACATGAGGTCCCGGACTTATGAGCTCGCCTTCGAGAAAACGTAGCGTACCCTCGATCCCTCCTCTTGAAGCACACTGCGCAAGACAGCATCTTCAACAGCAACCTCCATCGGGCTGAAGCCTGTCGCACTGACATCGACATCTTCGTCGTCACCTGCGGGCGTGGGATTGCGAGTTGGAGCTCGGAAAATCGCGGCCGGGTCGATGTGCGTGTATTGCATCAGGCTGACCATCTTCGCTTTGCCGGCAGAATCCTTTAGTTCCTTCTTCTTGCGGATGATCTCAGCTTCTTGTTCTTCCATGTTGACGGAAGCGCTGGTTTGATAGCGAATCTTTGGACGTAGCGGGATGTCATCTTCGTCTTCGTAATCGTCGTCATCATCGTCAGCAGTCTCTTCTCTATCAGCATCACTCTTGATGCTATCACTCAGCGTAGCGAGATCGTTGCGGGGAGCTGGTTCGTCAAGATCTTCTGGAGGTGGAAGCGGCGTGCCTGATCCACCGCAATCGCAGCCAAGGAGCTCATGTGTCTGACACTGCTCTCTTTCATCGAACGTGAAAAGGTCTCGAAGTTCCTCCTTGGTAAATCCACTCGCGCCGCTTTTCCCATCCACGATGCTGTCAGCCAAGCCGGTCTTGCTGACCTGGCGTTGGAAGATCTTCTCGTCCATGGCACCTTGTGTCAACATGCGATAGATGTAGCAGGGTCGCTTCTGCCCGTCGCGGTGAATACGGGCCATTGCCTGCGTGTCAGTGGCGGGATTCCAGTCCAGATCAAATAGTACGAGTCGCGAGGCTCCGATGAGGTTCAGTCCAACACCACCTGCTTTGGCTGATAGCAAGAACACGAAGGAGTTACTTGGCGGTGACCGGTTGAAACGATCGACCAGGTCTTGTCGCTTTGATGCTGGCGTGCTGCCGTCCAATCGGAGGAATGTGTAGTCCATGGACGACAGTAAGCTCTGAAGCACATCCAGAGTGGACGTGTAATTGCTCACAAGTACAACCTTTTCCTGGGTAGTCGTTGATATCTGGTGTAGGAGTCGGTCCAGCACTTGGACCTTGCCACTCATTCCCGGGTTCATGGATTTCAGTAGATTCGAGGGAACACTTTCTAGAATCGCAGGCTTGATCGCTTCTTCTCCCTTCTCGTCTTTCTTGAGTAGAAGTGTTGGACTGTTGCATACTTTCTTCAGGATAGTGATGAGCTCCAGAGTCACAGCCGACGATCCTAGAGCAGCATTGAACGTTGGGGATCCGATGATAGCACGATAAACCGACGCCTGTGCTGATGTTGGCCTGCAGAAGACAACATGCTCTGTCTTTTGTGGGAGATACTGTGACAGGATGTCGGCTGTGCGTCTCAGAATAAATTTGCCTGTGATGTTGGCCAACTCTTCGGCACGGGCTTCGCCCAATTCTAGATCTTTCGCTGAGGCGCCAGGTTGTTGGCTTTTGAGGATCGGTGTCTCGAACGTGCGTTTGAAAGCAGAATATTTCTCAAGAAGACCTGGATTCACGAAGTCGACCATGGTATGGAACTCAGCCAAGTCGTTCTGGATTGGCGTTCCAGATAAGATGACTCGGCGTTCAGTGTTGAGCGATTTGATCGCGGCTGCGGATTTGTTCTGTGCAGTCTTTAGGCGATGTCCTTCGTCAGCAATGACAATGTCGATACCAGAACCCTTCTGCAAGTCTTCTTGAACGATACGGAGCTTTTCGTATCCGATGATCATGATGCTGTAAGCTCTGCCTTTCGTGAAATCTGTCAGTCGTGTATGCTTGTTGTCTGCTACGAAGACGCCGAGTCGCTCGTTGCCCAACCACTTGCGAATCTCCTTTCGCCAGTTGTTTATGAGAGTCACTGGGCAGACAATGAGCGCCTTCTTGACGACAGGTCCGTCTCCATCAATGGGGTTTTGCTTCATGAGTGTCCAGAGCAGTGCGATGGTCTGAAGAGTCTTTCCGAGACCCATCTCGTCAGCCAGGATTGCTCCTTCGCCTTCACTTCCACGCATACCCATCACGCATTCGTATAAGAATGCTACACATTGCGTTGATGCTCTCGTAGACTTCTAGTAAGCAAAGGATCAACAACAACGTCTACGATTTGTTTCCCCTTGGGCACAGTGGTAGGACGCTTCATAACAAGCGCATTCTCAGCATTCGGATCATGGCGCGGTACTGGCACTCGACTGTTCTTATTGGGCGCCAAAACTGTTGATCGCTCCTTGAAAGGCGTTTTGAACGCAGCTTTGCTGGCCTGTGTCGCTGGCATGGGATTTTTGGTAGACTCTCGCTGCGTCTCATGAAGCTTCTTAAACTTCTGCTGAGCCTTAGCGGACACTCTGGAGACTCCGTCGATGTCCTTCAGCTGTGGTACAGACTTGTTGGTATTGCCCAGGAATGGTCGTCCTGCCATGTAATCTGCCTTGGAGATCATCGATTCTACCTCGATTTCTTTGCCACCAATCGAAAGCGCGGAGCCTTCGAGCAGCGGTACCTTACACACTGTTCGGCCGAGATCCTTGCCGGACACGTCTTGAAGTCGTGCGTAGCCCTCGGATACAGATAACACGCCATCACCGTCCCATGTCTTGTTCTTCTTGGTTGTGACCTTTCGCCTATGCATGCATTAGAAGAGCTCGGCTATAGTAGCACACCCAGATACGAACCAAAGCACCGTATAGTAGCCTTCTTGTCCAGAGGCAGCCTTCGTTTCACTTCCAGGGCTACTACTGCTGTTGAGATTTGCCACCGTGTTGACTGGCTTCTGCACGAGTGGCTGGAATTTTGGTATTGTTTTGGGCTTCTTCAGCACCTTTGCTGCCGCACTGATTGACTCCACATCCTCATCGCTTGACTCGTCGTTGCTCAAGCGTCGCTTTTTGGCAGGGCGGTCTTCGTCAAGCAGTGGCGAGGGGCGATTGTTCAGCGTGTTCTTTCCGACTAGCGATGGCGCTTTGAAAGGCTTCATGAGGCCCATTTTAGTGTTCGGTGCAGCGAACAGTAGCGACCGGCCGCTACATGTACAGGTACATGGAATATGGATAAAGATTATTTCGTGGTTGTCGCGTTGAGTTTCACGCGTCTATCGCGACTTCCCCAAATTGGTTTCAAAAGTCTGTGACGCAAGAGCAGACTTCCGTGTTCAACTTCACTGATATTGGCCTGTGGTCACCAAAAAGCAGTCAGCAAACACTTGAGGTAGTACTTGATGCGTTTCTAGCTTGAAAATGCTCACCTGCTTACTTATCAGACCTTTTGGGTAAGGTACATGTGTGAGCGGCTCGTAAGTCTACATATGTCTTAATAACCCCAAACCCTGACATCGTCCATATTTGCTGGTGATGCTTTTCTGGCATTAAGTTGGAAACCAACTGTCCAGGACTCTTTTTGAACAGTAGTTCCATGATTCCATATCACCTTGAGTCCTGTGACTCTTTTCAACAAGCGCTCTGTGGGGCATTCGTGGTCGTTGACGATTTCAAGGTTTCTTGTCAAGCGACATGAATTACACGACCATCAACATACCGTCCTCGATGGACACCTTCAGTGCTCAACACACGTGAACTATACAACCCTATTATCAAAATACGAGCATCACGATGAAACATGAGAATCTTTGTCGTGTGATGTTGGGACGGATATCTTATTACCATCTTTTGAGCAGGCCGTTCATTTGTTGGCCAATCTACTAAATCTCCATTTCCGGATGTTGAATATACATATGCACATTGATCACAATGTGATCACCATGTCTCCTCTCATGCAAAGTCGTGACTTCGTCTCATATCATCTCTCGTCTCTCAACCTCATCTGAGCATCCTCGTGCTCATTCGGTGTGTTGAACATAATAGTGGTGAGCTGCCAATCTTTCGCTCCCGCTCCTTGGGAACCCAAACAAATTTAAGGCTGACCCTTCCAGACATCATCGGCAATCTCCCTGACGAGCTGAAGCTTCTTCCTCATGTCCTCGTATCCAAGAGAGTTTCCCTCAGCGTGGGACGCGAAACCACACTGCGGGCTGACGCTCAGCCTCTCAAGAGCCTCCTCCTTGCTGCACCCGCTACCAGCAGCAACGTATTCTGCGGCGGTGTTGACACGAGCAATCATATCCTCCTTCTTCTCCAGCTCAGGGAACTTGGACGTCACAACACCAAGAACCACGTTCTTGTCCTTGGGCAGGAACTTCAGAGGCTCAAGGCCTCCGCGCGAGGGGTGTCATACTCCAGGTAGAAAGTCGAGACGTTGAGGTCCTCGAACATGCTCTTCGCGATGGCGTCGTAGGCGCCTTCGGAGAAGTGCTTGGAGCCGACGTAGTTGCCGCGGCACAGGTGAATACCGAGGTGGAAATCGGCAGGGCGCTCGAAGCACTTGTTGTAGAAGCGGATGTACGCAGCCCATTGCTCATCGGCGGTCTGGAAGTTCTCCTTGTCCTCTTTCCAGCCCTCGAGCATGGCGTCGGAGCAGAAGTAGGCAAGGTTGGGGTCGTCGACCTGGGCGTTACGAAGGCCAGCGTCGTAGAGGATCTTCAGCTCGGTCTGGTAGGCTTTGGCAACGTCCTCGAAGTATTCGTCGTCGCTGGCATAAACGCCCTTGTTGTAAGCCTTGTTGGGGCCGTAGCGGAAGTGGTACCAAGAAGGAGAAGTGAGAGTGAGCTTGATGTCTTTCCATTGCTCCTTAGGCACAAGGGTCTTGAGGTACTCGAATTCGGGAAGGAAAGACGATGTTCCGGTGTGAGAGATCTTGCCGGTAGCGACAGTGACACTGTTAGGAACAGTCTTTGCGTGCATGAAGCTCTTCACATCTGGGGCGTACTGGCGGAAAATTCCCATGTCGTAGCCACCCTCTCTCATGTTGACCTCTTCCATGCCATTCAATGTCTCGAAGAAAGTACCCCAGAACATGTGTCTGGAGTATTCTCCGTTGGTGATGCTGCGGAGACCGCATTCCTGCTGAAGCCGGACGACATCCTTGATCGCCTTCTGCTCGATAGGAACAAGAGAACCGGCAGTGGCGCTGCCATCGGCAACAGCGTAACGCTTCTTGACCAGCTCCTCAGGTCGCAACAAAGAACCGATGTGCTCAGCACGGAAAGGCGGGTTGCGAGGTGAAGTAGACATCTTGTAATATAATAAAGTTTATCTTTAAAGATCAAGGTATTATTTGTGCGACGAAAGGGGGAAGCGGCTGCATTTTGTACTTCCGTAATCTCTGTTTTACCCTAAAAGATGAGGGGGCATTACAAAGTGCCCCGCTCGAAACCCCGGCCGCTAAGGTCGGTACCTGCGTGGTGGTAAGTGCCATGTAATCACAAGTTTACATGCAATATCTTGATCAACGAGACTTGGATGTATCAAACTTATCACGTAGGTGTCATTACCAAGTTGCATGCTAGCGAGTTCTTCAAGATATACATGGTGTCGTATCAATGATGGCAACCACATTCTTGCAGACTCTTGCCATGCGCAGCCACTGCGCATGGATATGCAAACCTATGCACGACGTGCAGCCCGGTTTCGGCAGATGTCTGGAAAAACCTAATACCGTGACGTCCGAACATGTATGAAGATAGCACGGGCCAAGATCGAACCAGAATCACAGTAAATATTTTTGAGTTACTTATCTCGAGTACCTCTTATACCGTGCCTTCTCTAGGTATCATGTCGACTGCATATCATACAATGCCAAAGCATGGCACACCCCTTCATTACCAGTCCGTGCCGTCGTTTTGATCGGTATCGGTATGCTCGTGCAACACATTAAGAAGTCCCGTTCGCCTTTGCCTCTCGTGCAGCAGAAACAGCCAGCTGATCCGCCGCGTTATTACCTTCATCCTTCGCATGGCCCTTAACCCAAACGAACTTGACACTCGCAGGGCCGCGTTCCCAGTGCCCTTCGCCGTTGCCATCATCATCGTCCTCGTCCACCACACGGTGCCTGTTCATACGGTACCTGTCTTCCAGCATCTCAATGACTTTCACAACAAGGTCTTTGTTCTCGACTGCCTTGCCCGCAGAGTTTTGCCAGTTATTTGAGCGCCATTTCTGGAACCAGATCGTAACGCAGTTGATGGCGTAGTTGCTGTCGCTGTAGATGACAATCTTGCGGTCGCGTGGCGCAAGCTCTAAGGCTCGCTGAATTGCGGTGAGCTCTGCGCGCTGATTGGTCTGACGGGTTCCAGTGAGGGCCTCACTGAGGTTTCTTCCATCGCCAGGTCCAAAGTAGACACCAACGCCTCCTACGGCGCCCAGTTGTCCATTGCCAAGGGATGACCCATCGGTGTAGATCTTGACGGTAGCATCTTTCGTAGGACGCACAGCCTGAGGTTTCACACGCGCGCGCTCTTCAGCAGTCTTGTACCGAGTCTCTCCGGTGGATGGATCGAGAATGATAGTGTTGTCAAAACCATCTTCTGCATCGTCTGGTAGTGGTCCCTCACCGGGAGCAAAATCAGCCGGATCAACGAAAGGCGCCGGCGAGCCTTCGTCTTTGATACCATTCTTCTTCACCCTGCTGCTCTTGGTCTTTTTCGCTGCAGGCCCATCAGGCGTTTCCACACTGTCGAGCGCGACATCCGCCAATGAATTATTCTGTCCTTCAGCCACGAATTGCTCAGCCTCATGTCTCGTCTTGAATCCCCTGTGTTTCGGTGCCTTCCATCCTCTGATTTGTTCTAGCACTTCCTGCCAACTCGTGTAGACTCCTGGGGTCCTCCCGCTTTGCACGCCATAGAACTTTGTTGCTTTGCCTATCGCGCTTACGCTCTCATTGTTGTTTAAGAAGCTCTCAGCTTCTGTGAGTGATGTAAAAGATTTGAAGACCGCCTTCGGGAAGCCCTTGACTTGCTCAAGACAATCGGGCCAACTGTGGTAGATGCCGGGTGATTTGCCGATTCGAACCGCGTAGAACTTCAGCTGTGGTGCCTTGCTCTCGCGTTTGCGTTTCGTGCCAGCTGAGTTCGCAAGTGGAGAGTTCATGTCCTGAGCGCCGTTACTTCCTTCGGCCATGTTGAAGAGGCCTTTGGAGAGTGCTTGAATTCTTGGTGGAGGATATCGTATTGGCGGAACGAGCTCGAGGAGACTTCGTTGGAATGCAGGTAATCGACGTCTGATTCGCTCTGCAGTAGTCAAGGGTAGGCGGTGGAGTTGTTTACAGGACCAGGCACCCTTGTGCCGGAACGCAAGTCCGGAGAAGCGAGGCAGGTTTGCTGTCTGCCAAAGGTGAATTGGCAGTCACAGTCAAGCCGCGGATGATTAGTTTCGCACAAGGTAAAGCCACAAAGCTGTGAGAACGGGGAGGTCTGAGAGAAGGAGACAGGGCAGGGTAAAAAACGGAATGGGGTGCTGTGCTGTTGGTACTTTCCCCGCCGCCCCGGCCGACCCCCTCCTGCAGCGCGAGCAACGCTAGAATGACGGGTGGGTGCCTGCGACGCGCTCCGCCGACCAAGGGCGTGGTCCAGGCCGTGAAGGTGCGGCAAGGTGGCAACGTGCTCTGCCAGCGCGGTGTATTGCGTTGCGTGAAGTGCAAAGAGCAGGTGGCAGAGCAAGCGCCGACGCTTGGCGAGAGCTTTGAGGTGAGGTCGTGCTGTTTATGCTCGCGCGCTTGCGTGATTCCTGAGCGCCGATAACTTAACGTGCTGGGACGTGCTGCGGCTGGGAACACTATCCGTTCCTCTTTCTATATTGCCACCAACATTTCGATCACAAGGAATCCCCGTGTGTCTACAAGATCGTGGCGAGTCACCACGAGCATGCAAATGCGGTGCAAGCATAGGTGAACATGTTTGAGGTAAGTGATGGGTATGATAAAATAATACCTTCCTGCCAGCCAGACGTAGCATCCAACGGTACTTGTGTGCTGGACGCCAGTGGTCTCACAGCATATGGTATTTGAATGCTGCATTTGCCTTGGATCAAGCTCAGAGAAAATGATGCTGCTGTTGTGGCACTTGCCCTTGCCTTTGGAGATACTATCAGTCCTGTTGCTTATGAGATATCTATGTAATGGACCTCAGTGTATAGAGCTGACGCATACGCTACCAGACACGCCATGCTCAAAACCGCTACCAACTCCGTCTCCATCGTGCTCGCTCGGTGATCCTTACGCCTTCAGAGCTCGTTGAGATTCGCGCTGCCCAGCGGACCTTTGAGGGCGCCTACATCAGAACATCCCTCGGACAGTTCAGCTTTGCCCTCGTGGTGCTCAAGATCTTCACGTCCGAGTTCTACTCAATAGGTGTGTTGGCAGCAGGACTCAGCTGCTGGTGATCTTCTACTGATTACTTCTTGACATAGGCGCACTATTCGCCGTGTATGGCGCGGGAATACTGGGCGTGAGTGCTTTCAGGCGTATGCAAGGCAATCGGCAATTCTTCAGTGAAGTTGGCGACGATGGTCTGAGCAGGAAACGATTTCGAACGAGCGGGAATGTTGTTGTCGTGCTGACATGCTTGAGTATCGTGGCTTACATAACGCTTCTTGTTCTTACGTTGAAGCTCGATGCGTGACGACGTAGCAACGCTAGTGGGCATTCGTCGAGGGAACGGTCTACATGAATACAGTGTTATAGCTTTCGTTGCTTTTAAACCAATGCAGCATGGCCCAGTCAGTTACAAGACCAAGCTTTTAAGCGCCACACGCGCGCAAGGCCATAGTCTGTACAATTTGCAATGGCGCCTACTTATTAGCTTTTTGCAGGACACCAGTTGGGCAGACCTCCTTCTTCGCTACTCGAAGTACACCATCTCTAACCAGACCATCTTCAATCAGGTCCTTGAAACATCGCTCCACGGCAGCACGACTAACATAGCCCGCGTTCCACAGACGTTGCCAAAGAGGCCTTTGTGACTCGATTGTGCAATTCATCCTCGCCTCCCAGATGCAATCTCCGAGATGCCTTATGGTTGTGAACCGAAAGCTCAACACATCGTTGAAGTAGTTCCGGCGGGCTTGCTCATCATCCATCTGCCTTAAGTAGATTGCGAGGCCGCGGCACAAATTGCGACAGGTCACTAGCAGTGATTTTGAGTAGGTGTCCAGCTCAATTGTAAGCTGCCTCAAGGCCAGAGGCAAAAATGTGTCTAGTGTTTTCCATCTGCAGACGGGCCGGCTCATCACCCTCCTGTGCAGGCATATCCGTGAAATGAGGTTTCTGCGGGTATCGTTGCATTTGTAAACGCGCGACACTCGTCAAGTCCAACGAACGAGAAAGTGTTGTGCGCGTACAGGTAAGGCATGGCCTCCTCGTTGATTTTCTTGTTGACTCGAAGAATAGCTGGCATCAAGTATGTCCTGTCCATCACTGTGGCTACCGGTATGAGTGGCGCAACAGGCTGCGGGCTTTCTTCAGAAGGGAATAGACTGACGTCCAGGGTACTACCGTGTGTGAGGGCGAGCTTGTAAATGATCACGCGCACGTCGAAAGGGAGTCGTGAGAAGGTGAGCGGCTCGTTGATCGAGCCTGGCGCGTCGGCCATGGTGTTGAGACTGAGTAGCGACCTGCGCTCACGTTGTCGTCGGCTTGGAACAATTGTGGCTTGGGCACCTGGAATATGGACACTCCAGCTGTAGTATGCGCATACGAAGACTCTTTCTACAAAGTTTATTCAGTGGTAGAATTGGCTGATGTTCGTTGGCGCGGTTCTACGTTGACCAATGTATGCGCTGTGCTTGTCGCGTGTCAGCGTCAAAGCAGCCGGTTCACGATAAACTTTTATGTTATGCATAAGCATACAGAAGGAGTTGTCGCATTGGGCAAAATGAAAGAGTACTTCGAAGAAACAGAGAGGAAAGGATGTGTCTATTAGAAAGTTTAACACATCGTGCAGTAAATCAGCGAGCAATTGTTTGTCTTAGCTGTGGGTTACTGCTAGTAAGTGAGATCTTGAACTGGCTGCCCAGCGCAGTTCTATTTCAAGATCTCAGCTGGCACGTTCCAGAGGCTTCGCGTTGCACTATCAAATCTGTGGTGAGTAGCATGAGGCCAACCCAGTCAGCAAAGGAGATGTTGAGAATTGTTCTCTCCATAAGGAAGTTTGAAGAGTGGACACTCGACAGCGCATTGCCTCCTACGTTTCGTACAAGTGAAAGTGGCAGCACAAAGCACGATCACAGCATAGCCGCATAGTCTGAGCGCAAAGTTGCGGCAGGCCGTCGCGCTCACTCACTGACCATGGCTCCGGTATAGGAGGCTTTCACTCCGAAAATGGACATTGGAAGCGCCTTCTTGGTGCAATGGGTATTTCAAAGCAGCCGACAGACTTACGATGTTCGACAATACGTCGCGATAGAAGGCCCAACCATTGCTATCAATCAGCATGATGAGGCAGACTGCAGCTGAACGAGGATGTCGAGCGGGATGAAGCTCACGTTCTCCGCAGTTTCAGGTCCAATCCGCGCCAGCACACAGACACCGGCACAGACTCCTACACGCCAACACAGACCATCGAACAATCCGGAGTCCGGGGAGGAAGACGACGGCTGGATGATGCGAGACATCCGACGTCACGGCGCAAATGCACGACTGGATGCCCAGGCGCGACGATAGGCACTCCAAGGAATGAGTAAGACTGCGCCTCTGCGTCTGGGACGAGTCGACGTCCGAAGGAGTTTCGTTCCGTGTGCCGGTGTGGAGCGGATGGAGACATTCCGACGACGGCTGAGCACCTCGAGACAGGAACAATGCAGGATGCAGGGCTGATCAACAAGCACGACGCCAGTATTGTTAGCTCTGGAAGGAAAGCACACGTATGTGCAAGGTATGCGCGTGTGCCTGTGGTATGGAGCATGTGCAGGTGGGCGTGACTGATCGCTCGCAACAGATTGGCTACGTCCTGTGGAACGTCCGCATGGACAAACAACGTCCAGATAGCCTTCATCCCCACACGCAGCACGAGCTACTCAGCGATGCACAGCACACAACGTGTTTGCAGAGCGTGGAGCGGAGCGGTAGCGTGCTCACCTGCGCTGACACGACAGACTCGTTGACTGGTGCTCTTGATAAGGAGAAGGAGCGCGTGCGGCGTGTCACCGGCCGGGACGAATCCCAACAATAACAATCGGGAGAATAATAAATAGCTTGTTCTTTGTGTCGCCAGACGAGATGGGCTGCTCGATCCGCTGCGCTTGCTTGCTTGCATCTCTATACCTGTCTCGCAGCAGCCTCCCGTAAGCACGCGCCTCGCACGCATCTGAGTCACGGCAAGTTGTGAGTCGACCACCGCCCGCCATCGGCATGTTTCCCTCCACGGGGTAGACGAGGCTATTGCTGGATGCTTGCTTAGGTTGTCCTGCGCGCCACGAACTTTATTGCACGTTGCGGAAGCCGTGAGTCGGCTCCCCTACACGGCGTGCTTAAGCGTCTCTTCACTGCTGGGCTGCTGCAAGCGACGCTCGCAACCACGCAACCCATATACAACACCTGCGCATCCACTTCCACTTGGCTCCCAACCGCCGCACCCACTGTTCCCTGCCAGCACGTCGCATCAATCACGCGCGCACCACGACCCTCTACCCACCGAGATACTTCCTATCGACCATCGCTGCCAGATCGGGCGGGTCCGACGACGCAACTCTCTCCGCACTCGGCCAGAGCGTAATAGTTAGCGTTTGGCGCACGTTTGCGTCAGAGCAGACGATTTTTGACGCCCGCGAGGCCCGCTACTCAACCGGAATGCCACATTCGACGCTATGGCAAGCTGCTCCATTTGCTAATTCCAACGACGAGAGCTCGCCATCCTCCGCCGTCACCATTCCCTCCGCCTCTGCTATTGACCAGCGCAACCATTTGCCGCCCACACCTGCTCAATCGCCTCCACTCCACCCGCTGGTCGACACTCAACGCGAAAACATCCACAACGCGGGCCGTTGTTCCTGCGTGCAGGAAGACACCACCCCGCTCGGCCACTATCGGCGTCGCCAGAGCCAGCAGTCCAACTTGGCCAAGTTCGCCATGACTTCCAGCACAAAGGCCAACGGTGAAATGCATCGCTCAAACAGCGCTGAAGGGTCCGCCGCCAGCGACAAGGACGTCGAGCAGCTGCGCTCTGATCTCGATCGTGCGCTTTCACCGGAGCTTGAGAAGAATGGGGTCCACGTTGAAGATCAAGCACAGAAATCCGCGGACAAAGATGCACAGACGTTCAACAAAGAACGTCCAGTACCTGTCGTCGCCAAAGGAAGTGCTATGTCGAAGGCACTGGCTGGTCAATACCCGGAGGGCACTGGTGTACACCACCCTGCCAACGACACACCGGCGACCACCGCGCCCAGTACTGCGCCCGGTAGTCCGAGAATGTACGGCACATCGCCGTCATCAGGACACGAAGGACTTGCAGCTAACCATTATCTCAGTCCTCCAATGCGTCAGATGTCTGGCATCAGCACACCCCGTCCACGTCCGACTACCCTGGACATTCCTGGTTTGACGAAGAGCAAAGTCTCACCCGACGGTCGCATTGCACAAAGAGACGTTGGCGCAAAATTAGTGATTGTGATGGTCGGGTTGCCAGCAAGAGGCAAGAGTTACATTACAAAGAAGCTGGCGAGATACCTGAACTGGCTGCAACATGACACAAGAATCTTCAACGTTGGCGAGAGGAGGCGTGTGGCAGCTGGATCTAACACACTGGAGAAGACGACCAGCAAGCAATCCAACGCGAGCGGACAGTCAGGTCATCGGCCCAGTTTGGTCCCTGGCAGACACGGTAGCATCGTTGATCAATCGGAGCTGGCCAAGACTGTCAGCAACGAGAATAAGCCTGTCTCAGTCGCCCAGATTATTCTGAACGATGAAACCAAAGTCGAGCCTCCAACGCCACCGAAGAGCGCCGTAGACAACAAGACCAATGGACAACCCGAAAACTGGGAGGACAAGAACCCAGAAGACCAAGACATCGAGGAACTGGAGAAGAAATTCCCTGAATTGATGGAAGCACAACAAAATGCACAGAACGAAAGCCAGGCGCTGCCTGAAAACGAGCACATGGATCAAAGTGCCTCTTTCTTCGACCCAAAGAATACGAAGGCAGCCTTGATTCGCGAGCAGCTTGCCATGGATACCTTGAATGAGCTGCTGGATTACATCTTGGACCAGAATGGATCAGTCGGTATTCTGGATGCCACAAACAGCACACTTCGAGCGCCGCAATGGTTGTTCGCCATATCCGTGAGAGGGCTGGCTATGATCTCAACGTCCTCTTCCTCGAATCTCGTTGTGTCGACCCTGACCTCCTGGAGAGCAACATGCGCCTAAAGCTCAGCGGACCCGACTACAAGGATATGGACCCAAACGTCGCGCTGGACGACTTCAAGAAACGCATTGCGGTGTACGAGACGGCATATCTCCCACTAGGCGACTACGAAGAGCAGAACAACGTCCCATACATTCAGATGATTGATGTCGGACGTAAGACATATCTCACAAATTCGGGGCTTCCTCATGGCACAAGCCAACTACTATCTGCTGAACTTTAATTGGCACCCCGACAGATCTGGATCACTCGCCACGGCCTCTCACTTGACAACATCTCTGGTAAAATCGGTGGTGACTCTGATCTTTCACCTGAAGGCGTACGCTACGCGAGCTCGCTCGCTAGATTCATGGACTACCAACGTGGAGTGTGGGAGCAACGTCAGCAAGCTGCCGCTGCTAACACACACTTCCCTCCACAGTCTGGCGATGCTACGCCACCCAACCCACACTACTCTCCGAAGTCTCCCAATCCGCCTGGCGGGATCCCAACATCTGCACCGGGCAGCCAGACTCCAACAGGAGGTTACGAGCTGAAACCCTTCTGTGTGTGGACTTCAATGCTTAAGCGATCGATTCAGACAGCGCAATTCTTCAATGATGAAGACTACGACCAGAAGCAGATGCGCATGTTGGACGAGCTCAACGCTGGTGTCATGGAAGGCTTGACGTACAGCTGTATTTCGACACAGCACCCCAAAGAATATGCCAGCCGCAAGAAGGACAAGCTGCACTATCGCTACCCTGGTCCAGGTGGTGAAGGTTACCTCGACGTAATCAACCGTCTCCGCCCAGTCATCGTCGAGCTTGAGCGTATGACTGACCACGTCCTGCTGGTCGGCCACCGCTCCGTTGCGCGTGTCCTGCTGGCCTACTTCCGCGGCCTCGATCGCGAGGAAGTGGCCGATCTCGACGTCCCTATCGGCATGCTCTACTGCCTCGAGCCAAAGCCATACGGTGTGGACTTCAAGGCATTCCAATGGGACAAGGAGAGCGAGTGGTTCAACGAGGTACCTGACTTCCAGCTGCGCCGTGCTCAGGATGACATGAAATAGGCTATGGATGTTTTCTTGAAACCGGGCTTATAATGAGGTTCCCACGAACATGAAGCCCACATTCTTGGCTCACGATATAAACGTCATGGCACAAATGGAAATGGACAATTGGGGTTTGGCATTGTTTTTCTGTATCGCATACATTATCATCTTCTTTAGCGGGCGATTTGGGGACATGGGAAGCTTCTATATAGCGAGGCGTTTCGGGTGAGATCAAATGCATCCTCTTACTTTTTTGTGTGGGCTTGGCTTCCCTCTACTTTGTATATCCCTTGTATCAGTAGTAGTCTCACCTTTCATGCTCTCTGTCAAGAGTGGACAGATGCCTGCGGGTATTCCAGCTGTCCGAGATTCAGCAACAAAACTCGGTTTCTGCTGCGAACTGCTGCATTATCGCTGCATTATCGCGAGCTAGCCCCTGCATGTGCATTGTTCGCTTCACCAAACAAGGCTATACTTACGAAGACGCGAGGGAATTGTTGGACCAGGATACTCGCTTCAAGCAAGCCAATTTCTCTGAAAGGTGATAGGACTTTGTCTCTTCCTGCCACCTTGCAGCAACTCCTAGTGCTGCATGTGTAGAGCCATCAGCATTGGGACAGGCCCTTTCGGCTGTTGTCTAATTAGACAACAGTCGGTATGAACATCAAATGCATTGTTAAATACAAGCAAGACGGGTCGTCCAACCGGCGACACATCTTCTCCTTGCGCAGCCTTGTCGCACGTCCTGCTGCATACATGAAGCTAGCAAGACTAGATCGATAGCTCTCGTCTGTTCCTCGTCAAGAAGAAGGCCGGCGTGAACATCCAATGCAGGGCGTGGTGGAGTAGTCCTCGCCTCGGGGATGCGTGAACAGCTTCGGCACGCGATGCCGCACGTGAAGCCAGCCGCCAAGGCACATCTTTCGGAGCCAGCCTCCATCTTCCCATCTGGACGGGCCGATTGCGAACCCTGGGTAGCGCCTCGTTGCGAACGATTTAGTTACGAGGCCGCTTTCGCAGTGATCGCACGAGCGTCTGTGGCATGACGTGCTGGACACTCCAGACTCTCCGAACATGGCCAGTTTACCAGATGTGTTTCTTCCCAAATTGGAGGTGGGAGCGACACCCCACATGTCATCTTTTTGCTGACGGGAGGGGTGTGCATGCATACATGACTTGCTCCCTGAGGGATCCGTTTGCGATATACAAAGTGACATGCTATCGTGCGCAGTCGGGAAAGACTTATGTAAGAGGAGGGCAGTGGTTTATTTGAGTTAGAGAGTATTGATAACCTTACAGGGTCGAAGGCGCCCTTTTCCCCTAGCGTCTTGTGCCCCATCAGATCAGGGTATCTACACTAAACAGATTGCAAAGCTTGTCGCTGCTCTTCCCTGGTTGTTAGACGCGGCGTCCGCTTGATGAGACGGAGTATTGTGACAGATGGGTCAGCGCCACCTAGGTAGTTGCGGGCACGATGTGGAGTTGCACACACAGCTTGGAGTAGACTAGAGCACAGGACAGAGGCTGATGAGAAGAGTAATCGTCGAGTCAAGTAAACGGCGCTGCAGATTGGATGCAGAAATCAGAAGGGCAACATGGCAAAGCGGCTGTCATGTAGAGCAGGGTCAGCTGCATGAGACTGGCATATAGCTTTTTTGCTACGAGTCGTTTCATGTCTGAAGAACCAAGATGCGCGCACACTCATGCCCTAGGGCCTAGCTACTAGCCTCGAGACTCCGGCGGCGGCCGGCAGTGCGGGAGAGAACTCGCCTCTAGCCTCGCACAGACGGCGTGTTTATGCAGAACATACGAAGGCATGGCCAGTCTGCCCAGATGGGCGTGCCTGATGCGAACGTGCCATGCCAGCGAGGAGACAGGGTAGACACCCTGGGACTGCACCCGGTCCGGACGCATATTCCGTACCGGACAACGCCAGACATGGCATCGCGACATGCTGTACATGGGCATTCTTGGGATCGGACCAGGGCGTGCAGCAGATGCAGGCAGTAGTCCTGGAGACGAGGATTGCCGGGTACCTGCTATGAGTGTAGCTCAGAGGTGGCGGCCATGCAGTCGTCCGCAGGCTGGTCGAGGAATAGGGAGGTGAGGATATCTCAGCGGCGAGAGCGTGTCGAGCGGAGTGCCAATGGGAGGCAGATGATGGTCACACACGCAATGCAGCATGTCGATACCTCATGCGGGGTGGATAGCGTCGCTCGAGCACTCGTGATATTGCACGGACAGGCCATGCCATGCCACCACCCGGGCGACATGTCCCGGCGCACAGTGCATATAGCATACATCCACGCTGCGTCCATACCGCAGGCCTCGCGCCATCCCTCCGACCCGCCTCGCCGTCGCCAGCGCCAGCAGCAGCAGCAGCGGCGTCAGGATCAGAGAGAGAGAGGCTACTAATAAGGTACCCGACCCGCGCACGCTGTCTGCCTGTCCCCCAGCAGCAACGGGCCCAGACAGTCTGCGTCTCCGCTCGCTAGTGCAAAGCTAATTGACTCGAAAGACGCTCCCACGCCTCCACTCGAGGAATCGACAAGCCACTCCTCCTCTGGACGCTCACGTCGCTGCCACCACTGCCCTCTCCATCCGCCCTCCGCCCTCCTGCACCGCTCCGACTATCGCTAACCACTGCCGCCGGCGACGAGGGATGCGGGTAGGCTAGGACTGCGCCTCTGCTCCCGCCGACATCGCGCTCTCCGCACCGCGCACACAACTCCGCGCCCGCGCGACCATGGACTCTCAGAATACCCGATGGGCGACGGCATGGACTGGAACGACCCCATGTTCAACACCTCCGAGCAGTTCGTCGACAACATGAACTCCGACTCGCCCTTTACCAACGCCTTCGAGAGCTACACCAACATGAACGATTTCGCCGAGAGCCCGGGCGGCCTGCAGATGCGCAACACCAAGCCCGCGCACGACTACAATGCCTTCGCACCAGGATTGCAGCAGAACCAACCACACCCCATGGCCATGCCTAACTTTCCCGTCGAGACGTCCAGTCAGGATTCGTCTTCGGACACCTCAAGCGGACGCAAGCGAAAGACGGCCTCTGAGTCGCCCATGTCCGAGGCCGACCGGGCAGCTGCTGTCAAAAAGGAAGATTCGCTCATGGGCATGGATGCGCAGAAGATGCAGCTGTTTGGAGCCAACAACAACCACAAGCAGATGCCGGGCATGAACATCCAGACCAGCATGGCGGACAACAGCATCTTCGACTTCTCCGGAGCAAGCTCCACTTCTAGCCCTATTAATGCTACCACCTTCGACACCGCCATGTCGCTCGACAGCCAGATGCAAAACGCCATGCAAAACATGCCTCAGCATTTCAAGCAGGAGTCACCAGTAAGTCTACAATTGCGATCTTCAATGGCCCGTGGCTGACCAAGTGTTAGGTGCAGACCATCAATCCTGCCGACTTTACGCTCGGCGGAGCATCCCGCGATCAATCTCCATCTATGATGAATGCCGCCATGTTCAATAACTCACCCAGTGCCGTCTTCTCGACACCCTCGTCGGAAAGCAACGAGACATTCACAGCTACGTCAGATCCTAATTTCAACATGCCACAAAATCCGGCCTGGAACGCCAATTACAATAATCAGTTTAATTCGCCTGGAAACTTACATTTCACACCATCGCCTGCCATGAACGGAGCAACACCGTCATCTCAGCCGAAAGCCGCAGGTGGCCCTCGCGGGCGTTCAGTACTGCACATTGCTCCTATCAGTGCCAAATCGCGAGTCGAGACCCAAATCAATGTGGTAATGACCTTGGAGAAGCCGCCTCCGAATACTGAGTACTTGCACCTGCCACTTCACACCATTGCCAAGTCCAAGCTCTTGGCTAAGGAAGAAGTAGACAAGTCCAAATCACTAGAGTTGCACACTATGCTTGTGTGCACAAGTGCAATGCGCAACCCGGAGCTCAAAGAGAAGGCTCTGCAAAATGCGGCTTCTCAAGACAATGCTGTTATTCAACGCAGAGCGGAGCAGCAAAAAGACGCCGGTGAAGAGGACAAGAACGACCTCAAGAACATTCCTGAAGAAGACAGACCCTCTAATGGTGGCGAAGTCAGAATCTGCAACAACTGCATACAACGCGAACGCAAACGTGCTGGGCGTAAGAAGCTAAAGAAGGAGGAAGAGCAACAGCATTGGGAGCGCTATGAGACGGAAAGAGTGGTCGTCTTCAACTCGAACGAATTTCTCTCCTTCAAACCTTGGGAAGCTGGCCAGCAACCGCAGAAAGATCATGGACTGGCTGACGATTACATTCCTCCGGAGGGCTCGATGCATGTGACTGCAGCTATGCGAATTGCGTGCTATTGCAGACACCAAAGCGAGAAGGAAGGCTTCCAGGTGATCTTCACGATGAAGGATCAGGCTGGCAACATGATCGCTCAGGAGATGTCAGATTCCATTCTCATCACTGACGATCACAAGACACATCCGCCTAGCTTCTCTGCACATGTACCTGATCAGATGTTGTACGGTGGCGGTGGTCCAGTATACGCCTCTCACGGATTGCCGACTTCTTTCTCGATGGTCGACATGTCCGGTCATGTTCAGCAAGGCTTTGCATCTTCGAGATCTACTGGCAATCTTCAAGCCCTTGCATACGGCCAATATCCGCAAAGCCACGTTCACCAGCTGCCAAATCAAGGCTATGTTTCGCAGACCACATCCGGAACTATGACTCCCACAAGTCTCTCGCGACCCGCTTCACCGACAAGTGCCGGCAGCTCTGGACCCAACAAGAAGCGCAAGTCTTCGTCTTTCCACAGGAAGGTGCCTAGCGGGCTCACGATGACCCCACGGGTAGACACCAGCCAATCTCAGGGCCAAAGCTTGAACTCTGCTATGTCAATGGGCACTCCTTTCTCACCCACAGGTACAGGGTTTGGAGCTCAGAATGACCAGTCATATATGACTATACCAAACAACAACGGACCGGCGCAATACATCAGCAGCGGCCCACCTACACCGGCCGAGAGCACGCCATTCGCTTTCAACCAACAGAATGCAGGCCCTCCACGCCGAGACGCACCACAGAACATACCAGATTACTACCAATCGCTTCCAGGATCGCGTGTCGGAAGTAGAGCACCGTCACCCGTTGCGGGAAGCAGAGCAAATCTCGCTGCTTACGCGCGGCAGCAAATGGCACCTTCACAAGCGCCTCCGCGGTCACAAGCTTATCCTCAGACAGGACCCGTCCCTGGCTCGTCTGGAAGTGACGCTGATGCCTCTACACTACCCATGATCCATAAACTCACTCCTAGCGAAGGTCCTACTACTGGCGGCACTGAGGTCTCCATCTACGGTCGTAATTTTACTGCTGGATGTATGGTCTACTTTGGTGAGCAACTGGCTACAGGTCTGACATTCTATGGTGACCAGTCGCTCCTTTGCGTGACACCACCTGGTCGTGTCGGTGCCGTGCATGTCACTATCGTACAAGCGGGCAATATGCCACAATACTCACCATCTCAGACCAGCAGGCCAATCTTCAACTACAAGAACTCGAACGAGCGAATGATGGAGATGGCTTTGCGTTTCTTGAGTCAACAGCACACAGGCAACGCAAACGGCTGGTACCAGATGGCGCAGCACAGCGCAACACAATTCATGTCCCAGAATGTCTCCCGCGCCGGCGTCGGCCCTGGATACGACGGCGGCAATATGCTTTCGCATGGACCGGCTATGCTGGAGGACTCCATACTTCAGATCTTCGAGGCTGTGGGAGCGAGACACCACACCATCCTCTGTACGACATGACATCCGAAGACGGCGAGACGATGCTTACTTTGGCTGCTTCGAATGGATTGCACCGTGTGGTCGCTGCACTCTTGGCCCGTGGTGCAAACCCAGACGTAAGGGATGGTAGTGGTTACACGGCGCTATTGCATGCTGCGCTACAAGGTCACTCCAAGATGTTCCAGCTACTTCTTGTCAAAGGCGCCGACCCTGCAATCAGGAGCTTGACTGGCTCGACCGTCCTTGACCTTGCGCCCGAACAGGCGCGCGAGTCCTTTGGTCAGATCTTGCTCAACACCCCACGCACTCGCAACACGTTCCCAACTCGACGAAACACAGCATCATCGTCCTCAGAATTGTCATGGGACATCAGCAGCGCCTCGTATTACGAGTCTGAAATTGATGCCAATAGCTCACAGCACTATTCATCAGAGCTGCCGTCACGCAGAGACCTAGCGCGCACCTCTCAACGACGAAGTCATCTGCTGAGGAAGTTGCGGCTGAGCCAGTGCCGGACGCCACTCTACAAACTGCTCCCACGTACGCCTGGCGCCATGTCCTTGCGTCGCACATTCAAAACTTCCAGAATAGCATCCAGGCACATATGCCACAGCTCGCTGCTCTGCCGAACGTTCCAGACAACAGCTTACTCGGACGCCGCATCAATTCATTGATGTCCGGTCGCAACATGCTACCACCACCCCAGTGCTGATGCATGCCCACCGCCGCCATCATATAGCGAACTCTTCCCAGAGAAGGTGTTGTCCTCCGAGCCCAGCACCAATGAGCAGCGTAAAATGTCAATTGTACAAGAGGCTGGTGTTACAGATGTAGCTGTCGAAACAGCCCAGGGGTTGCCCGGTGATGCCGAAAAGCAGAGCATCTCTGGCTTGAAGCAGGAACAAATCCAAGGTGGCGACTGTGAGCTGCAATCTCGGGTTGCAGAGCTGACTCAGTCGCCTGCCTGGTTATGGGTGAGTTGTGACCACCGGACTACCTGGTCTTGAGAATGCGTCATACTGACCAAGCTTGACAGACACCCGTTGCTGTCATGCTCTCAGCGGCCATGATTCAGACAGTCCTGCCGCACTTATCTCCGTCGAAAGCTGTACCCCAGTCCTTGCCATCATCTCACGGCACCATCAGCTGCTAAATTCTTCTTTGTAAAAGCTCTGTTGCAAAGGGAGCTTGGCGTTCTTTGCGGATCTGCTATTTTACCATTGGGGACCCAAAAGAGAGAATACGGGTCGTGGTTGTAGTTGTGTACCAGACATGACCGGATCAACGGGCGGGGCAAGCGACATATTGACGACGAACAATGATGGCGACGAATGGCGCATCACAGACGTTTTGACACGAAACTCGCACTGGACAGGAAACGGCGTTCAAATTCACGCGTACATAATGCGGACAGGATGTTCCTTAAACACCTGACGCAGCTGCGTACTCTGCTTGCTGCATTTATTGGAAAGCGTGCCACTTGCTAAGGTCATAGTCCCCCGGCAGGTGGCACAGGCTGAAGAGTTGGAAAGGGGAGATTCGCTCTTTTTGATGATCTTGTTTGCCTTCATTCTTTTCCTTTTTCCTTTTTCCTTTTATTTGTTATTTCCTTTTTCTCTTCCTCTCTGAGGAAGGTGGGTGTATGGAATTATACGTATGACACGAACGCTTTTTTTCTTTCTGATTGAGGATTTGATTGGGGTCTTGTGCAAGTTGTCTTGTGTGCTGTCGATGTCTCTGTCTCGCTCTCTCTTTTTCTTTTTATGCCCCTGAGGTCGTTATAATTTGGTGCGTATGGTGAATATATGTACGATAGTATAATGGAGTGAGTTGCACATGAGAGAAATTCAGTATAATCATACAAGCTTTTGGAAACTCAAATCTCTTCCATTGGCAGCGGCCGTTGCAGGAGGTTTAGATAAACGGTGATGTAGCTGATTTTCCTGTGTGTTCTTCTTGTGGGTTCACACCAAACCTCGGGAACGAGAATTGGCCAGCCTGTTATCTAGCATACTAGCATACGGGAGTTGTCTTGCTTGGCATGGTACAATCAAGTACTTGCATTTCAACCAAAACTCCTTGCAAAGAGAGTTGCAGTATGCTCGACTAAGGTCAAGCTTTCCAATTCGAGAGCAAAGTGTTTGGTTGATAGACTGTTTGCATCCTCCCAGACTTCACCAGGAGCTTTCGCGAGCTATGTACGTCCTTCCATTATGCGTAAAGAAAAAGTGTGTCTGTATTTCGAGGAATGCTGAAGAGCAGATGCTTGCTGTGAAGACCGAAAAAGGAAGGAAAGGAAGAAAAGCAGGCCTGCCCAACAATCAAATCGATTTGATTGATAGGGTCAGATCTGATTTGATTGGTAGGGATGGTAGATCTGATTTGATTGATTGATAGAAGTAACCAGATATATTGGTTAAGATTTGATTTGCCAAGAACCTAAAATAGCTAAATCAGGGTCCAAAAGACGCTACGGATATAGCCGCGGAGTCTAAGATGAATTTTTACCCTACTACTCTAAACCCTTTTGCTCAGATACTTACCCGAATTAGGTATAGTCTTGTAACGAAGGCCACGGCCCGCGCTAAGCGAGGGCTTCAATCAAATTATCAGATATCTGATAGCCTACCATTTGATTTGATTGGTAGGAACATAGATCTGATTTGATTGATTAGGTAATCAGATATCTGGACCCCTACCAACTTTCAATTTGATTGTTGGCAGGCCTGAAGAAAAGGGGGGTATATATGCTATCGCCAAACGCTACAAGCCATGCTGAAAAGCAAAGAAAGGAAATGCAGGTCATGAAGTGGCAACCAGGCACTTCGTAACTTTTGTCGTCTCCCGCCCACGTTCTGTTGTCGCTTCAAATCGTCGTCGTCGTCGTCTCCTTCTCCGTTGTGGTCTCCACGATTCTTTCATGGCTTCTTCTTCTTCTTTTCTTCTTCTTCGCCGAATGCAATATCTGCGAGTGCCTTGACTTCCGACCCGATCTTAACAATCCTATCGGTTTGAAGGCTCACAGCCGCTTCGACGCGATCCTCAGCATCCTTCACTTTTTTATGATCTCATCGCGTAGTTCCGCCGTGGCACGACTAGCGGCATCAAGGCCCTTCTGGAGTTCTTGGAAATGTGCCTCCCCTTTGCCGTTGGAAGCGAGTTGCTTCATCACATCCTCATTGGTATTGCTGCGCAGCACATTGAGATCCTCTTGGAAAGAGCCTAGTCTCTCGCCCAAAGCACTCACTCGCCGTCTAAGCCTTTGTCCACCATCTGGAGCGTGGCGGCCACCCTGTTGAAATCCTTAGCCGCAGGATACATTTTGCTGAATTGATCCACCATTGATTTGACGACTTCATCCGTTGTCAAGTTGTCATATCTTTGTCTGAGGTTGTTGATGGTGGCCCATGCTGCGGTCATCTGATCCTGAAGGGTCCTAATCTCGTAGGCATTCGGAACGACTGGATTTCCATTTGCTGTGGCCTGGGGCACTGCTGCACCGTTCGATGGCAACACATTGGTTGAATGCGGCATTCTCGGGGAAACACCGGCGATAGGGCTGCTGACAGTCGGCGATTGTGTTGTAATAGGTCTGAATTGTACAGCCTTCGTTCCGTTCACTGCAGCAGTGGAGGGACGGTCTTGTAGAGATTTGACAGTCTGTTCAAGGCATTCAAGACCTGACTGCAGTGCATCTGCTTTGTCTTTGTGAGTGGTGATTACTGCAGACATTCTCTCGCGATCCTCGTGAGCCAACGCGTGCTTGTCGTTGTTGAGCGCTATCCAACTGCCGGATCTTGCCTGTATAGTCATGATTCGATTCCTCGAGCTTCTCTTGAAGGGTTCTCAGATCTTCTTGAAGCTGTGTGATCTCTGCTGTGTGCGAGTCGAAAGACTTTGAGAGCTCCTCAACCAACTCTGTTGAGTCTTCGAAAATCTGTTGCTTGAACTTGTCTACGTCGAATGGCAACGACGCGTCGGTAGATACTTGGGCCGTAGCTTCCCTCAGTTCCTTCACCTTAGCTTCCTTGATTTCATTTAGATGTTTTGTGAGGCTTTCCAGACGTTCTTCCAGAAGCTGCATGCGTGCAGAATCAATTGGCTTTGTGCTCGGATCGACTTTCGTCCACAGATTATTGATATTCACATCGTGAGATTTGAGGCGTTGGACGACAGCGGGTTTGCCTTGCTCCGAGATCTCATCCCATATCTGGCTGACTTCGTTCTTCATGACGGTCATTTCATTCTTCATAGCAGTCACTTCGTTCTTCATAGCAGTAACGCGGCGCTCTAACTTGCCATGATCTTCACGCGAGGTGGAGATCAGAGAAGTAGCGGACTTTATGGAACGATCAATCTCAGTGAGTGTGGCTTGCCTGGCGGCGATATCAGATTTGTTCTGGGCGAGTCTAGATTCGCACTGTTCGATAGCGGTGCTTTGACTTGAGACAGTAGACTCGACCTTGCGAAGTAGACTGTCTAGTGCGTTGACCATCTTGGTGTTGCGATCTGTCATAGAAGCCTGGTTGTTAGACTTGACAGCTGCTTCGTTGGTTTGAGTCACTGTCTTCTCCAATTCCTTTATCAAAGAGGCCTGTTTTTCGAACTGATCTTGCAGTTTGGCCAACAGGATTTGCTGCTCCTTAAACTGGTCTTGTAATAAGTTGTACTCCTTACGGGATACAGCGTCGGGATGGAGCTCTTGAATCTGCGCACTTGCACTGGCCTTAGAAGAGATAGTCCACATTACTTCGAACAAAGACGAAGCGAGCGTGGTCTGAATGTTTGAATTTTCTTTCAGCTGCTGGTCAAGCTTGGTCACAGTCTCGAAAGCCTTTGATTTGTCATTGGAGGTGCGTTCCTCGATACCTGGGTATTTCTGGAAATGATTCTGCATGCTCTCGTATACAGCAGTCGCACCTTCCAACTTGTGCTTCGCAAGGTCATGCGAAGCTCGAACGGAGGCATCAGCGGCCATATGAGACACAAGTGTTGCTATTGAGTCCTGCAACGAAGCCTGAAGTGGATTGCCATCTTGACTGATAGGCGTATTAGGTACGGTGACCATTAGAGCCGTTTGAGGTTTCGGTTGCTGTTGCTGAGGTTGCGGAGTTGATCTCGTGCTAGCTGCATCTTGATAGGTACTCCCGTCAGTGCTGACCGGAGATTGGACAGACGTGTTATTTCTCTCCACTCGTTTACGGGGATCGCGCTAGGATTCACAAGATTGTTGTTTTTGCTCGATTGTTGACGTCGCTCTCCAGCATCTTTAGATATAGAGCCGGCTCTCGCAGCCTTCTTGTGCTCATTCGAGCCATCCGGGGAACGGCTGGCGTTCCGCTTTGCTGGAGTCATACTATATCATCGCAGTGATTAGCAAGTTTCTTGTAGCAGGTGCAGTGAATATCGCAGCATTCGCCACTTCTGTGACGTCTAGGACCCGAGCCGCCGTTTGATGCACTGTAGTAGCATCACACAGCATTCCTAGGCCGAGTCATATGTCGAGCTAGCACTTATTGCGTCTATCTGATCATAGATGCCAGCTGTGGTCGTAGTTCTGTGCCACCATTCGTACGCTACTGATGATGCCTTCAAGATTGCTTGGACTATTGTGGCGTCCTATATGACGCGACTGTGACTTGAAGCTTCATGTAAGACTTACCCTAGAATTTTATCATAATGCGGGCCTGATGGCGCCTGAGTTGAGTAGTACGATTGCCTACGGCCTGAAGGAGAGAATGATTCCGGTCCCAGATCCGTCCTTGGGGGCGTCCTGTTGCCGAGTCGATGCGAATGGGTCTCCACGCGGCACGTATGAGTTGTAGCGAGGGCGACCCTGCGTGTTGCCGTAAGCTTGCGGTCTTGGTCCTGATGGAGGGCCGTCTCTGTCCGCGTAATTCGAGTTTCGACCTATGCAATCATTGTGAGACATGCTATGCCTCAATTGAAGTCAAGGTGATGGTTCGTATTGTCCGGAGGCATGAACGCAGCATCAAAGTTGATTTTTTGCTGGCTTGTGGTCGAACGGTAATGGTTGTGGTGGGAAAAGCTTAAAAACAAACAAACGGGCGTTTATATAAGATTCGCGAAAACTGCAGAATCAGGCGCCCGCGTACCGCGTGTCCAGTGACGTGATCGGAGTCGTAATGGACAATCACTGCATGTGATTTTTCCCAGATGAAGTTGCGCCGACTTCACTTGTAAACGACGTGGTGGCACTGGAGTCGGTCACTCATTTTAGCGCTGTGGAAGGCGAATTTAACGCGACGGGAACACGCTAGTGAGAGCACTAACAGCACAGCTCTCTCAGAGATCTGTGCACTTTTGAGGTTCGGCCTCAGGCAACAACTTTAGAGAAACGAGTCCAGCAAGCAATCGCATCTACCTTAACCAGCAAACCGCTCCATAACACCCAGAACTCAAACAGTCCCTTGTCGCGTCCGTTGGTCCACGTGATCCATTAAAACTAAAGCTCGCTCACTCTATACCAAGCAATTGCACGTGCAAGCTTGTTGACTAAAGAGATTCTGCGCGCGGCGCATCATAGCAAACATGGCCGCCGTAAGTGAAGCTTCCAACTACTTCTCATCGCGCGCTGACAGGACTAGCCTATATCTACCATATCCGAGTCGAAAGAGCGCCAAGGACTCAACCTCATAGCTGCGCATTCCCACATTCGCGGCCTCGGCGTAACACCAGATACTCTCGAACCGAAACCTAGTGCAGATGGCCTTGTTGGCCAGCAAAAGGCGCGCAAAGCCGCGAGCGTCATTCTTCAGATGGTCAAGGAGGGCAAGATTGCAGGACGAGCTGTCCTCATCTCTGGACCTCCCAGCACAGGAAAGACAGCACTCGCAATGGGCATGAGCAAGGGTCTTGGAGACGATGTTCCATTCACAATGCTCGCATCGTCTGAGATCTTCAGCTTGGAGATGAGCAAGACGGAGGCGCTGGAACAGGCTTTCAGAAAGAGCATTGGTGTTAGGATCAAAGAGGAGAGCGAGGTCATTGAGGGTGAAGTGGTGGAAATCCAGATTGACAGGTCCGTCACTGGCGACAACAAGACTGGTAAACTCACAATCAAGACCACCGACATGGAGACACTTTACGATATGGGAACAAAGATGATCGATAGCATGACCAAGGAGAAGGTCATGGCTGGCGACATCATCAGCATCGACAAGGCTAGCGGACGTATTACGAAGCTTGGACGTTCTTACGCAAGATCGCGCGACTACGACGCTCTAGGACCCGATACGAGATACGTGCAATGTCCCGACGGCGAGCTTCAAGTTCGCAGGGAGACAGTACACACCGTATCACTGCACGAGATCGACGTGATAAACTCCAGGACCCAAGGTTTCCTTGCCCTCTTTTCCGGCGACACTGGCGAGATTAGGAGCGAGGTGCGAACCCAGATCAACACGAAGGTCGCAGAATGGAAAGAAGAAGGCAAGGCTGAGATTGTTCCTGGAGTGTTGTTCATCGATGAAGTTCACATGCTCGACATTGAGTGCTTCAGCTTTATTAACCGCGCACTGGAGGATGAGCTCGCACCTGTCGTCATCATGGCCTCGAATCGCGGTTCGACCACAATCAGGGGAACAAACTACCGCTCACCCCACGGCCTGCCACTCGACTTCCTTGATCGCGTGGTCATCATTTCTACACAGCCATATGTCGCAGATGAGATCAAGGAGATTCTCGCAATTCGTGCACAAGAAGAGGAGATCGACATCTCAGCCGATGCCCTTGCGCTGCTCACGAAGATCGGCGCTGAGACCGGACTGAGGTACGCTGGTAACCTACTTACCACATCCCACTTGCTCGCGAAGAAGCGCAGCCCTCGGGGTGCCGACTCTTCGAGGCCAATTGAGGTTGGCGACGTCGAGCGTACTTTCCGTCTGTTCTACGACCCCACGCGCAGCGTGAAGTTTGTGCAAGAGTTTGAGAAGAGATTCATCGGCGAAGACGGCGTAGTCTCGCTTAGCAACGGAACGAACGGTGTCAGCCAGGGTGGCGACGCCATGGAAGTCTCATAGAGTCTAGCTGTATTAAGGCAGGGCAGGTAGCCATACCTGCAGGTAAAGCAAGGCGCTCGGCGTTCCGTGTATGAGTTGGGAGGATCCGCGACAAGTGGCAGTGAGTGAGCGGTGATTTATGTACCAATATTACCTCGTGACACACATCATCTTCAGCTCCTCTGTTCAGTCACTCTTCTTCTCAGCCGCTCTCTTCAAGTCTTTGTGAAATCCCTCAAACAATGCTTTCACATGCGCGCGGATGGGCGACCAAGCCCAGAACATGACAGCCGCATAACCCTCCCATGAGGCGTAGTGTGTGCACAAAGTCCTGGTGCCCGATGCTGAAGATTCCTCGCGCGAGAAACGGAACGTACGCACTGCATCGAGACCGAGTTTGCGACCGGTATAAGCATAACTGAAAGCGCCCGGGTCATTCTCCTGCTACTATATCTGTATCGCGGAGTTATAAGGGACCTTGCCACTGACGAGGAGCACAGCGTGTCCGACAAAGCCTCCAGAAAGAATGGCCAAAGTGTCGCCTGGCTCTGCGTTTGTCCCAGTCACATATTCATCCGACGAAGGACGAGTGATTCGTGTGGATTTGATGAAGTCTGTGTGCCATTCAGGGTAGCGGTCGAAGTCAAGACACTAATACCGTTACTAGGTCTAAACATGCGAGAGATGGATTTTGAAGCAAGGATGTATTTACCACTTCTCGCACCTTCTCGGGCGTTGCATCGATGACGATCGAAGTCTCGAGTGTTGCGCGGAACCAGGACATGTTAGGGCTCTATGGTGTGTCAAGGCTATGGTTTGTTCGTACATATTGGCAAGACAAGGTGAGGCTGAAGGATGTAGCGCTTTCGGCTCCGCCACCACACTAAGACAGGTATAGCCCAACAATACCAGTGAACTTGTTTCTGGAACGTAAAACGTGTGCAAAACACATATTGCAGGGTATTGTTGTTGATGACTACATCGATAGTGCCATTTGCCTTGTATTGCATCGATCACTTGCTTTCTGGTATAACTACTTCTTCTTTCCCTTCGTCTTGTCCAGCACCTCGATCCATCTCGAACTGACGCCTCTCTTCTCCAGCGCCTTGACCACAGCGTCTTTCTGAGGACCTTGCACCATGACCTCTTCAACAGGCTTTTCGGTCTTCTTCGCGCCGCCAGCCAGAGGCTCGACGCTAGTGCTGCCTGCGCACACTTTTCTCAACTCATCTGCGAGTGGTCGTGGGTTGACGTAGTACACCTCCAGTCCAGATACTTTGGTCACCATCTTGTTGCCGCTACGCGTCTCGAGTGTGATGTGCACCTTTGGAGGCGTGCCAGAACGCATCTTGACGGAATGGGGATCCGCGCCATTGCGCAAGATGGCATATGATCCAGTCATGGCGCGGCTCACGCGATCGATCAACGCATCACGCGGTACGCTGCCTTTGGCCAAGACTTCTTTGTCAAGGCTACCTGAGCCGTCGAAGACTGCATTTGCCAGCGTTGGGTTCAGTTTGACGAGGCGCTTGCTCGTCTCCGAGATCAACTTCTCAGACTCAACATAGTCGGTCACTACCTGTCGAACCTCCTGAGCAGTGAAGACCGACTTGTCTGATGTGGCGAACACTGGAGATAGTTTGGCAGTTGGTTTGTAGAACGACTTCACTTCCAGCTTTTGGCCAACTGCATCGTCTCCTGTGTCAATGGTCTCTGTCGCCTTGTCGCCTCTGCCAACAGAAGTTCCGCCTGCGGTTTCTTTCTTTGGCAAGCGGTAAGGCTTGAAGTTGACGACGGCAGCATCGTTGAAGTCGACGTCGATGATTGTCACCTCATTGCCTTGTTTGTCTTTGCTCTTGACTATCTGATCTTTGTCGAGCTGTTTGACAAATTTCTTGATGTTCTTCCAGCTTGTATTCTTGATCTGCAGTTGCTGAGTTTGCTCCGGAGTGAAGGCAGGTAGGAAAGGATTGATAAGCGTTGAGACGATGAGCGACTGTGTCAACGGGAACACAAGACCGTGATTCCGCTCGTTGGCGTTGGTGGTCTTGTGGTGATGGATTCCATACAGGAATGCATTTCGGAAGGCCTGGTCGATTTCTTTCTGAGAAAGCTTGTTGCCAGACTGTTCAGCTGCAGGAGCGTCCTCGCACTCTGTAGCATCTGCTTGGCCTCCTTGAGCCTTGACAGTATCATCATTGGTCTCTCCATCTTTTAACGAAACTCCGCCATCGTCATCAAGGTCATCAACGTCCAAAGCTTCGACCTTTTCTGTCAACCCTCGTGCTTCCAGAATATGTGCCCAACCTCGATTTCTTCAGGAGATTGCTGACCAGGCCGACTGCCCGCGCTGTAGCTCCATAGCTCATCTCCGTACCAGTGAAGAGTCTCCACGGCATGGCCTTTGGCGCCTTGTACTTGCTGCAACGAAGAAACGTCGATCTTGCACACTCCCACAGCAACGGGTACTGTAGGCGAGTCTGTACTTGCGATCGCAACGACCGCACCTTGTTTTGCTTGCTCTGGGAAAGGCGGCCCACCAGCCAGACCTGGGGTCATAAGGTCGGCACCGCCTTGCAGCTTCTTGACTACAATCCCAGGCGTGTGCAGTAAAGGCACAATGTCCGCATGCTTCCACAGTGTGTATACCGAAGGGTACATATTGCCGTCGATCTGCCACCACAATATCCGAGAATCTTGTCCATCCTGAGCGCCGATGTAGACATTTCCTGATGCTTGCTTCAAATCCGGTCCATGAGTGGTAGTGAAGCGGGCAGACTGGACATTGTCTGGGAGAAGAGAGCTTCGTAGACTCGACCGAGCAGCCGTCGCTTCAGCTTTTTGTTCCGTGCTTTCGTCGTTTGCTTGAGGTAGCTCTAGGTGATATTCCTGGATGATCTGATCCGCAAGCTTTCTACGGTCGGACGACCGTAATGGTGCGGCGGGCTTGATTTGTGGTTTCTTCTTGAACATTTTTGCGCTTTCGGAAATGGACGTGTATGGAGGAGCGAATCTGGTCAACAACAAGAAAAGAGATGGCAAGAGTGTAGCGATCACCACGTGTATGAGTCGTGTTTGTGCGGCAGGTCGGTGATGTCAGCCCAAACGGCGGCATTCACATCGCGGGGCACATGCGCGCATGTGATCGAGGGGTCGAACGACTGCGCAACGAGGATTTTCAGGCAGCATTATGGAGACCCCGTTGGAACGAAGCTTAAGGAGCTGCAATATACTTTACGTATCTTGGGGACACATCGGTCGTAACGACTAGGTTACTTCGCCTTGGGTCCTGCCATAAATGCCGCAAAACCAATACCAAAACATGCTCTCTCTACCAGTTGGTGAGCCCGCGATAAGACTCGCAATATATCCGAGTGCTATCATGGGGACTATGTAAGCATAACCATATCCTTTGGGTACTGCTTGGTTTATCTCGTGTTCGTATGATCAATTCCATACTTTTGGCCTCTTCGCCGTATATACATAATTTCATTCGCTCATAATCGTCATAATTCCTCCCTGTCCGTTGACCATACTCTTGAGAGTCTTTTGTATGTGTGGTTCCCACAGACCGATGCCCGCATGTGCACATCCTGTACTCAGACCCTAGCATCTTGCCTGTCCCGAATTCCTAATCGACCGTAATCTCCCAAACCATGGAAAACCAAACCCAACCATCGCTCAAATCACAGACTCAGTTGATCTGTACTGATCCTGTCCGCACTTCGATCCCTTCTGACCATGCTCAGTTTGTAGTACTTTTCCTCGCCGCTGGCTGTTTTCCCACCAATGAACCATTTCTCCCCTCCGCCACGCACGTCTCTAAAGCCTCCTGAGTCACAGCTGCTATCACTGCCTCTTCTTGCTCGCCGTGATTCTTGTACTGTGGGATATGAGGGTGATGGCTTGTTTGGTGGGCCGTAGACGGGTAATCCGGATGGTGGAGGAGAGCGCGGCAGGTGCGTCTGTGGGGTCACGTTGTGCTGTAGCGAAGGGTGGATGTGCTTCTCTTGTTGTGTTTGTGCTGAGGTTGAGGCTGTATTGTGCTGTCCTTTTTGGTTGATAGGTCGTGGATTTGAGACAGCATGTTCAGAGGCACTTGAACTCGAGCCTTGTGGTTTGACTGGCTGTGATGTCCAGACTGTCTGGGCTGATACTGTTGCGGCGGCTGCTGAAGTCGAGGATATAGAAGCAACAGACTTCGGCAGTGGTTGGGGTGTGTGAACGGAACGCCGCCAGAAAGTTGCTGAGGAACGGTCTCTGGGTCGGCATTTCTTGCGAGTGATCGCCGGTCCAGCCGGCAAGTTCGAGGATTATTGAAGCCTCACGATAGGTTGTCTGGTAGGTGTTGGCGAACGAGGAAACGCTTTGGTACTGAAAGATATCGTATTCCTGCAGTTGGGCTCTGGCGATCCGCTTGTGTCTGTCGCGTGCGGTCCTGTTTGCAAGGGTTGTGCACTGCGTACACTTAGACTGAAGAGCACGCCGGTCAACGAGTCTTTGTTTGTTTCGAAGTCGAGTATGAAGAGTGACGGTGATGGTTTGTGGAGTCAGGTTTTCGCCAATTAGCTCGTCGTCAATACTAAACTCTCGATCACGGACCGGTTTTTACCGGTTTCCGACGATCCCCGCGAGAGCCCCAGAAAGTCTCCGCACGCGATGATCGCTTGCTCCTTTGGTGCGAGCAGATGACCTCACTTCTTCTTTTCTTGTGCTATCAACACCGAGGTTCGGGTGCAGATGGTGATTTAAGTAGACAAAGTCTGATACAGAATAGATATGAGTAGCTTCGAAGGAAGTCTGCCGTTCCATCGCAGAACTGTAAGCTGCTGACCAGTTAACTTTTGCTTTTGCTCACCCCGCACGCCAACGGCCACATTGCGGCGAGATACGCCTATACTTGACGGTGACGTGAACGGGAAAGACAATGTACTATACTTATCGCGCCTCTAGAATGCGCTCAGATTTATTTTTATCATTCCTGTCTACGACTTTCTCTTCTGTTAGCCGAGTCATGTAGCCTGACGATGCTTCCTTGCCACGTGCCTCTACCGAAATTACGGCGTCTCAAGCAATGACATACATCCCTGCTCAGGCACTTTGAGACTCATGTTTCTCTACAAATGACCGAAATAGAAGCACTGTCTCTGAGAAGTGTCTGTTTGTTGAGAAGAGCTTTCGCGAACAATGCTAGCAAAGGCCAGCCAATGGAACTTTATGGAACGCTACGATCACTTGTGCGAGGGAGTACGAATTATGCGACTTGAATTCGAGTTTCGTTGTTGATAAGCATGCAGTGCTAATAATATAGCCAGCATTCATTTATGTGTTTGCTGAGCCGGCGACAAGAAGCGAGCAAGCGCTTCCACCAGTGGACGGAGCAAGTGTTCCTTTTTGGGTATGTTTCCGCGCTCGCGTCTGCCATCGTTTCCCTTTCACCATGGAGAAAATTGATCCTAGTGGCCGTACCAGCGCTCTTGATGCTTTCGCTGATTCTTCTTCACCTGCTTGTCTGAAGATGAGGGAAAGAAGCAGCTAAGGAGAAGACCGATGAGGATGGTGGCACCCAATATGCCGCCAACGATTGCGAAGACCATGGTCCAATCGGACGATGCATCTGAGCGTCGAAACAGGGTGTCGCTGGAAATCGCAGCTGCAGAATCGGAGCGGCTGGAGTAGTATCGACCGCTGTGGACTGTGGAAAGATGCATCGTTGCGGTTGACGATGAGCGGTGTTGCGAGGATTTTGTGTTGTCCGATTGTGGCACTACCAGAGCGCTACGATGGTGTCGGAAATATTGTCTGGCAAGTTGCAGATGTGCAGCAAGTGAAATAGTCATGCATAGTGCAGCAGGTCATTGTAAGAAGACAAAGCACTTATTGGGGTCTTGATTTAGTGAACAATGAATAAGGGTATGCTTATTGTCTGGCGGCACAATAGGCTACATAGACAATAGAGAATTCTGCGGATGCAGTGAATGTCTGTCGAGCAAGGATGTCAGTAAATTTAGAGAACCCATTGGGCAATACAGCTGTGATGAGCTATGGGCTGCAGCTCTTCTTTGCTGTGACTCAGATGCCGTCGACGAGTTCAATGCCGGATATACAAGTCTTGCGCTCGTTCCTCATCTGGGACCGCACGATTGATACTTTTACTAACGATAATTGGGCAGTACAGTTTCGAGAGACCGGACGCGCAAAGGAGATTCAGGCAGAGCTGCTACCAGTATGGTGCTTGTCGAGCCAGGTTATATAAGATTCCAGCTCGATATATCAAGGATACACGGCCATGTGCAAAATTTGGGCCCGCCGAGGAAATTGGCTTTGTGTTTGGACCGTCAAGATCTGGGAAGTTGGTATGTGAACACTGACACGACCATTCGCGTGACTTTGCGCGAGCTCTGCGAAACTCTAGAATGATCGGAACCACGGTTAGAATGTTGTATGATGACCAGAATGGCCACGTGAGAGGGGCCCGCAAGTGAAGAAGGCGTGGTGGAGTCACTGCTCCCGAAAGTCGCAGACTAGGAACCCTTGACGAGCCCGGCTACCCCACAAACCCTTTGTTTTCCGAGCTGCCATCAACAAACTTGGTCCATCTTCTTTTCCCATGCCACCCGCACACTGACGAGCGAGCGGCCTCTCATCCTTATACGCCTGGGAGGAGATGCTTGTCGCGCTTTGCCGCCGTGCCCTTGCTATTCTTGTTCTGTAAATACTCGTCCGCCCCGCCGCGCTGCTCTTCACGACGCCACGGCGGCTACCATCACAGCACTAGGGCTAGCGCAGCGTTCTTTGTGCAGCTTCACGGAGATTCAGGTACGTCCACTGAGACACTCGCGCTATAGCAACCAGACATATTGCATCATTTCCAATTTTCCCATGTCTCGTCGCCTTGCGATACGCCCAAACGCTCATCTCCGTTGACGCCGTTCGCAGTTCTAGCCCATCCATACCGCGGTCCTACTAATGGATGACCCTCCTCCGCCCGTTCCACCCAAAGACACGCCCGTCAAGCCCTCCATGGATGCAGACCGTGCCACTCCTGCGCCGCCCAGTAGCTCGAAGCGCAAGCGCGAGGAAGCCCACGATGAGCATGTCTACACTCAAGGCAGCAGCCACTTAGAGGCGCCCGACTTCACCGGGCACTCGCCCAAGCGTAGCCGCCCAAGCTTGCAGCCCAGCGACAACGACGCATCTGATGATGCAACGCCGGTACAGCGCAACGTTCGCCGTAAGAAGGGCGTTAACAACCTGTCCAATCTAAATCTTCGCCATGCTGCAGAGCGGCAAGCCCGGCAGGAAGCTGAGAGTCAACCGGTACGAGAGAGTCAAAGTTTCAGGAAGGTAGCCTGACGGACAAGCCGAGTGCTCGACCACCCACTGCCTTCACGCGATTCACTCGCACGGACAGCGGCAACATCCACCTGGTTGATGAGCTCATGAACGATTACCACAACGGCATGCCATCCCCGCACAGATCCGTGGAAATTGATAACGAACAGCAGAAGGCGCAGATCGCACAGCCTACCTCGGCGATCCGTTCACAGGCTGAGAGCACCGACGAAAACAATAGCTTTTTCTTCCGCTTCGGTCGTTCTTTAGCTGCCAGCTTCCATCCAGTACGCATGTGGAAACAAGTCTGGGAAGAAACTACAGAAGAATTGAGACAGAAGAACTTGGCGGAGCTTGAGCGTAAGAGAGCCTTGAAAGAAGAAGCAGAAAGAAGATACGCACAGATGAAGGCCTCTGGACAACTTGAGCCGCGTGTCCTTTCGCGAGCATCGGTTGCAGACAGCGAAATCACCATCCGCGACTCTGGAGTAATACTCGCTAGCGAGACACCAACCTTCGGGCATAAGAGGGATGCATCAAACGGGTCTACTCTTGTCCCTCCGACCATCGATGTCAGCACCGCTTCGGAAAGTGAAGCAGCACGAGATGCTCCACCAAAGGTTGCCAAAACCTTCAGGTCTCGTCTCAGCTTCAAGCGGCCCTCGCTTCAGAATCTCCGATTCGATCTCAAGCGAACCAAGTCAGAGTTCAACTTAGGTGCTGCTGCCAACGTCCACAGAGACTCGTCGTCGTCAGTTTCACCAGTCAAAGCTGAGATTGGAGATTCTGCTTTGAAGAAGTCTCACTCAAAGATCGACATGAGAAAGCAGTACAAACTGTCCAAGCGCGTGAGCAACCTCGAAACGAAACTTCAACTTGCCCGTAGAGAGCTCGATGAGGCCTTGGTTCAGGCTTCTCCGATGCCGAAGTTGGGCAATAAATACGAACGATTCACGCCAAATTCGACCTTGACTCGTTCAACTTTTATCCCTGGGAAGCTGGAAACTCTGCCTAGCGAGCGACTTCTTGATCCCTCACAATACGATCTGGAGAGTGAAGAGTCCGAGCAAATGACGGATTCACGTGCAAAGGCTGCTGATGTCCTTGGAAATGCCTCAACTGAGCCAGTGCAAGGTGACGATCTGATGGATCTAGGTGAAGAGGATGAAGAAGAGACCATCAGGATGTCACGTGCTCAGCCATATCCCCCTCGTGCCTCGTCCCTTTTCAATCTGAGGAACAAGAACATTGAAGACGCTGCGAGAAATATTGCAGGCCACACCGGATCAACACAAAACGACACAGAAAACGGCAGCATGAATGTTAACGACGAGATTGACAGTGCGAATGAGACCCGCAAAGTGCCCAAAAAGGCTACCAGCTATGCTACTCTCGACGCAAAACTGAAGGCTCTCGATGCGAATGTGAACATGGCGAACAGAAGACCACCCGTTCGACGGAAGCGCAAGTCTGGTGACGACCAGAAAGACTACAGACCCGAAGATGACGACGAAGACGATGATGACGATGAATGGGGAAGAATTGGAGGCAAGGCCAAGCGTCGCAAATCAGCGGGAACCACGAAGAAGAAGGCTGCTAGGAAATCTGGAACCTTTGGGGACGAACCTGCAACTCATGCCAACGATCAAGTGCCAGAGAACAACGACGTCGAAGTGAGCAAATCTCCCGACGGACCGACGCTTCAATCCAGCGCTCGCAAAAGTCTCGATTCTCAGCATGCCGCCGCACTCGAGCCAGTCGCTGAGGAAGATGGCGACGATGCGGCTTTCGCAAACAGAGACCCTGTCAAGAGACCCGCCGACAGCCCCCAGCAAGGATCCGACGAAGAACTCATGACGCGCGCCGCCGCCGCTGCAAGGAAGCATCGTTCTCACTCCCCTAGCGGGCTCGAGAAAGCATCTCTGCACCGCGCCATGGACGGCAGCGCCGAGCGACCCGTGGCCGCCGCTGCTACGTCCTCGAGCGCTAAGAGCGTGAAGAGTGCCCGCGGACGTCCCAGGAAGAGTAAGGGAAAGGTCGACGAGTCGTTCGAATGGCCTGAAGATGTATTCTGAACGGCATCTTGGCGACCAAGAAAGAAGAAAGCAAGCAAGAAAAGAACGAAGGTTACGGCCTTTACTTTCACGACGTTACGACACAAAGACTGTTTATTTGTTTTACTCTTTTCCTTAAAGCAGCGTGCTGCGGTTTCGTATCTGTCCCAGCGAGCGAGGAGTTATGACAGGGGGTTTCTGTTACATTGGGCTTGAAGCCTATTCTTCACGAGAGAGCCAGACCATGTGCTGGTCTTGAGAGTGGAGGGGGAAATGATATTGTCTTGTAGTTCTGTGCATAACTGTACTTGTAATTTCGTATTCTCACAATTACTTTACACTTTACAATTCACTCTCACTACCATCCATTTCAAGGGCTTCCCAAGCCACACCGTCCAGGGACGATCCACTCTATCCGTCCCACATCACCACAATCTCCCGAAACGACTATTCCCTCCCAACCGAGGATGAAGTGGCCTCTCTAGCTTGATACTCGTCGTCAATATGATGAACTTTGCCCAATCTCGCCGCAGGCAGCCAGGCCTCTTCCGGCGTGAACCACCAGGTAGCGAGGGCGAAGATAGTGATGGCACCAAAGATGACTGGAGAGTAGTTGAAGCCGTCTGCCGTGACGGGGAAGTAAAGAGGCGAGAAAAGGACAGCTGCCAGGAACAAGTTCCAGACCAATGTGATGAAAGTCAACGGACGCGACCACTTTCCGAGAGACCAGGCTGCGTGCTTGAACTCGTGCGGTGTGATGAAGCAGCGGCCGAAAGCAATGAGCGCGTAGCACATGATGGTCGGCACGCCGGCGGCGGAAACCAGAGACTGGAAAGCCACAGGCGAAGCGAGAATCGTGCACAGCAGAAGCGCGCTGAACATGTGCATCACGATGATCGCGTTGCGAGGCTCTTTCTTCTTCGACACCTGGGAGATCCAGCCGGAGAAGGGGAGGACGCCGTCACGGGCGACGGCCCAGATGAGACGGGACGATGCAACGCCGGCAATGGTCAGGTTGAAGAGGAGGCCCAGAATGCAGATGACGTTCATGAACACGTGTCCGCCACGACCGAGCGCCATGTCGTAGATGTGAACGAATGGCTGGGGAGTGCCAAGCTCGTACAGTGCGTCGAGGATGCTCAGATCTGGAAGGCAGAAGAGGAAGAGGATGACCAGTGGGAAACCGATGAGTGCTGAAGCCAGGGCGGACCAGAAGATGCCGCGGGCAGCTGTCACACTCGCATTCTGAGTCTCTTCGGAGATATGTCCAGAAGCCTCGAAACCGACCAGAATACCAGCCGTGACATAGTAAGAAAGCATCCAGTTCCAGACCGGAGGAGCGCCTGTCTCGTTGTGTGTCTGCGTGAACACGTACTCGGCCGTCTGGAAGCCGTAAGTCTTGGATACTCCAATGGGCAGCCAGATGAGGTTGAGCGCGAAGTCCAGAAGGATCAGGTACGTCGCGATACGGAAAATCCAGCGATAGATCTTGGGGTTGCAGTAGTTCATTCCGATTCCAAGGAAAAGAATGACCTCGGAGACAATCCACTGGACCACGCGGAAGTGGATGTCGTTGACATCTGTGGAGTACTTGAGTCTGAAGACGCTGATCTCAGACAGGAGAAAGTTGGCAGTGGATTGTGCCAAACTGGCAACAAAAGTTGTCCAGGCGGTTGTGGCCCACCACGCTCCAAGGAAGCCGAACAGTCTGCCGTATCTGGGGCCACCAGCTTCTGCGGCCCAGAAGTAGATGGAGCCGGCGGCGGGCAAGGCAGAACAGATCTCAGCGAGAACGGCGGCGGTGATCATGACGAAAACGCAGGTGACGACATAGCTCGACCTGTTAATGTTGTGGTCAGTGTGCAAATTTGCCTAGTTTTTGAGGAGTAACAGCGTACCAGTAAGCGGCTGGACCTCCAGCCTGAACACCAATCGTGAATGTTGCTCTAATACCACCGACGGAGTAGAGAGCGGCTGTAACAGTCAGAATGAGCTTTATCTGGAAGGTAGTCTCGAGACAAACCAAAACTTGCGGCGAAGCTTTCAAAGAACTTCCATTGACGGTGCAGCGACTGAACTTGGTTAGCATTACATCCAGTGGCAATCGGGAAAAGCGCACAACATACCTGCTTGTACCCGAGTGCACGCTTCTAGCTGTTAGCAATCACCGCAACTCAAGGCAGGGGGAGGTTAGGTGCATCGCTTCGATATCAGTCATAGCATCTCCTTCCGCGCATACGAATGCGTTCAAGTTCAACATAAAAGCGGTTTGATCTCAGCCCGCAGCATCCCACTCTAGCCGCTCTTGCCTCTGCCGCTTCGAGAAGAACGGGCAGGGTCGCAAAGAAGCGTGTGTAAGAGCGTATCTGCGGGCACCCGCGTGCCATGACTTTATACGTTTTTCTTTCAACTTGATGCCTCGTGTACTCACTGATATGCGCCGAAGGATGAATTGCCGATGTTCTTGGTATCTCTTGCTTTGTTGCTTTTGCGCCTAGCTCCTGTCTCATCTTACCAGGTAGCGCTCGTCGTTGTCGATGCTCGAGGAGTCGTCGGCATTGAAGTCGGACTGCAGTGGGTTGTTGGGTTTCACGGCGTCGGCGCCCGCGACGGCGGTACGTTTGACGGGAACAGACATCTTGGGCGATGCTGGGAGATGAAAATGGGAATGACAAGAGTCGGATGTGCGATGAAAGAGAGCAGGTGTCCACGCGAGCAAAGAAGATCAAGTCCGACATAGGCGAGAAAAGTTCGCTGGCGTGCGCTTGATGGACGGCGGGGTTCCTTCGCGTGTCATTATTACCGCAGGTCATTTCAACATAAACTTTGATTAGCAACGAAGCTATGTCTCAAGAGAAGACTACGGATTGCTCAATCATCCTCAGCCGTAATATGACATGGATGAGCGCACTGGAATAACTGAATACCTCTCTGTCGTCCGAACGATCGATCTCGGCAACGCCTCCTCATACAGATGTGCTCTGAGTGGATAAGATCGTGGAAGCCGGGGTTCAACGGCCTAACGCACGGTTCATGGGTTGAAGATTAGTCGATCCACCACTGAATGATGCCGAGGATCGAAACGGGCATGGGAATAATCCATCTGCTTGGAATAGTTCGTAGATTGACAGCTTACATAGTGTCTGTGTATATCGTACAGCATGTGTTAGTGCCCGTCGTCAATCGAGCTCAGATACCTGAAGAACCACTTCAGGACCACCACAAGGAGGCTTTTCACGAAATGAGGCAGTTTCTTCATAGTATATCGATGGGAGTCCACAGGCAAAGATTAAGCGTACAGACCAAAACTACAGTTCTAGCTCATAAGTCTGCGCACACTCTAGAGTGTTTCAGTGCTCATACTAGCAGATATAACTCTCGTGCTTGGTTTGAACGCCGTCGAGATATTGCTGAGGATACACTGATCCATCTGTAAAAGATAAGCATCTACTGTCAGCAATATATCTAGAGATACTATGGTGCCCGCAGGGATCCTGTTCGCAATCTTGTGAGTAGCAGCTGTACTATAGTTTAACACAACAACTGACATACCCTAAAGCTGGGATAATTAGATCATCGCATGGTATATTGCCCGCTGTGGCGTAGATGTGAGCATGGCTGCTCTTCCATGAGACTGCCAATCCGTACCCCCAATGACTTGCGCATCTGACCGCACGTGGTCCTCACGCAGCTGGAAGTCAAATACTGGGATCATCAGCACCACGGGGCAGGGCGTCTTTCGCGTCTTGGCTTCGCATCTTCCAAGCATTCGGTCATCCTTAGACGAGAGACAATCGTCCTGATCAGGTAGGTCACCAACCTCGCAGTCCACTCGATGGTCGGATAACTGCACGCGCTGCTGCATGCCAAGCTGCGTATTGCTTTGCCAAATGCTTGTCCCGCGCAGTTGACGTTGTGGCTGTTATTTCGTAGGTCGTGGTACTCTCGAACGTCAGGCATTGGATGTGATCGCCAATGCCAACCTGGTGGAGCTCGCGTGGTACCTTGCAGCTTAACCGGGGAGCTGTGTTGTTGTAGCCAAGCAATGTTTGTATAAAGAGCTCGAGAGGTGTTAGCATTTCCGTTTCTTCATCAAGGTGTTTCACCCTGTACGCCTTGTTTCTTTACTGGGTAGCCAATCATGGTGGCATTCAGACTGTCTTCTGCAGCTATCGCTGCTAGCTTCGCTGCAGTCGTTTCTGCTCAGACGTTCCAACGTCTCGGAACGTGCCCAACCTTGGGTTGCATATTGCCTCCCGATGCTCAGGACTTCCTTGCCGGACAGTTCTTTGACATTCGTGTCGAGATCCATGCACCTGTCAACGGATCTGAGGCCACTGATGGTAAGTCTAAACCCACCACATCTTGGACATGAGCTACTGCTGTTCTTCAGCCTTGAAGGTTCTCCCGGAATAAATTTATTTGGAGCAAACACTAAGATACTTACTAGGCGTCCCTGACGAGGACTTCTCCTTGACCATTGCTAAGCGTGGTGAGGAGGGCGTCCCTGTTGCTGAGTTCTTCGACGTCGAGGAGCCTGAGCTCGAGAGCTGGAACTTTACCTGGTATGTCAAAACTGGTCAGCGAATAGTTCAATGTCACTAACACATCGCAGGTACGAAGACCTCTTCGCCCAGGATGCTGAGACTCCTTCTCTCGTCAACGTCGTTTCCAAGGCCTATCGTCGTGTCGCCCTTTTTGAGCCTGGCGAGTATGAGGCTGTCCTTAGCTACAATGGTACAACTGAGACAGCATACTGGGATGTCAAGGATCTGTCTGAAGTCCGCAAGACTAAGAACGTCCTTCTGTACATTGGAGATGGCATGACTACACAACATGATCACCGCAGCACGTCTGATCGCGCACGAGACCAAGAACGGCCGTTACCTTTCCAAGATGGCTATGGACAAATTCCCTGTGGTAAGCTGACTTGATGTCCGATTCACATTGGATCAATCCTTACCATAATTCCAGCTCGGCCACCAAATGACCCACTCGATTGACTCCTTCATCACCGATTCTGCCAACTCTGCCACCGCCCTTTATACCGGCCACAAGTCCACTGTCAACGCGCTCGGCGTGTATGCTGATTCTTCGGAGGATCCCTTCGATGATCCCAAGTTTGAGACCATCCTCGAGATGTTCTCTCGTCTTACCGGTGGCAAGGTGGGCATTGTTTCGACCGCGTTTATTGCTGATGCCACTCCCGCCGCTTTCACTGCCCACACTCGTGACCGTGGTGAGTACGGCGCGGTCATCGACTCTTTCATCCACGGTATTGTCAACTACACCTGGACTGAGTGGCCTGGCTACGACGTCATCTTTGGTGGTAAGTATTGGTTGTCTCGATCAACATCTGGATGAAGCGCTAACACAACATAGGCGGTGCTGAGCAGTTCTGTGACCCTGAGCTCGGCGGTGAGACTTACCAGAACCTGAACTACTACGACGTCTTCAGTGACGCCGGCTACACTCTTGTCTCCAACAACACCGAACTCCAAGCCAGCTCTGACTCTGAGCGCCATCTCGGTATCTTCTCTGTCAGCAACATGGAGAAGTGGCTCGACAGGAACGTCTACACTGACAACCTTGTCGGCACTGAGAACAGCCCCGACTGCCGTGGTGCTGACACTCTCGACCAGCCTGGCCTCAAGGAGATGACCCTCAAGGCCATTGACATCCTCGACTCTCGCGCCAAGGCTGATGGCGACAAGGGATGGTTCCTCATGTCTGAGGCTGCGTCCATTGACAAGCAAATGCATTCTTTGGACTACGATCGCGCTCTGGGTGAGCTTCTCGAGCTCGACGACACCATCAAGGCTTCAATGGAGCACCTTAAGGAGATGGGCGAGCTTGAGAACACTCTCATCGTTGTCACTGCCGATCACGGTCACGGCTTCGACGTCTTCGGCAACTACGACACCAAGTACGGCAGTGCTCAGACTGACGACCGCTCAAAGCGTAACGCAGTCGGTGTGTACGAGCAGTCTGGCCAGAGCCAGTACACCAGGACTGGTGACCTCCGCTACTCTGACTCCTTCTTCCCATCCAACTGGGACCCTCGCTACACTCTTGCCCAAGGTTTCGGTGCACACCCTGATGTTCGCGAGAACTACCAGGTCCACCGTGACGGCCCTCGTACTCCCGCCAAGAACGTTACCGGCTTCCCCAGCAACGACTACTTCGTCAACCCCACCGACAATGTCAACGGCTTCATCACAAACGGCACCCTTCCCACCAGCGCTAACCAAGGTGTGCACTCGCTCACTGACGTGCCTGTCTTCGCTCAAGGCCCTTGCCAGGAGCTTTTCGGCGGCGTCTACAACAGCATCGACATCTTCTACCACATGGCTGAGTGCCTTGGCCTTAGCCGTACCGCTTGCGACGATGAGGATGCCAAGGGTCTTGGTGGAAAGGGTGGCCACGGAAAGGGAGAGGGCAATGGCAAGTACCAAGACCGTCCTGGCTACAAGCACTATGGTCCTAAGCAGCCCTTCTACAAGAAGACCCCGCCTAAATAGATCGTTGTGAACGATTGTATAGACCATGTATTTACTTAGCCAAGATAGACAAATTTGAGCTAGGCAGGAAGCACATAATGCTTGTCTTAAATATACTTCTGGAATATACGTCGTGCCTCTGTCAGTACAAAGCTCTCATTCTGATCCTTCGTACATATTTCCGCCTGACTTCTCCCTGTCAGAGATGCGAATGATATTTCACTGCTGTCAGTATCCTACCGTGCCCGGATCCTGCTGCCTTTGAGAGGAAATTAAGTACAACGTCAGACGAAAGGCGATGCCGGAGAACGATTTCTCCTGGTCGAAGAAGTGTGCTGCTGCTCATAAGTCTGCGAACAGCGTCTCAGCGGCAACTATCCCCCGAAGTGATCGAGAGCTGAAAGTAGGACTATAATATTACTTAAGAGAATTTCGGAGTGTACCTTATCATCTCTGCGGGACATAGCTCAAGATTTTGAATCTATATCTGCTGATACTGGCATAATAACGACATTAAGGTGCGCGCAGACTTATGAGCTAGAACTGTATTCGTGCGCCTGAGGAATGGGAGTTGTAATTCCGTTCACGGAACGTACCCACCGCTCTATCCGATCCCCCACTACAGGACCCCACCTTTGATGATTCGTCATGAACACCATGACAATCACTTGAGGCATACACACACTGTGTTCAACTAAAGTTCGAGGATTAAAGCATATCACATCACCTCTATCCTGTCGCTTGTCTCCGAATACGCCCATCAACAGAATCCTTTCATAAGCAGTTCTCCAAGCCTTCTCGCAAAGAAAGCCACTACCTAGACACAATGGCCAACATTCACACTCCCATCCCGAATCTTAAATTAAACGATGGCACCAGCATTCCTATGGTTAGTTTCACTGCCTTACTCAGGTTCCTCGCTCCGATATTTGTTCTGACTTCCTCAAACAGCTGGGCTACGGCACAGGTACAGCCTGGTACAAGACTGGAGATGAGAGTCAGCTCGACCAGCAGTGCATTGACAGCGCAAAAATGGCCATCGGTCTTGGCTACTATCACCTTGATGGCGCCGAAGTGTACAAGACCGAGACCGAGCTGGGCACTGCCATCAAGCAGTCCGGCGTTGCTCGCGAAAAGCTCTACATCGTCACAAAAGTTCTGCCGAACATTGCTGATATCCCCGCTGCGCTGAACACGAGCTTGAAGAAGCTGGGTGTAGACCATGTTGATCTGTAAGTATGATACTGACTCTCAAAACCATCGTTCTCGCCCGTCACATGTAGATGTCACGAAGTCTAACCGCCACTTGATTGCAGGTACCTCATCCACGCTCCCTTCTTCAGCGAGAAGAAAGAGAGCACCAAGCCAAGTGGAAGCAAATGGAAGAGCTCAAAGCCGCCGGTCTGACCAAGTCCATCGGCGTCTCCAACTACCTGCCCGAGCACCTCGACTGGCTCCTCGAAACCGCCACCACCCCGCCTTCAATCAACCAGATTGAGTTCCACCCATACTTGCAGCACCCTGGCTTGATTGATTACCACAAGAAAAACGTAAGTCAGCGAAACCGCTCTCGGGTTTGTGTCCTAGTGGAAAGCTGGGAAAGCAGGCATCGCCGCAGTAAATGCTAACTATTCATGCTTCTCATAGGGCATCGCTCTCTCCGCCTACGGCCCTCAAACTGCCGTAACCAAGGCCGCCGGTGGCCCTGCCGATGAAGTCCTCGCCAAGCTCGCGAAGAAATACGCCGTCAACCCCGGCGAGATTTGCTTGAGGTGGTGCATCGACCAGGACATTGTGCCGATCACGACGTCGAGCAAAGAGCAGAGGCTGAGCGACTACCTGCGCGCTATGACTTTCAAGCTTACCCCGGCTGAGGTCAAGATGGTGAGTTCTCGGCTGTCTGCTTGATACGAGTGGCGCCATGACAGGGTTCGATGAAGACTTGCTGACCTTTTGGGTGGTAGATCAACGAAGCTGGCGCGCAGAAGCATTTCCGTGGCTTCTGGAACCACAAGTTCTCTGACGATGACACGAGATAGATGATATGAGAGGGGACCGATTGACGGTTCAATCGATTTGTCCGTATGGCAGAGCGGACGAGATGCCTGCTTCCCAATTTCCGCCGTTGAGAACTTTTCTTCGGAGAACTTACTCATATAGCTTATTCGAATGCTAGAAGCTGCAGCTCAATCATTGTGTTAGAGACAAACAAGTGTTGACAAGGCAAGTGGGTACTGTGAGAGGTGGGCTGGGCTGCCCAAGTCTATAGCCCAGGCCTAGTGCGTTCTACGAGACTCCTATACACGGGTGTTCATGTTAGCGAAGGCTTTAAGTGATTCGGGCGCAATTCTGCTAGAGGAAAGGAACACGTTAGACTGCTCGATAACAACTGTGGTATTAGGTCTTTCGGACGAAATCCTCTTAAAGCACTTAGCAAGCATACAGTACTAGCTCATAAGTCTGCACAGGTCCCAATACCGTACCATGCTATTATCAGCAGATATAGGCATAGAAATCAAATTGCATCCCATAGAGATGATTAATGACACTCGAAACTTACTTCCCTATCATTAACGTCCTACCTTAGCTTTCATCAATACTAGAGGTAATCGTTCCCGCTGAGATATCATGTGCAGACTTTTGAGTAATGACTATATGTTTGCATCGCCTCCTCTGAAGGATTCGAAATGCTAGGTATCTAAGATCTTGTCTGGATGTGAGTGCAAAGCCCCGTGATCCAAATCCCCCTTGCAGGACCTGGGGTCGTGCGGCTGACGAAATACGAAGTCATGTCTTGGTATTTTGTTGTTCTGTTGCTGTTTGTATTTTTGATTGGAGTCAGCTGAATGTTCACCCGGAAGCCTCATTCCCCCCTTCCTTCTGGATGTTGAAGCCAGCTTGAAGGAAGCGAACACAATTCAAAGCTGTACTTGGCCAAGTCGAACCTGAGCGCCAAGTGCAATCTCAAGACCACCTGCCCTGTTATAAAACTCCAGTTGTGAAGAGATGTCGGTTTAACTGTCACTTCAGCCGCTCTATTCATAGCAAGCGATGCATCTTGGCATATCAAACCAACATCGAACAATGAATTCCTCCGAATGAACACGTTGGTTCTAAGAACTGATCCGCTACGATACGGCGGTGTGCAGGACATAGATTTCGAAATGGATAATATATAGGAGATCTAGTCTTTCCAACATTGACACAGAACTCACATCAGCCAGTTCCATCGAATTCCCGCCCTCCGACCGCAATCGACATCAAAACCAACCAAACGATCTCTCCCAAAACCATCGATATGAATTCTGTCCTCGCCTCGGCCATCTTGATGGCGACCGGTGCACAGGCGTGCATTCGCGTGCACGCGTACATGTGGAGTTCGGGCACCTTCCACGACGTTATGGACGTCGACGTCTGGGACAACAACGACTTCCACTGCTCGATGAGCCAGACTAAGAGCGGCGTGAGCGCCGCGACGCGCTGGGAAATGGAGTGCAATGGCGACAAGTACTACAAAGTCGTGCTCTGGGACAACGGTGGCAGTGGCACTGTGGAGCACAAAGTCTCTGGTGAGTCTGCCTCTTAGATGCTTTGACTGTCGGATTGGCAACTATTCGAGGAGAATATCGCTGACGTGTGAGCATGATAATAGATGGCAATGTCTGGTCTGCCAACCTCAATCTGCGCGATTCGTCGTACGAGTCCAACTGCATTTCTTACACGGAAAATGGCAGTTGCATGTCTTACGAGACGGAGCGTATCTCGGCTTTTGACGATGGATTCGGCAACTGCGGTGACTACCAAGTCACCGTTTAATTCGATCGCATTCCAAATCGAGAGATGGTAGAGACATGGTGTGAACCAAAGCGAATACTGCGCGTTCGTTGTACCAGGGCTCGGTCGTTCAAGGCGCACGTCGTATAGAAGGGTCAGCTGGAGGCATGTAAAATGCGCCGGCCGCCATAATCTCAGAGCGTTCTGGACCGGAGGTATACAGACCGAATAGGAGATTACTTTCTGAATCGCTTTACACGTACATGTGCATATGTTTCTTCTCGCTTCGCGTCACGACATCCCTCAGCTACTTGCTAAGAGCTCCGCAAACCTGTCAAGATCCTCGTTCGTCCCGCGATTGTGTCCATGATAGCTCTGCCGGCCTTGCACGCTTCTGAGATGTGTAAGAGTCGCATTGGCGAACCGACTGCACGTGTCTTGTACCAACTGTAGGACACCAGCGAGCTCCGCACGTGCAGCTTCATGAGGATCCGCGTCCTCAAGGAGATGGAAGCCTTCGAAATGTATCACCTCCAGCTGTGGGAAGGCGTTCTCGTTGAGCACAGCTAGTAATTGTTCGAGGAAGAGCTTTGCCATCTTGATACTCCATGGACGATGATAGTTGGGAGTGCCGCAACCTCCTCGGTACGCGGTATCTGGGTAGACACTTCGACATTCGCCGAACACGATAATCAGAGACTTGAGAGTCTCTTTGGTTGTCGCAATGAAGTTGGCTGTTTTGTGGAACAGAGTGTTGTAGCTCCGCAAGTCAGTGTGTTTGCTAAATGGTGGGACTTTGACTTGCAGGTGTGTAAGTGATGCCATCGAGTGCTCCGAAAGCAGGTGCAGAGGCAGCCACATTGGCCCAGGGAAGACGAATGCTTTCCCGGTCTCCTGGCGTAAGATCAAATCATCGTGGAAGACTTCTGAACCGTTTACATCTTCAGGCCAGAGAGTTCGACCGACCGTCGCCTTCGCATGGTGGGCATGGTCTATAGCGGAATCTTCTCCCATGGAGCCGCCGTTGGGAAGGGCTCCCTCGTCCTCAAGATAGTCCAATTTCAGGCTACTGAGCTTGCTCGGCTCGAGCGACGTGATGATGGCTCTTACCAGTCCGCGGTGCATCCAGCCCAAAAGCCTCAAATCTCTGACTTTGGGGAAGAGCACGGCAGGATTTTGGCGAACACATTCATCCTCGTCCACCCAATGCAACGACGCGAGGTCTAAAGACGTAACATTGACCATTCTGCCAAAGACATTCCACGTTTGACGATCGATCTCCGTCAATTCGTCTTGGTCGTCGTCCAACCATATATCCAACCATGTCAGTTCCACGTAAAGGATTTGAACGTAGCGTGGCGAGCTGGGCTTATCAGTCATAAGCCGCAGAAAGGCGCGCTGCCGTGATACCAGATTTCGAGGCCGATATTCGCTACTATAATCAGCGTACACCATGGGTAGAACATTGCACTCGAGCTGAGGCTGCCGGCCATTGTTGTGAGAACTGATGTCCACAGCTTGCAAGGCGCAAGGCAATGCAATCGACCGCCAGGCGCGGCAGGTAAGACTGATGCTCTGAAGGGACACGCTGTCGCCGACCAATTGTTGGAAGACAAGTTGTAGGACGTCCGGTACCAGTTCGGGCATCTTGCCTTGGTGGTGTTTGGAAGACAGCTGGCTCAAAGCAGCAGTAGCTGGAAGTGTGATTTCACAGTGTTCGAGTCATCGTTCTCGGAGTCGTAGCGATGAGCCTCGAGCTGTGCTGTGCCGCACGTTGGCTGCACATGTGCGACATGCTGATAGGCTGCCTGCCTGTGGGAGATGTCGTCGGGCGGCTAGGTCATGGTTCCTATTCGTGAAGCCCATGTCGCAGATCAGCGAGCCGGGGAGCAAAAACTAGAAAACAATAATCGAGACTAGAAGTTGTAAGCTGGCTGCGTGTAGATACTCGTGTCTTTTTGTCACTGATCATCGGTGTGATGTGATATACAAGGTCCCTGTCAATTCGCGTGTGCTTGTCGTTGTGTCTCGACCATCTGCTGAGTCGAAAGCTCGTAGTATGTTGATTGATCCGTAAAACGAATTTGCGATCATGGTGTGTGTACCTCTAAGCACTTGAAGCCAAAGCCACGGTAGATGGAGAGGGGCCTGTTTTTGACATCCCTTCGCACGCACGCGTGCATGTATTTGTGTTCTTCTGCTTGTCTATGTCATCCATGCCAGTTTTCTTGCAGGCTTGAAAAATCCTGGAGTCCCTCTTTACAAGAAATAGAAAAAAGGCGCGCTCATTCATACGCCTCATGAAGATTCCCATGACCAAAAACAGAAACATTGTGCTCCCAAATCAGCATCTTCAACCGAGAAATAAGCAACTCAAGAGATGGGTAGTCCTGTTACCGGATTCACTTCTTCTCTCTCTCGAACCAAGAACACCACTTCGCTTAATGCTTCGCCGTAACCTTATCACCAGTAAGATTCTCCACCATCTCCTTGGCCATGTCGCCGAGCGCGACCATGCACACGGTCTGCCACACACCCAGACCAATACGGGGCATCACGCCGCGGTACAGGCCCTTGATACCAGACTGGCCGTAGATGTACTTGAAGGTGTTGCCGACGGTCATCTTCTTGGCCTGTTGGGGTCTCTTTCTTGCTCTGCATCTCCACGCGCACGACTTCGATGGGCTGGTTCCAGGCGGAGAGACCGCCACCAAGGGCGGAGGCGAGGATCTTTTCGGGCACGCCGAGCTTGATCGAAGGGTCTTCTTTGCCGGTGACTTTGCGGATGCCGGTTTCGCTGTTGTGGTATGTTAGCTAGGCGTCTTTTGATTATCCTCAATGTTTGGACCGGGAAGAAACGTACGCAACACGGCTCAAACCGAATCTGGAACCCCAGTTGGTGACCTGTCTCACGGCAACGGCGTTGACACCCTTGTTGATACCCGCAATACCTTCGCGGCGGTAGATGTCCATGAAAGTCGCCATGGTGCCGGGAGCCTTAGCGCCGGCCTCGACGGCCTTGTGCTTGGTCATCTCGACGGTCTTCATGCATGTGCAGAAACCCATGGTCGCGTAAGCTTGCGCCAAACCACCAGTCATGCCACCAATAATGCCAGAGCCGAAGTTGTTGGCGCCGAAGGACTTGGCGTAGTACTCGGCCTCGGAAGCGACGAAGAGGAGGACGGCGCCCTTGGTGGAAGCTTCGATCCAGGCCCAGGGAATAAGACCTTGGTAGACTGTAATTGAGAATTGTTGTCAGCTAATTGTTCACGCTTTCACAGCTCTTATTGGAGCTTGTTCAACTTACAGCCCAAGACACCACCACGGCTCCAGATCCTGGCAACGGAGCCAGCCATGCCATCCTTCCTGTTAGCGGCCATGGTGGTCTTCATGACCTCGAGCGGCTGCCCGAGGGTGGTGACCTCGAACAGGTTCAAACCAGCGCCGAGCAGCAAGTTGCTGAACTTGACGGGCTTCTTCTCGAGCTTGGCCGGAGCCGCGACGTTGGGGTGATCCGGTGACGGCAGACATGGTTGTGGATGTGCTGGCTTGCTGAGCAATGGGTATGTGGCCGGACCGAGGCAGGAGAGCGGCTTCGTTGCCTTTGCGCGAGGAGGGAGCTGGAGGGTATATGGGCGCGGTATGCAGGTGTCGGGATGTGAGCGAGACAGGCGAGCTCTACGGGAAGATTAGGGGTCTCGGTTGGATTCCGTCGGCTATGGAAGAGGCACGGGTGGTGGTGGTGAGGATGGAGAGGTAAGAGGTACTAGGGATGTGTTGGCGGAGAATGTCTTGGGAGCGGTGTGCGTATGTAGGAGGATGCAGGCAGGTTGGACAGGACAAACAAAAAATACACAGGGGCGGTGGTGGTGCGGTGGTTGCTGACACCCCGTTGGCAGCAGCTCGTGACCGGCTCGGTGTCTGCAGGGACAGCTTGCAGTGTTGAGCCTCGCGCACGCATGGCCCGGCGCGCCATCAAGCCACTCAGACTGCGCTCATCTGCATCAGCTCTATCTTTATCCTGGCCGGGCGCAGAGCCTTGCTGAGCCGCTCAACGCATGCTCACTTGCACCCCCATCGGACCTCCGAGCAGGCTGGAGTGCGCGGTTGGGGCCATCACCGCTCTGTCAAAAGCCGGGCCATCGTAAACAGAGCGGCTGGCAATCTTCCGCCCTGCAATTGTGCGCTGTGTGATTGGGCCATTTCAACGTTGTTGGAGCTTTTCGGAGGCTGACTTTCCGCTTTCCGCTCACATGGTACGAGTACCTGGCGCGGCATTTCGGTCCGTTCAGGGCAGCGTACTGCTTTGGATCGGTTCTTTGTCGATCTGGCATGTCTCGCAGATGAGACCCTCTTCAACATCTGGTGCTTCGGAGATTTTGTGTTGCTATGCCGGGAATGGCTACGGACTCATTGATCTCGAGCATTTATCTCAGCTTTCTGCCTTCCGAATGATGTGAGCATATAGGACGGGACATGTAACATTGTATGATGACACGATTGGATCAACCTCGATTTGGCATGTTTAATTGCTCGGACGACGTATCTATATCTACACTTGTGACTGTCGTATGAAGAGAACATGGCGAAGGTTTTGGTTCATTCAAGTCGATGTAAGACGAGCTCCTGCGTGATCGGCCGTGATCCAACAGTAGTGATCGTTATAGAGAATGATGGACGATTCCATTATACCTCATCCAACCCCTCGTTCTTAGCGTACCGCTCCACGTGGTTGTTGTTTTCCTGCTTGCGGTGCTCGCTTTGAGGCCATTGCAGTCCTGAGATCTAATCAGATGGTACTAGGCGTTAGATCCGCAAAAATTTATCGTATGGAGACTTATACGCCATGGTACCAGTTGCCTGAAATCCACTGTGCATCGTCCTCACAAATAAACTCGATCGACAGAGTTCCACGGCTTATTGGACATCACGGAATTCACTACAAAAGTCATAATCGACATAAGAAAATCGTCGTATTCCGCTATTCTAAATTACACAAATGACAATCTTTGTCAAGTTTTCCCGTCCCGAGGACTGGACAGAGCGAGAGAAAATAGTACAATGGTATCGTTCAACTTTCCCACAAAAGCTCCCGTCTCGAAATCCCACAAGAAAGTTTTGTTTCAAAAAAAGAATTGTTCATTTCTTGACATGCTGGTGCACGCCCACCTTGCCGCCGCCGTCTCCGCCGAGGAGATCAAGCGCACGGGCAATCTGGGCGGGCCTCAAATTCGCAGCTGGCCGGGTGAAGGGCAGCTTGTGTGGAATTCAAAGCTTAGCACCGACGAGCTTGGCCCAGGCCTCGGTGGAGAAGGACTTGGGGCGCTCAATGGGGGCACCGACGGCGCGGTCGATGATGAGCTGAGGAAGCACACCAAGGGCGCGGGACACACCGAAGAGGACGGTGTAGAAGTTCTGCTCCTTGAGGCCGTAGTACTGGAGGAGCACACCGGAGTGGGCGTCGACGTTGGGGAAGGGGTTCTTGGTCTTGCCGTGCTCGGTGAGGACACCGGGGGCGATCTTGTAGACCTGGGAGACAAGCTTGAACAAGGGTCCTCGGGAAGGTGCTTAAGAGCGAACTCGCGCTGGCTGACGTAGCGGGGTCGGTCTTGCGGAGGACGGCGTGGCCGTAACCGGGAACGACACGGCCGGCCTTGAGGGTGTCCCAGAGGTACTTGGTGATGTTCTCGTCGGAAAGGTCAGAGCCGACGGTCTGCTTCATCTGGGTGATCCAGTTGAGGACCTCCTGGTTGGCGAGACCGTGGAGAGGGCCGGCAAGACCGTTGAGGCCAGCGGCGAGAGAAAGGTAGGCGGAGCTGAGGGCAGAGCCGACAAGGTGGGTGGTGTGGGCAGAGACGTTGCCACCCTCGTGGTCGGTGTGGATGGTCAGGTAGAGACGCATGAGCTCAACGAAGTCCTTGTTCTCAGCGAAGCCGAGCTGGTTGGCAAGGTTGAAGGAGTAGTCCTTGTCCTTCTGGGTGGCAGGGACCTTGCCATCCTTGTAGACGTTGCGGTAGATGCGGGCGGCAATGTTGGGGAGCTTGCCAATGAGGTCCATGGAGTCCTCGAAAGTGTGCTCCCAGTACTCGCTCTTCTTCATGCCCTTGGCGTAGGCCTTGGCGAAGTTGGACTCGTGCTCAAGCGCGGTGACGGCGAGAGAGAACTGAGCCATGGGGTGGAGGTCGTTTGGGCAGCGGTCGATGAGCTCGGTGACGAAGGAGGGGCTCGCTGCGGGCAGCCCACTCAGCGGACAGGTCGCGGACCTGCTGCTCGGAGGGGACCTCGCCAGTGAGGAGGAGCCAGAAGAGACCCTCAGGGAGGGGCTCGCTGCCGCCGGGCCTTGGGGAGGATCTCCTGGCACTCGGGGATGGTCTTGCCGCGGAAACGGATACCCTCCTCGGAGTCGAGGACGGAGCCCTCCCAGACGAGGGACTTGATGCCACGGGCACCACCGTAGACCTGGTCGAGGGTGACCTCGCCAATGACCTTGGAACCGTGCTCCTTCTTGAGGGTCTTGATCTGCTCGATCTTCTCGGGGAGGCCGGCAGCGAAGGTCTCCTTGAGGGACTGATGGAAGAAGGCATGTCAGCGGATGTCCATGTTCGGCGCACAGCTTCCCGGCGATGGCATTGAAGCTCAGGGAGGGCGATGGTAGATATTGTTGGGACTTACGGCGGTCTTGCTGGCGTAGGTCCTGACACCACCGAGGGTGGTGTTGCCGGCCATGGCGCGGCGGAGCGCAGTCTTGGAGATGCTGGAGACGGCCATTGTGATGTGGTGTGTGTGTGTGGAGAGGGTATATGGGAGATGAGGGAGAGGTTGCGAGATAAAGTCTACGAGAGGCCTCGGACTTGGAGTGGAATGCGGGTGCGGGTGAGCTGCGGTGGTGAGGCCGGCGAAAAGTTGAGCTGGCTCCCCAGCAGAGCTCGCGAGAGGTGTGCAGGGCCCTCAGGCCGGCACGTCACCCAGACTTGCTCGACTTGGTGCGAAACGGGTGCAGGCGGAGATGTCGCGGAGCCTCTCACGCCTGTCTCGGCAGCCTGCTATTGGCAGCCTGGCAGTGGTGTCCGACGGCTCCGGGAGGGTGTATCGTGATGCTCACACGGATTTGCACTGTTTCGAGGCTGTTTGGTGGTGTGTTGTTTCTTTTCTGGGCCGCTGATACACGCCCACGCAGCGCGGTAAGGATTGCTTCCACCTCAACATCCGTCGTCACACTGCAGCATGGGCTTTGACTTTCCGCCCACGTTGTGCATGTCCGTCGGACGGGTAACACCCGCAGGTCGGTCTGCTCATAAGTATGCATATGACATCTCGTTTGTCCATTCTTCAGTGACTGAGGGCTGGAGGTAGGACTAAAAGGCGGTATGTACGGAAAGGCTTCCTGCCTGAGTGTTCTCTATAGCTTCTTAAGACGTGATTCCAAGCCTGTGCGTCAGTCTGCTGGTACTCGAAGAGTCTCACAAGGCAATATTCAAGGCATGTGCAAACTTATGAGCTAGTAGTTAATGTAGAAGATATGAGGTGATGGCAGTCGTACGGATGTGGACGTTGCGCCGAGGTTTGATGAGGCTGGATGGTGCAGTCACGTGTTTGCGCCTTCAAATTCTCCTCTCATGCGAAGAGGCCAGCAGCCAGCCCTCTCCGACACGCGCATCCTTCCGACCCCAGCACACTCAGCTACAATCACCTGCACCTCATCGCCTGCACATCACTCATCGAGTGCGACAGTCAGCTGACTCTCACCCGAGCCCGAGACTGCGCGCGCGCGCCTTGATAGATCACCTCGGATCCGCGACTCCTTGTCCTCTGGCCCGGACTCTGCACTTCACTTGGCGACCTCCTCTAGCATTGACCGCCCAGTAAATCGGCTTATCCATCACGCGGTGAGCGTCAGACACGTCACCAACAAACTCTTCAGCTCATAAAGCAGCGTCGGTCCGCTTCTCGCAACTTCGCGACACCTCTGCACCTCTCCTCCTCACCAACGAAGCAACACCACACCTTAACCTACACATACGAACTGCGAGCATCTCGCCAGCGCAGGCGCATAAGACCACGCACTCCCAGTTCACATACGCTGCCAAGCGAACTCTATAACCTCTAGGTTTGTCACTGATCGCAAAGTCTGACTGTAGATTCTGGTCTCTCCTTGTCTTCTCCTTCTTCAGAGTGTAGACTTGCGCGTAACCGCGACGCAGTAGCAATCACGTGCAGTAGACTCCCGGACGTATCCAGGCTATAGCACTCGCAATCATGGCAGCGGCGTCTCTCAGTGACTTGGAGCCCATGCTGGCGTCCCTCAACCAACTGAAGCCACCGGGCGCAAGTAGGAATAAGATCAGCGCCATCACCCAACTCAGCATGTCAAATGTTCAGGCCGAGCAGCATATCACTCAGTGCATGTATCGCGCTCTTAAGAAAGCGCCCTCGACTCACAAGCTGGGTGCGCTGTATGTTATAGACAGTGTCGTTCGCCAGTGGATCGAATCTGCAAAGAAGGCCGGCCAGGACCTCCACATTGAGGGCAGAGGAGAGCCTGGCACGTATCCCGCCGCCGTAAAGCGCATAACAGAGCTCATGCCTGCTCTCATCGACGATATCGTCAAAGTCATCCCCGCTGATCAGAAGCCTAAGCTTGAGAACATGATCGCCTTTGGGAGCGTGCCAGCACTTTCCCAGCCAAGTTGCTCGAAGAATTCAGGAAGAAACTTAGCGAGCCGCAGTCTGACTCCAACGTTAATGGTAGTGGTGCGCCGTACGCACAGGACCAGGGTAAGCAGTCGAATGGTGGAGACAAGTTTAGAGCACCCATCCCTACCCGACCGCTTCACACTCCTCTCGGCTATCCACCTCAGCGACTGTATGATCAGGGCATTTTGTCGAGGAAGGCCGAGCCGCTAAGCGCGTATAACGCAGGCAATGCTCAGCAAGTACCCGCGCCTGTCCAACAGGCACCACAGCCAACTCCATCGTATCAAACTCCTGCTGCACCACCGCAAGATGTGAACAGCATTCTCGCTGCGCTTGCAAACGCTGCACCAAAGCCAACACCGCCGCAGCCCGTAGCTCAGCAGCCAGTTGTCCAGCAGCCTCCACCACCCGCTCAGCTTCCACCACAGCTTGCTGCTATGTTCGCCAATGGATTCCCACCAAACTCGCCATTCCCGCCTCAGCAGCCGCCTGCCTTCCAGCAACCACCGCCTTCACAGCCTCCGCCATTCAACCCAGCTGGCTTCCAGCTTCCGCCTGGATTCCCTGGCTTCCCACCGCAGCAACCACCCTCAATCCCGCAGACCTACGCTCAGGCTCCGCCCGCCACCACAAGCAGCGCCTCCGCAGGCAGATCCTTTGGGACCTTTGCGCAGCATTCTACCCCAAAACATCGTCAATGACCAAGCTAAGCTCATGCAAGCATTGAACTTATTGCAGGACCTGCAGAAGGGTGGGCTGCCTATGGAGCAGTGGGGACCGATTTTGCAGGCTTTCAACGAACAGTCTAGTGCTCAGCCACCTGCACCACAACAGCAGGAACAGCAGGCAAGCGGAGGTTACGATGGATACAACAGAGGCAGGGATCGTAGCAGGAGCCCGGACAGGGACCGCCGTGGTGGCGGAAGAGGAAGCCCTAGTTATGGCGCATACGAGGGACCAGACCAGCAAGATCAACGCAACGGCCGTGGTGGCCGCAACAACGGACAATACAGACAACGCTCACCGCGAGGACGTAACAACGGCGGCAGCATGCCACCCAACGGTGCCAGCCACGGACCCAAGAACGTTTTCTTCGACGATACGCTTCCTCCGGACCACATCCGTGTCTTCTCACGTACACTGTTTGTTGGCGGCGCCAACGGTACCAGCAAGAAATTTCTGAGCTGTTCTCTCGCTTCGGCGAAGTCGCCTCATGCATTCCTAACCGTGAGAAACGCCACGCATTCGTCAAGATGACCACCCGCGAGCACACTCTCAACGCCAAAGCCGGCGTCGAGGCTCTGCAGAATGCCAACGACCGCGAGACCATGTCCGTCGCCCGCCAGACCAAGTGGGGCGTCGGTTTCGGTCCTCGCGAGTGCTTCGACTACTCTAAGGGCGAGTCTGTCATCCCCATCTCGCGCCTGACCGACGCAGACAACAAGTGGATGTTGACGGCCGAATACGGCGGCACCGGCGGTCGCGCGCTCGAAGCGGGCATGGCGATCGAGGAGCCCGATATCGAGATTGGCGCCGGCGTCAGCTCCAAGGCAATGAGCAAGCGTGTCATCCCCGACGGCGGCCAGCAGCAGCATGGCGGCGGTGGTGGAGGAAAGCAGCATCACAACAAGCACGACGGCGGACACCACCATGGCGGCAAGGGCAGGAGGGGTGGCCGCTTCCACCCACAAACCGCGATGATGTTGGAGGCGGATACGGCGGTATGCCTCCCGGAGGCTACCAGCAGATCATCAAGCCGGAGCCCGTGGCTGTCGCTACGCCGCCGGCTGTGCCTGGGTTTGGGTTTAGTTTGCCTGGTGCGAGATAGAGAGGGGAAGGTTTGAGATGATTCTTGGGACGGCGATTGACTTTGTTTCTGTTCTTGTTTCTGCCATTATCGGTGAGGCGTACGATGTACGCTCGCTCGGAGGTTTTCTGTCGTTGTTTTCACTGCGGTCTGCCAAAAGGGCATAGCGATGGATGGATTGGTGGGTGGGTAGGATGATTTGCCTTGCATTGTATTGTATTGATTGCGATAACTTTTCTATTCTATTGCTTTCCTGTCGGCTGCATTCTTTGGGAGAGGCCGCGTTCCGCGCTTTTTTTCTTGTATGATAACTGTCTATCTTACTTTCTGCAATCATTCCTCTGACCAAATGCTTTGCAATGATGATACAATTGTTTGGATGACGCTTTCTGTATGGAGAGGATTGATGTGTGCGAGATCCTTGAGTGATATAGTTCACACTGACTGGGTGAAAGGTGGTCTTGGATCTCCGTTCGATGAGGAGGACTGTCTCTCGAGGATGTCGGATAGCGTGGCTGCGCTGCTGGCGATCTTGGATACAGCAGGTGTCTATCCTCGACGCCGAAGCTGGTCAAGATAAGATGGCTAGATGTGGTGGTATTCTTACACAGCGATCTTTGGCTTGTGCGAGGATGGTCTGTCGGCGCGTGTCCTGGAAGGAATATGTACGGAGTGCTCCACGCTTCTTCGAGTGAGAGCCACAAAATTAACGGATGAAGCTGTAGCGGTTCAGTGACGGGGAACAGGCTGCCAGGGGACCAAGACTCATTGAAAGTACCTGCTAAGACAACTCGATCCATAAGAAATTCCATTCACGAAGACATAATGCATTGTATTCGAAAACATCAAGATATCACAACCTCACCTTTACCCCAATACCCGAACACTAAGTGTATATCCATTGGCCAGTATCAAAACTTTAGAGCATCGAAAGTTCACATCCGAATGAAAGCGAAGACCGCAGTGCCACCGCTGAGCCACGACCGATGCAGTAAGAGTGGAGGACCACTACCGACGACGTGACCTGTCGCTTGTAGAAGTACTAGTGCGGCACAGCAACAACTACTGTAAGCGAACTGTCGGTCAGAATGTGGTAAATTAGCGACAACCACGACTTAGCACCGACGGAAGAGCTGGGCCGGCAGTCCACTTCAGCAGACTACGAGGTAGGAGGAGATCACTTGAGAATCCTCGCGGTGGCATCGTGGTTGTTGTAAGAGGCAAGGGAACACTCGCGTGGTACACTGTCGATCGCTCGGAAAAGTGTCCAATCAGGCTGTCTGTAAGTTCATTGATCGTCTGCGCCATGCGAAACATCGGCTTTCGAAATACAGCCGACGAAGGAGCAGGCTGTGCAGTCCACGATGATGGTAAAACTTGGGTAGGATCTGATCTGCTGCATCAGAAGTTCCTCCGACCAGGTAATGCCAGGCTATGTTGAGCTGTTATGTGCAGGTGATCTATTCTTCGCCAAAGTTAAATTTGACGTGCAGGATGTGTTAAGAGGCTCCTGACCCGGTCGTCGCTGAATGATAGGAGGTAATTCTGTTGCCTTGCGAGCAGAGCGTGTCGTGGGATTGGTGCTAGCCTCAAGGGTCCACCTGCGCATCTCCGAAGCGACGCAAAACGGGCCATTGGCCTCGTGTTAGTGAGTTTAGGTTGGAGTAGGTTGTAGTAAGTTCAAGACAAGACTCTTTAGCGCTGATCGGGGGCGTTGCTTCGTTGTTGAGTCTATTGGAGGTGTGTAAACTTAGACGAAGGCTGGTCGGAGAGACGTAATGACCTGAACGAATAGGGTGCTCGCAAGTATGATGTGCCGACTTGCGATTCATGTTGGCTTGCGTGCGATTCAACACTGCCAACAACCAACTGCTGTCTCCACTCCGCGTTTCCAACCCTGTCGACTTCACCCTGTCGCTTCGTGTGGGGAGAAGTGTCAAGAGCCGCTGCAGCGTAACGAGTTGGCTGCTGCGCACATGCTTGGTCTGTTCGCACACACGGCGTGCTGCACCGCCATGCCCGTGCTACGGCAGTCAACCGACATATGTGTCACGGCGCAGGGGGGTTTCACCGGCCACTCTTGTGCGTGGGTTTCGTCCCAGACGTGTCGTCGCACGCGTGGCTTGCAGCACGGCGAGCGTACGTACTCCGGAGACGCCTCAAAAGGCAATACCTATAAGGGCCGCGCGTTAGCACGGACATCGTGAGTGTGGTGAAAGGGAGCGAATATTATTAATGTGTCCATTGGACAGGCCACCAGTCAAGCACATCCGCGTGCGCATGCCCTAAGTGTAGGTACTACTTCGTAAGGCTGCCCGCAAAGGATCGATGTATGTCATCGCAGCCAAGACGAGCTGCAGTAGGCGCAGGCAGCACAATAATAATAATAGTCGCACTGCAGGGTGGATCTGGTGTAATTGACTTCGGCCGGGTTGAAGCTGTACGCGCCATTGCGTGGTCCCAGCGGGCACGCAGGGAGCCTTACTCCTTCCTTCGCGCTGTATAGCCTGCTTCACTCACGCCTGTCCCAATGACCTGCACCACAGCCTGTCAGGCTTCCACATTCTTTTGCTTTTGCAGTGCTTTCGCTTGTTCACCTGATTTCTTGCCCTTATACGCTCTTTACTCCGCCTCGACCACCCAGAATCATGTTCCACTTTCACAGAATCCAAACCCGCCCTTGATTGATCACTGAATCAGATTTGCGTCTGTTTGCTTGTCACCCCTCCTGCCCAATCCGCTGCTGGCCATTGGAATGAGCACACGACACTACCATCCATCCTGAACCAAACCCTGGAGCCAACATGGCCTGGAAAAGCTCATCTACATACCTTGGCCGGGACCTGGGCCTTTCATACGACAACTGGTCTCCCTCGGTCTGGCTTCTCACTGCTCCGATCGCCATTGTCACGACAAACCACCTAGTCCACGACCAACACCAACACTTTCCCTACCACATATTAATACCACAACTTTTCGTCGCCATCGCAATACAGCTGAGCAAACGACTGTGGGATCACGGCTGCTCAGACCTCTGGCGAACGATCAGATGTGGCTGCTCGCGACTCAGATCTCCAACATGGTCGCGATTATGCAACCTCGCATCCGTGATCTTTGGAGTTGTGTGTTTGTTCGCGTCCTACCAGGCCTTCCCACACCTGCCTAGCGTCCTGTGTCTCACACTGGTACTCGCTATGGCTCCTGCATGCGCCACCATTGTCTGCGATTTCCTCCTGCGCCCGGATCGTCTCACAGCCACACGTTTTGCATTGCTCGCCATTTGTGTCTTTGCAATCTTCCTCAATGACTACCGTCTGACGCCACCTGGATTCGGACTAGCCTGCTTGCGCTCGGCGCTCACATTGCAGCCGACTTCTTCGACGTTCTTTCGCAAGGGAGCGAGTCATCAGAACTGGACGAGGAGACCGAGAATGATGATGGACTACTTGTCATGCTGTTGGCGTCGGTGCTGCCACTTTTTGTCGCTACACACATTGCGGAAACTCCAAAAGCCATGGGCTTCGAGTTCGGCGTGGCTCCTGTGATCTTTATTTTCAGCTCTATCGTTGGAGGTATTGCACTCTCTATCAGTGGCTCATTGTTCATGAGATCGCAGAAATGCTCTGATGGACACAGCGCGAACACAATGTCCATCGAAGCATCAGCTTTGGCAGGCTTGGTCTTCATATGGTATGCGCTTACTGGACGCGCAATTGTAATCTCAGGCTGGCAGGTCTTCGCGTATGTGGCGGCATTCCTGGTCGCCTCTACCGCGAGCGGGTATGTTGACGATGCATACACCGCGGAGGGCTATCTACACAAATATCACATGCCCACATGGCGGAGATTCCTGGGCTTGCAACCTCAAGAAGGGAGAACAATTGTTGGACTTCCAGATTCTGAACAACTTGACAGCGAAGTGAGAACGCGCAACATCGCCAGGTGCTCAGGAAAGTTTTCAGCCTGGCAGCTTTTCCGAGTGGCACTGTTGAGCATTGCTCTCGTCGGCTGGATTTGCATATCATACAAAGCTTTACATCGGTCAATCTCGTTCGCGGAACGCGAGATGAATCCCTTCCCGTCTGCGCCCGAGAAGAGCTCAAGGTCCTTCGATATCGTCGTCTCCTACCATGACGAACCTCTCCCCGAGCTGATCTCAACGCTCACTTCTTTCCTCGTCCTACCCAACATCGCATCCCTGACACACAGAGTCATCCTCTACGCAAAAGATTCCGACTCACCCGCATCCGAACTCCAAGTAAACATGACAGCAGGCCTGCCACCATCAACGACCGTCCTCGTCCGCGAGCTCCCCAACAAAGGCCGCGAAGGCGAAACCTTCCTCCACCACATGATCGACAACTACGACGACCCTCCCGGCCTCGCAGACCACACCCTCTTCTTGCAAGCCGAAATGCACGACCCGCTATACATGCGTCCTCGCATCACGCAATACCTCGTCCCTCAAACCGGCTTCCTCTCCCTCTGGCACATGGAGACCCTCTGCACCTCCAGCACCACGTGCCGCGACCACGCAACCTGGAATCCTCCACCCGAAACTCTCGAATCAGTCTTCAAAGCGGCCAACAACGGCTCCGAGCTCGTCGACATGGTCCCAACATACCGTGGCCAATTCATCGCGTCAGCGACAAGAATACGTTCAAGCGAAAAGTCGATGTATGAAGACCTGAGGGCGGCGGTTCACAGACTCGACTGAGGAGAACCCGCTCTGGGGCTACGACTTGGAGCGTTTATGGGGCGTCGTCATGAAGTGTCCTGGTGGAAAGAGAGTGGCTGACCGGTGCCCTTCGTTGCTGGCCGGGATGCTTGGGACCGTGGGCGAGCTGGAAGATTGCCAGTGTGTCGACTATTGATTATTGAAAAATTTCGGCGTTCCGGGGTTCGAAAAGAGAAAATGGTGCATTGCATGCATAGATCATAGCGTAGATACCCCTTCTAGTTTTCCGTGTGCGGCTCTTTTGCTAGCCACTTGTATCTGACTTTGAGACATCCTAAGCATCATGAATGTGTTCTGTTCCTCACCAAGTCATCCACCACTAACTCATCTATGGTCAAAGTGTACAGAAATATTCACGAGGTCTTCACATAGACAACACCAAAGTAGAGGTCAAGAGGCAACATGACAGGAGGATCGACGAAAACATCGAGGTTGAAAACAAAAGGCTTCAATTGCCAAAATCTATTAAAAAATACCATGATAGCACAGGAATATAAAAATTCCGATTCCTTGCCCTTTTTTCCTTAAAATGTAAAATCCCGGGCCACCTGTCGTAGCGAATTTCCGTCGCTTTTGCGCTTGCGACATTTGGATATCGGGTCGTAAATTCATGCTTCGTTCGTTAGTAGTCCGCCTTATGCACATTTGAAGGTCGATCCTTGCAAGGTTCGACCTTCGAATTTTTTCTTTTTATTTCCACAAACACGAATCCTGCTTGCTGCAGGAGATTTTGTTTGCACCATCGCAGTCCTCGCAGATGATGGAGAGGAGTAGAGATAAGATACGAAAGCTTTTCGGTCGTTCGCGGCTGCTTAGCCGTGGGAACGTCAAGCGATGTCGCTGATGGCTTTTCACATGGCCATTCCTGGTTGTTGGGCAAGCAGATCTCTTGCCGCCCAGCGCCATCGGTCATCCTCGACTCGTGGTCCACCGCGCTCCGGGAACCAGCTCTCGCAGCGTCGCCGCCAAGTCACCTCTTCGTCCCGTTGAGTATGGATGAAGCGAGGACCAAGATCGAACTCCTCATGGACCTCGCCGAGACCAGCGTTGGCCATCGAGACAGGACTCTGCATGCCGGTGACACTGCTGGCAGCGCCATATGTCGGCACGGAGTCTTTCAGATCATCCAAGCCGGCGAAGACATCTTCTTCCTCCTCGTCGGTGACAGAGGGAGACATCTGGCCGCTAACATCGCGCCCGTTCTTGATCTTCAACCATTTCATTTGTTGAGGGTCAAAGACCATACCACCGTTGACTTGCAGATTTGCTGCGGACATGGGTGCGATGAGAGCCGGTCTAGGCGGACTGGCAGATGGAGGCGGAAGTGTATCCATGCGCTCCATATAAGAGGTCTGCGGCTGGTTGCCAGTGGGAGTAGGTGTCTCGAGAGGTGGAGGAATATCGAAGTGTGTCAAAGTATTCTCGTTGCCTTCCCAACGAAGAGTGTGCGGGTTGTAAGTCATACCTTTTTCCGCTGTCATCGAATGTTAGTCAAAGTCAAGTCAAGTAGAAGAGGGCTGTTGACTTACTTTTGGCAATGTGAATTCCAATGCCCTTGATGAGCTGTGGCTGAGACTTCTTCGATTTATGTCTCGACGCGGTAGGCGATGTGTGCGGGCTTCGAGCCGCAATTTGTGCCTTCCAGTTCGTGCTCACCGGCATGAGTGGGCCTTCGCTACGTGGCCGTGGATTGGTGTTCACAGCTCTGGACTCACGAGCTATCCTAGAAGCTGCAGTATCGCGAAGGTAACTCGGCGTATGAGCCTGCGCATCATGGAACCCTCTAGTTGGGCTTGCAGGAGTTCTCGGTGGCGCAGGCGTCGTCATACGGTCAGGTATTGCGATAGTCCTCTTCAAGGGATCCTTGATGTCTGAACGGCTATGTGCGTGCCTCACTCCAAGCTTGGGAGGCCCTCGGGCTATTGCTGTTTCGTAAATTTCGACTCTTTCTCAGTGTTAGTTCGCAAGTCGTCAAAATGTTCCAGCTCAGTGCCATCGCCAAAGTTTCGTCGGCGGATGGCTTGGTCAAATTTTTCTTAGATTGTGCTTCGCGGGCGAGAGCGGCTGGTGCCAAGTCCGCACGTGGCCTTGCAACGCGAGATGGGGTATCAGGAACAAAAGCATTAGAAAAGACGAGAATGGGAACGCATGGGAGGTGATTGGGCACCACGGCGATTGTTAGGGTCTGAATCTCGTCTGATGCGGTACGGCATGGCTCTTTGAGCGCTTGCGTGAGTAGGCTGCATCAATGAGCCACCGGATGGCAGGAATGGCACTGGCGGTCGAGCAATAGAGGACTGTTGAGCCTGGCTTCTGAGTGCAGGTGCTGAGCGCTTGCTGCGAAGAAGCGACTGATTGCCTGAGGCGACCTGATGGCGACGCTCTCGTGTAATGGTCGAGGTACCATTCTCGAGCACCGGTTCAAGGCGAGAGGACGGCTTTGATCCTGAGACAGGTCGTGGCAGATGTGAACGCAGTTGGCCTATCAATGGGTTTGTCGTGGAAGTTGAGAGTAGTTGCAGGCCTGTGAGCGGGTGATGCTGGCTTGCCGGTATCCTTAATCTTGACATTCTTGTTAACAGTACGTTTCTGGACATTGAGCGAAGGAAGACCGCTGAAGTCCAAGCCATCCAGGAAATCTTCGTTCGTATCTGCGAGCAGTTTGGATTTTTTGTGAGTATTCAAGGTCGCTGGTTGCTCAATGGCAGGGCTGGGATGTTGGCTCATGCTAGCCTCGGAGAGCTCAGCTTCTGCAGCACGTCTTTTCTTCAAGATGGCGTCGAAGTCGAGCGGCCCATCCGGAATATCTAGGCCACCAGCTTCGTCATGGTCACTTTCCTCCATCATGGGAGAGCCAATACTCGGGCTCATAGCGGACACCGAAGATTCACGAGCATCACGCTTTCCGGCAAAGCGTGTCCCAAGACTGCCTTCGAAGTCGCCTTCGAAATCGTCGAAGCCATCATCGTCACCAGCTCCAGAAGGTGCTTCGGCTGCTCGAGGTTTGAGCGTCAACGGTGCGTCACCCATATCCATGTCGTTTTCCCAGTCATCCTCGACCTTCTGTCGTGTTGTTTTCTTCCCTAGTCGCTTGATTGTGCCGCCCAGCAACGCGCTCGAGTCTATTCCTGCGGGCAGAGGAATGCCTGCGTGCTTTGCTGACTGCAGGGCACTGTTGGTCGATTGCTCGTCGTTAGGCTGCAGCACCAGATTCCAGTCGTCGTCGCCAGCCACAGACTCTGAGCGGATGCTCAAGCGTGAAGATATGCTCTGCGCGGTGCCCACGCTGTTGCCGAAGCCCTGGAAGTCGCCTTGAAAATCGTCATCGTCGTCCCAGCTTTCCATGGCGGGCGCCATGGCAGGCGGTGCAGCGTCAGCGTCGTGGTGGTGGTATCGGTGCGGGTGTCGAGTGCGGTGTTGTGGGTGTCGCCGAGCGCGACATGCACGCGGCGGAGCTCAATATCGTGCAGACGGCCTCCTGAGGGCCGGCGGGCGTGCGGTGTCGTCGAGGTGGTTTGCGCTACCGCCTCTGCTACTGCAGCGCGGGAGAGGTTGGGCGATGGCCCGCTGCACGCCTCGGAAGGCCAGGGCCGCTAAACTCTCCTTCACAGCTCAGGGTCAGATGCACGCGCCCCGGCTCGAGCCCAGCAGCGGCGGCCGGTTGAGTCGCGTGTCGAATGCGCGACATCTGCCACCAGGAGGGCCCTACGGGCGTGTGCTGCATTGATCACTGCCGCCAATAGTCACGGTGGTTGACGATGTAGCGGCCGCTGGTCGTTGTGCGCGACTCACTCCCTCGCCACGTTCCAGGCGTGCGCAACCACCGCTCCATCACGTTTCACTGTCACCAGGCAGCGAGAACGCCGCCGCCGTTGCAGACTGCCAACAAGCAGGCAGCCGCTGCGACGTGCCAGCGCGCCCAGGTCGTCCACCGCCCACGGCCGTTGTAGCAAGACTGGTTGTGCCGTCATATAAACAAACCTTCCCGCCAGATACCCTACTTGCTTCCCCCTGAGATCTGTAACGGCGCTCCTCAGGAGCAAAAGTTTGCTTACTCCACTCTGCACACCCTTCGCTCGGTTCGATGGCAACCAGGCACGTCTTGCGTGTTCGCCGCACAGACGGCTCCTCCGCACGCCTGCTCGTGAACGTCACTCAGACAAGCAAGACACGCCCGCTCGATCTCAAGATCGTAGCCACCGATCATGAGCACCTATATCACGGCTCGGTTAAATCCAGCAACTTGGTAGCCCTGCAGGCTAGCAAGTACACCGGCGATGACGACGAATGGAAACAGGTTCTTGCCTGCGCCCTACTTCAGGAACGGCCGGATGCCAACCTTGACGCCTTGCAAAGTCTGGAAGTAGTTGCGGCGGTCGATGGTGAGACATGTACGCTCACACTGCGGAATAACATCGGCGGCATCACCACGCGTCTGGGCGCCATCAAGCTTACTCAAGACGATGAGAGGGAAGAGGTCTCTGCGTTTGAGTGGGTGGATACAGCTGTGGCAGCCTCAGACGAGCTGCGAAGCGAGCTTGCAACACTTCATGTATCGTTGGAGTCTCAGCAAGCGCAAGTGGCTAAGCTGACTACACAACTTGATGAGCTCGTCAAGGCGAAGAAGGAGCATGAAGAACAACTGTTGCGGAAGTGCGCTGTTCTACTGGACAGCAAGAGAGCAAAGATTCGCGAACAGCAACGTGAGCTAAACTCTGTGTCGAAAGCACATGGACACAAAGCCGGCGCTTCTTCTCACGGCAAACGTAAAGCCAATGAGCACGATCCAGATGTTGACCTCGACGACGCCGCTTTGGATTCAGACGCAGTCGACGATGATGCTGACGATGACGGGCTTGACATAGAAGAAGAAGGTCAACAGACGCCCGAGCAAGAAACCGAAGATGAGGGCAGCGATGATGGATTCGCTTCGGCACCGCCCAAAGGTCCACCGGAAAAGGCTTCATCCAGAAACCAAGACCATGAGCGCGATGGAGGTAATGTCAACAAAGATGATTCGGCTATGGACGTTGATGTCGACGACTTGCCACCTCGCCGAGAGCTGCCTTTCGCTCGCAAGAGAGCACAAGGTGGCGGAGAGCATGAGAAGCAGAAAAAGAAGCCACTTGCGCCAGCTCCAGTGCCGGAGGAAGATGACTCTGATGATGATGACGAGCTGTAAACCACTTATTGGACATACGGACATGCAAATAGATCCCCCATACCATCGATTGTGTCTCACTCCTTTTATGCTTTTCGTCTTCAAGGTGGCGCGTCACATCTTTTATCCATCCTGTGCTGACAAGACCACGACTGCTCATTGCTCACATTCAATAAATATCATACGACAACGACCACTCGGGACTCGCAGCCCATCGCACAGTAATATGGCTCTGGACTTCGACGCGCTGATCAAGCCTGAGGTGGTCGCGCTTGCCGCCTGGTCGCGCCTTCCACCTTGACTTCACTGGAGGCAGAGCGCCACCCTCATCGCCTCGCCTCCAATCTGCCTGCGCTCGCTCATTGCAACAACCTTTCTTCGAATCAGTCTCACTCGCAGCACGAGAACATCACACCCGCTGCGCACTCAATTTGAACACTCGCACCTACTTGCACCTTTCGCACCTCACTCAAGATGGCTGGCAAGAAGAGCTCCGCGCCGACCGACGTTTACGTGGTTGTCGGGCGCGCCATGTATGACCTGTCGCAAATCACAATTCAAGGAGTCTACGTCGATCAGCAAGCCGCCATGACCGCTGCCAACGATGACGCTGCGACTGTGCAGCAGGTACCTGTCAATTACAGCGGCGCGTACGTGTCCTTCATTGCCATTGCCACTCGCAGCTATACTTACATGTACATAGCAACAACACGTCCAACGGTGACGCTGAAGGCAAGGCCAGCACCAAGACCAAGACCAAACCGCAAACTAAGGCGTCCAAAACGACAAGTCAGTCCAACGGCGCGACCGCCTCCAAGGAATCCTCCAAGAGGAAAACCATCCCTGACGGTGAAGCGAGCTCACTTGCTGGCATGACGCTCGCAACATCTGGCACTCTCAGCACTTTGACTCGCGAGACCTTCAACGAGACCGTCGAGAAATTCGGCGGTGTCCACACCAACAAGTTCGCAGACGCGACAGCATCGTGCTTGGGACCAACCCAGGAACCAAGAAGCTGGAGGAGATTGCCGAAAAGAGCTACGACACGGTGACCGAAGAAGACTTCTACAACATGATCGGTGCCGAGTACGTCCCGCCGGCGAAGAAAGCGAAGAAGTCTTGAGGGATTCTGTCTTTCGGTGACTCAAAGCAGTCATGATTGATTCGTTCTGTAAAGTGGTGCTGGCGTTTGAGGAAAGGATGAGCTTCGTATCGTGGAAAGTTTTCTAGCGCTCATGGTCATTCCCACCGGCTGGGTGTATATGCTAAGCACATCGAAAACATCAACGTGGTTATCAAAATTCGTCATCTCAATTGTAACCATCAAACCGTGGCATGCATGCCGCCTGGGCACCGTGCACTGCCGCGACGCTAAAGATCGAACGAAGACGCGTCAATGCAGCTAATCCTTTGCGCTGGCCTCATCCATGCGACCACGAGGTGCGAAGCGCTGGCAGTGGCTGGTCTATTATCGAGCCCATGTACGGACCTGAAACAAAGACAGCTAGGCATGACGCAGCCCTATCGGTGAGTGTGGCGGGCTGAGTCGTATGCGCAGCAATTATATTATTGGCCGCTTGGCTCTACGCGCCGATCGCCAAAATCAAGGAATAAGCAAGTACATCGATACGGTAAAGCCGCGTACTTGTGTGTCATGCGTAGAGCTGCATTATGCCATACGACCCAATTATGCGATTTCGCAGTGGCAAAACTGTGACGGTGAGAGGCAGCTCGTTACGCCCTTGACTATGCTGCTTCGCCCCATACGGTCACAGCTGGAGCAGTGAGGCTTTGGCACTGCTTGCATTCCTTTCGGACATACCACAGCCTTATTGACGCGTTTCAACCGCGTGCGTAGCATCCACGCGTGATTTCTGAGGTCTGGCTACTAAAAAGAATCCCCAAACCGTTTTCTGTCAACGGTCTCTTCAGCGTCGATCCTCCACACTTCCCCAAGCGCGAGTAGCACCGTTCCTACGACTGTTCCAGACAAGCTGTTGGAACAGTGACGGGCAGTGAGACACAACAAAGGCCTGCCAAAGATCTCGTCTTCGATCTTTCTTCGACATCTAATCCATCCATAACGTGTTTGCATCATTTTGCGAAGTAACACCGCTACCAGACTTCACTCATCTTATCACGCCACGATATCAACGCGAGCATGGCTTTCTTCGAAGGTCGTAGTCTCGTACTCATCCTACGTGCTATCCAAGCGTTTCTCACAGTCCTCATACTCGGCCTGACAGGCTATGGTACGTCGCTCACCACCTCACCTCCTACTCAAAGCACAAGACTGACCAGCGCATGCAGTCGCCAACTGGTGGGGCAGCTACTGGCATGCCGCCGCGCCATCGCAAGTCGCCTTCCTCCTCTTCTGCGCAGTACTCACCTTGATCACTCTGACTTACTTGATCGTCGTGCCTATGCGCTTCGCCGAAAGCAAGCTCAACAAAACTGCGATCATCATGGGTGTCGAAGGCCTAACGATGGTCTTCTGGTTCGCCGGTTTCGTTGCGCTGGCAGTCTTCCTGAGCGATAGGGTCTGCTTCGGACATGTCTGTAGCGCGGCGAAGGCTGCAGCAGCTTTTGGAGCCTTCCAATGGTACGTGAAACGAGTCTTTTGTGTTGGCAGGACCGTATTGGAAGAGAGTACTGACGATTGTAACATCTTGTAGGCTGGCTTTCGCCACGACATTCGGTCTAGCTCTGTGGCCCATCGTAAGTGGCCGTTTCAGTGGTGGCATCCGCTCAAGGTCTTCTGCTCCGAAGACAGACATGTCTGAAGCTGTTTGAGGGTGGGGTGATTCGATGGACGTCGGAGACACGGATAGCGGTAACGACTATATGATTAGGAACGGCAAAATGTGCGGTTACAATGCATCTTCTCGATGATCTTGGTCAAAATGGAAGGCGAAATGACTTTTTATGGGCGGTCGCTTGCATTGCTTTTGTTGGAAAGACGTTAGTATAATTCACCTTAATCAAAGAATGCCGAAATATCCTCCACTGAGTAGTTGAATGGTTATTTGTACGTGATGTCGAAAGTTCCTGGCTCCGATTGTATTGCGTGCGGACTTCGGCTTTGTTGGATCCGGTGGCAAGCACGTGATAATCGCTGACGTTTGTCAGCCTGGAGAAGCATTTGGAAGCAGTCGCCGATAGTGCATGTAAGACATCACCAACATTTCCATGGCGTCTATTCAGCGCCTTGTAGGAACCCAATACATGTAGGTCTCAGCAGCAAGATTCTCCCCAGCTTATCTCCTACCCTTCCGGAATCACTTCGTCAAAGCACTGCACAGCAACAAGCCAATAGCACACCACATCAACATGGCATCGGCAAGCAGCGAGCTTAACGCAGACACACCTGTTGAATCGTTGTCAGAGTTCGACGAACTGGACGTTGAAGACGAGCCAGCACTTTTCACCATAACCGTCTCGCTCCATGGAAAGCCCATCGATCTTCCCTTCCACAATGAAGATGCGACAATACAAGACTTGTCCGACCTGGTCGCCGAAGGCCTTCACATACCACCAACAAATCAAAAGTTCCTCATCACACCCAAAACCGGACTTCTGAAGCCTCCCTTCAAGGATCCAACGCTTCAGCTTCGTCAACTACAAGAGAAGAAGATAGTGCTCATGGGCGCCACCACCGCTGAAGTAGAAGAACTTGAGTCGGATATCCAAGAGCGCAAGGCTCGCATGGAACGCCGGCGCGGCGCTTTGAAAGCTGGTCGGAAGGTCAAAGCTGAGAAACACCGCGATTGGAAGAAAGTACAAGACGAGGCTCGGTACACATTCCACACAATTCGACCTCTGGCATATCTACCCAACCCGGAGAAGAGTCAGCGCTTCCTTGAGCGTCTGCGCGACGATGCTGGCATCAAAGCGAGCATGCGCAAGCACGGCTTCTCCGTCGGCTTGCTAACTGAGATGAACCCGGCCGAACACACCACGCACGAGAGCAAGACGCTGGGTCTGAACAGAAATCGTGGCGAAGTAATTGAACTACGTCTCAGAACGGATTCGTATGATGGCTACAGAGACTACAAGGTCATTCGGCATACACTATGTCACGAGCTCGCGCACAACGTTTGGGGTGATCATGATAGAACTTTTGGAATCTATGCAAGGAGATTGAGAAGGAAGTCGAGCAGAATGACTGGAGACGGGGCGGTAAAAGCGTCGGCGGGGAAGAGTTCTACAATCCTGGTGACGAGGGTGTCTCGGATGAAGAGGCAGATGAAGGCGGCTGGGCAGGCGGAGAGTTCGTCTTGGGAGGCGGCCAGTCAAATACGGCAGCGAGCTCCGGAACGCCTTTGAGTCGACGTGAAATTATGGCAGCTGCAGCAGAAGAGAGGATGCGCAAGCAGCGAGAGGCGAAAGAGAAGTCAAAGGGAACAGATGGCTCGACGACGAATTGATTTTTGGATGTAGGAAGTCACTCGCCTGAAGAAGTGGTTCGAAGATACCCCAATATGTGCATCAGTCATACCCTATTATACCTAATTCAGCCATCCGTTATTGCTTATATTATCTTGATGAAGTCTTGATAACATTGAAGTGCGAGAAACAAGGAGGACTGAATGATGTCAGCGCGGTGCCCCAAAAGCCTCCGCTGAGTACATACTTTACAGGTAACTGTATGGAGGCAAACATGCCGAACATCGGCGTCGAGAGTGGATCCTTATGGCTATAAAACGCCAACTTGTCTTGCCATACATGGCCATGCACATGTCCACGAGCACTCAGGGATTGGCTGTGAGCGCAGTCGTGATGGTTGTGCTAAGCGAACAGGAAGGAGCAGCTGATCGAGGCAGCTGAGGCGGCAGTAGCAACCGGAGCGCTTGGTCATTGTCTTTTGTTCTACTTCAACGAGCAATATAACGATGCGCAGACCGCAGTGGCCGCTAAGACATGCCCAGCCATGCATGAGCTTCCAAAAGACCTAGGCAACAGCCTGCGTTCGTTCAGGAACAGCGTCCATCGCCACAGTGGTCAATATGAGATCGACCTGGAGAAGTTGGAGACGCCAGATCACGTGTTTGGTGGAGGTGAGAAACAGGCTCATGAGACATCCAGCTCTTTGATACTGGTAAGATTTCTTGTGCGCTGAGCGTTGAACCACACTGCTAATATGTATCACAGCACCCAGTCTTGTCACGACCAGCCCTCGCTTCGCGTATTGCAGCAGACAATGGACATCTTCAAGAAGATCAACAGCGATTACACGATCTATCGCGGCACAGCTCCCGGCATTCACATCACAGTCAGCAACCGAACAAGCCTCCTGCGAGAAGACCGCTCATCACTGCACCCAAGGTAGCCGATCCCGATCCGGCTGCTGACAGACTGGACGACGATGAAACGCCTTTAGAAAAGGATGACTTCTACAGGCTCATGGGCATGAAACCACCTGTGGCCGAATCTGACAATCCTGCCAGACTGGGCATGAGAAACGGCATGTACTCACGCATTGCCTCGAAGTACGACTACATCAACAAGAAGTACCGTATCTTCGACGTGCTCACTTACGTACTACTTGTAACACAGCTACTCCTCGGCGCCGTTTTCATCGTGCTCGGCAGTCTCACTACTACTGGCGGAGAATCGCACCTCAGCATTGCTATCCTCGGAGCCCTGAGTACTGTAATAGCTGGTTCTTTAGCTTTGATGAAAGGTCAAGGTCTTCCCAACCGACTGCACCAAATGCGCGACGACCTTCACAATGTCAAGTTCGAGGCGGAGGAGCTGTACTGGGATGTTGCGGCTGGGAGAGCGGTCTTGTATCGTGACATCAGGAAGTTACGTGAGGACTACTTGAGGGTCATGGAAGCAGGGCGACGCAATCATCCTGATACCTGGAATGCTGCTACGCAACAGATGGCGGCGGGTGTACATGTTCCTGCTGACAAGGGCAAGCCTGGCATCTCGCTGGCTGCAACACCCAGTAAGGCAGTTTGAAGGAGAGTTCTACGGAATAATTGCCACACGAAGTACGTTCACTGAAGCTGAGCATGACCAGAGGTTCTGTGACGATCTTGTCGCTTGAGAATGGTCGCATTTCTGTCTTCGGGAGATATGACTGTACGAGTTAAAGAATCGTGTGCATGACACCATCGATACACCGGTCGGTCCAGAAATCACAACATCGGTGAAAGTCATATGACGCGCCGCCATATACCTATGTAGACGTGCTTACGAAAGGAGTTTGTCGTCGAATACTTCTATGAAAGGCCTGCTGAGTCGATCGAGCGGTCCGCTTGAATCCGGCCCATGGTTCTGTCAAGACCTTAATGCATTGCATCGTATTGCAGCGTCTCATGTATAGCAGCTCGATCTTATATCTTTTCGGTTCTTGTGAATGCAAGTTCTGACTCAGCCACCGGCTATGAGCCGCGAGCTGCCATGTGAGACAACAAAATTATGAGACACACATCTCACTGGCCGCCATGCTTGTTTCTAGCTCCGTACCTGTTGGTAAATCTGTGCTGATTGCCAGAAGACTGGCGAACTTTAGTTTATCTCTCAATGGCCGCCATACTTGGTCTTAGTTCTGTACCTGTTGGTATATGTGTGCCGATTGCCAATAGACTGGCGGATTTTAGTTTGTCTCTCAGTGGCGGGCATAATTGCTCCAACTTCCGCGCCTGATGCTAGAAGCCTATCGGTCAGTAGAAGACCGGAGAGACTTCGTTCGTGTCTCGATGGTTCATGTCACCAATTTTGGACAACACAGGCTGCTGATAATAGCATGAAACCAAAACCAAGGGATGCGCAGACCTCGTCCGCATAAACTATACATTACTTACTTATACAACTCTCATGGTCCAACTGACATTCTTATCGCGACAGTGTGGACTCACAAACCTTGAGTCCCAGCCGCAAATGCAGATGTATTGTCGCCCGCCCAATCCAGTCCATTCATCCACGTGCCCCCTTCGTTGGTCGCAAAGACTTCGTCCTGCTGCAACCACTGGAACAGATTCTCCATCGACAGCTCCTCGCCCCACTGCCCGTCATTCCTGGTGTCTGTCACTGGAGAAGGTCCTTCAAGTCTCGACCGCAAAGCCGTGTAAGCATCTTCTAGTGAGGTGTTGATAGCAGCGCGCAGAGAATCCCTTATGTCCGTACCACCACGTACGGATTTGGTATAAGCCAGCAAGCAGCGGAACAGGAGGTGTGACTTGACGTTTGTCTCACCAGCCTCAATCCTTGCCAGGCTGAGCGGTAAGTGGCCCTCGATAGCTTCAATAAGTCCATCGTTGGGAGAGGCACTGATCGAAAGCATGGGAAATGCACTGCTTGATCTCTCGGCCGCGATGTATTCGCTGATGAAGTTTGCTGCGCCTGTGTAAACATCCTGGAAGGCACTGCGGCCACGCAGCGCAAGTCGGTAGAAGACTGGGTCTCGCTGGGACACTGGAGGTGACAGAAGCGCAAGCGAAGAATCCAGGCAGATCTTGCGCGAATAGTAGTAAAGAGGCTCGTCCTTTGCCCTCAGCGCAAAGGAATAGTGCAGAGCCATGAGGAATCGGTACATGAGAACGTTGAAAACCTCAATCTGGAAAGGCGTGATTGATGCGCCGGATTTACGCCAGCCTTCGATAAGGGTGTTACTTCGTCGCATTTCTTCGACCAACTCTTTGCTCATGGCAAGTGCTTCATTGTACCGTAAACCTGGGTGGTAGTCATTGACGAATCTGACAATCCTGAGTCTGACTGGCAATGACCTGGCCAGTAGAATCTGGAGCGAAGATCGCGTATGTCGTTCTGCTGGCAATATCGTGGGGCGCACTGGAGTGCTTGGCTGAGGCTCCGCCGGAGTCAGGATTGCGTCAATACTCAAAGCATTCGGTTCACGCTCGTCCACGTTGCTCGGAGGTGCACAGTCGTAGTCGTCGTCTCGTATGAGTGGCCGGCCACCTGAGTCCATAGCAGCTTGAAGTTCCAGCTCAAGGACTGCAGCCCAAAGTCGTCTGCGAACCTCGCGCTCTTCTTGAGGGATCTGCGATTCAGCAAAATGGCTCGGATCAACGTGTAAACCCATGTGCATCGCAGTGACTACAAGAGAAGCCGCCGACAACGCTGACGTCTTGTTATCGACTCCATTGGATTGACGAGCAAGCATCATGAGACAGTGTGACCGTAGGCTCCATAGATCGAGTCTGATCTTTGCTCGTGGGTGGTTCAGTCGCTCGGAGACATAATATATCCAGTGCATGACAGTCTGACGAATGACGCCGTGATCCGAAGAAACGGCGACGCCATTTGCGAATATCAACAGGAGACTCCATTGGAAGGACTGCGGAACTCTTTCAGGATCTTCCCAATAGCGTGCATACATGATCTTGAATTGCTGGACGTCAAGGATGCGGAAAATTGTCTCGAGTGTCTGAAGGTAAGCTTCAACAAGCTTGTCTGCTAACGCTCGGTCTGGGAAAAGACTTTCGCCTTGCCGTAGCTTCTCTTGATCGGGTGCCTCCTGGGCTTTCACTTCCCTGGCAAGTACCTTGCATTTGCCAAGTAGACCAAAAGCATCGCTGAAGCCCTCTCGGGCGATCTCGCGAATTCCTTCGATGGCTATGGAGGAATTCGTGAGATAACTCGTCCAGTGGCTTTCTCCAAAGAGCTGTTGCTTGCTGTAACAACCTCGTATACCTTTCAAAGGTTCCGGGTTCATGTGTCTAAGGCTTTCATCGAGGACAGTTGGCCTAGAGAGGTCTTTGTTTGGCAATGGCAATGTCTGCTGAGAGTCGATCGGTCTCCCTGTGGGAGATTGAGTGAAAGCTGGCGTTGGTGGTAGCCTTGATGATATTGCCGTTGTTGAGCCTGGTGGTGTATGTCCCAGCGACCGAGACTCGTTCTGTGAGGGCAACACATATTAGACGATGAAGTTCAGGACTTCAGACAGGTTATGCCAACAAAAGCAGGACATGAACGCGTCTTAGGGTCAAGTGCTAGGACTTGTACCATGAAGGTCCACTTACATTTGGAAGTTCTCCAAGGCCATGATTACTCTTGTAGACACAGCCTGGTAGATTGGATTTAACACAAGCTCCACATGGATCACCGCGGTCGCATCTACAACAATCTTTGTTAATGGCAGAGCCAGCAATTGATCCGGCGTGCTTACTTGAGCTTCCTCTGTCGACATTGCTCACAGGACAAGGCCGCGCGACGGCGCTTCCTTGGTCTGTGTTGCTCCTGGGCATCCATGTTCGAGTTCCTTATCTGATCGTTATGCAAGTAGGCCGTCACGGACGAGCGCATGGCATCGAGGCCGCCTTGGTCCGGCCGAACCGGCATTGTCGGGGTTTGCGGCGACGCGTTATGTCCGGGAAGACTCGATGATGTCTCCGGCTGCAGGAAAAGGATAGTTCATCAAGCTAGGGTGATCTCCTTATTCGTCTGTTACCCCCTCGAGAACTGGTGAGTGTAGGCTGTAGAAGACGGAGCAGCCTGGTGTGTTCAGCTTCGGGGATAAGCTGACGCCGGCTTGGTCCGCTCTCATCAATGCGCTGTGCGCCTGAAGCGAGAGCGAGGGCGTTGAGTGGGGAACCGAGAAGGGCCATGTCAAGACGTACAATATATATCTACAGCCGTTACTCTCAAAGTCTGCGCATGGCATCTCAGTGGTCATTATCATTGTCACTTTGACGAAGGCTGAAGGCAGGACTTCACCGAGATCTAATGAAATTCTGAGTGCTCTCTACGATCCCATCAATGGGAGTGATTAGAGAGTATGCAACTGCATACAGTACACCGATATTACCATGACGCGATTCGAGACATGTGCGGACTTTTGAGCTAGTACTGTACATCTACCAATCAATCTCTACAACAACACGAAGATTATATGGACGATTCAACGGCGTGCATGGCCTATACGCACGAGCTGTGTCCAAGCAAGATCGACGACAGCATTTTGACGACAAGTTGCAAGACGCATGTTTGGCGGCAAAATCTCATTCGTCTACAGATTCTCTCATACCGTTCGAAAACTACACACCGCAAACTTGACTAGGATCCTGCAATGAGTCTGCTTCTTGCTCCTGCCCATCACTGGCATTCTGTCGAACTCCGCTCGTTCCACACCCAAGTGAATTTGGCAGTGAAATACACTCGCCAGCGTGGCCATCAACCTAAAGCAGCCCACCGGTTCTATCACTAGCCACAGCAGTAAGTGACTGAGCGCTGCTCGCCTCTTTACAGCGTCAGTACTCGCCCCAATAAGCGGTGTCAGGGTCTCACTCACGGTAATGCCATGCTGTGCCAGCTGAAGATGAAAGCTCCGACGAAGGCACCAAGGAAGATGCAGATGATAATGTACCCGTTGTAGTACATCGCGAGCAGCATGACTATGTATGCAACTGCAAATTGGGCCATGTGCAAGAATGCTCTGACGAGCTGCTGGAACGGGCTGGGAGTGAAGGTCTGCGGCTGTAGAAGTGGCGTGGTTGACTGGGTCGAAGGTGTTTTGCTCGGGTCTTCTGAAGCGTCTGTGAGGCGCGAAGCAGCGGTTGGTTGCGAGGGCATGGTTTTCTGGTGCGAGCGCACGATGTATGCATCGTACTCGCGTGAGGCACGTCGAAGGGCTTCAAGGGATATGACCAGAAGCAAGACGCCGATGCAGGATCCAGCGAACATGCTGCTGCTTCTAATGTGCCAGCTGCTTGAGAGAAAGCCTGTATGACAGTAAGTTGGAGGGACTAAGAGGACTAGTGAGGATGACACTTACAAGAGTCGATGGTGTTCCAGTTCCACAGCATCTGTTACACAGTATTAGCATCTCTGGATTGGCTTGCAAGAGTTGTACGTACTGAGATCTTGCAACCATCACCCATACCGCCCATACCGCCCATGTCATGATCAGTTGCCATTGGTATGGCAGACGAGCTTGTCGCAGTTCCCATGTCCATTGGCATGGAAGTTGACATTGCAGACATATCCATGGCGACCAGAAAGAACAGCCGCAATCGATTATGCTCGATAGAGATGGCTGCCCGAATTGGTGTGTGGGAATGTTATGGCAGAAGAATCGATGAGAAGAAGGTTGTTTGAAGTTGGAATTTGTCAGGTCGCTCATTAATATCTTAGAACACCACCCTTAACAGGGAAAGAATTATTAACGGAAACTCTCTCATACGGACCTCGCCTGCCACGCCGTACTCGTTCTCGTGAGTGGCCACTGCGAGCGTTTGAGCAAGTTTCAATCCTCAAAGCCAAGCGTGACAGCGCCTTCCAGTCAGTGACTAGGACGTCTTCTTTGTTCATCACTTTGGTCCTTTGTCGCGTCGAATACAGTAACCTGCAGACTGGCACGAACCTACCTGAATGGTAAGTACCATGCTCGGAAATCATGACTGATCGTTCCACTACACCAGTTGACTCATACAGTACTAGAGGCAGCTCATAAATCTGCACATGCCTCAATCTTGTGTCATGCCATTGTCGGCGAACAACATCATCGACCTCGAATCTCATCCCGTATAGATGAGTATGGCCACTCGATAACAGCTTCCCTACTTCTAAAGACCTACCCTCAGCCTGCGTCTACGTAAACAGGGCAATACCGCTGAGATGCCATGTGCAGACCTATGAATGGTGGCTGTAGATCTGCGCACATCGTCTCCATGGGCGCTATGGTCATCCCTACATTCACGACCAGCTATAAGAGCACATCGTTCACGAGCAACTGAATGTATTCTAGACAGTAGCTCAATGGTGAACAACCTGATTTCAGTGCTAACAACTGCTGATGCAAGCATTAAATTCTCCTGGAGGATAAGCAGGCTTGTGCATTAGAACTTCGTGGTTGAGTTCGACTGATTCAATGACTCTAGATACCTCATACCACACACACCACCAGAAACGACAACATGAGCAGCCTAAACAATACCCTTCAGCTGCCTCGCCGCCATCGCCTCGATTCTCCACCTGCTACTAATCCTCTCCTTGATTCCATGAATCAACGCATCCATAATAATTCCATTCAACACCTTCTCATCAGGCAGCGCAAAGTACTCCGCTTCCAACTTGTCTCTCACATGGCGGCGTCCCTGGATCACACTCGGATTCTCAAGCGCATCTTCCAAAGTCTCCCGCAGCAGGTTCAAAGCAGTCTGCAGACCTGTGATGCTGTCTTGGTACGACAGTTCTGGGCGCAGAGCGTCGATGGCTGCGAAAAGGGTTCGCTGACCTGGAGGGGAGCGGTCGGCTTGGATCAGAGTCAGGAGACGCTCGGAGGGAGGCACTGCTGCTTGTTCTGGAGGGGAGTCGTGATCCTCTTCTGCGGCGAGCTCGACGATTTTACCAAGACTGACGCTGGGGTTCACTGGATTGGAGAATCGCCTCAGCAGGGGAACCTTCACGCGCGGTGGCCTTTGGGTTTCGTTTGGCTCCATTCCCGTCATGTTGGCGATGGTTGACAGGTTGGTTTCTGGCTCCGCCATGCTCTTCGATGTCTGGATATCCTCTGTTATGAGGGGATTGCGAGGAAATGGTTGGATTTTGCAGAGTTGTCCTTTGACAAATCGTGAGCACAAATATAGCATGATCTTAGATCAAACAAACATATTCACTGTTGGCAAGACCCTCTTCACTGCCGTCAGTCGGTCGACCAATAGCAAACTCTCATTGACCGGAGGCTTTGAGTTAAATGAAGAAAACATATGGCTACATTTCTCAAGCGAATCGTCAGCACATATCAAAGTATCTTTTCAAGCGAGTGGTGAAGATACATTCGTCGCAAGGAAATCTTACAGCAAGCGTGGATGCGCCCATACTACAGCATACGGTATCGCTCGTACATCTGCGCATGTCTTAGTATCCCTCGATGCTTACACCAGGAGCTATTGACCTAGAGTTAGACATACGCGCCAGTGAGACGATAAAGCGTCCGCATCAATCTCACTGTAGCTGAAATACTAATACCGACAGGCGCGGGTCCAAGATTTAGCAGGGAAACCGTCGAGAGATACTATGTGTAGGTTCCTGAGTATCAACTTTAGTAGCGGCCTTGAACAACACCCAAGATAAAATTCGCTTCCGTGTCCGTTGAGAGATGCCATGTGCAGACTTCTCGCGCGCGCAGACGCATGAAAATTCACTGTAGCAGTAGCTCTGGAAGATAACAATACTGACGGGTGCGGAACGGAATCCATTGCGAAGCCCATTGAGAGATGTCAGCGCAAACTCATGGAATAGTGCACAGTAGTAGTGCTCTTGAAGGATTCTCGTACAGCACTTTGACAGTCGTTCTCGTATACAATGCCTGCTAGACCCAAGTGGCAACGCTCATTACACATAGAAAAAGGTGAAAAACAAATCTGCCCAGAGGGCTCAAACCAGAAAGAAAGAAAAGTGCCAAAAACAAAGTTGTCAAGGTTGGCCATCGGCTTAGAAGACCTCTTCCAACCTCTCGTCCTCCCACGTCCTGCGACCCTGCGCGACATCCTCTCTAACATCCCAGTACTTGTGGTTGAACTCCCAGAATTCCTCTCCAGTGACCGAGTGCTTGGCCTTGCGGAACCATCTAGGCTCGAAATCTTCTCCGTTGGCTTCGCGTGCCTTCCTGCGAGCTCTCTGCGCTTCTTCGACACGGTTCTTCTCCACAGCCGCAAGGTCGTACTCACCTTCCTCCATAGCACGCTGGTCAGGGCGCAAGCGCGAGTCTGTGGGAGCGATGATAGGGCGGAGGCGGTCGGGAAGGTCATTGAGGGTGACGACGAAGGGCGTGATGTTGAAGGGGATGCCGGTGGGACGTTCGTGGGCTTCCCAGACGAGAGTAGCCTGGTTGCTGTTGCTCGATCCGGCACCACCGGAGACGTCCGCCTCGTAACCTGGGGTGTGGCGCGCATAGATCTTATCATTCCAGCGGCCGCCGACGGACCATGAGGTGTAGCCGTCTTTGCCGACGACTTTACCGGTGACTTGGTGCGCGGAAGAGGCCTTCCAGCCCTTAGCCTTGAAATCGAGAATGCATGTTTCGCCGGTGGTCCAGTTCTTGATCTCCATGGGTCCGTAGTTGTCGACAGTGGGGTTACCAGTGATGATACCGACAACGGAGGAGGTGACCTTCTTCCAAGTGTAGAGTTCCTCTCCTCCAGAGGCTGGGCGGAGACGTAGGAACCATGTGCCGAGCGGGTTAAATTCGAAAGATTTGCCGTAGAACTTGGATTTGACAGCAGACTCTCCATAGTAATCCCAGTTCTTGCTCTCAGCGTACGCGGCGCCGACAGGAGGGTGATGGCTGACTTGCTCGATGAAGAAGCGGTAGCCAAGGTCGGGACGGACGTATTCGTAAGTTTCACCAAGCAGAGGGTTGAAAGGTTTGGCAACACGGCCGATGGTAGAGGCATACTCTGATGCAGCGAAGGCGGCAACGTAAACCATGCGCTCCATACTGTCAGCACGCTCAGCTGCAACATTTAGGAGATCGGTGTATTCCATATCTTCGACGACACGGTAGAGAAGAGAAGTCGGCTCATTGAAGGAGACAGGAAGGGTCATCTTGGTCATGTCCTTGCCAATCATAGACTTGAGGATACCCTGATTGTCGTGTTAGTCTAGTCGCGTAGAAAACTGGCAGAGTCACTGAGAAGCAGCTCAAGGAAACGACTTACCCAAAGCCCAACCTTCGGTCTGTTGTCAGCATCCAACTTCAGCCTCTTCCTTACACCATCCTCGTAGCCCTTGTAACTCTTCTCGATATCTCTGGCCAGTTCTTCCTTCTTCAAAGCCACCTTGTCACCAGATGCCTTCGCGCCGGCATCCTGCTCTGTCGCTTTCTCATCAACAACTTGACCGAACGTGGGCAGATTGACATCCTTTGCGGGAGGGCTTGAAGGCGGCATGACGTCCAAAACTTCGACTTCGCCGGCGTCCATGGCATCGAAAAACTCCTCTTCGTCATCATCTTCATCGTCGGAAACCTCGTTGTTGGTCAATGCCGCAATGGTAGGTCGCCTCCTGATAGTCATGCTCTCTTTGGGAAGTTCAAGGGTAGGCTTGGATGTGTCGACAGTCGCTGCGGCTTCCTCACCCTCCTTGTCTTCCTGGATGCTTGGCGTCCTACTGGATTCCAGCTTTTGACTCTCCAGCGCCTCGCGCAGAGCACGTTTGGTCCTCTTCCTCTTATCCTCGCTCTCGCCGATTCTGGTCTCAAGCTCTTCCTGCTCTTGAGCAACGCGTGCCATGCTGTCCTCCCACAGTCTCCTCACGTTTTGCTCACGCTCGAGACGGTATTGCCAGTATGCTTCATGGTCTTTGCTGATACGCAGGAGGTCCATAATCAAGCCCTTGAGATTACCAACGGCTGTTTCGTAGCTGGACAATGCCTGAACAACTTCGGGATGACTGATCAGGGTCTCTGGTTGTTTGCTCTGCTGACGCTTGAGTGCAGTAGAGACTTGTCGAGCAGGTCTAGTTGCAGTTTGGCGGACTGTGCGGTAATGCTGAAGGCATCACGGTTCGCGGGACGCATCTCGTGACTACTGGCGTCGTCTCCGTACTCCTCGTCATCATCAAGGTCTCCTTCAATGGTGGCAGTGTTTGTCCTGCTGAGGCTCTTCATCATGGGGTCGTCGACGAAGCTGGGCTCGTAGGTACTGGTGCCTTCTTGCACACTGCTCGGTGCACGGTGTGAAAATCCGCTTGTGTGTAGATTGGCGGCTGAACCGGGCAGAAGGCTGTTTCCCGAAGAGTGAACGGGGTTTTCTTCGCGAGTATGCTGGCGGTCAAGCTGCTCTTTGCGAGCTTCCCGAATGGCTGCAGTCTCTTGCTCCTGCCTCTTGGTCTCCTCACGCTCTTCATCCTTAGCCCACTGAATCGCATTGTTCAAAGCCCAGAACCATCTTTTCTGCTCAACCTCGTGGTTGGCCTTCAGATTGTATTTGACTGAGCTCTTGCCGTGGATCTCGAAAAGTAGCTTGTCCTTAGGATCCATCTTGAGCTTCGCGATGCGCATGTTAATCGCACCTCTGCATGCGGAGCCAGCATCATCCTGATTCTTGTAGTAGCTCAGCACACCATCCTCGAGGACAAACCATCTTAGCTTGTAGCCAGAAGTATAGTTGGTCCACTTTCGCAAATATCCCTTCATCTCCCTGCTCTCCTTCGACGTTGGGCCAGAGTCGGAAGGCAACTGCATACCATCGCCCAAGATTGTCTTTTCCTGAATGCTTCGCTGTGCGGCAGCAGCAGCCGGAGACTTCTTAAGAATGGCCTTCGTGCGATCGTCCTTGGTAACATCCTGGGGAAGCTTGCCCTTCTTGTCCCGGCGGAAAGGGTCAGCACCACTGAGAAGGAGTATCTGCGCGAGCTTTGTGTCCTTTTTCCTGGCCGCTTCATGTAAAAGGGTGCCACCGTGCTCTTTGGTGGAAAGATCCGTGGCCAGTTCTGGTCCATTCACGTCCATGGTTGCTTTTACTTTGCTGTCACTCAAGAAAGCTTCCAGTCCATCGTAATCGCTTGTGGTGACCAGCTGGTGAACTGTGCGAATGTTGGTGTCAATGAAGATGCTTCTCGCTAGCTGCAACTGCTGGTAGATTTCTGGGCTGCGTGCCAAATCTAACGGCGTCTTTCCTTGGTAGTTGGCCACGGCGTCGTTGATGTCTTTCTGGTCCAGCAGGAGCTTCACGACGGGTGCGCGACCAAGCTGAGCCGCGACATGTAGAGGTGTATTTCCATCTCTGTCGCGAGCGTTCACGTCGGCGGCTTGTTGTGAAAGCACAAATTCGATGACTGCCAGCTCGGCGCATTGAATAGCCAAGTGCAAGATCGATGTTCCTTCGAGTCGCGTGTTATCGTCTCCTTTCGCAGCTCTTGAAATAGCAGCGGTATCTCCATTCTCAGCGCTTCGAAGACCTTGAACAGCCGCACGCTCTGCTCGATGCTCGCGCCTTGTGTTGCGCTTGAGGGTGTCACGGGACTCGGGTCCGCATCTTGTGCCCTAGTGTTTGACATATCCATGCTGAGCCTGTTGTTCGTGGTGGACATGGTCGTGGACAAGTGTGGCCGGTGGCCGAGGTTGGAGGTGCGTGGGAGCGAGGAGGTAGAAGGGTGCAGGCTGGCGGCCGCAGGCTCACGCATAGGCAGGCTGGTATTGCTGTCGGCGGTATTGGTCATGGTCTCCTCGGCCACTGTAGGCTGTGTTTGCCCGTCGCCGCGACTCGCAACGCGGTTGAGCAGCGAGCGTGTGATGTTGGACTTGGAGCGCTTGTGCTGGCTGCCACTGCTGCTGCTGGGCGGAGAGTCAGTGGTGGACTGGATGGAGGCATACGAGGGCTGCCTCTGCCGCTGCGGGCTGGGCGAAAGGCGGGACGTCATGGGGAAGGAGGGTGCATGGAGGTGTGGTATGTGGAGGTGTCACCAAAAGAGGGGTGGTGATAGGGTGGTGATAGGATGGCGAAACGGATCGCATCTCCTAGCCATCTGCCCCTCGTGCTCGCTTGATCGCTCGCTTATACAAAGCCGGCGGGAGCGTGTGCCATGTGCTTTGTTACCAGGGTGCTGGGCAGTGGAGACTCACCTGTCGTCCTGTGAGGCCATCGTCGGGCTTAATGAATCAATGCGATGTTTCCGGTCTGGCTGTATTCATCAAACAGATGGAAAGTACTTGGCTGTCTGGCAATGCAACCTTCAAGGTGACGAGGCAAAGACAAAGGTTCAGATGGTATTACGAGGACAGCAGTATTCATCACGACAGACGCCGCACGACCAAGAGTCAGCCAGCAGCAGCTCTGTGCCTGTCTCCCAACAACGTCCAACGCACGCTGACGCACATGGCGGGTTCCCTGTCTCCATTTGCACATTCGTAATAGGCGGGCCCAGCCATAACCTTCGAGATCCAAATCTCCGCCTAAACACAAAATCGCCCTGGCCAACGGGCGGGAGCATCGCACTAGTCTCTGTCAAGCGCCCTTGAAGATGAACTCTAATCCCATCCACTGTAATGGAGCCATACGCTGGGCGCAGGACAATTTCTAGCACGATATGGTCGCATACTAAGGTACAGATGTGTACAAGGTCCAGCGGGATGCCTTGCTCCATTTTCCAGGTCGCCGGCCAGCGCTTGTCACGAGACTGCGCTTCTCCCTCGATGGTCGCTGCAATCATCCTTCGTCCCATGCCTGTCAGTCGGAGCATATATCGCCGGGAGTCCCACGAGCTCTTACTAGTATCTCATTGGTGCATGGCCCCAATTTTGTAAATGAATCTGCTGATACGGGTGTCTTGATACAATGCATCCCAACGCATAGCTTTGAGTGTCATCCTGCATGTTCCTGATGCCTCGGGCCTGTCAAACAATAGCCGTCACTACTATACTTAGTTCAAGAACCATTGAGCGACTTTTGATGATATTTCGACTGTCCTATTAAAGGTGTGTCCCTACAGTTGGCATGGCATCAAGGATTATCATGATAGCCATGAGGAGATGATGCGCAGGCTTATGGGAGATTGGATGTAACTACCAAGTGCTGCTATGGGCATGACTAAGCAAAACGGGAAGACCCAGCTTCGCCCAGATCGAAGTCTAACCTCACTTCACTAGACATCACGTCACTGTAGCCCGTGAAGCACTCTGAATTAATGATTTGTAGGGCATTCTAACAATGTAGAGAATTTCTTGATTGTCTGGATATCAAATTCATGGCCTCTCGTTGTAAGTTAATTGTGCGCGCACAGTGCTTGCCCCTCGGCATGCTTCACGATCCGGATCCTGGTAACATTGCCGCTCGTCCCTACACCCATATCTTCTCGTCGCAAACACCGCTCCCTGAAGATCTGGTGATACTGGCCTCCAGCTTCCGGCCAATGAGGCCGAAATACTGATGGCCTACACCGACGAGTTAGCGCAAAATGGTTGGATGGAAGACTTACCTTGGGTGGCCCTGAAGGTGCGAGAGTGCAGCACAACCCACCGCGCCAGTCATGCAACCCCGACCGAGTACCAGGCCCCCAGGGGACGTCGTGGGCGGGCGACTAATCTCCCGCCGAAGCTGATGGAGACATGCCGCCTCAAGCCAGTGGTACCTCTCGCTACTTCAGCGGCCACAGAAAGCTTGCGCAATCGCGCTTGGTTGTGGGAGTTGGAGAAGTGGGCGGCGAAGGCTGTACTTATGTGCACGGCGAGCGCGGCACGGGCCAATTGACCTCAGGTATGTGACCGTGTGACTGGTGGATGACAATACCCAACTCCACAGCTCACTCTACTTGCGTTTGATGATAGCGGCCTCCAGGACCTCGTCCATACTTTCGCTGGCCGAGAGACTGATGGCCTACACCAACAGATTAGCGCAAAATGGGTGAGAATTGACGCACCTTTTGTGGCCCTGAAGGTGCGAGAGTGCAGCACAAATCACCGCGCCAGACTTCTGTACTCCAGCCAGGCGAATCTGCAGCGGATGGCTAATCTTCCGCCGAAGCTGCAAAGACATGCCACCACAATCCAATGATACCTCTCGCTGCTTCAACGACCACGGTTGTGTGCGCAACGCGCTTGGTGTGAGAAAGAGAGAACGAGAGAAAACAGCGAAGATCGCGATATTTGACTGCGAGCGCTTGGCTCGTGCACAGGCATGTGACAGTCAGGTCAATTCAGCATGTCGACTCCTGAGGCAAAAGGCAACGTCGGGTGGCTGGAGTGCTTTCACGTGTGAAAATCTACGGAAGCTTTCATTGTTCACATTCACTTACGACACGCGCGAGCTTTGGCTTCTACCACGCTTACAAGTTTTCGTAATGGCGCTTTCGACCGCTCATCTTCTTCATCGCATAGGGCACTCGTAGTTGCACTCAAACCAGACATCAATGCGTGGGTCGCGGTCAACATGCAGTCACTGACTTTTGCCACATTCGCAGCTGACAGTCGAGGTTTTCGAATGAGCACGTTTCAGGTGGCGCAGATCAAGTGAAAGGATCCGAATTGTCCAGTGAACGGGTACAGTGATCAAATGACCAGCCACAAACACAACAACCGAGCACGTGTTTCCTGATTCCTTCAACCTTTTATGAAGCTTTGCCCAGCGACGTACATTCTCTCACCACCATCACCCACTTTACATCCTTCCTGCCTGCCACATACCATCCCTGAACCATGCCTTCGCGCGGCGTACCATCAGACACATTCCCAGGTGGCCTTTCGTCCTTCCTGGGATCGTCTTCCCCTGTGTTGAAAGATCTTCTCGGCAGGATTGGACAGACCCATGGCCCAGTAAGTCGCTTTTCATACGTTTGACGCATGCAAAACTGAACTTTCACAGGCTGAGAATTCCGAGAACACTCTCCCACCGCAGCAGCAGTCGTCGTCCAAGGGCAAGGGCAAGGGCAAAGAGAGGGCGCATGAGCCCGAGTCAAGCCTGGTATGAAATCAGTCCACAGAATGGCCATTGAGCTGTCGTCCATCGCTAATACTTCAAATAATAGACCGCGACTACCTCTGACAGAATTGACGACAATGCCACGCTTCCAGCACAGGTGAGAGCTGACGCATTGATGAAAATTCCCACTTCTTTTCACTAATAACATTATCATAGTCCGCCGAAGCTGTGCCCTCGACCTCAGAATCCGTGTCTCCAGTCGCCGCTCCAGAGCATCCATCTTCTTGGAGGCCCAAGGAGGACGGAGATTTCATGGATGTCGCTCAACTCGCACGCGACTGCGTTCACGACGCGGCTACTCTCGAGGAATTCATCTCCATCCTGATCGCTGACGACACGACCGCTGTCGACAATGTCGAAACCCGCGCCATGATGCGCGATGCCGTTAAGCAGATGATTGAGTATGCTCCGCTCCCGATCACGTACGGTCTCAAAGACAAGATGCTCGACAAGTTCCAACATGAGCTCAGCGCGGAGGTACACGACCTCGCTGATGAGTACGAGCGTGAGGAGAAGGCCTATGTCGAGAAAAACGGTATCGACGAGCTCGGCGAAGCCTTCTCTTTCGAAGTGGACGTTCAGCATCACTTGCTGAACTGCATCGTGCCGAACTGTCGCGTCTGCAAGAACTTGGAGCTGCCAATGAAGTAAGGCAATGGTGGCACGGGAAGTAACACAACGACGACGATGATTGAAGGGTTTGAACGAGTGAAACGATGCTGCATCAGGAAGCACCAACGAGCGAAGCATTAGATACCCCATGCGTGACTGGATAGTTTCAAAGTCAATGAGATTACTTTCATAATCTTTTCTATTACACTCTCGAATGTGCTGACAGCAACTTGACAATCGTCTTTGATGTGCAATGCCTGCTAAACCAGAACGACAGCGCTCGTTATACATAAAAGAAAACTAAGAATAAATACTTTAAGAGACCGGAGAAAAGAAAAGGTATCACTACCGTCCAAGTTCTCAAGATAGCCCTCCACCTAGAATAGTCCAGTGAGCGGACTCTTCGAGCAAAATCAGGATTAGGTGGCTGGGGTAGTTGTGTGTGTGAACAGTAACCTCAGGCTTCCAGCATTCCCTGTTATTACATGCGAATTGAGCAGGTCGCCTTTTTGACGCACCATTGCTTCATATTCCACCCATCTCCCGCATCGATCATACACACACATATCCAGATCGCAACATCCCGCCCATCATGACACGCAGGAATGGGCACAGGGTCGGCGGCAGGAGCATCTCCAGAAAGGGAAAACGGCGCAACAGTCGTCGCCCACAACAGCCACAGCCGTCACAGCAGAACAGCGTATGTCTCAACTATCCTCGAAGCCCGCCGAAAAAGTCTCCACTAACATCGCACGTCCGCAGTCAAGTGATGCACAGCCCGCACCAAGACTCTGCACCAAGGATCCTGTCTGTACCTGCGGCGGGATCTTCACATACGTCACCGACAACTCAGAGGCCCTCCGCCGCTTTCTTTTAGGCCGTCCCGGGACCATCGAGGAACGCCGCGCTGAGCTGGCAAGAGTAAACCGGCTCCGCTCAATCGAAAGGCGGGAGTGGTCGATCGCTCATGAAGTGACTTAGAGAGAACGAGTGGCAGGGGTGTGATGGATGCTGATCGGGAACAATGGTTTGAGCTTATGATTGTATGGAAAGGTGGAGTGATTGATTGTATAGCACTGTATCGCTGCTCGGACACATTACAACCGAACAATTCGCATATTTTGCTCACTGACGACATACTCCACATCATTATTCCGATTCGCTGACATCGGCTCGTATCTATCTGAAGATTCAGGATCACCAAGCCAGATCTCATCGACAAAGACGCCTCACATCGACATTTCAATTCGCTGACATTAGCTTAATTTTCGCTGGAAATTCGTGAGAGTCAAAGTCTGTCTCCTTGACAACGAAGTCTAGCATTGATGTGCCTATTTTTTGACACCAGCTCGTATTTCTCCTGAGATACAGGAGAAACAAGTCACATCTCGTCGACAATAAAGCCTGGCATCGCCGTGCCAATTTGCTGATATCAGCTCAGATCTTGATAGAGATCTAAAATGAACGACCCGTATCCCACTGACAATAAAGCTACCATCAGTATACTAATTTGCAGATACCACCTAACATCGTGTTAGAAATTTAGGAGAATGAGGTTAAACCTAATCGGTGACGCAGCCTGCATCAGTATCCTGTTGTGCTGACACTAGCCTGTAGTTCTCTGCAGACCCGGAAACCTCCATCTAGATTCCATCGTCAACGAGGCCCGTCGACTCTGTGGAAACTAACGATAACACTTCATATATTCGTGTGGATCTATGCGAGCTAGCGTTTATCTCGCCGGCAATGTGAGCAGCGTCATGCAAAATATTCCCAGATACCACCATATGTGCTGCTCGGCTCACTCGAGGCTTTTGGGTCTATCTCAATGGCGAAATGACTTGGCGTCGTTGAACTTGATCTCTGATACTGGCATCTGCCAAATGACCTTACTGTTGACAGCCAGATTGTCGAAGGAGAATGTTTCAATGGCAACAGTATCATTTGATCTAAGAGAGCACATCAGGTGGAGCTCTGCGCGTACTGAGGTCTCGTATGATCAATGCTTTTTGGTCGATTGTGGACTATTCCGCTCAGAAAATCCTTCTAAACAATACAAGCTCCTTCCGCTAGAACTTGTCGAACCTCTTCTTGCTCTCTCAAGCTCTATCAATTGATCTATATTCTAGGCTCTAAGAGCAGCTCACCCGTCGGCTTTCCCTCTTTCCCAAACCCACCAGCCGAAGAATGCACTCGTCGTCCACGCACCCAGGTCTCCGTAACCACACCCTTCAAAGTCTTACCCTGATACGCCGAGATGGTGTTGCGGAACAGCATTGTACTCTTCTGCACAAGGAACTCCGCTGTATCGTCGAAAATTGCCACATCACCATCGGACCAACCTGCAGCGAGCCCTTGCGGTCTTCCAAGCCCACTTGGAGAGCTGTCTGAACGCCTGCAAAGCCTAGCTATGTTGAGCAGAGTATCGTTGACAGAACCACGTCGCATAGCCTCAGTCCATAGATGGGTAGGCCGAGTCCAACAGAGCTGACACCTCCCCATGCTTCGAGGAAGTCGCCGGCTTCGCTCGAATCGGTGGAGTTGCTTTTTGTGCCGGCACATTGGACGGCAGTAGCTTGAGGTCCGGTGTGCAAGGCGTGGTCGGAGACGACAGTCTTGATCACACTGTCTTGTTGATCAAGATCTCGCCCCACAAAGCATCTTGGTTGGACTGTTCGCGAATTGGAGGCGCACACTTGTGTCTGGTATCTCCAGTTTCGATCTGCTCGGCAGCGAGACTGAGATAGTGGAAGCATGTCTCGGCTGTGATCTTCACGCCTTGTTTGCGAGCTTCGCGGAGCATAGGATGGCCTCCATAGCCGACAAGTGCACAATGTGCAGCGACAAGTTCGGAGCCAGATGTGCCAATGATAAAATTTCTGCAATAGCGGTGACCTCGAAGGTAGCAGGTCTTGTGTCCAGATAAGTCTGGTACTCTTCAGGGGGGCCGCTGGGCTCCCACGTCGCTTGGATGGAGGCATTAGCTTCCGGCTCCTTCTCTGCATGAAACATTACTGTGGTCGGCTGGCCGGCGAGCTCGGCGAATGCTATCGTGATATCTTCTGCAGTGACCGGAGGGAATTCCTCTACGCCACTATCCATCAAGAAGCCTTTGAAACCTCTCACACCCGCCTGCACCAGTGGTTTAAGGTCCTTCGCATTTCCCGGGATGATGCCACCGTGAAAACCAACGTCAACCCAGCACTGTCCCTGCGCAGCATCGATCTTCTCTTGGAAGTTAGAGACATTTGTTGTAGGCGGATTGCATTCAGAGGCATGTCGATAACAGTAGTGACGCCGCCAAAGGCAGCTGCACGAGTACCATGCCAAAAGCCCTCCCACTCTGTTCGGCCTGGCTCGTTGAGATGCACATGGGCATCGACTAGACCAGGCATGATGATCTGTGGACTGTAATCATTATACTCGGTGCCTGGGGAAAGGCAAAGACTGGTAGCACAGATCCCGCAACCTCCACAATCTTGCCTGTCTCTGTTGAGATGACTAAAGTTGCTTCTCTGAGTCTATCACCAATCACTGCACGACTTGAGGCAAGTACGGTGATGTTGGAAGGTGCGACCGGCAGAGCATCTTCATTGCAGTCTTCTTCGGCTTCGTATGCATTTATAAGGCGAGCTGATAACAGTTAGCCCGAAGCAAGAGTAGTTCGTGTCGAAAGAGCGATATTACACCACAATAGCAACGATCCTGCAAGCTTGCCAAACGCTTTGCTTCCGACCATGATGAGAAGTGGGTGGGCGAGAGTGTAGTAAGATCTATAGGAGGCGAATCAAGCCAATCTCACATCTCCAAACCCAAGTCAAACCCCTCTCATATAGCCAAATCAATGGCAACATGCTTCGCGACATCGCACTTGGCAATGGTGCAGCATCTGCCGTTGAGCGTGAATGCCCAGACGCCAGCAAGATTGGGAGAGGGCAAGAAACGCATGTCGCAGTCAAGATCATCGCGAAGTGGAAACAAGAGATGGATCCGATTACTCGATAGCAACTCGAATGCAAAGCCCGAGATGGGGTTTAGCGGGCGCTTGCTGAACTTGCGAGTTGTCGGCAGATTTCGCAACCGAGGGTATGGCATTGTCTTTTGCAAGGTGTGTACATCTCAAGGCGAGCTTGATGGCTTGCAGTTCTTTTTGCGTGGGATTTGTTGATGGTTTGGTGCCTGCGTTGCGATGAGAGACGGCATTCATTGAAGGCGAAGTCGAAGTAACATAGGAGGTAGTGCCGAGCCAAGCCAAGCCATGCTTAACAGCAAAGACAGCAGCGATAAGAAGCGCGAATAAGGCCAATATGAGGGCAAATGGGCTCTTGAACTTGTATGTAATACTATGCTCGCGTTGATATATGCATCAAAGTTGTGCGCAGCTACTGCACAGGATCACAGCCAGAATCTCACACGGGAGTCTACGCAATAGCACCTTACTCATTATCCACTAGTAGCTGTGGACGCAAACTCGATACCATATAACACCAACATACAGTTCTAGCTTATGAGTCTGCGCACATCTCGATGTCTTATTATGCCAGTACGAGCGGATATAGAATAGAACACCCTGATCTGTCTTCCACAGAGATACTAGAAAACACTTCAAAGATTCTTGACTGCTAATATAGTCCTACCTTGAACTTCCGCCTATTTCGGACGAATGTTGCCGCTGAGATGCTGTTCGCAGACTTTTGAGCAACGACTGTATCTTCTGGCCAGCCAGTCTCGGATGATTGAGGAGTCTGAGAGAAGCTCCGACAATGTAGCGACTTTTATCTTTTTTCCATTGACTAATCTGACTACTCACTGCTGGTCGAGCGTTTCCGCTACTGAACACAATTAGTACGGCACAACCTTGATCTTCGATCTCAAGTCCTCCGGGACATCTTCCTCCTTGATTAGACCAAGCTGCAACATGTCACCCCAGAAGAAGAGCGCACGGTGCTGCGCATATCCCAGATAGTCAAACTCCTCGTCTTCCTCGTGCTCTGCCTCGTCGGTAGCAATAGTCTCAGTGCGTGCAAGCTCCTCGTACACCTCAGCACGCTCCGCAAGTGCCTCATGGGCCGAGTCCTCGTGAACAAGATCGGTGGCAGGCTCGGTATCGTCCCCAGAGAACTCGGGCATACCGGGCACCTTGGCCTGTACAATTCCCCATGCCACCCATTGCGCGGTGTTGGCAAGGCGCCAGAGACGTGTCTCGTGCAGTAAGCGAGCCACTTCAGCGTCTTCAGATGCCTTCTCCGCGGACTCCTCTGCAACGGTCGGTGTAGAAGCGGTCGGTGTGCCGGGCTGACGGGCATCAAGCATGAACGTAGAGATGCTCGAGGTTGTACGACGTGGTCCTGCGGCGGCTTCCTCGGTGGTGGGTGGAGACTGAGGGCGCATCTTTGGTGTTGAAATGTTGAACTGAGGCCTGTGGCGGATGTAGGCACGGATGAAGCGATCTTGCTCTTCAGGTGTTGGGTAGTCTTTTGTGTTGATTGCGTACGGCTTCTTCTCGTCATGATAGTTGTAGCACCATTCAGTGAAGTGGTTGGCGAACTCGAGGCCAGGTAAGTTCGCGTTAGAATACTCGAAATCGATGACGACGAGCTGCTTGTGCGAATTGGCCGGTAGCAGAAGAGGCGACTCGCCGGTGGGAACCATGCGCAGAATGTTTCCGTATTGTGTATCGTTGTGTGCGAAGACAAGTTGTTCCTTGACATGCTGAGCGCCACCGTACTGTTCCTCCAGCCATTTGCGGTACTTGTCCACGGCGTCACGGAAGCTAGACCACTCGACTCCGCAGATAAAGCCGCGGCGCTTCCAAGCTTCGTCTCCTGTGGGCTTTGTGCCAGGTGGGACGCTCTTGACTTCACGGTCAAGCCATGAGACCACCTGCTCTACTCTAGAAACCCACTTGTCCCAGTTCAGCCACACGAATGGTCCGTCGTTACGTTCTTTGTCGGTGAGTTCAATACCATCATGGAGCTCACGCATACGCTTTGCAATATGTCTGCTCGTATCGGGGTTGCGTAACTCCGTAGGAGTGAGAGGCATGGCGTGGAAATATTCTTCGAAACGTCCATTGGCGAAAGTACCAAGCATACGTGGACCGATGCGCTTGCGAGCCAGGCGCTTCAAGATAGCCAGCTCGGAATCACGGTCAATCAGATGCTCGACTTGCGGACCGTAAATTCGCAACAGCAGTTTTGGTGGCGGTGGCTTGCGTGTTGGTGCCGTGGAAGAATTGCCATCCTTCGAGACAGGGCGCTCGGGGAGCTCGTCTGGCGGTGTTACGACATAGACTGCATTGGTCAGGGCACCACTAAGCCTCTCGACGGTGATTTGGTTGCTAAGCTCCATAGGAACTCTGCGCCAGCCTTTGAGGCGTAGAGTGTGCGTCAAACGCACAATTTCAAACTTGAAAGAAGCCCATGCGTCGAGGTCGCGACGTGAAGCAGTGCCTTTGAGCTGAGTATCGTCATCGTCTGATTCCGAAGCACCTCCCGGCTGAGCGACCGTCTTGGAGTTATCAAGAACGACGTCGCAGGAAGGCACTACGACGTCACCATCGTGATATTCTGTGTCAGATGAAGCGGCAGATATCTTGCGCTTGTGCAGTTTCTTGAGCGAGATCTTATGTCTGAGGCTTTGCTTCCTGTTTTGAGACACTTCTAAAGTAGCAGTGCGCTTTAGAATGTCTTCCAGCTTGCTCAGGTCATCAGAGTTGTCAGAGTCCGACCCTCTCCGTGAAGGCTCCTCGGAAGTAGTAGGAGCACCACTTCTTGCGGCATGCTTCTTCTGCCTGCGACGGGCTCGCCTCTCCTTCTCATTCCTCACCCAAGCCGAGACTTCATCGATCAAGTGATCGATGTGCTTCGAAGAAGTATGTGAATGATCATCGCTCTGCGGAATATCAAGCGATGCTGAAGACTGTGAAGGGTTAATAGCAGGACGTCCGGAAAGTCGATGCGCACTTGGTCCCTTGACACTTGGTCTGCGTGGACTGCGTTCGCCTTCCAGGGTGAAATCCTCGAGGGGCTTTTGTTTGCCCAAAACCAGCGGCGAGATGGTCTCTGCCTTTGGGTCGATTGAGACAGCTATAGGGATGAGACGTGAGCATAGGTATAGGAAAAGAAAGGCCAGTTCTCGGAACAATCGAGGTCCGCAGTAGAAATCTCGATTCGACTAATTGGATGGGCGCAGGAGTGATGAATCGACGTACATTTAGGCTCCGTCTTAGGGCTCGATGCGTAATTCAGTCCAAGGTACGAACTCGGTGAAGCACAAGAGGTCTGTTGAGCTGGGTCTTGAGATTCTTGCTTCAGAATACCTGGCCGAGGCGAAGCATTTCCGGAGACGCTAGAAGGCATCTTGGGCTGGCTGGGATGTATTGCAAGGCAAAGCAGCCTGTAGAGGCAGCTGCTCGGGGTATTTTCAGGGACCAGAAGCTAGATAAGACACCGACGTAATCGGAGTGGAGCGCGGGCGTGGTGCAGTGGGCAGGTCAACAGGATAGCATACACAGGGTGGGAAAACACAGGTGAAGTCCAAAGAAAGTTGGGATTGTGGAATAAATGCCCAACCCGCGAAACAGGGCAGAGGGGCTGGATCCACGTTGCTTATGGGCTTCACATCACATGTGTCACACGCGCTTCCCTCCACGCTCGCTTTTATCTCACAAATCGTCCGTGCCACCGCCCTTCAGGCTGCCTTGTTCGGGCTGGCGCGCCACCGTACACGGTACACCTGCGCTTCACGCCGACTGAGAGATGCGGCTCTGCCCACGTGTCTGACGTGTGCCAAGACCCATGCATGTGAGAATCAATGTGCAAGTCTCGCAGCATAAGTTTGCGTGAGTATGCAGACTATGGCTGATCGATTCATCCACATTTTTCTTACAAGGAAGGGAGTGAGTAGGAGAAACATGTATGCAATTATGAGGAGTATGCTAGGCCATGGTATTTCCTTAGGTCAGAGAAATCCAGTCAGAACGAAAGTGGTATCATCGCGCGCCAAAAATCCCTGAAAGACAAGAGGTAAGAAGTGGAGAGGCAGTATGGCTAAGGCCAAAGGCACCATGGAGGTGCAGCTCCTCGGCAACACAAGGCCATAAGCCTCTCGACAGATCGCACTATGCATAAGATCCCGTCGATCAAGGACATGATGTTCTTCAGACCCTCGGATCTCTCAAGCCTCCTGTTCCTGCGACATCAACCCTCGAGAGCCTTCTGCCGGCGCGATCCGTCCTCTCCTCGGCGATCGGACTGACAGCCTGGCTCCTCTGGTCATTGTATCTTTGTCCGCCGCGTCCAACATTGCTGTGGCCATCAATCTCCACAGCACTGTTTCCGTAACCGTCCTCGTTACCTGCTCCGTGCATGGTCAGACCATCCGCAGCACTGCTCTGCCTCCCGATGTATGACGGCGTTATGCCGGAGTTGTGGTATGGCCCGATCCCAGGTCGTTGCGATGGGTGAGTGTCGGCAGGGTGTGCTGCGTTGATCTTCTCAGGTGGAAAAGCAGAGGATAAAGTATTAGGTGATGCATCGTTGTAGCTGTAGGTCGTCGGAGAGGGTTCGGTGACAGGTTTGCGGTTTGGCGGAGGTGGCATTGCCAAAGCTGGAGGATTGGAGTTGTGTTCGACTGGGTCGAGGAAAGGATTACTTGTGCCTTCTTGAAGGTTGTTTGATGCGTAAAGGGATGACGAAGAAGAGGTTGTGCGTTTGTGATGCTGTTGGTTTGGGGCGGGCCAGAGGGGACTCGGTAGACGTTGTCATTCGAGTGCTGTGATGACTGGGAATGGCCGTTGGTGGAGCTGTGTTGTAGTATCGGAGATACTGGTGAATCGTTGGCGTAGTCGGTCACTGGTGCGGCAGGTCTGAACAGACTCTCCGCCTGGCCAGCAGCGGGTGGACTAGAAAATGCTCCGTAGCCGTCGTTCATGGCTTCAGGGCTACGCTCGGCCAAAGGCGCTGTACCCAGCTGTCGTCGGGCAGTCAGAAGCGCACGCTGATATCTGCTACCAGCCAGACTGAGCTGCTCATTGGTCTCGATAAGCGTCAACATGGTATCATCGTCCGGCGGTGGCGAGTCACAATTAATGTAAACTTGCATGCTTCCTGCGCAGCCTGGCAGCGTTCGCTGAACTCTCTCACCAGCTCATTGCCGACCAGTTCCTCAGGCGGTGATTGCTGGATCAGCTGCAACAGGATCTTAGCCGTGTTGCGCGCTTCTTCGACTCGGCTGGCAAGTTCGTGTGCGGGAGGTAGTTGGTTACGTTGCACGATGCGCTCATTGTTCTGTTGGTGACCACCGTAGCCACCAGGTCCTCGACTACCTCGTGGTGCGTGAAGGCGACCCATGGATCCCTTCTCCTTCCTCCACATTGCGATCAAACCTTGTACTCCGTCATCATGTGCCTTGTTCACTTCCATGGAGTCTAGGGCTTCTCTCAGGATCTGCTGGGTTCCGTGGTCCTTGCATCCCCTCAATAGCTCTTTAACAGTCTTGACAAAGCTCTGGTCAAAGCATCGCGTGAAAGTAGGTCCAGGGTTATCGCTCAGAATGCGCACCAGCATGATCGCGTTGTACTGTACAGCTGGCTTTGTAGCATAGTCGCGACCGAGGAAGTGTTTAATTTGTAGGGCAGCGGCAGAGGCAGCGGCGGGGGATGATTCGGCTGCCTCGACAATGACTGGAAGGTGTAGTACTTCTTCGTCGCGGTTCGCATCAGAGGCTGTTTCGCAGAAGAGTCGGATACTACGGGCAGCATTCGCTTCTGGAGAGTCGACTGGTGCAGAGGACGCCGCTAGGAAACTGTTGGAGTCGCTGCCTGGGAGTTGATTGTCAGTATGAAAGGAGCCTTGTGTCGTGGTTATCCGCTTACTCTTAGACCTGTTGAGAAGGCCGGCGAAGCGCTTCATGGTCGCTGTGAGGTGAGTTGGTTAGGTGGTTGTTGGCGCACAGCTGTAGCTCAGAGCTGCGACTTTAAAGGTGGGCATATGCTTGTTGTTTTAGTAGGGCGATCAATCGTCAAGTCAAAGTGGAGACAAGGGTCTTGAGCTCTGGGGTCGAGCGCGTACAAAAGGCTGGGCGTGACGACGTCGACTCGTTTGTTGCGCCACTGCAGACGCGGCAAAGGGCATACACCACACTTCACATTTCTTGGCTTCTCTGGTATGGGCCGCGTGATCGTAGCACTTCTGGCCACGTAAGGTGGCTGCGCATCCGCACATGCGGCAAGCGTCTACAATGAGCTGGGCTGGAACATAGGACGAAACTAGCAACTTCAAAAGCAGATCGCACACTTCGGGACGGATTAATGAGATCCACAAGTCTATACAATGAATGTTCTTCGGAGACGTGGTACGTCACATTCGACAAAAACTTTCGGCGCATGGTATAGGAAGATGCCGACAGATACATGGCTGACCAGCGAGTGTACCAGGACCGCATCCCATCCTGTGCGAGCAATAATAGTTCTCACTCATGAGTCCGTTAGTATCTCCCATGCTGTCACTAGCTCGTATTGTACTTACAGTCGTTACTTGAAAGTCTGCGAACAGCGTCTCAGCGGCAATCAGTCCCTCAAAGTAGTTGAGAGCTACAGGTAGGACTATACGAGGAGTCAAGACTACTCGGAGTATCCTTGATTATCTCTATAGGAGACAGTCTAATATTTGAAGCTAGATCTGCCGATACTGGCATAATACGACATTGTGATGTTCGCAGACTTATGAGCTAGAACTGTAAGTTAGGTATATGACCAGTGATTCAGCGATGATTTATTCTCAGCCTTGCAGTGACTAGTATCCTTATACCAGTAGCTATTGCTCTAGACAGAGAATTTCGCATCGCGCAACTATGGGATGCCAATGCAAGCAGACTTCAGGGCAGGTTCAAGGTATGCTGCGGATGTATGATGCCTGCTTATCGCCAGCGAGGGAAAGAACAATAGCAACATCAGATTGATGATAGATGGCGAAACAACATATGGTTCTTTCAAAGATCACATGTATTCACATGAGTGGCAGTGTCTTGTAGCGGCGGTCAGTATTGCACAAGATGAGGTGAAGTCGAAGCCACATGGCAAACGCGACTTCCACAGACAGGCAAGACGGTCTTGCCACTATTCATGGACGACCAACTCCAAATGCCAACCGCTTACATCAGACACTCTCAGAATTTCCCTTCCGCATATACACTCGTCCTGGCATATCGCTCAGGTTGCCTCGATGTTTGCGCCTGCATCGTTGGCCAGCCCACGGCCTGGCAGCGCCGCTGTGAGAAGCGCAACCGAGAAGTCGTAGGTCGCAGAACGTAGCAGAAGCCGTTCGACTAGCATGCTGACTATAAAAGCAGTCGCTCGCCCAGCCCTATCCGCATCCGCCGCCATAGGCGATCGTACACCATCTCAGCGCCTCTTGGGACCCGAGTGAACGCTTTTCCCAACCCGATTGGCCTGCCGCCCACGCCAGCGCTCAAGAAGTCGCCCTCACAGAGCAGTGACAAAGAGAATGCGCCGCCAATCCGATGCACTTCCTCAAACTCCGCGCCGATACTATATGGCAGCAGTAACAAGTCCCAGGGCAGATTGCCCGAGTCTCCCAAACGCCCACGCATCTTCCACACGACGTCGATCTTCAATGATCGCTTTTTAGACCTGCCACCACTACCGGATGCCTGGACGACACAGCACGACAGAGCGATTTGTTTGCTAGATGCAAAGAACTATTCGCATCCCGCAATTGTGGCCAAATTACGTCGAGTCTTTCCAGAGTTGAGAGGCACACTCACACCATTGATGATCGACAAGCGACTGCGAATTCTGGACCAGAATGTAGAGCTTGACTATTGGCGCACCAACCACCGCGCATACTCAATGACGTCCAAGACTGATGATCAGATTCCTGCTTTCAAGGAAGTCGCCACGCCGACGAAGGCGTCCAAGGCATCACGCTTCATGGATGCGGTGCTCGGAAAAAAGCCGGAGCCTCGTGCTGCAGCAAAAGGCCTTGGGATGAGGTTTCGATTCGACAGAGAGTGAGAGGAGTGACCGTCGTATCAACGATGCTAATGTTTAATGGTCCCGGCTACAAGTTTGTTCGCGTTCTCGGGCTTTCTCACCCGTGTGGTGACTGCTTCGACTTCTATTTCATATACTTGATTCCATCCTATCATGATGTAGATAGCTTGACCTCAGAGCGTTGCTTGCTGATAGCATCAACTATACCTAGGTAGTTATGGCGAACTGCATTTCGATCAGCCTTAATACCCAAGAAGACCATTTGAATGCTTGTCAGCTCTCAATGTGTGCTTTGTCAATGTGGCGCTAGAGAAAAGCTTTGGACCACGAGCTTAACTCTGATGTTGTTTTGCAGAATGAACGTATACCCACGTTTCGCCATCGCCCTGTGCTTCTGAGAATCCAATCGAAAGCAGCGGGCTCGTCTGAGACTACATACGTCAAGCAAATCTGATCATTATGTCGACACACTCAATGCGCATACAGTGTTCGCCTGGAGTCCGCAAAGAGCATCACTATGGCCTCTGTAGCCACTCCTAATTCTTTGCCTGTCAGTATCCTCACGTGCATCCATAGAGATCCGGCGGGCTCTAAAGTCATTCTCAATGGTGCATGAGCCCAATGTTGAGATAATGGCTGCCAGTATATGCGTCAGAGGGTCGTGTGCTTTCACCAGTGTCTCAATGGTGCATAAATCTAATACTGAGTCAATGGCTGCCAGTACGAGCTTTTATCGTGGTCCATGTTGGAACCAACAGCGTGTTAACCTTGTGTTTTCCTTGCTTGCATGTTCCGTGTCTCCCGCTGGTCCAACCATTAGCGTCCGTCGCAAAACGACCAGTCTCAGCTTACGCAACCGCGGGATGCTTGCCTCATACTTGACTGACCTCGGACTATCGTCTATGGTAAAACTAGAGTAACGGTATCGTGGCCGAGGAGGAGGGTTGATACATGAGGTTAAGACTCACTCAGATATCATGATAGATTATTGCGGTAATGTTCTGTCCGATGCTAATGGTTGGACCATTCTGGTAACACGATATTTGATGGTGCACAGTGCATCTGTCTTGTAGGTATGGAAGTTTTAAGCGATCGATGCTTCCATCTTCCATCTTCGCCCTCGATTACTCAAAGCACGTACACTCGGGGCTCATTTTCCCCATTGATTAGATTTCCTCTGCCTTGATCAACACGTCTGTTATGAACAGCATAAATTGCTTCCTGTCCCGCGGCGAGCACGATTCCGACCGCTACGAGAAGTATCATATACAACAGCCCATTGTCGTAGTGTGGCGCATCGTTGCCTTGAAAGAGCTGTGTTCCGACCATCAACCCACTAATGGCACACATGACCCACGTGGCAATAGCTATACTGCGCTCGCCTGAATACTTGCAGTTCAATTGGAACCCTGTGCAGACAGTCAGAAAGGTCGAGCTTGCTCGAGGATAATTGATGATCATTGACTTACATGTATTATGGATTGGATGATAGCCTACAGCAAAAGCATTGACTGCTGTCCATAGACCCCATTTCCCCCATCGGCCGACTGAAGGTTGCACTTGTCGAGCAACGATAAGTGTGATCAGGTAGCATGCTTGTGCAAACATGACGCATAGCCCGCGACTTGGTCAGGTCGCTGAGTCTTGCAAACAAGAAGACTACTACAAGGGCCAAAGATGCCCCGACGGTTGCAAGTGCATTCGCAGCAGTCCGATCAAATCCCAGATCAACATAAATCGATGGCGTGTAAGTTGTCAGAGGGCTCCATGTTGCGAACACACAGAATGTTGACAACAACAATGGCCAACGCTTGTAATGCAGAACCGTCTGACGGACAAGCTTCCACGGTATAGCAATGCCTTTCGAGCCAGCATGTCTCTCGAAGTCATCCTCGAAGAGCCTTTCTCGAAGGATATACTGGTCCTGTTTGCTGAACGCTACGATACCTTTCGTCAGAAGCGGACGTGGCACATCCGGCGAACCAGGCAGCACCGACAGCAAAAGGATTCCCACCATCAAGGTGAGTATCCCTTCCAAAAGAAACAGCCATTGCCAGCCCGCAAGGTCTCCAACGCCGTCCATCTGTAGAATTCCAGAAGCCAATATCGGACTGAGAGCATTGCCGCCAAACATGCCAAAGAAGAAGAATGCCAGTCTGGTTCCGAGCTCGCGCTTTCGGTACCATGTTGATAGTGTATAGATCGATCCAGGGATGTAGCCAGCTTCTGTAAGGCCAAGCAGACTTCTTATCACAAGGTATCCGTTGCGATCTCTGACGAGTACCTGCAGTGTCGCAACAATTCCGAAAACGAGCACTTGTGTTGCAATCCATTTCCGTGGTCCCAGCCTTTGCAGGATTAGATTGAACGGAATCTCTAGCACTACCGTGCCGAGATACATCATCTGGTTGCCCAGATTTATAGTGCTTTGGTCGATCTCAAGCGTTTCTCGGTAGCCTGCTGTAAGAGCGCTAGCTAGATTCATGCGATCCAATTGGAAAACAAGTAAACCCAGAAAGAGGAGCGGAAGAACGGTCATGTCGATCTTTCGAACTGCTTTCTTTTCTTCGGATAGCAGCCATGTAGGTTTGACGTCGTTGTTGAAGTCTTGATCGATTTCTGTGGCCTGGGTTGAAGCATGCTTTTCGATCTGGGAATTGTCGTTCAGCGACATCCTTATGGGCTAGCTGTGATCAGCAATAACGATCTGTCAGTATGGATCAGCGTCTTGGGACGTGAAAAGAAGTTCATTGTATCGATTGAGTGTGGTTGTATGATTCAATGCACTGCAGCACCTTGATGGCCATGCCAAAGCGTCCTGCGCTAGTCTATCGGAATTCTGCGAAAGGCATCGCAACGCAGAGCAACGGGCGTCTAATGATACATATCAACTATTCTCAATAGATTTGATGTGTCTTCGGTGGTGATATGGATACGCGCAGCTTTGCGAACGAGGAATCGTGACAATCCTGAGGTTGCGCCGTCTTCGCACCGAATTATTGTTGAAGACTCGACCGTCATGCATTCAATACGTCGCAATCAGCCTGTAATGTGGACTCAATCACCCAACATTTTCCGTAAAGTATGCCAAATCACATCTCCTTCGCTGTTTGTCCTAGCAGGGTGACTGCAGGCGAGCCATTGTCATCGTGGTACTCTGTACGACTGTGGAGAATACCTTTCTGTGCGCTACGGCAGCAGCATGCTGTCTAAATGCTTTTCTTCCAATGTTGTATTCACACCCCAACGCCATGCGGTTAACAAATCCGATCCAAAGTAAATTCCCCTTCCACGCTCGTGGCTTTAGCTAGATGTCTCATGAGTTCTCGCCGACCGTTTGCTGTAGAGAAAGAATATCAGTCAGTGACAACGTTCCAAGTTCCGATTAAGACGATCGCGGAGCCAGGAGGCACGGGTCGCGAGATTGAACATAAAGATAAGGAGGAAAAGGAAAGGGAACCGAAACTTACCACAAGCCAATCCATGCCCTCGTTCACACCCCTCCCATCCACCGCGCTACAAGCCATGATACTCCAATTCCGATCCTTCAACTCTCCCAACCGCAACGCCTCACTGATCTCACCCGCACCCTTCGCACCAGGCTGATCCTGCTTATTCGCGAAAACCAACAGCGCCGCATCCCTCAGCTCCTCTTCCCCAAGCATAGCGCTCAGCTCCTCCGCCGCCGTCCCCAGTCGTTCGATATCCGTGCTATCCACAACGAATACCACAGCGGCGGTGTTGCTGTAGTAGCATCGCCAGTACGGCCGGATGCTCGTTTGTCCGCCCAGATCCCAGACGTTGAAGTTGAGGTTTTTGTAGGTTACGGATTCGACGTTGAAGCCTATTGTTGGGATTGTGGTTACTACTTCGCCGATTTTCAGGCGGTAGAGGAGGGTCGTTTTGCCGGCGTTGTCCAGGCCGAGGATGAGGATGCGGATTTCTTTGGACGACCAGAGGAGGCGCGAGAAGAGGGAGAGTGCGCCGCCCATTGTGATTGCGTATGTGTGGTTGTTGGGGTTGGTATTCCCGGTTGTGTAAGAGAAGTGGTCAGTCCGTATGTTGCGAGTCGGAGTGCTTTAGATCCAGGGACTGGGAGGGTTGATGCGTAGTCGTCAGCCAGTAGGCGATGGTCGGGCTGTGACTAATATGTATGAAGTTGCTTCTTTGCTCAAGTCGTTAGACTGGAATGGACAACAGAGTCCAAAAGTGCGGTGTGATTAGTGCAAGTGCTGGTGTTGACAAGTCGTCGGATTGCTTAGAAACGTCGTAACCCCTCGGTCTGCTCTCGGCTTCAGTTCCGAGAACCCTCTCTCTCCTGCCTGAGCTCTCAGCAGTTCGCCAAGGCTCTTTCCCGAAGCCGCCGTGCCTTTGAAGCTATTTCTTCCAGCTTCCCATCTTCAGAAAGATATCCATCCCTTTGGGAGGGGAATCCTACCAACAACACCGTTCGCATGGCAGCAATACGGTTTCAATTCATCATTCTGCCATGCAGCTGCGTCGATCCAGTCTAAGAAGATAGATCGGCGCGAATATTTCAAAGGTACGCTATATACAATCTCTTTCCGTCTACACTCGCAACCCATATTTTTTGGTGATGATACTATGTTTTTGTGGAGGCTCTCTCGATGAAGCCAAAAACGCTTTTAGTCAAGCTCAACAGTCTGATAAAGACAAATGATACCACGCTTTGCTGTTGTTGTTAATTCCAAAAAGCAATTCGCTAACAGGATTCGATACAGGTTTGAAATTTGTCTCTTTCCAAAGGAGGAGGTCTATCCAAAGCTCTATCCTGCTCGCACAATCTAGTCTTTGTCTGATCCGTCCATCTGGCGTGGTCATAATCCGGTCATGTACATACTTCGTTATAACAACAGACTTCTACGCACCAACTGCTTGCAGGCTCTTCACAGTGTCCTTGATGCTCTCGTCCAGTGACTTGAATTTGATACCCAATGTCTCGATAGTGCGCTTGTTGTTGTACTTGTACACGCCCTCCGACGGGTAGTCGCCGCCAGGTGTGCTTGCAGTGGGCAGGCCGTCCTTGTACTGAGGGTAATTCTTCTCGATGATCTGGGCGATCTCCTTGTTGGAGAAGTAGCCGGCGGTGATGAAGAAGCGCTTGTTGGCAGCATCGTCCTTCTCGATCGCAGCAACGTGGCAGTCGGCGAGATCACGCACATCGACCCAAAGGTATGTGCCAGTGGGTGGAATCTCCTCTTTGGCCTTGCCGAGCATGATGTCACGAATGCGCTGGTTGGAGGTGTTGAGCCCATCCAGGCTGTTCAGGTAGTGCACGATGGGACCCAGGACGAGTGGCGGGCACATGTAGCAATGGTGAAGTTAGGCTTCTCCTTCTCAAGGAAGTCCCAGGCTGCGCGCTCGGCGAAGGTCTTGCTGGCGCGGTAACCATTGGCAGGGTTCTCAACGGCCTGCTCAGCAGTAAGCGGGTTCCAGTCCTCTTCGCTGTAAGTGTGCTCCGGCCAGTTGCCCTTGAACGGGTTGACGATTGAGGCGAAGGACGAAGTGATGACGACGCGCTTGACGCTGGGAGCCGATTTCTTGATCGACTTCAGGATGCCGGTAGTACCAATGACGGCAGGGTCAAGGAGTTCCTTCGAGGCGGTTAGTCTTGGTCGATCAGGATCATCGAGGTCAGCATACCTTCTGAACATCAGTCACATTGAAGTGGAATGGACTGGCAGTGTGGATGACGGCCTCGAATGGTGGATCCGAAACTACGGCCTTGTCGAAAGCGTTCTCCTGAGCGATGTCTTCGACGATGGCAAAGTCAAGCTTGTCAGAGCCATACTTGGAGTGGGCCTGCTTGATCTTGTCGGCCTTCTCCTGTGATCTAACAGTGGTGACGACACTGTGGCCATGCTTAAGAAGAATATCAAGAACGTGAGCAGCAATGAAGCCGCTACCGCCAGTGAGGAGTACGCGAGTCATGGTTGGTTTATGTAGGAGATGATGAGTTGTTGCAAGAGAAGTAAGTCTTGGTATCATGGAGGATTATATACGTGTTCTCAGAGCAGCTTATCTCCCGTGTGTAATGGCGATTTGGAAGTGGTGGTGGTGCCAGTGGATAAAGTTGCGATGATGCAAGCGACTCACTCCACATGCAGCTGCCGAAGCCGAAGCCGGTCCCTTGCTCTGCTTGCGCCAGAAAAGGAAGTCCATTGGTGCTGTCGCATAAATAATCCTGCGAAATACACCATGCGCCATTCCTTATGCCCATCTTGAAGCCGCACACCGTCGCGCCTCTCCCGTCAAGGCAGCTTGCTATACACACTCCGACGTGCTTACGTGTGCAAACACGCTGCCGCCACGATGCTGCCGCCTACGAATCGACGCTGGCACCAGACCTCCATGACCTGCAACCCAACCTAAGTACAGAAACGAGCGACTACACAACATTGTCAAGAGCTCGCAAACATGGCTTCAAGAGCCTCCCTATCTCGCCTCTCATGCGAGACGGCAGTGCGAGGAAGCCTCGCAAGCCGGTCGTAAAGCAAGATGATACACTGGCGGAACATTTTCGCAAGGAGGTTGCGACGAACATGTATGGTATGGACATATAACGTCTTATCGTTTGGATAAAACGCTAATTTGCGATCTAGCGCATGCACTGGCGACTCCCATCCGACATTGCAGCCTCACAATGGCCCGTCTGCCATCACACTTTCTCCTGCCGTTTGCTACGACCGTCGAAAAACCTCCAGCTGTTCCTGGAGCTCAGCCTCCAAAGCTGAAAGCTGTCATAAAGCCTGGTCGCAGCAATGACTACGCCGAACACACACTTGCGCAGACGAGCTACGTCCTCAATCGCCAAGATATGGTTCGCCATTTAGCGCGCAAGAGACACTGGACGATCTTGATCACGGAAAGACAAAAGGGAAAGCTCGCTACAATGGCGAGCCGAAGTCCCAGTCGCAAAAAGCTGGTTCAGAACACTGGACTGGGAAGATCAGGTAGATGCGACAGTGCAATGTTGGAGGGAAGGCCGTGACGGCTGTAAAACGCGCAATGAAAGCGTACGCCAAAGTCCTCAGAACTCGCAGGAGCGCATACCTTGACGCTGAATTTCGGAAGACCAGGTTTGGACGGTTCTGCAAGCGAAGTGCAGGATGGAGGAGGCGACCACATCTATGAGCTACCAGAGCTCTTATCGCCTGAAGGCTTGACTTCCGTAAAGGCAGCGGTTGAAGGAGAATCGAGAGACGCCCTTCGCATCGCAAAAGGTCAGGAAGCGTGTCGAGCCCAGCTGGCGCTCGAACGACTCAAGGCCTACAAGGATTCAAACGACATTCTCAAAGCACTGCCTAAAGTGCAGAATCCACCTGGCTCAAGAGAAGCACGGGAAGAGAGACGTGCCGCGCAGCTTCGAACTCGGCAAGAAGAAGAAGAAGCAGAGGACCATGTAGAAGATAGTTGATACCCGATGAATATGAGATATGCGATAGTTCCCGAGGTTCGGTCACGCGTCTATGCACTTCCGGAGCGAATGCGGATGTTTCGTCGGAGTCTAGTTGTGACCTCTGTTTGCGTGCAAAAGTCTACGGACGATGTCGGGTCTGGTCGTTGATACCTTAAAAGGGCAATCACATCCTGGCGTGCAATATCCGAACAGACTTTGCCCAGCTTGTTGAAGTCTGCGCATGTCGTCTCTCAATTGCCTCCCTCGTGAATAAATTTCCTCACGCTCTATAGGCATAACAACCACTATTGGGTTGTCGAAAACTGATCGTCATCTCCCTGGTGCGTATGCTCAGATTTGATTTTAATAGCTGCTAGTATGAGCACACCAGTATCTCGTTGATCAGCGTACGTTCATCGCCGTCTCACGGGCGCGTAGGCGCAGAAACGTATCAATGGTTGCTAGTACGCGCAGACCAGTCCTTGCCCAACCAAAGTACGTCCGTCGCCATCTCTCTAGTGTATTGCGCCTACGATTGGGTTGATAGCTTCTGTAAAGCATACTGGCAAGTACAAGATCATCAAAATTCGTTGCTAAGGTATCTCGCGGGTCAACATCTGAGCGTCCGAAGACACGAAGGCATGCGTAGGTAAACTTATGTCACAGCGCTCATGCACAGACTTTGCACTCTATTTCCCCGGCCTCGGCAGAGACATACTGTGGGGAAGGCGCGTCAGAGGAGCGTGGGAGGATGATCGACATGTGAAGGCCGCCCCAGCTTCCGGCTTGTGATATTTTCTCGAAGCTCGACCGAGAATGGCCGCGGCACGCAGGAGCTGAAGAAACGCGTCTCTCTCCAAAGCCTAGGCATGGACGATTTGACTCATTCAGCTATGCGATATGTCCCGATGGCTTTTTCTTGCTCCCTCGGTCACACGCCGAGTCTCTGAGAGAGGCACGCCGAGACAGGGTCGAGCAGCAGGAGCAGCATCCGAGGTAGATCTTCCATTCGCCCTTGTACCCGCTCGCCCTGGGCCTCGAAGACCTGAGCCAACTCCGAAAACGAAAACGCTTGGCTTCGATGCTGAACCTACGTAATAAGACGCGAATGACCAGCTGCTGGTAGCTTTCTGACCTCTAGAGGTTTGTCTCGTTTTCGTTGCCTTTCACCTGTATCCTTGCTCTTGTTGCTCTTGCACAGCCTGTGCTATCTCGCTATCGAAGAAAGAAAGGAAGAGCGTCGCTATTGCTTGGAATTGAAAGAGCAACACTTTACGACTCGACAGGACCAGGAACACCACACCTTCGTGATCGCATGAACAGCACATCACAACAAGCATGTCAGCAAAAACCGTAGCAGGGCCTTCGGGCAAGAAACCAGCTTCCGCGGCAACAAACCTCATAGCTGGCGGTGGTGCTGGCATGATGGAAGCTCTGGCATGCCACCCACTCGACACAATCAAAGTGCGCATGCAGCTCTCACGGCGAGCGCGGGCTCCGGGTGCAAAACGACGAGGCTTTATCGCGACTGGTACTGAGATCGTGAAGCGAGAATCTCCGCTTGCGCTATACAAAGGTCTGGGAGCTGTCATGACTGGCATCGTCCCAAAGATGGCTATCCGCTTTACCAGCTACGAGTGGTACAAGCAGCTCCTCGCGACAGACAGCGGCACCATTTCCGGCGGCAGCAACTTCCTGGCCGGTCTTGCCGCGGGTGTCACAGAAGCTGTCGCCGTCGTGTGTCCCATGGAGGTCGTCAAGATTCGCCTGCAGAGCCAGTACCATAGCATGAGCGACCCGCTAGACGTGCCAAAATATCGCAACGCCGCTCACGCCGCTTTCACGGTTGTCCGCGAGGAAGGCTTTGGCGCGCTGTATCGCGGTGTCTCTTTGACTGCGCTGCGCCAGGGCACGAACCAGGCTGCGAACTTCACCGCGTATACAGAGCTGAAAGACTGGGTCCAGAAGAACAACGCAGATCCTACAGCCCAGCTGCCTGGTTGGCAAACGAGTATCATTGGCCTGATCTCAGGTGCCGTGGGACCCTTCTCCAACGCCCCCATCGACACGATCAAGACCCGCTTGCAAAAGATGCCCGCTGAGCCTGGACAAACAGCATTGGGCCGCATCACCGCGATCGCGTCACAAATGTGGAAGGTCGAGGGCATCCGGGCTTTCTGGATGGGCATCACACCGCGTGTGATGCGCGTTGCGCCAGGCCAGGCAGTCACCTTTACGGTGTACGAGTACTTGAAGGATATTCTAGAGAAGGGCAGGGACTACCTGCCAGGCGACAAGTATGAGGAGTAAAGGCGTTGGTCGAGCTGTTGTAAAGATGGAAGATACCAAAGAGTTGAGTTTAGCGCGCCAGATATCATGTTGGACCTTGTATACATTTCTTTCCGTTACCAGTTTACTGACTCTCAATGCTGTGGGGTTTTGCTCGTTTACAACTTCGTGCAGGCTGGCTGCATTCCTCCGGCGACTAATCTTGTAGAGACATGCTTTTTTTATGGGGCATGTGAAGGCCAGCTCGTATTGTTTTCGTTTCTCATAAATCGTGATCATGAACGTTTGCAGCAGTCCTCGAAAGCTCAAAGACCACTCTGATGCAGCGCAGCATGCGCCACCTCAGTTTGCAGCTGCTCTTGCAACTGCTGCTCCGACGATGATGGCTCATATTCGTGCAAATTTTGGTCAATGTGCGTCGTGTACTGCGGCAAAGACTGCTGTTGTTGCTGCACGGCCAGCTCCATTGCTGCAGACATGTGTAGATCGGCTCGAGACGATGTCTCTGAATCATTACGTTGCCGCTTCCGTGAACTGGCAGGGGCTTTCTTGCCTACACGCAACGCTTCCTGTCGAACTTGCTCCTGTGCAACAGCTGGGTCAAGCTGCTCGCCGCGTTCCTCAGCTTCGATGACTTTAAGCCATTTGCGCTTGATCTTGGAGCATGTCGTCGTGCTGCAGACCATGCCGAAGCGGTCGTGTATAAACCAGACCATGTCGTCCAGGAAGCGTTCGCGGTTCTTGGGGTCTTGTAGCCATGCTCGTATTTCCTACACGTTCGTGTCAGAGATTGATTGTGCTTTGCTTGCATCACAACAACGCGGCGTCACATAATCGCAAGCCTACCTGTTCTTGCTCAGCAGTCATCACCTTTGGTCTGCCATTCTTTTTGTTTGTCTCTGGTGGAGCATACGCGGTGCCGTGCTGCTGCAGGCATCGCTTCATACGATAGATGGAGCTTCGCCCAACCTTCAGCCGCCGATGGATTGTAGTGGGATCGATCCCGGCTTCTAGGAACTCGATATCTGTTTTGCACATCGGCGTTCTGTTTACCACTGCCAGGCATGGCGACTAGCGGAAGTATATGGTACGAGCGGCAAACGTCCCACAGGTTGATGGTCCCAGGATTTTCTGTTACGAGGAGAGGGAGATGGTGGCTGGAGAAAGTGCTGGTGTTTCGCGGCTTGAGCATGACGCTTGCCCGCTTTGGTTGGGGCCTGCTGAGCTGAAATCATGCGCAAAAAAGGCCGCCTTCCTCTACAGTCGTTGAACACAAGTCTGCATATAGCATTTCAGCGGTAACTATATCTCCAAAGTTAGACAAAGATCAAAGGTAAGACTCTGCTAATGCCCGAGCTTTTGCTGAGTGTCTTGCTCGATCTCGATGGGACGAAGTTCAAGGCCTGTGCCCAAGTCTGCTGTAACTTGCGCATTCGGCATGTGCAGACTTAAGAGCCAGTATCAAAAGAACTTCATTCTTCATTCTTCAAGTATCTCACTACATCTATTAAAATTACTTCCAGGTTACCAATGTCCCGCAAAATCCAGTTCTGTACCCCTGCAACCTCACATCACTTCTAACACAAGAAGTCTATGGGGCCTACTTCGAACAAGAAATGACTCCAACTGCCTGGCCCGTCCATTCGCTATCTGAATTGCTGAGATCGCTAGCAATGAAATCGGCATTCTGCTCAAGTGTGGTCTCGTAGCGGCTGGAGTTCATCCCTATCACGATGATCTTGCCGATGAAGGGAATATGCTTCATCCAGGATTCCTTCCATCGTGGCGGGGTGCCCGCACTTGCGATGAGTTCTTCCTTGGGCCCTGTGCCTGGCAACGAGACTTGTGGAGACTCGGCTGTCATTGTTTGAGGACATAGCATTGACCAGTCCACAGTGGTTGGAGGAAGCTCTTTGAGGAGCTGCAGATTTTGGCGGTGTTCGAGGAATATTGGAATGCTGTGAATTGTCAGTACGTGTTCACACTTGTACTACTCCATGCTCTCTTCGCTGCGTTCGTCCTGCGTAGATACTTCGAATGTGCTCATGGGCAATCACTTACTAATCTGACAGCATCGATTGCGTTCCCGGGTAATATGACACGCTTTGCCCGCCCAAGAACCATACTCTCAAAGGATGGTTTCTCTCTGTGCCAGCTTCTCGAACAGCATCAAACACTGCGCGGAAGATCTTTGGCAAGTCACTTTTTCCCCACGGCGCCATAGCCGCAACCCCAGCTGTGTTCACAACGGCATCGCATTTGTGCTCGACTATAGCTTTCTTGATCGCACGCGAATCGGTGGCGTCGCCTTGCACGACTGTGATCTGCTCGTAGACAGTTGCAGGAAGAAGTGATTCGAGCTTAACCGCAGACCGCACGCATGTGACTATGCTGTGTCCGTGAGTGAGCAGTGCAGGAACCAGGCGCGAACCAAGATTACCAGTTGCTCCGAGCAGAAGAACTTTCATGGTGATATGTTGGTATGTTACTTCTTGTCAAATCGACTCAAGAAATCCAGCGCTGGCGGTCGCTAGCTGTTGTTTGGCTGGAACGTGACGATCACGGTTGTTGCAAGCAAGACTGAAGATGTAATGCAGATTTCATCTCGGTCATGATGTTAACCTCCTTATATAATAATTTTCCAGCATGCCCAACAGTACAGCAGTGGTATACCGAGTCCGGGGAGTTGTTGTTCGGCCGAGACCGTATGGGTGTAAGCGGGGCTACAACGACTGGCCATAAACCCGGCCTTTCCATCAACGCCTTCTTTTAGTCATCAACTCGCATATTTTGCCTTCTATACACCTTATGCGCAATGGTCATCCTGTGAGGGCGAAGTCAAGGCCTATCACCCTCGTCGTCTGCCCAGTAAAGCTTACCATGGCTCCGCAATGGGCAAATGAGCCTTATCAACTGATCTCTACCAATAGTTTCTCTCGGGATGTACGTTTGGCGACATAAGCCCTTTACACACGCACCGTTGACCTCTGCTTTACAGAAAACTCACGAAGCCTACTACGTTGCGACGCAAATGGCCCTTGCACACAATGGCATCATTCGCGGACTCAACTCGATCTATTTGCAATCGACTAAGCTACCTCAAAACGATGTCACCGTAGCGCGAGGATTTCTTGACATATTGCCAGTGCTGGAGTGAGTCTATGCACCACCATCACGACGCGGAAGAAAAGGAATTCTTTCCCAGTATCGAAGCGATCTCTGGCATAGAGGGTCTCATGAACCAGAACGTCGAGCAGCATCGAGCTTTCACTCCCGGCTTCGAGCTATTCGAAAGCTACTGCCGAACTTGTCCGCCAGCTGAGTACAATGGACAAAAGCTCAAGAGCCTCGTCGAAGGTTTCGCCGAGCCGTTGACTCGACATCTATACGACGAGATAGACACCTTACGCGCACTCGATAAGTATGACAGTGCACGCATCCGGCAGGCATATCAGCGTCTTGAAAAGTTGTTGATGGCTACAGATAATGTAGGTCCAATGCAAAAGAAAGCTATTGTGAACACAGCTAATTCATACCAAGCAACGCATCGCACCTTTGGTCTTCGGGACTGCAGATCGGAGCTTCGAAGGGGAATCCACGACTTCCCTTCGGTGCCGTTCTTCGTACCTTACGTGATACATTATGTCTTCGCCAGGCGATACCGTGGAGCTTGGCGCTTCAATCCTTGCACATTATGGAGAGACCGCAGAGATCTGGCGTACTCATAGTAGTGCTCTCGCGGGTGAGTAGTCAATGGCTAACGGCATTTTGGATTTGGATCGAGCTGCACCCTGAGATAGTCTGGTGTTGCATCACTTACATCTACTCTGTCTTGACATATCATCTTAGTGTGCCGAGTGGCCGGTTTCAAGTGCTGTGCTTATCAGTATTGGCATAGAACTTTACTAGGAGAATGATGTGCATGCATAAAAGGTAGTATCTCAACGGCTGCTGTAATCATCTTCTGTTCTTGTGCTTGTTGGTATAGCCATAAATATCAATAGGAATACGATGTGACCACATTAGTATCTCAGTGGCCGACGTAGTTCTTTTCAGTTTTGTGCCTGTGAGTATAGGCATGAATATCGATAGGAATAGGACACAATCGCATCAGTATCTCAATGGTACATATGAAGTGAATTTAGATCGATAGCTACTAGTACAAGCATTAGGAAATACGTCAAGCGAGGCGCAGATTTCATTGAGTGAGAATTTGCAGCAACGATTTATATTCGATCATGGTATCGTTATGGAGGATTCAAAACTTTTAGACTTGACGTCAAGACAATTACATGAGCGGTCTCTTACGCACCATGATTCTCTAATAATCGTCACCCCTCGACACGACCTCCTTGACATTCGGCCTAAGCAGAATCGTGTGCTCGTACTGCGCCGTGTAGCTGCCCTTAACATCCACAAGCGGCGGGTAGTCTTGTACGATACCGCTCTGCACCAAGTTGTTCAGGCCGAGCAAGTACTTTTCGTGACCCAGACGATCCAAGTAGCGGCGACAGAACGGCAAGGTTCCGAAGTTCTTGTCAATGCTCTTGAGCAAGGTCTTTGCGCTCTGCACGCGCAGAGCGACTTTAGGCGCGTCGTCGACCTTGGCGTAGTGCGAGCACTCCATGTCCTCGTGGACGTAGCCCTTACCCGTGCTGCCGAAGGTCTCGATGGCGTAGACCTCGCCTTCTTCCATCTTCTCTGTGGTGGCGCTCTTGACGATGGGCACGCTCTTGCCGGCGCTGCCGCCGTGGATGCTGTGCTGCGTGATGGTGTGGCCGTTGAGGTTGCGGATGCACTTGACCGGGTGGACCTTGCCGTCGAGCTCGACCTCGTACGATTCCATGGCTTCTTGAATGCCTTCGCCGATTTCGCCGAGGCGGGCGTCGATTCCTGCGAGGCGAATACCGGTGTTGGTCGCATCCTTGACGGCTGCGAGCAGAGGGTCGTATCTGGGCTCGAAAGCGACTGTGAAAGCACTGTCGACGATACGGCCGTTTAAATGCACACCGAAATCGACCTTCATGACGTCCTCCTGGTTCAGGACCATCTTGTTGCCGGCGTTCGGGGTGTAGTGTGCGGCGCAGTGGTTGATGCTCAGACCTGTAGGGAAAGCAACACCGCCGAGGATGTTGTCTCCCTCTTCCAGACCTTGGTGTCCGGTGAGAGCTCTTGTGCCGTTCTCGATCATCTCCGCGATCTCAGTCAAGCTCATGCCGGGCTTGATGTTCTGCTGTGCGTACTTTCGGACCTCCCTGTGCACCTCGGCGGCCTGGCGGTACTCGGTAAGGAACTCCATGTTGTCGCGGTCCCATCGCCCTTTTCTCCTCATTGGTGGTGCGGTATGAGTTGTCGTTCAGGTAGTCGACTTCCTCCCGATCGGGTAGGAGCCATTAGGGAAAAGCTTCGACACTTCTGTGCGTGGAGGACTCGATTGTGCATTCGCTCCTCCGCCAGCCTTCTTCTTCTTGCGCGGCTTTCTCTTCTTCTTTTTCTTAGCGGCGCCCTCGCCAGCGCCCTCGCCGCCCTCCTCTGCCTCGTCGTCGTCCGAGTCGCCGTTCTCTACTTCATTTTTTCCGTTTGGGGCGTCGACCTTAGCTGGCGCATCCTTTCCAGAAATGTCGAGATTGGCCATGCCATTCTCCGGGGCGACGGCGGTCATTTTGACTGCAATATCCTTGACCAGGAAATGGAGGTCGGCTCGGAAGATTCAAGATCGAAAATCGCGAAGGCTTCACGAAGCCGGACCCTGCCCCACCAAATCGTCACACCAAATGGTTTCACCAGAGTCGCATGGTTGCAGATGAACAGGTACATGGGCTCGCGGAATCTACGTGTACAGTAATACTTCGAAAAGTGTATCTACATCCGAATATATGGTCGTCATAGGACAGGTAATGAACGCAGATGTCACGTGATCAAATCCTAAGCAGATGAATAGATACGGTGAACGGATGGAGACATATCTTTCAGGCTGGGGACCACTTGGGTGGCGGCATCATTTATTTGTGGTTGTATATATCGTCGGCATCATTCGTGCTTCTGCTTCGTCTAAGTCATCCTCGAGTTTTTTCGAGTCCCAGCTCCTCCGACTTCTACAAGATGACCGAAGCCGAAGGTGGTCTTGATGGAGCGCACGTAGTACTCCTCCCAGTTGCGCTTTGTCGGCTCCTCCTGGCCGATGGGCACGCCAACCCAGTCGACGCGCATGATGGTCACGGCGTCGACGTCGTTCTGCTCAAACTTGATCTTCATGGTGCTGAAGTGGCCCTGAGGCCACTGGGCGAGGCGCCACTTCTGCTCAATGTAGGTAGGCTCCTCAAGCTTGCTGAACTCGCCAGAGACGTTGCCACCGAAGATCTCCAAACTTGCCACCTTCCTTTGCACCCTCGAAGACCTTGGGAGGCGCACGAGTGAAAGCAGCGATCCGTTGGGGGTCGGTAAATGTGAGGAAGAGCTGGTCGGCAGTGGTACGGAACTCCTGCTGATCGCTGAGCGAAGTCACGTTGACATGTGAGCCACCGGCAGTGGCGGTGGTGGAGGAGCTTGCCGACTCATCCTTGGACTTGTTGACGGAGGAGCTCTGCATGATGCGCGGTGTGCTGAAGCCCGACGAAGGGTTGCTACCAGGGGCATGTTGGAGGTCCTTGCCGTGCTTCTCGATGAGGGTCGGGGCAATCTTGGTGAGCTTCTGGCGGACCTGCGGGACAATCTGCGCACGCACAAGATCCTTCACGGGCTGTTTGGATGAATCTTCACCGTAGAGTTCTACTTCGAAGACGTACTCGTCTTCTTCGGTGTCATGAGCGACCTCAGGAATGGTGATGGTTCCGCTCACGTCCGAGGTCTCCTCGCCCTTTTGCACTTTGCCGGTATATTCTAATTGAAGCTTCACGTCGAAGATGGTGATGACCTTGTTCTTCCTTTGAGAGACGTCGACATCACCATCCATGGAAAGAATTTTGCTGATTTCAGCGCTGTGACCATCCTTCTCGGCCTTGACGCCCACAAGCTCAGTGTTGAGGTATTCACGTGTCCACTCGCTCACATCCTTGTTCACCCAGTGCCAGTTGTTGGGGTTGTGAAGAACCATATTGACTCGACGATCTGGTAATACTGCTTATAAAGCGCTCACGTCCTGTTCTTTTCAACACGTTAGTCAATGTGCCTCGGCGCCAATGTTTAACGAGTAAGTGTATGGAGAGGGGTGTAAATCAGGACTAAACAACATGTGTTCGCAAAGCTTGTCCGCATGTAACAGAGTACAAGTCGTTCTAGGACTGGTGCCAGCTGGTGTTTCATCATTACAAGATGGGTGAGTGGTGCCGAGGAGAAGTAGAGAATAGACATACCTTAATGATTATGCGATTGGAGCGCGCAAGGTACTCAAAACTCCGGGGTATCTAAAGGAAAGACAGACAGCAAGGAAAGGTCGTAAGAGGGAATTATTTGCGTGAATCTGCGTGAGTGAAAGAAGCCTCTAGAAGAAAGTCCACATAAGTAGTCCCCCGATTCTTGGCAAGAATCTGCCGCGGGGGTCAGTTGGCCTTATTTTGGCTGTGCTGCCTGACAGCTGCCTGCCAGCTGCCTGCAATATTTATTGATGTCATGGTTGACAAGAATATTGAAATTAATAAGGTACGCTTGAATGCTTTTGGATATCGCAGCCGCGAGTAACATGGTCGCGTACAACATATCTATCTGGGTTGGCTATAAAAGGAATCGCTGTGCTTGTAATTTTCGTGTCACGTTGCAATCTCGTCCAGGCGCGCTCAAACAAGCAGTCCGCCTACAAGCGTTCAACTGCTTTACTCGTCGTCGCCGAAGAAGACCTTGACGGGCAACCAGGCGTCACCGCAGACCTTGAAGCGGTCGGGAAGAGAGCTGAGCTGCTTCATCTCGTCGTCGTTAAGGGTGAAGTCAAGCTTGAAGTTGTCCTCAATGCGCGAGGCAGTGACAGACTTGGGGATGACAGAGGTGCCGCGCTGGAGACCCCAGACGAGGAGAACCTGAGCAGTGGACTTGCCCTTGGCCTCAGCGATCTTGGCAAGAGTCTGGTCCTTTGCAAGAGGGCTGTTGGTGCTGCCGAGGCAGGAGTATGCGGTGCAGTGGATGTTCTTGGACTTGCAGTAGTCGACGAGCTTGGGCGAGGGGTTGTTGGGGTGGAGCTCGATCTGGTTGACGGCGGGAACGGTCTTGCAGCTGGGGTCGTTGAGGAGCTTCTCCATGTTCTGGATGCCGAAGTTGGAGACACCAATGTTCTTCACGCGGCCAGAAGCAGGGAGTTTCTGCATCTCTTGCCAGGTCTTGATGAAGTCCCAGTCGGGGTGGTGCTTCTTGAGGTCGGTGGGGTCGGTGGAAGAGGGCCAGTGAATGAGGTAGAGGTCGACGTAGTCGGTGCCAAGGTCCTTGAGGGAAGAGGTAATGCCCTCTTCCACACGCTTGTGCCAGGGGTTGTCAAGCTTGGTGGTGATCCAGATCTCCTCTCTGGGGACGCCAGAGTCCTTGATACCCTGGCCGACCTCGTGCTCGTTGCCGTAGGCGAGGGCAGTGTCAATGTGGCGGTATCCAGCGAGGAGGGCAGCCTTGACGGCATCGCGAACCTCGTTGGGCTTGGACTGCCAGGTACCCAGACCAACAGCGGGCATCTTAGCACCCTTTGAGAGGGTCAGTGTTCTGTCTCGCGAAGAGTAGCTTTTTGGTTGAGTCAATTACTTACGGTGTTGAGGGTGAAGGTCTCCTGGGTCCAGTTCTTAGACATGATTGCGGTTTTGTTTGTGGTGGTGTTGTTTGGAGGGATAGACGTGTGTTTTCAAGTTGAGGAAGAGAGAGGAAGTTGTGGTATGAAAGCAGAAGTGATGTGGGCGGGAAAGTGTTTTGATGCGCCCTGCTGGATAAGATGCGTGCCTGCATGTGCGCTCCGGCGTGAACAGTTGTTCTATCTGTGCCCCACCATCGTCACCAACATGCCACCAAGAATGTTTTTGGGACCCTCATTTGCGGCGTGTGTGGAATATGATTGGTGGCATAATTTAGCCTGAACGCATTCGAGAGGCGGAAGAAGGCCTTATGCACGTGGAACCGCCGCCTCGTTCGCACGTCACTCTGGATACGCTCGTATGCCCCACCATCTGTTGATGTCGGCAATCGGCGTGCTCTTCAATGCCACAGCAGAGTGCATGTGCTAGACAGCTTATCGCATGCGCGTATGTGAGTACAGTGTGCAGCCATATTCTCATGCACAGGGTGGAGTCTCTACCAGCATCGACATCAGCTCCGTGAGATATATTTTTACATGCAACGTACGTGTAAGGCAAGCAACAAGGTTTCCTCCACATTTGAGGCTCTGTTCGCGACAACGCTTGGACTTCCTCGCCTTTGCCCTGGATATCCGACTATGCCGTGCATGCCCTCCTCCACACCCCATCGGGTATTTGTGAGAATCAGGCGGCACGTCGGAACACCGAGGCGCGTCGCCTTGCGACAGGACGCCTTTAGCCATTTGGGTCCAGAAAGATCTAGTGACCAGTGCATTACCACCTCCCACCACACCCACGCAAGACACTGCCGGTAGCTAGCCACTGCCATGTCGCGCTTCGTGAGTGGCGGTACGGACGAGCAGCCGACTCAACGCGACGAGGCCTGGCTCAAGGCCCAGCAGGAGCTTGATGCTGCCGCCATTGCCAAGCAAGAGGCCAGTAGAGCAGGCAGCGGCAAAAGTCTCTTCGAGACTCTGCAAGCGAATAAAGGTTTCTGAAGCCCTATCATTAGCTCCTTCGCCACGCGCGCGCATTCCTTGACGCTTCACTTTTTATGGTAACGCACCGAGACTGACCGGGGTAGATTTGAGCGCCTACAGCCGCGAAACAGGAAGCGTTTGAAGAAGCGTCCAAATTGACGAACCAGTTCCGCTCGCTTGACGAGGACGAAATTGAATTCCTGGACTCGGTGCAGGAAAAGGCAAGAGCGAAAGAATTGGCCGAGAAGAGAGCTACCAAGGAAGGTCTTGAAGAGTTCAGAAAGCAGCAAGAAGAAGCTGAACGGGCTGCTAAGGAGCAAGATGGTGCTGTCTCACCACCCACAGTGACCGAGAGCTGGACTGTCGGACCAAGGAAGCGCAAAAAGGGCAAGGAGAAGGAAGCAATCGGAGGGTTAAAGATTCGAAGAACGTCGACTGGCGACCAGGCAAAGAAGACTGAGGATACGCAGAAGTCGCACACTGCGAAGACAGAAGACCAAGAGGAGAATGCATCTCCTGGTCTGAAGAAACCATTGGCTCAAGAGCAGAGCGATCCAAAGTCGCCTCTTGCATCGCCGCCACCTCCTGCAGCAGGTCTGGGACTTGGTGCATATTCGTCTGACGATGATTAAGATTTGCGCCGAGTATAGTCAGCATGATTGATTGGTCTGCCAAAAGGACGCGATCGCTTCGTGTGACGAACGGAAGGCGCGCTCAGCTTACCTGCATGTGGGTAGACAGCCTGACCATTTGGCTACGAACGTCCACTATAGCCTGACAGCAACCCTAATACCTACATAGAGCTGCTGTATCATGTTCATGACATTTGCGCCACCGAATAAAAACAAGCCTTCACGAGAATTGCAGTGAACGAGGCTATAATGTCAAGGGTTCGGGCATTGGGGTTGTCATTCAAGGTCGTGTCGCCTTTTCAAGGTTGTATCCTTTCTTTTTAATGATTATAACATCCTGATGCTGCTGTGTACGGTTGCCATGCGATTGCCGGAGACAAATGGCTACCATCGATTCTCTCTCATCGATCTGTGTAGGTTTCCGCAATATGTGATGAGTCTGTTCAAATTCGTGTCATTTCATGCTCAATTCTACTGTAGGCGTCTTGATACACGTAGTCTATCTCTTGTTTTTTTTCTCACGCAATAACACCAGCCAATCTCCAGCACTTCTGTGCCTGCTCACTTCCCTTCTCACACAGCACCTTCGCTACACCACTCTCTTCAGGGTGCAGATGAGCACCAGACTGCCTCAACAGCTGCACGCGATCCTCCAAGCCCGCATTCGCCGCCAGGAACAGAGGCGTCCTGCCCGCCTTGTTGCGAACATGTACACTAGCGCCTTTCTGCAGCAGCAAACGCACAATCTCAAGGTTCGGACCAGTGGCAGCAACGTGCAAGGGCACGCTACCACTGTAGTCCGCTTCGTTGAGAAGAGACTCGGGTTCGTATGTCATGATCTCGCGGAATTGTGCCAGATCGCCTTCAGCGATGGCGTAGGAGAGCTTGCTGAGGTGCGCTTGACGTGCTGCTTGTGGTTCTTCTTGAGCCAAGTGGCTGAACTGCTGTGTGCCGGAGCGCTCTGTCAATTCGCCGCGGAGCGAGACGGACATCAGTCGTGTCACCTCGGCAGTGGTGATGTTGGGGAGACCAAGTAGGTAGGACAGCTTGGTGAGCGCGCCTTCGGTTGTCAGATCATGGCCAGGCACAATGCCAGCGCGGCCGAGTACCATTGCTGGAGCGTAGAGAGGGCTGACGCTGCCTGTTAGGCACTGTGTTACGTTCACAATGACGATGCCACGCTGGGACCGCGTCGGAGAAAATCTTGATCAGCATGTTGTCTGGTCCGCCGGGAGCGTTGCCTGCGCCAAATGTCTCAAGGATCAAGCCACGAAGCCCTGATACTCGGAGCACGGCGTCGATCATTTCGGGCTTGATACCAGGGAAATGCGAAGGCAGGCAACGTGCGCAGTCTCCAGGCTCGTCTGAATACTGAAAGGCTTGATCTCGTGAGGTCGGTAGATGGCGTTCCATGCTACATGGATATCGGAGGACGTGATGGTGGCGAGAGGCGGGAAGTTCGGGGCAGAGAAGGCGGCAAATTGGTCCGCCGAGACCTTTGTACATCTATTGCCGCGGAAGAGTCTGTGGTTGAAGAATAAGCCGACTTCGGGGATGAGGAAGTGGCCAGCGACGATGAGTGACCCGAGAAGATTGTCCGTGGCGTCATTCTGTAGCTGGAAGATGGGTGCTTGAGAGCCCGTAAGAACGACTGGCTTGCCCAAGTTGCTAAGCATGAAACTGAGTGCCGAGCTGGTATATGCGAGACTGTCGGTACCGTGTAGGACAACGAAGCCGTCAAAGAGCGTGTAGTTCTTGTAAATGGTATTGGCAATCTGTGTCCAACCTTTCGAGTCGATCGAGCTGGAGTCCAGTAGCTCCTCAAACTCCAAGACCGAGAATCGTACGTGCTTGCCATACCGGCTGCGAGGAGTCCTTAAGCTTTTCAATTGAATCGCCGGGCCATCTTTCTCTGGGAATGCCTCAAGATATCCCGGGGCAGAGCCATCGTTGAACGAAGGCCTTGGGGCCATACCCGCGTCCAAGAAGCCCTTTGCTGGAATGAGGCCTTCGGGACTTGGTCGCATACATATGGTACCACCAGTCATGATGATGAGGACTCGCGAGTCTGTGGCCCCATCGCTGGCATTCTGCTCGGTTGAGGCCATTGAACGGCACTTCTGTAATCGTTGATCCGCGCCCAAGGTGTATGTTGTGTACATGTGACGAAATAGCAAGCGAGGATTGCGGGACAAGACAATGAAACCTACGATGAACGTGTACAATGGCAAGCAAACGCTGTCAAGACGAGCGGCAAACTACGATTTTGATATTTATGCCACACCCGGCGCGCAGGCACTTGAAAGTGGGTGGGCTTCGGACTGCAAAGCAATTTTAGCTTTCTCTCGACCATTTCGAAGGGGTAAGATTAATTCGATGTTACGTGAAGATATGAGCATGTGGGCGTAGGATTGAGCATCACTCCCGATATCGACGGGATCCCGTCCGTTCGCCTCGCGTCTTGTTTGTTGACCTAACCACAATAATGACAAGATCGTGTACTGTAGAACACATCGAAGTTTGCCTTCTTAGACTGTTTCGACCGCCATTGAAGCACCAGTCGGTCATGATGACACGAGGGTCGATCTCGTTTCGGAGGGCGAACGAGACGAAACACAGCAAACCGTAGGAGCGCCCATCACTGCATCTGCAGGACCAGTGTTAGCACAAGGTGAGACCAGGTGGAAGGTACTGTCCGTCAATGATAGGGATGGCACAAACGAGTCAACAAGGTCAAATGCCTTCCCTCCTATGTTCAGATCTTTACACCTAAACGGGACACAGTCTGGTATCTCCACGGCCGAGGTCGGCGTAGCCATGGCGGGGTTCTACATCACATCATCAATGGTTTAGCAGTTTGGAGCTACCTGCATGGATTTGTAAGATTGCATATCTACTACTACGCCCTTCAACACCCTCCGCGTCAAAATTCCTCACATATATTCACACATGTTTACAGCACGCACTGCTCTGTCAAGCTCATTGTTGTCGTCTTCCGCCCGCCGTACAGCAGCTTTATCCTCTCAACTCTCACGCAACAGCTTCTCACATATCCGCGCAATGGCGTCCGTTCCCAAAACCATGAAGGGTGTGGTCATGGAGAAGAACGGTGGCACCGAGGTCCTACAATACAAGACTGATTTGCCTGTCCCCGAGCCCAAGGAAGGCCAGATCCTGATCAAGAACGACTTTGTCGGCATCAACTTCATTGACACGTAAGTCTGGTTTCTACAGAGAGAGCATACGACATACTTCTAACAGAAAGTACAGCTACTTCCGCACCGGCCTCTACCCAGCTCCCTACTGGCCCTACATGCTCGGCCGTGAGTCTGAAGGAACCATCGTTGCCACCGGCTCCGGCGAAACCTACAACCTCAAAACCGGCGACCGCGTCGTCTGCCTCTCAGAAGCGACTTATGCAGAGTACACGGCAGCCCCTGCGGCCAAGGCGACCAAGATCCCAGCCGATCTGCCACCCAAGATTGCCGCCGGAGCGCTGCTGCAAGGTCTCACAGCCCTGACGCTCATCCGCGAGGCGCACCACGTCAAGAAGGGTGACTGGGTCCTCGTTCACGCAGCCGCAGGCGGCACTGGACTATGGCTCTGCCAGCTGCTCAAGGCCGTCGGCGCCAACACGATCGGCACCGCGAGTACCCAGGAGAAAGTCGACCTGGCGAGCAAAGCAGGCGCATCTCACATGATCAACTATTCGCACGAGGACGTCAAGAAGAAGGTAGACGAGCTCACGGGCGGCAAAGGCGTGATCGCCGTTTTCGACGGCGTGGGCAAGTCGACATTCGACCTTTCACTGGATTGCCTTGCGCGCAAAGGAAGTCTGCTGTCCTTTGGCAATGCTTCTGGAGCTGTGCCGCCGCTTACCATTGCGAGGTTGAGCGCGAAGAATATCAGGCTCATGAGGCCGACGCTGTTCAACTTTATTGTGACGAGGGAGGAGTTTGAGCACTACACGCAAGAATTGTTCGACTTCATCATCAAGGACAAGATGGATGTCAAGATTCATGAGACTTACGCTCTTAGCAATGTTGCTAAAGCGCATCAGGACTTGGAGGGCAGAGTGACGACTGGAAAGCTGCTCTTGGATCCTTCGAAGTAAGCGATCGGGCATGAGATAGCAATGATTGTACGAATGCAAGGTCAGAATTCTCCAGTCATCAATTGCCTGACATCGTGAGCATTGAAAAGATACCGGGGTATGCGCAGACGTCTGAGTAAGAACTGTGTATGCTATTCGTGTATGCGTATCTACAATTTCGACGACTCCGCTGGCTTTTTGTGCATGACCGTCGCAGCTGCCTAAAAAGCAGGTCAGATCCTACATGTACTGCGTTCATGACTTCTTGTGCATAACCGTGGCCGCCGCCTTGACAAAACAGCAAAGTCAGCCTCGACGATTCAACGAAACTTTGCAGCAAAGAGTAACTCACCTGGTGGTTGGGGAAGACCAGGGTATCAGCCACAACAACGTTCTCCCTCCTGCCTGCTGTGAACACCACAATCTCGGCAATATCGTCGGGCGTCAAGGGTTCGCAGCCTGCGTATACTGCATCTGCCTTGCTCTTATCACCGTAGAAGCGCACGACACTGAACTCGGTCTCAACTTGACCCGGGTCGATCTCGATCACGCGAATGCGCGTCGCGATCAGCTCCTTGCGCATAGCATCGGTGATACTGCGGACGGCAGCCTTGGTCGCACAGTAAATAGATCCATTGGGGTATGGCTCGCGACCAGCGATCGAGCCGACATTGATGATATCGCCAGCGCCAGACTCACCGCGTGCCTTCATCTGAGGCAGCACGGCTTGGGTCATGTTGACGAGACCTGTCACATTGGTTGCGAACATAATGTCCATATCTTCGGCCTTGATATCGCCCACCTTGTCAACTCCTTTCACGAGACCAGCGTTGTTGACCAGGACATCGATTTGCTGGAATTCCTTGGGCAGGTTCTGAACGAAAGATGTGACCTCGCTTGGCTTCGACACATCGAGCTGGACAGGCAAGACCTGCACGCCTGTGCCAACTTCCTCGTTGATCTCGCTGGCGAGCTGCTTGAGTGAGTCAATGCGGCGGGCAGTGAGGATCAGCTTGAGGCTCTTGGGTGATGTGCGGGCGAACTCTTGGGCTATGCTCTTGCCAATGCCTGAGCTGGCACCGGTGATGAGCACAGTCTTGCCCTCCAGGCGCTTGGCCATTGCGGTCGACATGTTTCTGCGAGTGGCGTTGATCGAGCGTGCTGCGTGGTTCGTTACGAGAGCGGAGATGGAAGTGCTTGCTGGTCTGGAAAGGAAAGAAGAAGAGGTTCGGAGGAGCTGGCAGAGCTGCATGCGAGTCAATTGGCACGATATCTAAGAGATGGTGGTCAGAGTAAATAGTTCTATCTTCTACTACGGAGGTAGCGCGAGATCTCTGATAGGCGATTCGCTTGCGTGCTTGAGTGCTGGCGATAATAAATAGAGGGGTCTCGGGCTGCACCGAAAGCTAAAGCCGACATCGCCCGCCTCGGCCCATTGAGAGGCCGATCGCTTGTGGGAAGGTGCAGGTTTGCCGACAACTTTTCGAACCCTGCCATTTTCATCTGCATGTGAAGTTGTGAGCGCCTGTGCTTCGAAGTGCTGTATAACACATTCTACGCCATAAACACAACAATGTCCGACAGTGAGAGCAGTCGCAGTCGCTCTGCCAGCCCAGAGCTGAGCGAGAAGAAGCGCAAGAGGTCCGCCGTCGCACCCGAAGACGAGCTCGAGATTGATATCAACTTGCCAGAGCCTGCATCGAAAAAGGCGAAACGTAAAGAAAAGAAGGAAAAGAAGGTCAAGACCACCAAAACCGAAGATGGTGGGGAAGAAGCCAAACCTACCGTCGCAGAGCCTCCTGCGCCTGGCCAACGTAGCGATTACGGTATCTGGATTGGCAACTTGCCCTGGAGCGCAACCAAGGACACTCTCCGCACCTGGTTCGAGGACCAGGGTATCGACGACAAGAGCATTACCCGCCTGCATATGCCCGCACCGCCTGAGGAGAAGGGACCTTCGCGTCCAGGCTTCAAGCCTCTGAACAAAGGCTTCGCATACGTCGACTTCCTCGGCCAGCCAGAACTCGAGCTTGCGATGGCACTATCGGAGAAGCTTATGGGCGGCCGTAAAGTCTTGATCAAGAATGCCAAGTCCTTCGAAGGTAGGCCTTCCAAATCAGATGCTGAGTTGGCGAAGAAGGCGGCTGCCGCACCGGATGGAAAGGAGCCCACGCAGAGGATTTTCATTGGTAACTTGGGCTTCGATGTGACGAAAGACGATCTTATGGAGCACTTCGCGCAAGCCGGCGCCATTGAGGACATTCACATGGCGACTTTCCAAGACACAGGCAAGTGCAAGGGTTTTGCTTGGGTGCGTTTCCACGACATGGAATCTGCGGCCGCCGCTGTGCGAGGCTACATCTTCAAATCTGGCGAAGACGACGATGAAGATGCCGAAGATGACAACGAGGAGGAGGCAGAGGAGGAGGAGGAGGAGACAAGAAAAAGTCAAGCAAGAGCAAGAAGAAGAAGGAAAAGAAGCGCAAGTGGTTCATCAACCGCCTGGCTGGCCGTCCAGTACGAGTTGAGTTTGCCGAAGATGCGCAAACTCGATACAAGAAACGCTACGGCAAGCCTGCTGGCGATGCGCCTCGCCACTCAGGACCTCGTCCTAGCTACAACAATGATGGTGGCGAGCAAGGCGCAGGCGAGGGTGCGCCTGACCGCAGAGCACCTAGGAAGATGGACGCGGATGCCAGGCAGGCTATGCGCAGGCAAAGACACATTGACGCGAGAAACGTTGCTCCTGGAAAAGCGCTTGCGACTGCCCAGAGAGCCAGTACTGCCATTGTCGCGGCTGCCGGAAAGAAGACGACTTTTGACTAGATACCTGAAAGACCACTCTCTTAGATGTAATATGATCCATGCAAAAACGAGACGTTTGCTGGCTACCTGATATTTCAGAGGCGTGAGGGCACTTTTCATGGGGTTGTGGGAAGAATCACGTTGTGTAGTGGAGCTGAATCCAATCATTCGATTTATGGCGACATGAGATTAAGATCGTGCAGTTGTTGCCCATCGTGTCTGTACCAGACGGATTCAACTATCGTCTGACGTGCGTGTACCATCGGCCATGGATACTCGGACAGGATTATGTACCATTGAGATAGTGATCAACATGTGTCAAACTACTAGCCATCCGTGTCTATGTTATCAAGCCATTGCTTCCTCCCCATCCTCCTCGTCTTCGTCATCACTGTCGTCCTCACCAATAACCCTCTCAACAATCAGATTTACACTCCTTCCTATCCGCTGCCTTAGGCTTCCTGTCTTCTCGAGATCGTACACTTCCCTCGGCATCGGCGATACAAGCTGGAATTTGTATGCGTGCTCGTAGTTTTCTGGCTCCGGCACTTCTTTCTCTTCCACCACAGCGTCGTCCCCCAACAAGTCATAGCACTCCACGAAAGCATACAACTCCTCGAGATCTGCCTCGGCTCGGAATCTGCGTACCACACGCTCGCCTGAGGGCAGGCGCACGCTCACGCGCACAACATCTTTGTCTTCCGCAGCCGGCTCGCTGGGTATGCTCTGCACTCGCCAGCGTCGCCATTGCGCCAGCTTTCTCGCCAGATCGGCTTTACGCTCTGCACGCTCGCGCTCTTCCCGATCTGCTTTCTCCTTCTCTGCCTCCTCTTCTTTCCGCTTGCGCGCCTTTTCTCTGTCTGCCGCTAGCGAGCGCTCGTAAGCGCTTTCCTGCTCCTGGCGCAAGCTACGGTTGAGTTCCTGCTCTTGCCTTTGCGCGCGCAAGCGATCAAGTTCTTCTTTGTGCGCGCTGATTGCTGTGGTGAATTTGCTTATGAGGTCTTGGCTCGAGACAGGGCCGGCGGACGTGGCTATCTTGCTCATTGCTGTAGATGAGACGGAGGGCGTGTGTGCTATTAGGCTGGCGAAGGGGAAGCGTGTGACGTTCAGTGCATTGGCGACTTGGTAGGCTTCTGCATCTTGAACAGTGCCGGCCCAGAGGACGATGTTGTTTGCGGGGTCTTTGATGTACTCAATCAGGTCGGGCGATAGCAGCGTGTCGCGGACGAAGGGTGCCGTGTCATCGTGTTCGGGGGAGAGTAGGACAACGAGCAGGTGCTTCAGGTCGCGCTTTGCAAGGTCGAAGGCTTGCGCATAGCCACTTTCGTGGAATGGAAGTGTACCATGTGTGACGCCGTACTCTTCCTCGAACTCTCGCATAAACCGTGCAGCAGTATCTCTTGGATTGAGCGGACGGCGACCAGTATCTCGTGAGGGCTGGAGTGCGCGACCAGAATAGAGGCGGTTAAGCAGACGAGGCACGAATGGGAAGAGGTAGCCGATTGTGCCAAAGAGGCGCTGGAAGATGGTGTATGTAATGTTGAAGGGCAAGAAGATGATATTGAACGGGAAGGGCATAGGTTGGGAGAGTTGGCTCTCTGGCGTGGGGACTACTCGTGGCGCAGGCTCAAGGCCTCTTCGTGAGCTCCGTGTAGAATATCGTGTGGGTATCGTGTCCATAAGCGTTTCTGATCGTCGCGAGTTTGTAGGAGGTGGAGTAGCGCGGGCTGCCTCAGCTGCAGGGTCGATCGTGTCGGCATCGCCATCGAAGAAGCGTGTGATGGCGATTTGTGTGTTCCACTGGCATTTTTGTAGTAATGGCAAGGCGGCAGCGAGGTCTTGGTCGGTCACAGAGGTGTATTGCTGCAGTGCCAGCTGCTGTTCCTCGCTGAGGGCTGAGATATCGACGTCCGCCATGATGACGATAGGTGATAGGGGAGAGGAAGTTGTTTAGTTAGATCGCAAGCTACGGCATCGGAATTGTGTTGGTGTCGTGAAGGAGGATTGGAAGCTGGAGCAGCGAGACATATGATGCCATGCGGCTCTGCAAGACATGTGGGTCCCGCCCAAATCGTGGGGTTGAGGCTGATGACCCTTCAACCATTAACACCTCACACGACCAGACTACAGGCAATATTGTCATCAGCAAAAACCTTGTTCGAATGTGTCATGTCCAATGAATTGTCTGTATTCGCATCGTTGGCGTGCCACATTCGAGTGAGCCTACATCTCTCGCATACAGTGAATCACAAGCTGATTGGCGACAACAAAGATACTTTCATCTACCTGGAGACAGCGTATGGAGAGAGCCAGCTCGATCAACTATCTTTCAACTTGCGGCCATTACTGTTTGACAATTGAATTTCCATTAATGTCTCATCAATCTGATTCCGCTTAAGCAACTCCAAGCCCAGCCCAATCTGAAACAGAGAACTTTTGTCTTCCACAACCCTTCCCACAATCACATATGATACATTTAAGGAGGAGCGTTGCCGTTCAAAGAGCTATCAGTCTGGGCATCAACCTGCTTCTCCAAGTTTGCGACGATTGAGCTCTGCTCCACATCACCGTTGCTTTGAGGCGCACCATTAACCTCGTTCCTCAGCGGACTGAGACCGGCAGAGCCGGCAGCACTGATAGATTTAGGTCGGAAGGGCACGGGAGTCGTGGGGCGGGAGGAAAGGAACTGTGTGTGGAGTTAGCAGCTGTCTGCATCTCAATGTGATTGATGGATTTCCAACTTACGGATGAAGCAGCAGAAGCAGAGCATGGAGGGAAGCTAAAACCACGTCCTCGTGGATGCCGACACCCCAGACCTTCTGCTGGGAGCCGAAAGCCGTGCACTCGATGTAAGTGGCGGCTTTGACGTTCTTGCCGCCCTTCTCGCCAGACTTGGTGGTGGTGATAGCGTGCTCCTTGTAGTCGGCAATGTCCAACTCGATGCCGAGATTCTTAATCGCATTGGCGAGAGAAGACAAAGCACCGTTGCCTACACCCTCGATGCTGTGCTCGTTGCCATCGATTTCAATGACACCCTTGAAGCGGCGGCGCAGGTTGCGTGACGAGGCGGTCTTGCCAGCTGCGGGAGGCGCAGGTGAAACGGAGCGGTCGGCTGTGATGTCGTAGTCGACGAGGTGGAAGCGAGGGTTTCTCTCGAGGTGGTACTCCTCGACGAAGAGGCTCTTGATCTCGGCAGCTTGCAATTCGCGGCCGAGCTTGTCGGTCTCGCGCTGCACAATCTTGGAGAAAGCGACTTGCAGGCCGCGAGGAAGGTCGAGCTCGAGAGTTCGGCTGATGATCCAGGCCACACCACCCTTTCCGGACTGGCTGTTGACGCGGATAATGGCCTCGTATGTGCGGCCAATGTCTGCAGGGTCGAGCGGCAGGTAGGGAACCTCCCATTTGTCGTTGTCCGTAGCGCCCATGTCCTCGCGGATCTTGAACCCCTTCTTGATAGCGTCCTGGTGAGAACCAGAGAAAGCGCACACAACAAGCTGGCCACCATAAGGAGCACGAGGGTGCACGGGAATCTTGTTGCTGCGTTCGACAACCTCAATGACGCTGTTGAGGTCGCTGAAGTCGATCTTAGGGTGGACACCCTGAGTGTAAAGGTTGAGACCAAGAGTGACAAGATCGACATTGCCAGTACGCTCACCATTACCAAAGAGAGTACCTTCCACGCGGTCCGCGCCAGCCATTTGTGCGAGTTCTGCTGCAGCAACAGCACATCCTCTGTCGTTGTGGGGATGCAGGGAAACGGAAATCTTTTCTCTCTCGCTGATGTTTCTGCAGAAGTATTCGATTTGATCGGCGTAGACGTTGGGCGTAGCCATCTCGACGGTAGCAGGCAAGTTGAAGATGATAGGGTTCTCCTCGGTGGGCTCCCAAGCAGCCTTGACTGCCTCGCAGACCTCCAGAACGAAATCGGGATTTGAGTCCGAGAAAGTCTCAGGTGAGAACTCATATGACCACTCTTCCACGCCCGAGTTGGGGTCGTCCTTTGTGATAGATCTTGCGTACTTTGTGCACTCCACGGCCAGAGCTTTTGACTCTTCGTTGTTCATGTTGAAGATGATCTTCTGGAAACATGGGCTTGTGGCAAGGTACAGATGAAGGATAGCCTTCTTAGCGCCCTTCAAGCTCTCCACCGTCCTCTTGATCAAGTCCTTGCGACAAGGCGACAGAACTTGGAGCCAGACATCGTCGGGTACCATACCGGGGGTGTTGACAAGCTTTTGTGTGAAGTTGAAGTCGGTGTCTCCTGACGCAGGGAAAGAGACCTCGATCTCCTTGTAGCCGAGCTTGACGAGCATCTGGAAGTATGCCCATTTTTGGTCGCCGTCCATGGGATCGACGAGGGACTGGTTGCCATCACGCAAATCTGTCGACAGCCAGCGGGGAGGCTTCTGAATAGTCTTGTTGGGCCATTGACGATCGGGAATGTTCAACGGCTTGAAGGGCTTGTATTTCGTGGAAGGGTCGGCGAGCCTGCATATCGTATGAGCTACAATGCTGCGTCCTGATGTAGAGACATGGTTTCACAACTCACATAGGGCATGATTGCGATGTCGGCGTGCTGGCCGGTGGGATTAGAGGAGTACTGAGGATGTGACGGATCGAGAAAGGAGCCTCAGAGGGCAGATATATATGCTGACGGGGTATATGGATAGACAAATGACTGTAGCAATCGAGACAGTAAGGCAGTATGACTCGACTGTGCTGGGCAATTGGAGGATCGGCCGACAATTTTCTCGTTGTTGGCTGCCCTCGCTGCGTCAGAAACGCGGGGTGCCTTCAAGCGTGAAGGAGCAGGCGGGGAGTCGCCTCTAGCTTCCGACTTCGCACGTGTTTCTGGTCAGCGAATACTGGCATTGATTAATGGCTAATCGATCGAATGATTAATCATTGGAAGATAAAATTATGCTGTATGGTAGTAAGATCGCTAGCCTTCCACTTCACTACAAAATGTCGTGTCTCCAATCCGTTGAAGCTATCTCTATACAGACTCGTTACATCGCCGCTCCGGAAGCGGCGCCCTGATCAAGACTCACGCCTTAAGCAAATATGCGCGCCCTACGCGCCCTCTTAGCCTGCCTTGCATGTGACACGACAACCGCAGTTGATTGCATACGAATGCGGATCCAATCAATGTCGATATCACCCTGCAAGCTGCCATTGCTCGACACCGCCTTCTCAAGGCCATCATGGCTTCGTCGCGATTGCAGATTCCGGCTTCAGCAAGGGTCTTCCCATGATCAGACAAGATACCTTGATCAATTGGTGATCAAATCAATATCAAAATTCTATAGCTTCGAAGGCTTCTGCTTCAGTCTAACAACGCCCTGTCAAACAGTCAGTATTGCATGTCATCCATGTCATCCCTAAAACAACTTACCTCCTGCACGCAGCTTGCAATCAGCGTTCCATCCTTGGTATACATCCTTTGCATCACCAATCCGCGCCCATCGCCCGCCCAAGGGCTCTCACACTCCGTGAACATCCACTCGTCCGCCCGGAAAGCCTTCGGGTTGTGGAAGTAGATGGTGTGGTCCAAAGAGACCATCATGCCAATCTCCGGCCTCATCGTCTTGAAGCCCACAATCTGCCCGTTCTTAATTTGGACGTTGCGCAGCTGATCAATCACATCCTCATCCATGCCGTCCATCCTTCCGCAGCGTCTCGTCGTCCATAGCCTTCAACTTCTCAATCACTTCGACCGTGATGCCCATCTTCTCCACGCTGCCCTTGCCGTCCTTCTTATCGCCGCTGCTGTTCGTGTTGTACCTCCACAGCTTATGCACTCTCGCAACAGTCCCAATGAAATAGCTGTCGCTCATATACGCCAGCGCACTCAAATGCGCCTGGTGGCCACCCTTATCGCTGATCGTACCCCGTGCCTTGATCCACTGCCTTGTCCTCTTGTTCTCCGCGCGAGAATCGTCCTCGTTCAAGATGCCTGCCCGTTGGCTCAAGAAAGGCGAGTTGTATCCGCGAAACGCATTATCTTCTTCTTTCGTTGGTGGTACCACACCCTCAGGAATGACGTGCGCGTGCTTCACTGTGTCCTTTCCACCACTTCCTTCCTTTGTGAAACTCAGCGTAGTCGTGAAAATAGGCTGTCCTCGCTGTCTCGCTTGCACAGTTCGTGTCGCAAAGGAGCGTCCTTGCCGCACATTCTCAACGTGGTATATGATTGGGATCTCGGCGTTGCCGTTCAGCACGAAGTAGCAGTGCATGGAGTGTACGTAAAAGTCCTCCGGCACCGTACGTTGCGCTGCGGCCAGACATTGTGCTATCACAGCGCCGCCGTAAATTCCGCGTGCTCCGGGAGGATGCCATAGGGGTCTTGTGTTGGTGAATAGGTTTGGGTTGATGTCGGAGAGGTGTGTGAGCTCCAGCACGGCTTCCATGGGCGAGTGGGAAGCATGGGGAGGAGGAGGGGGAATGAGGGTCGCTGCGCCGGGCATGTTGGCGGTATTGGCCAGAAGTCAGGGAGGAAAGCGTTGGTATTGTGGCCAGATTCAAGGAGATGTTGCAAATAGTATTAAAGTGGTGAAACGAGCGATCAAGGAAGGACTATACAAAGGTGGACGAACCCTGCTTGTTATTTCTCGCGCCATGTCAGCGTCTCTTTCGTCCGTATCAAGCGATCGGCAGGATCGACTGACGAGCCGAGGCATTCGGCGCACGTGGAACTTTGGGCGAATGTCCCGGCATTTCGACGATAAGAACCGATAGTGTGTTATTTGCACGAGCATGTGCATCCTATGGACCTATTCAAGATATCCAAGCAATGAAGGTGTGTAAGAGACAATGGTGGATACCCGCCTGAGGTACTTACCCCAATTTATTGTCGATGAACCGCCATCAAGGCAACCAATGTGTTCATGTAGTAGCATTCATGCATGCAAACTACCCGGATGTGGTACTATCTCTCTAGCAACACATACCTCCTCTCCACAACCTGTGACTCAATGTTTTCCATCTCTCCCTCAAACCTGACCCTCACATGCGGTCCATCGGACTTGGCCCTCCAACTCGCACTCACTTCGCCTCGGTAGAACGTAGTGGTCTCCGGATACAGTGCGAAAACCTGCTTTCCTTTAGGCAAGTCAGGCAATCTCTCATTCGACTCAGGAATCTGCATGAGCGAGGAGATGGAAGCCCGGAAAGAGCTCGAGCTGCTGCTTGCGCTCGGGTTGGCAACAGCGGGTGCCTTGCCTCCGGCCGTGCTGGCGGTAGTGTCTGTGTCTACATCTTGTATCTCGTAGCGGCGCTGTTTGCCTTCCCCAATGACAGCTGTAACGCGGCAGAGGATGCCTTCGCCCTCGAGCAGCTTGTCTTTGTGCCTGTAGAATACTGTCTCGCCGGCTTTGAACGTGACGCGATTTGTAGAGCGAGCTCCAGGAGGCAGACTGTCGCCTTTGCTGAAGCTGGGAGCGGAGTCCACGCTTGCGACACTTTCGACACCATCTTCAATCTTGACGCTCGTTTCACGCGTAGCAGGTATCGAGCCAGCACGTGAAGACTTGTCTTTCGCACTCAGGCGGTTGACCTGACCCAGGTTGATGCGTGGCGAAGGGGCAGTGGAATCATCGCCACCATCTTCAGTCACCGCCGCTGAGTTGGAGCCTCTGCTGCCGGACTTCTTCGGTCTATCTCGACCCAATTTGCTGCTGGCAGTACGATCGCGTTGTCCGAGCGGCGCTGATGCTGCAGAAGCCTGCTCCGCACTTGAGGCCTCTCGTAGGCCAGCCAAGATATTGATGCTGTCAAGCACGTTCATGTCACTTGACGCGCCCGCAATGAGGTGCTGTACCTCCTCACAGAGTTTTAAGTTTTCGCGATAGAGCTCTTCGAGCTTCCGGTCCAGAGCGGCTTCCACAGGCTTGTTTGCATCGATGAGGGCGGCTTGTTGTGTTTCGGTCTGCAGTATCTCATTGCCAATTTCGTTCGAGCGTGCTATCATGGTGTCGACATCGTGTGCTTTGTCTTTGATCTCTTTCCAGAGACGACGCTCTTCGTCTGCGTCTTGGTTGTGATTTGCGCGTGGCCTACTACGCGCGGACATGATGATGGATGTGGATATGTATGCAGGCACGAAATGCAACCTCGCAGGGCGTTCGTCTGTCTTTGCGTGGCTGCAGGAGATCGAATTGAACCAATCGCAGGAAATTCTTGTGCAGGTCGACGAGCTCTATTTGTATGAATGGCGTGTTTGCGTGTTCCTGTGGTTTGCGTGGCGCGTGTGTTGATGTTCACCGTCTTCCCCACGACAAGAAGCTGGAGATTCTTGGTGGGCAAGAGCATTAGCTTTGACATTTATTGGACCAATGGAGACGAATGGATATCATCGTTGCGGTAATACGTAGGTTCTTAAGAGAAGTTCTCGAACTCGATAACTAATATGTCGTCCTTGAACCACCATGCAATGCTCATGCTCGCGTACACCGGGTTCATGGCCTTCGTGTTACAGTGATTACTCGTAAGTCTGGATACGGCATCTCATTGCAAACGCACCACGCATAGATACCTTCTACGCTTCACACATATGCTGAGACCTCCACATCAGTTTTCACCTTTGGCTCTTCATGAAGCGCTATAAGCCGGAAGCAATTGGCATAATTGTTATCTAACAATTACAAACGCGATATATACAAATGAATGAGATCGGTAGAAGCGCACCAAATCAGTACTCGAACCTGTCTGGAAGGATGACTGGAGCCATCAAAGTCCAGCCGAAGATTCCGTAGCACACCCATGCGCAGACAATCTTGGTCCAGCTTGCCCAGTAAGTGCGACCCACTGCGATGAAATCTTCATGACCATTGTGCAGGTGCTTGTCAGCGCCGATGTTCTGTGTCAGCAGCGTCGCGATCCAAGCCGTGGCGAGCATGAAGATGAAGTGGAAGAGCGCATAGTTGTACTGGGTGTGGTTCTTCTCGTCGTCATTGCGATTGTAAGGGCCCTCCTCCTCATCGTCGGAGTCGTCGTCCAGAGCTGAGGCGGGCAGAGCGCCAGATTCGACCGCGCGGCGAAGTGCTTCGGCACGCATCGCACGTCGGCTCTCAGGCTGCGTGGAGACCAGGTCGTGACCACCTGCTTCAGCTTCGAGAGGCGAGTACTCGCCGCTACTCTTGTTCGAGCCGAGTGCGAGGCCGTAGGTAGCGGCACGAGTGGTGGTGTAGGCGCAGGTGATAAATGTCACGATCGCGCCGAGCACGATAGAGGCTTTGCGTGTGCCATTTGCACGAACGAGAGGGTTGCAGTGCTTGTCATCGGGTTCCATGGCGACGGCGGAGAGAGTCAAGTAGTAGGTGCAGTAAATACTGACAGTGGCGGCTTGAGCCAAGCCAGCACGCGGTTGGAAGCTTGTACGGTCGGTGGATGGCCATGGCACTGATGCCCAGGATAAGAATAAGGTTGACCTAGTGTCGTGATTAGCGAGCAGTTCTAGCGTTGTTCGGAGGATTGATGACTTACAGTGATGGCAGCTTGGTTCATAGAACAGTTGGAGTGAGCAAAGAAGATGTACATGACGATGGTGATCGCAATGCTGCCCAGATACATGCCGAGCGTAGAGCCGATGAGGAGGCCACGCCAAAGCTTGGAATCTGTGTCTTCGATCTTCTCAATGCAGTGTTCCGCCCAAGTGTGCGCGAGATCCACCAGCAAAATCAGACCGAGAAGCAGGAACAAGATCGCTCCACCGAACGCGACATAGTTTCCCCAGACTTCGAAGAAAGTGTTTGGTATCAAGAAGGTGAGGACCACCAAGCCCAGCCATGCAACGATCTTCGGTCCCCAGAATCCATTTTGGATAGGTGCACGGCGGTCTTTCGAGCTGTTTACCCCAAGAAGTAGTATAGCGTGGATCGCGTGGAAGCAGCCGAGAGCAAAGTTGATGCGGTGGACAGCGGTGAAGCCGAAGCATTGCTTGCCGGCGCAATCGATGGTGACATAGTCAAGAAGGACTCCTTGGAGTTTCTTGACGGCCCAGTCGGTCATGGACAGCCATGAGAGGATGGAGTTGAGCAGGAGGATGAGCGCGTATGCGATACGGGTTGCGATGCCTGGAGGGCTATGCGTAAGTGGTCGCTCGTATATGATATGACTAGACCGGATGACTCTTACTTTATTGCATTTGCCGCATGCGCTACAGACTGCGCTGCAGGTTGCGGCGCCACAGCAGGACGCTGCAGCTGTTGCGATCTATGCTCAGGCATCAGTACGAACGGTCGCGTGGCAGGCAAGAAGAGGTTCGATCGCGCGAGTGTCCACTTACCGTACCGACGCTGGGAATGGCCAGCAAAGGCAGACTGAGTAATGCGCCCATGGTGGATGTGTGCTGTGTTGGTGTGTGTGAACGGCGCGGTGGTGGAGTGCACTTCCAAAGGCCATCTCCAGGTTGCAGTCGCCGCCGCCGTGGAGGCTGAAGCGCAATGACGTGCCGCCTTACCCAAAGTGGCAACTCGAGAATATTCCTACATGTAGACGACCATACATGATTTCGGTCATCTTTACGAGGCGCACATATTCTTAGACATCGACCTCATGAGTCACTGCATTCGTTCCAGCATCACAAGACAAATATTTAGAGCCTCAAAAAGAACCAGTTTCCGCAACCTAAACAGCCCATTCAGAACTGCTTCAACCATGGCGGACCCCGTATCAGCAGGCCTCAACTCGGTGACTACCACCAATGGAGAAAGCAATCCGACTCTACGCTACGCAGACGTCAGTCCAGTCCTTTGAAAATAACACATCCGAGTGCTGACCTAACGTCAGGCAGATCGGTATCAATCTTTCTGATCAAATCTACCGCGGAGTTCATCACGGAAAGAAAGCCCACGATGACGATCTGCAACAAGTCGTCGAGCGAGCTCTTGAAGCTGGCGTCACAAAAATGATGGTCACAGGCTCAGATCTGGAAGAAAGCAAGAACGCCATCAAACTTGCCGAGGAGTTCCCTGGTTTGTGCTACGCCACCGTCGGCGTGCATCCCTGCAGCGCCAAATCCTTTGAGGAGACCCTGAAGGACCCGAGGCTCTTTTGCAGGCCGTCAAGAACTAGCACAAGAATCTCGGGATTCTGGCAAAGCGACTGCATTGGAGAGTTCGGCCTCGACTACGATCGTTCACTATTGTGACAAGGAAACACAAATCAAATACTTTAAGAAGCAGCTCAACGTGCGCCGTGGAGTTGCAGATGTTCCTGCACTCTCCGCCGCCGCCGAAGACTTCACTGCCATACTAAGGGAACGACTGGACGAACTGCCCAAGCGCGGTCTTGTGCATTCGTTCACCGGCACGCTCGAGGAGATGCAAGATCTGGTCGCCATGGGCTTCGACTTGGCATCAATGGTGTTCGCTCAAGACCGAGGAAAACCTCGCTGTAACGAAACAAGTACCACTCGAACGGTATGCAGATCGAGACCGACGGACCTGGTGTGAGATCAGACCTACTCATGCCAGCTCGAAATACCTGAAAGATGCTCCGCCTCTGCCCAAAGCGCGTCAAAGAAGGAGAAGTGGAGTCCCGATGCAATGGTGAAGGGCCGCAACGAGCCTTGTCAAATCTCGCGAGTGGCATATGTTGTGGCTGGTGTCAAGGCATCAGTGTGGAAGAAGTTGCAGAAGCGTAAGTATTGCGTGTAATCGTTGCGTGATCGAGAACATTGCTGACCGATCTTCCAGGGCATGGCGAAACTCAATCAAGATGTTTGGTCTGGGAGAATCATCGTAGTAAGAAAGCCATAGATGCTTTTGCCACATAGACGATACATAGATCAGTCCTTAATAGCATTCGGTTCAGCTGAGTTCCTGAAACGCCACCTCAAATTCTGGCACACTGATGCACAGTACGGTTAGCTATGCTTGTACACGAAACTGTGATCACGGAAAGCAGCAAGAATCCCCTTGAGAGAAATATAGCAGAGTCGTGGAATTTGAAATGATCACATGCTTGTATCTCCGACCCACTCGCTGATCATTGTTTCAAAAACCATTGAGATGGTCTCAAGTCTAATAATTGATGCTATCGCTACATGTGCTCGTATCTGAAATAGTATCTGCGACATCTACTATACTCACCGTTGAGATGAATGAGAAATCTCATGGTTTAATGTGCTCTTTCGACAATTACATCAGGGCATCATAGAATACTCTCTGGCGAGAACCGTGTACAGCCTCACAATTATACACGCTCGTATCTCAAATTAAAGCCACGAACGCTCCTTGTCTCCCGGTGAGAGACGTTCATATTCTTATGACTCTGAGTGCTCATATCTAGACCTATAGTATGGAAAGACGATGTAGTCTCAATTGAGGCAGCTACATAATCTCACCAGTACTCGCGCTCGTATCTGCGATAAGGTTTACTAATATTAGGAATGTTACCATTGAGAAACAGATATAGTCTCATGTACATATGCGATCGTACACACGAAGACAATCGCTGTAAGCACGGATACTCCCATTGAGAATGGCACACAGTCTCGCAGAATTCCTTGCCCATCTCTTCCACATCATTTATAGAAAGCATTGTATCTGCTATTGGGAGATATCAAGGATCTCCTACACATCCATAGTAGTACCTGTAGCGACATTTCCGCAAATTGCCACATGTTCCTACGGGTATAATATTCCATCTCAGAGGAATACGTGCTCGTACTGAAGACACAGTGAGGAAAAGGTATCATATCTACCAGTGAGAGTTTAGTGGAATCTCATAAGCAACTCTACACTTATGTGAGGTTATCTTAGGAAAAAATGATATACTCGCCATTGAAAAAGTCATACGATCTCGCGGAAATGTGTGCTAGTATATGAGGCATCTTTGGTACAATATGGTATGCTTGTCAGTGAGGGTTCTGGAGAATCTCATAGACGGGGATGCTGTTGCGTGAGTTCCCATGCGCGAAATACGATCTACCTGCCATCGGGAGTGTTTAAATACCTTGTAGAGATCTATGCTCATCTCTGAGGCACTGGTGCTTTGATTCGATATGCCTAACAGCAAGGACATCAGTGCATCTCCCGATCGTACATGCCCTGATGTCAATCGACCTTCACCATATCCGCTATGCTTGCCATTGAGAGAGCTACGAGATCTCTCAAGTATTCGTGCACATATCTTAGACACTAGTCATATATTACGCTATGCTTTCCGGTGAGAGCTCTACCATGTCTCTTAGATATGGGTGCTCTTGTGTGACTTATCATTCGCAAATTTCGATATACTTACCACTGAAGGGATCACGGGATCTCGTCATTTTCGTGCTAGCATCTCAGATACTGTTTCTAAAATGCTATGCTTGCCATTGAGACAGCATCGATACAATTCAATCGTCGAAGTACTAATCTACTCACTTCTCTCCACGCCACTGCTTCGGCTGAGGTGTGAAGGTCGTGCCTTCAAGGAATCCCCAGCCTGGAGGCATCTTCCCGTAAGTTATGGGAGGCCTGTTGAACTCCTTCTTTGGCGCCTGCTCCTTGAGCTTTTCGATCTCAGCCTTCAGAAGGTCAAGCTCCTTCTTCCTCTCTTCTTCTCCAGCCTTCAGACCGTCGATCTGCTTCTTCAGATCCTTGATCTCCTCTCCCTGAGCCTCAGCCTTAGCCTCGTACTCTTCCCTCTTGGCCTTGTGCTCCACTGCACGAGCTTTTTCAAACTTCATGCCCTGCTCGTACTGGCGCGCAGCCTCAAGGTTCTGATCAATCTTGATCTTCATATCCGTGTTGTCTGCTTCCATCTCGGCAATAAACTCCAGGAAGCGATCGACGTCGAAGTGTTTCCTCAGCTTGTTCTTGAGGCCTTCATCCAGATGCGGGCCCCATTTTTGGCTCGCCGCCTCGGAATGTGAGCCCAGTTGGAGCTCCTTCAGTCTCATGTCGATGATGTGCTTGTGCTGGAATAGAATTTGACGCAATCGCGCCACGCACGGCCGAGGACTTCGGAGATCAGCGTCCATTCGAAGCTTACATCCATAGCTTCTCCAGTGTGCAGGTCGAGGTACAGCTTGAACATCTTGAAAGCGAGGAGCTTCTCTTCGTCAGAGAACGGATCGATGATTTCTTTTGGTGAACCGACATGAACCTCTGATTTCAGTGTTAGGTGGAATAATCGTACTCGCCATACGTAGACAGCGGATTCCCCATGTCCGGAACGATGGCTTCAGCCCTGTGGATCTTACGCCACTCGGCCTCAGCTGCCGCGACCCTTGCGCTACATCGCGAGTGTGCAGATGAGGTTTTCTGGCAGGCATCTCACATTGAGGCTTCCAGCTGTGGTTGCGGTTGATAACCTCGGGCGGCTGTTCAACGGGCGGCTTAGGGAAGCCAGCCTTTTGTTCGCCTTTCCTGTCCTTGCGCAGCTGGGTCCGTCCCAATTTTCTGCTGGAACTATGGTCATTGATGTCGGGATTCTCACCGACAGCTGGACGAACTCGTTCTGAAGCTGGCTCAACAACTGCGCAGCCTCCCAGTGAAGTGCGTGGTTGTTCTCAGGTGAAACGGAATCATTGATAGTTTCCTTGCGTTGCGGCCGGAGGCGAAGGCGATCGATGCAGCTTGTATGGTGCCACGGAGTTCGAGTGTCGACCGCAGATGAGCTGCCAGGTAGGATTCAATAGCTTGTCCCAGGCGCGGCGGGCAAGTAAGATCATCGGCTCTGCGTAGCGACTGTGAGATGACGCCGAAGAGACGAACGGTAGGTCCGTTGGTTCCTGAGATCGACATATGCGCTGAGAAGTGCTCTGGTGCCGAATGTGTGTAGATGAATTCCATCGTTTGGGTGTACTGGCTGTCGACCAGGAAGTGCATGAAGTGTGCCATGGAGCAGCGTTGAGACGCCTGATGTACTTCAAGCAGGGAAGGAATGCTTCGGCATGCGCGTGCTGAGACCTGCCTGCTGGTTGACGATCGTCGCATATCTGGAGCCATGCGAGAGAGGAAGTCGGTTCTCCTTGAATGGGAAATCGTCGACCGGGAGGGCTGCGAAGAGACTGGATCTTAGTTGCTCGTTCTCCAAGCAATTCCTGCTTCCACTGCTGATGCCATGGTAAGATATCATCGAAGTGAGCCATCCATACAAGGTCAGGTCATCGAGGAAGGGCAGGTTGACTGCGCTGAGCTTGAGGAGAGCGAGATTGCATCTCGGCGGGTGCAGCTCTGGCTCTGACTTGAGCGGGATGGTGTCGCAGTAGGTCAGGGTGCCTTTCCCTGCCTTTTCCAGCTCGCTGATCACACGTCCAATGCGCATACGGCGAGGTGCGGTAGTCTGCTCCCTCTGAGGTTGTGGGTCCTCGGTCGCGGGAGCCGCGCTCCTTCTCGGGCGCGAGGTGGAGTGCTGCGGTCCAGGAGAGTCGGCAGCATCATCGAGATCAGCCTTTGATCTCTTGCGAACGGGCTCATCTTCTGCTTCTTCGCTCTCGTCGATGGGTGTGTCCGTGTATTGTACAGGTTTCTTGGTAGCAGCGCGCTCGAGGCCGTCTTTCAGGCGAGCCATGCTGAGATCTCGGTGGTGGTGGTCAAGATAGTTGACTCGGGGTGCGAAGATAGCAGCGTGGAGTGTTGGTGGAGAGGCGTTCTTCTTTCAATGGAGTGGGTGGGCGATTCTGTCAGTAGGAGGTGGTAGTTGCTCTTGTCGGTCGCAAATTGGGAGTGTTTTTATTGACATGTGACGACACGTGAAATGCGACAACACGTGAAAGCCGCTCATTGCCATTGTGCATTCACTTCATTCAACTTGCATGTGACTGCGGGGCTCATGCCGTCGGGTGACGTGAGCTCGCACGACACTCAGCTTGACCCTTCCCACCTTCCGCTTTTTACTTTCTCTCTTACACCTACACCCACATGCGCATATATATCTGCGCCAACATTGTCATTCTTTACCATCTCCTCCCACGAAATCACGACGAACTCGGCCATGGCGGGCGCATTCAACTGCGTGTGTCAGCATCCGAGGATTGTGCTCAGGTGCCCTTTGAGATATGCTGTCGCAGCGCAATGATCGGGGCGGTGACACTTTTCCTGCGCAGTCTTGAGAGTCCCTCGGAGTCGCTTGCACGATTGTTCTGCATGTCGACCGAAAGGGTTTAAAATTCTCCCTGGCTGTATCGAAAAAACTCGTGGTAAGCACAATTCATTACCGCTCTCCGATCCAAAGTTGTCCTCGTGCGGTCCCGGCACGTTGACAAATTGGTCCGATGGCAGCAGGTCCTTGAGCTACGTGGTCTCCGAGCCACAGGTCGTAGGATGGGCAAGGCCCACTGCATCGCTCTCTGGTGCGACTGGACTTCGTCCTGGTCGTTTGCGCATTGGGGTTCTGCTGAGCCGCTCCCACCGTGGAGTGTCGGGTGCAGGCGTATGAATGGAGTTGTCGGGAGCGCTTCAGGAGTACGTAACAACGGTTTGCAGTGGCTACCCTCGCTTTCAACAGCAGGGCGAGTTCTACAGGTGAGCCTCCAACGACATTAAGCAGGCCGCTCCGGCCTGCTCTTTCTGCTAACAGCCGGTGTAGGCCATCAGTATCTCAGCGATCATCGCTGGGGTCTGGAGGCTTGCAATTCATTAGTTCAACAAAGAGGGCGAGCAGAGACAACGGCTTTGTCTGCGACCAGTGAATTACCGTCGGGCACTTCACGTGAGCATTACAGTCAGTGACTGTCTTACTGGAGCTCTAGATAGCACTGGTGGCCAAGACATGGGATTCTGGTCAGTAATAGCCTGCTGGCTGTTCTCTACAGCGTCTGCAATGAGGTGAGGTGAGGTGAAGGTTGCAGAGTGGGGTCTCCTGCTGAGCGGTGATTCGCTTGTCGACTTTCCAAGCATTACATTTGCAGATGCTGGCTCTCGGCTGAATAGGCAGGCAGGCAAGCATGTCCACATTATTACTTTGGAGCACTCGTATGTTTATATGAACCAGGCGTCTCATCAGATCACTGGCATTTATCGATGTTGCTATGCACGGCAAGAAAAAGCTTGGACCGCAAGCCAAGCGCGGATCTGCTTCAAGTTGATCAGGCTGAACTCCTCATGCCTCTATTCCACGTCGCACCACCAAGACGGCCTCCGTGTTATTTCGGTAGCGGGCCTGCAGAAGGTGCGCTCCGCATTCTTACTTGCGACAAGCATGCGCGCCATACTCTCACTATCGCGCCTCAGTGTGAGGTGTATAGTATAGCACAGCCGGACAGGGAGATACATAACCTGCCACCGCGCCGGCCACCGCAAAGGGTGAGTATCGACACCATTTTCATTCGCGTTTGACACTGCGACTCTGCGACTTCGTACACAATGCGTGTCTCCTCTATCGCTGTCACCGCGCTTGGTCTGGTACCAAGCGCCTTTGGTGCAGATCTCTTTGTTAGCCACTTCTCGGGCACTGTCTACTCTCTTTCATACACTGCTGGCAACAACGGCAATGGCTCTTTGGCCATCAAGTCTTCGGCAAGTGGCTGCGGTCGTATGCCATCCTGGTTGACCTTTGACTCCCCGTCCAAGTCATTGTACTGCTTCGATGAGACTGGATCTTGGGGTGGTGGAAGTGTTGTCGCCTCGTTCGCTGTCAATGCCGATGGCAGTCTCAAGTCAAGCGGCCAGGCCAAATCCACTGGTGGCGAAGTTCATGGCTCGCTCTATGGTGGTGTAAATGGAACCAGCTTTGTGGCCATGGCCGAATAGTAAGCGAGACTACTCTCATCTTGTCTGTGTACATGTCTAACTGTTGTAGCGACCCGTCCACCATCTCCACCTACAAGCTGCCGTTGTCGTCCAGCTCACAGGTCCTGCAGAAGGAGAAGTTCACCATGTCCCAACCTGGTCCCGTTGCTTCCCGCCAGAACGCGCCTCATCCGCATGCCATCTTCAAGGATCCCACTGGCCAGAACCTCCTCGCGCCAGATCTCGGTGCCGATCTCATCCGCATCTTCAGTGTGGACTCGTCCAGTGGCAAGCTCACTGCTTGCCCTGCTGCCCAAGCAGGCGCTGGTGATGGTCCACGTCACGGTGCCTGGTGGGCACCCACCGCCGGTTCTACCAAGGGACAAATGCTTTACTCCGTGAACGAGCTCAGCAATACAGTCTCTGCTTGGACCGTGAAGTATTCCACAAACGGTTGCCTGTCTCTCAGCAAGACTCAGACTTTGTCCGTGTTCGCTCCCGGCAAAACACCCACAGCCGGCAGTCAGCCCATCAAAGCCGCCGAGGTGCGCGTCGCCGGCAACTTCCTCTACGCTTCTGTCCGCAATGACCAGACCTTCGGCTCGCAGCAGGATTCGCTTGCGACTTACAGCATCGATGCTTCTACCGGTGCTATTACCTTCGTCGAGTCTACCAAGGCCAACGCATGGTACCCCAGGACTTTCTCTATCAACAAGGCCGGTACTCTGGTAGCTGTTGGTGGACAGACGTCGGCCAACGTCGCTGTGGTTGCTCGTGACCCGACTACTGGCAAGCTGGGAAGCCTTCTCGCCAGTCTTCCAGTTGGCTCGAAGGGAACTAATGGTGGTGAGGATGGTTTGAGTGCCGTTGCGTGGTCTGAGTAGGCAGATCGTATAGCTGTTGACATGAATTGTTCTTCGGCTGGGAGATGACTTTGTGTGCTTGCGATTTCTTATCACAATGATTGCATAGCTTCTTCGCATCTCAATCTGTCTCAAGATGTAATCTGTCCTGGAGCCAGAGAGCATTCACGGCGATCCACTGCTTCGTTCGCAGATAGAACAGTTCTTTGCTATAGACAATGTACGTCAAGACAAGGTCTTATCTTGGCCAGCGTCGAGAGACAGGCCTCCGGATGCTTCTTCATAGCGCAGTGTGTGTCGCCGAACTCATCCGCAGACTGACTGTACTTAAGCACTCTAAGCATCGCACCGGATGCTTCTGTAGCAGATACCATCGACGGCGCGCTCCCTTTTGAGACTCAGAGCACGAAGCATTGCAGAGCGCCTCTCGGTGCGTTTCGAGTAGCTCTGTATATATTAAATTCTTGATCATGTGACTGAGCTGGACGAATGTCACCAGTCCGCTGTGTCACCGCGTCTATCTTCTTTCATTCTGTTACTAACTGGCAGTCGGAGTAGTGAAGCGGCTTTCCTAAAGCGGTAAAACGCCGCCTGCAGCAGCGGCGAAGAATTCACGTCAGGCTCAATCCGAGCAGCTCCCGGCATATTCGAAATTCATTTTCTCGGCAACAAACCAATCGATTGTTACATGAATAGATGCATTTGAATCGACTCGCCAATTGCCTCGATTTGATGGACTCAGATCCGTGGCTAAAACGATTTCGACTGTCGGTTGCTTCATAGTATAAAAATCCGGTCCAACTTCGAAGAACAGGTCAAAAGGATCGGCCCCAATCATCAATAAGAAGCAAAGAAGAATCTAAGGGCCCCTGAGGCTTGCCAGCTTGTAGGCACAGCTTCATACAGCTACTCTCGTGCCTGTAACCAAACAATTTCGTCCCCAAGCGTTTTCGTCACCAAATGCATCCCACGACCTCAAAACGATAGACAACGACACAGAATGCAAAAGGATGGTCCCTAAGGGGGTCGAACCCTCGACCTTGGCGTTATCTGAAGTATTAGCACCACGCTCTAACCAACTGAGCTAAGGAACCCTGTTTTGGGGATAGTTCCAAAGAAAATCGATACATGTCAATAGATTGCATACTTTCTGAACTCATGTGGAAGAGAGAGCATCAGAGAAGATGAATACCTCTCGCAGAAGACATTGTAACATCCGGTGATTGATTGTTGAACATTGCCGCTAGTCCAGCATGCGATTTTGCGTGGCGTTAAATAATGCGTGGCCCGGGCTTACAAGGCTGCCTGCAGACAATGCCGCCGCGAGGGTTTCATTGATGGGAAAGTCGTAGAGCGCATCACCGTTCGTTTATCGAGGTGTCGAAGAGATGACGAGTCGAAAGAGTCAGAACAAGGCATGATGCGGGCTTTACTCAGGAGCCGCATTGGCCATTCTGATCGATTTCCTTCATCCTGGAGGCGTCCTGATCGAGCTGGCAACGTTTTGGCGTTTTGTTCTGCAGCGAGATGCTCGGTGTACTCTGCGTTCATCTGAGAAAGGCACAACAGAGCATCTGAATTGATTATCGTGTAATAGTCGCGAAGTAGGTCAATATGCAATAAGCCGAACAGTGCGAGGTCTCGGCTTGCAGACCTCCAAAGCTGCTCGCGAGAGATGTTGCGAGCATCATACCTCCTATTCATTATGGCTTCGATGATTGCATCGAAGTTGATTCGATCGTTGCGACGGCGGACACGATGAATTGAAATAGGAGTCGTAATGAGCCCTAATGTGAACGTTACTCCAAGGCAAGCGATCGAGGCTATCTCCTTCATTGAGAGAAGCTTGTGGACATTACTCAAAAGATCTCTTCTTCGCTGGTAGGGAACGGCGTACTTTATCTGCCAAGACATGACGAAGCACCAGTTAATCATCATCGCATCAAGAAGGTCATCCGTCTAGCTTGCCTCCCTTGCCAGCGCACCAAAACGCAGCCTCGGCCCACCGGCATCCTGCCGACGATCATCCAAAAGATTTGAAACAAATCCTCCAAAAGATCGCGACGCCCAAGGATCCTAGAGTGCCTAGTTACAACATCGTTCGCACGCCAGTGGAGTAGAAGCAGAAGATCATCTGGCGAAAGTTCGGAGCCAGCCCAAGTCGCAACGGTCTTGGCTCCGCAAGCACGACGATCATAACAGGGAGGCAACAGTGCACGGCTAACGCACCGCTCTTCCTCCGTGTCAAAAAACGAACGGTATCATCTCTAGTCCCTTGCTTGTATAGTGGTACTGGGGATATTAACGGGCGGTGGAGAAGCAATAGAAGGAGATTCTGGAGACGTGGAGATGGCTGGACCATGGCGAAACCTGGTCGAATTAATATAATAGAATTGTACCGCTCACTCGGATCGATGGGTCTGTTATGCGCCGCTCATGCAACTAAAGCGCTCATGATCCGAGCCAGGAATATGTGACCCAACTGTGCGGTTCTGCTATTGGCATAATGATATGAGACGCTTCATGCCCTAATACTTCCAGCAACATTGTTATATTTGAGCGCATTGTCTACCTTAGGAAAGAATCATCGTTCAAACGACTCGCCGGCTGGATTCGTTCCGAGAACGGCCTGACAAGTCCGAAATGGGCCTTCACATGTCGCTGTACTTACATGGACGATTGAGATTGATCGTTTTATGGCAAGAAGATAGCGATGATAGCAATTGTTTTGGATCTCGAATTAATTATGTTGCTCGGAGAATATAAACGTAAGTTAACATATAGTACATAAGGAAATGCACCTCAGGACTGGACATCTGAGGTTCCAGCAATTGGTATCATCGGCCGTGACTCTGGGTATCTCGAAAACTTCAACAACAATGCTCCCTAAATGCGCGGCGGCGACCGTCCGCGCACCATCTGTGCTTCTTCGTCCTGGCGCGACGTCTGCGGCAAGGAGATCTCGTCACCAGAGACCTGGTAGCCGTATTCGACAGTCTTTGTGATGTGCTCTCCTCCTTTGGGATAACTGGCTCCCATAATGCCGCCTTCGTCTGTTTTTCCTGAGACGATCTGATTGACGATGCCTCTCTCGCTTCCGCTGTCGGACTTGCTGTCGCGGTCGCGGCTGATGTTGTATGGGTCGGTGATGCGCGAGCGCTTGGGCTTGCTGCGCGTGTCGTCCATGTAATATTGACCACCGTCTGATTTGCCTTGAGTGGATGCGAGCAGTCTTGGGAAGTATTTCTGCAAGACTGGCTTCATCGCAGGCATGGAGCCTCCGACTATACTCAGGTTGAGCTCGAGGATACACCACATGAGCGCCAGCACTGTATTGTTGGTAAGGTCGGGGCTGTTTAGCAATACTGAAAGGCTTTGCAGACGGATGATGCTAACGACACAGACACTGCGAGGGAGCACGTTAGCGAGTATGATGGCAGACGGGAGCATCATGGAAACTTACAATCCACCGAGTGTCAGCACAACCGCGACACCAATCTTACGACGGGTCCTCAACTGCAGACCGTGCAACAGAGGCATCGGTACAACAACAGTCGCAATGTCGGTAAAAATGCCCAGGGCTGCTTGTGCGAAGTAGAATGCTGGTCGGTTCATACAGACCGCGGTCGGCACTTCCGCGAGGACCCAACTAGCAGAGACTGGCGCACAACTGAAGATGTTCGCGAAGACGCCAGCGAGAGAGTAGCCGATGACGAAGGCGAACAACGACCATACAGCGATGACGATGTATCTTCCTGGGAAGATGCGCAGGTAGAAGAGCAAGATGCTTCCCTTGGCAAGGCCGGTAGCAGCGCAGAACATAATCGCTGCGAGAAGATTCCTCTATCGATGGAAGCAAGAAGTCAGCGTCGTGCGCATTGAGCACTGAGCATACAATGTTGATTGACTTACAAGACTGAACTCGGGATAAAGATCTGGTGTCATGGGAACGTTCCACATGTGTTTTCCAAGCCCAAAACGGAGCACTACACACGAGGTTAGTCTAGTCGTTCGATCATGAAACCTGGTGAAGGACACGAACTGTCAAGAACAAACACCACCAAGGCGATGTTGCAAATGTAAGCAAGTAACATAAGAACTGTAAAACGATGTTAGCATGATCGATTGTTTCGGGTGCACATACACTTACAATCATCGAACGCGAACTTCTTCATAAGCACTGTCCTGCCATATAGTCGTGTGAAAATACTGATCGTTGATAGAGCGAATGTGATGCCAGTAATGACTGTTAGGACAGCAGCCTCTGGCTTCTGACCAGGATCCCGCTCGACTCCCTCGGGAGGGTCAGCAGCGTAGAGAACTCCATTGTAGAGCGACATGGTGAATGCTCAACCAGCAAACCTAAACAGCAAGAATACCAGGTGATGGCGCGTTCCTAGGGCAGTGAAGTCAAAGGGAGACACCAATGCTGGTACAAGCAGGGGATTGTGCCTTTAAGGATTGTAAACCCTGTCAATCCGGTATCTGATACCGTGCAGGCATGATCCCATTGCTCCGGTTTTCATAGGAGACGATCATGCATAGCGTGCGTACCGCGGCGTGGGTCAAGGTTCTGATCGCTCAGACAGAGTGGTTCTAGCAGTGTAAGGCGCCCATGATTCGCCAAACTTTATTGGCATTGTTTAAGGCCTCTATATCAGACTAGCAAGTACGAGGACCCGCTGTCACCGTGCAGCCATGCAGAATTCTCCTCGAGACTGGCGATGTGCTTGTGCTCGCGGCAGGATTCAAGTCGTTCTGCTTGCGAAGGTGACCATTTTGGTGGGCGCTGAAGCACGCGATAGCCCATCTGGACAACGGTGGATGCTCAGGGGTGGGTCTTGGAGAGCGACCAGCGACGCTATTGATACGGTGGAGTACTTTATGAAATCGTCCGATCAAACCGAGGTCAGTGTTCAGTCTCTCACGTGCGTAGCAAGCATCCACACTTTCAAATGGAGAGCTCCAATTTTTTGTGTTCCGCGCCTACAGTTCCCCGAGGACTGTTGTAACGGTGTAAAGTAAATTGACTTTAAGACCCTGCCTGTCAAGCAGCTCGACGAGCTCGCTTGCATGCAAACATCCCACGCCACCTTGTCACATTCCTTGCAGCAGGCATAAGCGGCAAGCCTGCTCATCTCTTGCCTGTGCAGAGTGACACTAGAAGATATGGACTTGGGGCTTCGGTACTGGGTGCGAGCGCTCGGCCGGGTTTCGGAATCACTCCTGCACCCCTCGTAGCGGTAGATTTCGACATATCCAACACGTGGCGTACGGACTATCTCCTAGCAGATAGGGCTGCTCTGCAGGGCCATCGAGCGCAGCAGAGAATTTCCCATGTTGCCATGTTGCCGGACGGAGATGGACACTGTAGAGGAACGTACAAAGACAAGAGATGTTGACCATGTGTCGTGGTCTCCCGTGTCCATCCCGAGCCGCGTGAAGGAAGAAGGCAGGAGGCGGACGCCATAGCCGCCGCAACCATACGGCTCATGTTTGTGTGAAGGCTGCGTGGCGGAATCCTGCCGTCTGCTCCTGCAAGCCACACGCAATGAATATACTTTTCCCTGATCAACACCACAGCACAATAATTACCCGGTGCATGTATTTGACAGTTGACCACGAAATGAGTTGCCACGCTGTCACACACTAGAACTGGAGTGCTGCAGATCTCTCTTCCCCCGGCACGCTTGCCAGGCTAGAAATGTCTCGGCACCCCTGCGGCCATAGCGGCTAAGTCCTCTTCCTTCGCTTATCATGCTTCCAGTAGTTGTGGATTTCTTTTCGCGAGACTTGACATTGAGCCCTCATACTCGGTTCCGCGGACCAGGAGATGACCTCCAGGACGAGACAAGCGAGCACAAAGCGACAAGTTTTGGCGTGCCTGCGAGCTTCAGAAGACGGACTGACTTCCACACCTGCTTTAGTGCCCGTGCAGACATTCGTCTCTCCACTTCAGGACCCACGATGCGCTCGGTACCTCCTAGGCGCCCTGGTTCCGGTCATGTCGTGACTCGAGATCTTCACGCCGCCTGTCCGGCGAGATGAAGAGCCGTCCAGAGCAAGTAGCCCTTGATAGACCAGCGTGAGTTTAGGTGGCAATTTCCGCATAGACCTTGCCGTGTGATATCGCTAAAAGCTGCTCGATCTCTCATCACACTCTTTTGAAACGATCAGACAGTCCCTGATCATCCTTTCTAAGACAGCCATGTTGTCCCTTATTGCGCCCATTGCTTCTCACGGCCGCGGCTGCGGCCTCCACCAAGAGGGAAAGCAGCTCCAATGGCTGCGATGCTCTCAATGAGAATGTCCCCAACACCATCTTCTACCCGCGACGACGATGTCTACAAGTACGAGTCCCAGCAGTTCTGGTCGAACAACGAGATCATGGACCCGGAGTGTGTGTTCCGTCCCAGCAGTGCCGACGAGGTCGCACAGGGCCGTTCAGATCATGCAGGACACCAACACCGAGTTCGCGGTCCGTGGTGGTGGACACATGGCTATCAGGGTACGTCATTACTATCCTCCTTCCTCTATGCTCACGACATATGATCACGGCACAACCCTCTAAGACTTTGTCAGCTGTCATGCTTCGAAACAGCCATTCGCTACTAAGTCTGGCAACGGGACGGCATATCAATACAAGAATCATGTATCATGAAACAAGTACGCAATGAGCTAACGAATCATGCACAGGGCTCTAACAACATCGACAATGGACCTTTGTTCGTGATGTCCAACCTCACTACCCTTCAGGTCAACGAGGAGGACAACTACGTCTGGATCGGCCCTGGCCACGACTGGGGTAAGGTCTTCGGCTACCTCAGCGAATTCAACCTGACCACTCCTGGAGGCCGTCTCTCTCCCGTCGGTGTTCCCGGTCTCCTCCTGGCTGGTGGTGTCAACTTCCAGGGCAACCAGCACGGCTGGGCCGCTGACAACGTCATCGAGTACGAGATTGTCCTTGCCGATGGCACTGTCAAGTACGCCACTGCATGCTCCGACCCGGACCTCTTCTGGGCTCTCAAGGGTGGCAGCAGCAACTTCGGCATCGTGACCAAGTTCAAGCTCAACACCTACCCTTCAACTCAGGTCCTTGCTGGTGTTTACTCTGTGACCGACATTCCGGCTTTCCTCAAGGCTACTGCCAACTTCTCCCAGTACAACACCGACCCTCTTGCCCACGTCGTCCCCCAAGTTATCCAGTCGGGTAACACCACTCTTGGCGCTGCGATTCTGTTCTATGATAGCCCCGATGTCGAGAAGCCTGAGTGCTTCGCTCCCTTCTTCGATATCCCCTCCATCTCTAGCACTGTCGCCTTCAAGACTCAGGCCCAGTTCGCCGATGAGACCGGCGAGCTCGTTGTCCCTAACCTCAACGACATGTTCATTGCCGGCACCCACGTCGGTAAGACTTACGAGGACATCCTCCGTGGCGTTGAGATGGTCAACGACATCTTCCTCGCCGCCGTGCCCGCCCTCCAGGCCATCGTTCCCGCCGAGGATCTGAGCCTTGTCTGCATCGACTGGCAGCCTCTCGGTGAGCTTTGGCTCGAGGGCTCCCAAAAGGTCAACCCCGGTGGCAATGCTCTTGGCTTCGACCCCAAGACCAAGGGTACCTACATGGCCTGGGCCGAGGTTGTCGAGTGGAAGGGCACCGGCTACGACGACGCGGTTCACGCCTGGGTCAAGAACACCACCCAGGCGATCAACGACGCCACCAAGGAGGCCGGTCTCTACGACCCCTTCACCTACATGGGCGACGCCACCTACTTCCAGGAGATCTACGAGGGCTACGGCGCTGAGAACAAGCAGCGTCTGCTTGATGTGTCTCGCAAGTACGACCCCGAGAGAGTCTTCCAGAAGTTGTTGCCCGGTGGCTACAAGATCGGCAACTAAGTGCTGCTGACTATGAATTGATGGCCGGCGTGATGTACATCGCACAATAAAACGTTTCTGTATACTAGTTTATATTCAGTTACCAATTTGAGCATTTGCTCTTGCAAGAATACAATTTCCAGTGCCATTGTCCACCGCTATCAAGTCTTGCTAGCAAGACTTGCATGCCAGTATTGTGCCTTACCTTGGAAATTGCATTTCTCTTTCCTCTAGCTTGTTCTTGACCTTCTCTACGGAATTTGTGAAAACGAACAATTGCTTTGTTCAAGGTCTATCTAAGGTATTTCTAACTTCAAGATGCTTGCAATTCGGCAGCGTCGCGCAATCTTCCCTCTCCTTGCCTTACCCAATTTCGCATCACTGCATTGCACGTACATCGTTCCTGCCTTCCGTAAGATGTTGTTCCGCCGGTCTACAATCGTACTCGTAGTGTCCAAGGGCTTTCAGCGCCTGCCAGCCCTGTTGCCGCGGCTGAGCTCTCCCCATGCAGCTTCCACGCCCCTCTTAAGCTCGCGGTAGCTCACGATGAAGATATTTTGCTCTTCGCGACTGACGAGCTGCACACGCTCGTCAATGCCAGCGTCCAGTTTGTTGAGACAGGTGATCATGTGTCCCAAGTCGAGCACCGGACGGCCTTCGTGATCGACTTGGTGGAAGACGTAGTCACGGAAAAGTTTCAAGTAATAGCGCTCGCCAGTCTCGCTCCAAGCATTCGATGGCTGATTCAAGTGTGCCGGAGTGCTCGTCGAATTTGTTGGTGAAGATTCGGGCCGTTCCAAGATCGCATTCAGCTTCGTGAGGAGGCGGACAAGGCGTCCGTTCTCTAGTTCTGTCATCATGTTTGAGGACAGATCGTCATTTTGGGACAGGCTGCTATCGAAGGTGGTCATGACATGATCCGAGATGTTGCTGATGAGCGTGTTGATATTGTACTCGGCGCTTGATGCCACATCCTCTTCAGTGGCAGTAAGTGGGTCCAATTGCGGAGGGGACAGCAACCATTGTAGGCAAGCTCGTAATCTGTCTGTGTAGCTTCGACTGACAAGCTCCAGTGCTTTGGCAGGATTGTTGTGTGCTGTAGAGTTACGTGCTGCAATGTCGATGATCAACCGGCCAAGATCTTGTAGATCTGCTTGTTGCTGGTCGATGAGTGATGCAGATTGCTCAAACTGCACAATATCCAGCACTGAGCAGCCACTCATTCGCAGTCGATTCTTTGAGGTCACCAGTACTTTTGATGGGACCAATGTCCTAGCCGCCAAGCCATTAGAATGGACGGCTCCTGGCAAGTTGAACGATGTAGCTCCAAATCTCTTGCTCGGGGATGATCTGATTGGCTCGACTAGCGATTGCTGTACGCGAGAAAAATTTGTCTGCTACCGTCTGCGCCAGAGGATGGTAGTCAAGTACTACCACAAGTGACCGGTCCCCGAAAGCTTGAGTGGTGAATGCGTCATGTACTCGAACAACATTGCTGTTGATGACTTTCTTCCATGCAGCTTTGGTATTGATGGCTTGGTCGCTCGTCAGTCGGAAGCCCTCAATGCGACGCAGGGCGTACGTGTTGCCGTCGATGCTTGACGTTGCTTTGTATATCCAGCTCGGGTATCCAAAGGTGGCAGACGTCCTCGAATTAACTGTGTCTAATGCGACTAAGGAGTGGAAGTGATTATCGACGTTCTGTGGTAACGTGCTGTTAGGAAACGTCTGCAGTGTCGCCTCCGCCTTCCTCTGTAGATCCTCACGCAGATCGTCCGGAATAAAGAAATCGGCCGTCGTTCGTTGATACTGTGTGATTTGGTCTCTCCTGGGTCCAAGTGAGGCGTACAAGTGATAGTTGAGTGGATGGCGGAAGCTCGATGTATCTTGAAAGAAAGCTTGAGCACCCACGCTGGGCGCTTGCTCTGCATATGGGTTAATAGTAGCCTGCGTGCCATCGAGACTCTGTAGCGCTTGGGAAGCTAAGAAAGGATCTGCAAACGCGTTTATCTGTCCGCTAAGTTGGGCTTGCTGGTCCACCTATTCGCAGTCAGTACAAGCTCTTCGGGACGTTCATCATATGGGATGATCGATACACACTTGCGATGGTGAAACGAAGTTCTGTGGGACGAACTCCTGGAAGCTAGTCTGGAAACCCTGCTGAGGGATAAACTCGTTTGACGGAGCTTTCGAGTGCGAAACGGATGCAGGTGTCACCGTGCCTTCGAGCTGTGAGCCTTGCGGCGCTGCCCGACGTTCTTTACGACCGGGTTTCTGCGTACCTGATCCCCTAGGGGTGAATGCGGCGGCGGCAGCAGCCTTGGGCGATATGCCCATAGTCTTGGTCTGTGCCACAGCGGGCTGCGCGGCAAGCGTCTTGGGTGTAAAAGATGGAGACTCAACATTGAAGGATTTCTTCGGGCTATATTGGGATTCAGCATGTGGCAATCGCAATCAGAGATGGAGGACTAACACGCCAAGTCCGTTTGCGGGAGATATAGCGGACGAAAAGTCATGATTGAAAGGACAAGTTCCTGGTCATGATAAGCTTCAGAAATCGGGAACGTTCACGGAGAGCACAGAATCCAACCTTCTTGGAATTTCCTACAAAGTGGTCCATTCTTGCATGGTGTTGCTCGATTCACAGGTGGGCGGTTCTCATAGCGGGCTGCACCCGATGGGTAGTGCCGCCGCGCATCTCCAGACATTTGCGGGAAAGCCGAGGCCATATCATTCCGGGCTCGACGCTTCTCAACCTCGACCGGTATGAAGACCGAGTCTTTGCGGAAAGACTCGACTGTAGGACGTGCAGAGTCTGACTTCTTGGTGTCGTTTGAAGCCAGGATTGCTGTTGCGATGCTCTGGTTATCGAATTCGCCGCCTCTATAACGAATCGACCTTAGGGTCGGCTTTCGAGGGCGAATTTGGAGGTCGCAAACTGGGGCAGAAGAAGTTCTGTAAATGCGGTGCTGCTGGAATACCTCTGGCGATGTGACACGACGTCTTTCGTGGTCGCTTTCTACAGTGTTCGAAAGAGTCGATGGAGACCGTTGCAAAGGTGGAAAATCGCTTTCCACAAATATACGAGTTCCCGCGGGCTTCTCAGGCAGCAGATCTTCGTTGATAGTGCTTCCGTCGTAAGAAAGTTGCAGAGATCCGAAGCGTAATTGCTCAAGGGCTCGCCTTGACGTGGGTTTTGCAAGACAAGAATTTGGAAGCTCAAGAGGATCCTGTTCGGACGTGAAGCGATGCGGGAAATGCTTGACCGCGATTACAACAGGAATCAGAAAGAAGAGAGTCGCGGCGCTCGGGTGCGCAGATAGTTGGCGACGTGGATCTGGAGGGCAAAGTTAGTTGCTGGATGTCCAGCGCGTGGTACTTTGTCCTCGGCATTGTGGCGGATGAACCCTCCATGCCCGTACGCCACGGCGAATGAAAGCATAATTCGAGGATGCAGAACTGCACTCACCACGCTGCTTGATATGAGGTAGGCGCAAGTGCCACGGCAGAGCGAGCGGGCGGTTACTATAGCACTTGCTGTCTACGGCTTCCCCATCGCGGGTCGGGATTGATGTGATTGCAGGCGCTGGTCCAATTTGACGTCCTCGACCAAGGCTACGCCGCACACGCCCCACCAAGTATATTGCTTGCAAGAGATGGATAAGGATATACAACGAGGGCAAGGCGCGAAGGCGAGGTCGATTCTGGGCGACGCGAAGGACGGCTTCGGAGCTCTGGCGTCTTGCTCCACCACAGCCACCGCCGCTCTCACCAGAAAGTCGGCGTACGTACCCGCACGTGATCCGCACTTGGGTCCGGTCCGTTCGCCGCTAGCCGTCGCTGTATATCACAATGCTGACCACATACCTCCGTATACGAAGGTCAGAGATCCTGATGTGTTGCTGACTACCTGAGCATACGATTGGAAGACAACTTGTTGTTGAGATGCACATCAAGTCATCGCGTTTAGGTAGCCAAAATTTTGCTCGATCAGCTGCAAGCGCATCATGCTAGGACAACTACTCGTGGATGCTTTGAAATAGATCACGAGACACAGCGGTTAAGCCGATGCGCTTCAGCAGCATCAGTCGCACATATATGCTTTCCGTCCTTGTATCTATGAATTGCTTGATATGATGCAATCACAGCCCGTGATTTGGTCAACACGGCTGTGCCAGACGTTCATTTCGTCCTTATTGATGCAGCTATTCTGCCTGAGAGTGTGACATCCATATCAACAGCCAAATCACACGCGGTATCTACACATTGAATACAGAAACAAGCTATGCCATCTTCAATGACACTTCACAACAAATCACGCCACAGGATCAAGTTAAGGCAAGGCTGCATCGATTTCGCAGATGTCACTAACCCCAAAGTACTAACCCTGACATAAATGATGGACGTGCCAACATTGAAAACTTGAATACATGTACATGTACATAGAAAACATGCAGCCAGTGCATCTGATTGTACTACGATCGAGACACGAGTAAGTGCATCAACGATCGGGCTGATGAGACTGCATCTACAAGAGCGAAAAACCGAGCCATGTCTGAATCAACATGGTCAAGTCAAGTGCACATGTCATGTACGTTATGTAGTTCACATACGCACGAGTCTGGAGTGCGACATCGCGCGATGCTAGGCTGGACAACATCGGACACACCAGTGAACGTGCTGGATTGGGAGGTTAATGAGCTATAATGGCCAGTGATTTCGTGCAATGCCCACAAGTGAGATGCGTCAATATCATGTGAGATGTACTGGGGCCTAGAAACAAACAACCTCAATACACTATGGATGCTGTATGCAAACATCCGAAGCTAGCAGGCAACCAGCTACATGTATGAATCGAACATATTGGCAATGGTGAACGCGCATGCACAACATATTTGCCTGTAAGCCGACAGACGACAACAACAACAATAGAAGTTTCCATGCATGTACCTGCTTTTGCCGCCACTTCAGATCGCCACAAACAACGTGGCTTTGAAGTGTGATCCATGTGAGGATCGGCAGGCTCTCTGTGTAAAGTTGACTGTGGCGGGGTCTGGTCTTTGTTCCAAGCAAACTGCGCCCCGCTCATCGTGATCAAATGACGACAACCAAGAGTTCGGGACGCCCATACAGCCGGTTGTTACAAGCTATCGCGCCACCGCCACCTGGTATAGTCTTGGGTATCCCGTGCGACTGACAGCTGCCAGCGCATCTCTATCGTCACACTAGAGATTAAGTTCAAGCATGTCAGAATTCGCGCCGCCATCTGTAAGCATCTTACCCTTGCTATGCTAAGACGTGGTGCACATACAGCTTGCTGCACAGTGACTAACCTTGCATGATAGGGCCCACCTCCTCCACAGCTGCCTGCTGGCTGGAAGGCCATATGGAACGATCAGTACCAGGCATGGTTCTACGCAAACACAGTCACGAAAGAAACAACATGGGAGAAGCCAACTGAGCCTTCTTACCCTCCTGGAGATGCACCACCACCAGGCGCGCCGCCTGGCTACAACAACGGCGCCTCGGGCCATGCGCCTTCAGAGAAGAGCGGGTTTGAAAGCAACAACCCATATGGCGCAATGAGTCCTGGACCAACGGCAACAGGCGAAAGCGACGAGGCCATGGCCAGGAGATTGCAAAAGGAAGAAGAAGCGCGCAATTCGTCAAGTCACCGAGGCGCATCAGATGGCTACTACGGAGGCGGAGGCCCGTCACAACAGGGCATGGGAAGTCCAAGCCCATACGGCCAGCAGAACCAGCTGCCACCACGTCAAGAGAAGAAAGGGCTCTTCTCTAAGATCTCGTCCAAGCTTGGTGGTAGCGGTTCAAGACCACCGCAGCAGTACGGCGGTGGAGGCTATGGAGGAGGCTATGGTGGACCTGGAGGCGGATACCCACAGCAAGGCTACGGTCAGCAGCCGATGATGGGAGGCGGCTACCAACAACAGGGCATGTATGGCCAACAACCCATGTATGGCCAGCAGCCGATGTACGGTGGATACCCTCAGCAAGGTTATGGCCCACAAGAAGGCAGGGAGGTGGTTTAGGTGCTGGAGGTGGCGCGGCACTCGGATTGGGTGCTGGCATGATGGGCGGCATGATGATGGGCGGCATGATGGCCAATGCTGGTGACCATGATGACTACCAAGACGGGTAAGTCTTCTTCTTTCCGCGCGAATAATGAATCTGATGCTAACGTCGATATAGATACCAGGACGGCATGGACGATGGAGGAGGAGGAGACGACGGTGGCGGAGGTGATTAGAGCTAGTTCTGTTGGATGGGTGAGATGAGACAGGAACATGCTCACGCTCAATTGGATTGCTGAGGGGCGATGCATTCATGGGTTTCATTCGTAGGGCTCCAAGGAATCAATAGGCACGACTCGTATGATAATGATCATTTTACACTGGTTTTCACGTTCGTCGTTTGCACTTACTTGAAGGTGTCGCTGCAATATTTAGAGTTAGCCAGGCGAGCCAGGACCCTTTGACAATGTATGGTACCTGGGGACTGTGTGGCGTATCAGGGCCAAGCAAAGGCTGATCTTGTCAGCTCGTATACACGAGGATTGTCAGGTGGCTGAAACTTTCTTTGACTGCGAATAGGTAAATTGCCTTTTGTTTGTTGACATACAGTGTATAGAAATGTCGAAACATATCGATACCGCGAAACACAGTTCAATGGCACGTCCGCAATGGTGGGTGACGTGTGCCGGTTTCACGATCTCATTAGTGTCGCGACTCGCGTCCCGACAGTGGATCCTTGGCTTCAGGGAGAGATCTTACGTATACCCGCACTCCGGGGGTTGAGATTACATGTGTCGCCATCCATAACGTCGTCGTCGCATGTCCTGACGGCGGGACTGGGTCCGATTATTGTCGTCTCTCATTCGTCTACTTTCGCGGTTTGTCCTCTCTTACATCCTTCTTCACACCTCAGGCTGTGGCCTTTGGATGCCCAGCGAAGCGCCTTGAGTAACTTGAGGGCCGTGTCTCATGCCCGCGATCCATTCTGGCCTCTCGTAAAACCGCCACAATGCTCGCCTCACGCGCCTCGAAGCTCCCTTCCTTATACGCCTTGATCGCTATTTGCCTCATCACGATCTTTCTATACTACCACAATGGCGGCGTCTCACGAAGTAGGACCGTGTTCCCGCTCGCCAACTACCCCAGCGGCGATCTCACAGCGACAAATGCGACTCTTGGATTCGGTGGTCTGTGGGCAGTGTCAGGACCTGGATCACCTCGAAGAGATCATCTTGAACAGGCTGCCCAAGTGACTGGGCTGGAGCTTACCATTCCTGACCAACCAGTCTGGACGGACGAAGATGTGGATAATTTCAAGTGGCCAAACAAGGAGGAGTCGGAAGTCACAGTGGGAACAGTAAAAGCATGGCTAAGCCACCACGTGGTTCTGCGCGCGTTCTTGGAATCGGGACAAGAGACGGCCTTGATCTTCGAAGACGACATCGATTGGGATATCCGCCTCAAGTCCGTACAAGTGCCGTTGGCGCAGCGTGCCGCGCGCTCTATGGGCAAGACTAAGAATGTCGATATCACTGTGTACCCTTGGGGCGCACCTAAAGACTGGGATCTCCTGTATTTGGGCCACTGTGGCGATTACCTCAACATGATCACAAGAGGCGTTGGCGTCGGCCACCATCACCCTTCAGATCTCGAAAAGCTGAGGCACGTTCTCTACGAGGATCCTACCATGCTCAACCACACCGACCTCCACCCTTATACTGCATCATTCCTTACAGCACTCACCGTGCCCGAACGAACTCGCGTCCTCCACCACTCAGTCTGGCCACTGTGCACTTTCGGCTACGCCATAACGCGTCGTACTGCCGAGCGTCTGCTTAACGACCTAGCACCGGCAAAGGAGGATATTACCAAGCACATTACGGCCTACGATGCCGCGATTTTAACTGCTTGTCGCGACAACCATATTTTGTGTTACACGTTACAGCCCGAGCTGTTCCATCACATGGAAGGAGAGAGTCTGATTGCTGGTGAAGAGTCCGATCCAGTACCACGACCGCCTGTTGACGCAGCTGGGCTCGAGCAGGTCAAGTGGCGCAAGGAGACCAGCAACATTGGCTGTGGTTTCTGGTCTGGAGAATTTTATCCAGAGGGAGATCAGGCTAGGCTACAGGTCTTGCAACAGGAGGTTGTCGGCAAGGGTCAGTGCCTGAAGCCTGACAGGCATGCTTGAGCTTATTTACGGTTATCTTTTTCATCTGTACAGATCAGTGGAGTTCTGATGTACGCACTGCTGAAGCGTTTTCGTGGCGAAGGAAGGTCTCGCAAGCATGCACAAGGCGGCGTTTTGAGGCATTCGAGGAGGATTGATTTGTATACCCGGGCGTACATAGATATGTTGTTTTCTTTCGTCAAAACTTTGTAAATATCCCTACCTCCTATCAACAACCTTCAGACTCTCACCCGATTATTGATTGGCTCGGCTCGGATAAAGTTGAGAAAACGCCAGTAATGAGCTTAATCTTATCGCTCTGGGCGCGAGATCTGGGGTTCAGCGCGAGTAAAATTTTGGGGCCGAGGGTCGCGCGGCGACTTTTGCTGGAGTTGAATTCAGGTCTCGATCACCGATCTTCCCTGTATTCTACACCACATTCATTATGGCGAAGCGACTTCACGAAGACGTCGCCAACGCCGATGCTGCGGTGCAGCAGGAGCAGGCCACGAAGAAGGCCAAGAAGCAGAAGCTCGCTGCTATCGGCGCCGACGAGAGGACTGGCGAGAACGCCTCCAAGGAGGAGAGGAAAAAGATGAAGCGCAAGCTGAAGGAGGCCGAGAAGGCCGCAGATTCAGACTCTGTCAACGAGGCAGCGAAGGAGTCCGACAAGCAGGACGAGAAAGCTCTGAAGCGCGCAAAGAAGGAGGCCAAGAAGGCTGCGGCTGCGAAGGAGGCTGCTGCCAGTGTCGCCGAGGGCTCTGGCGACCTTGATGCTGCCGCAAAGGCTGAGAAGAAGGCGGCTAAGGCTGCTGAGAAGGCCGCGAAGAAGGCTGCCAAGGTTGATACCAGTGCAAAGACCAGCGACGCCGAAGCAGTTGTTGAGAAGACCACCGCCACCGCTGCGACGTCTGCAGGCGGATACACAGAGCACCCCGAGCTCACCGCGCTTCCCCAATCGCAGATCGATGCTTTCCTCACCGAGAAGATGATCACCATCGACGCCAAGGAGTCTCTTCGCCCGCTAACCTCGTTCAAATACTTGCCTGTCACCGAGGAACAGCGCGCACCCTTCAAGAACTTCACCAGCCCATCACCTATTCAGGCTGGCGCATGGCCACACCTGTTCGCCTTCAAGGATGTCATCGGTGTTGCTGAGACTGGTTCCGGAAAGACTCTGGCTTTCGGTGTGCCCACCGTCTGCCGCTTGAGCACACAGTCAGCAAAGGAGCGTAAGAGCATCAAGGCCTGCATCGTCAGCCCGACCCGTGAGTTGGCTTGCCAAATTCACGATGAGCTCGCTAAGCTCTCTAAGCCTTACAACATCAAGATCGCCGTCGTCTACGGCGGTGTTCCCAAGGATGCGCAGCGCGTGCAGATGAACGGCGCAAACATCATTGTAGCCACTCCCGGCCGCCTCAACGACTACATTCAGGAGGGTTCCATCGACCTTTCCAAGGTCGAGCACATGATTCTCGACGAGGCAGACCGCATGTTGGACAAGGGTTTCGAGCAGGAGATTCGCAAGATCATCTCTGTCACCCCCACCACCGGCAAGCAGACCATTATGTTCACAGCTACCTGGCCGCCCTCCGTGCGCGACCTTGCATCCACCTTCATGAAGAACCCAGTCAAGGTTGCCGTTGGTGACAACCCCTCTGGTGAGCTCCGCGCCAACACCCGCATCACGCAGACCGTCGAGGTCATGGAGCAGCACGACAAACAGAACCGTCTTATTGAGCTGCTTAAGCAGCACCAGTCTGGCAAGAACAAGAGCGACCGTATCTTGGTGTTCTGCTTGTACAAGAAGGAGGCAACTCGCATTGAAGAGTTCATCGGCCGCCGCGGCTTCAAGGTCGGCGGTATTCACGGCGATCTGCCTCAGCACAAGCGCACAGAGTCTCTTGATGCGTTCAAGCGCGGCGATGTCCCTATTCTTGTCGCCACCGATGTTGCAGCCAGAGGTCTTGATATCCCCAATGTCAAGCTTGTCATCAACGTTACCTTCCCGCTTACCGCTGAGGACTACGTTCACCGCATTGGCCGGTAAGTTTTAAAGTTCTGCTACATCTAACAACAAACATCGCTGACATTATTTTCTAGTACCGGTCGTGCCGGCCAAGACGGTCTTGCCATCACTTTCTTCGGCGAAGCCGAGAAACACCTTGCTGGCGCCCTTGTCAACGTTCTCAAGGCTGCGAACCAGAACGTGCCAGAGGAACTGATGAAGTACGGTACTACCGTCAAGAAAAAGGGCCACGAGGCCTACGGCGCTTTCTACAAGGACACCGAGGGCATGAAGGCTGCTACGAAGATTACGTTCGATTAGAGTGTTTGCCATATTTGACACAACAGTAAAAGTTGGGCCTTTTGCATTTGCTGCATGGCGTGGCGTTTTCGTGGCTTTCATCTTCATGGGAGGGACTTGTATACGGGTGTTTTGATAGGAGTGCCAGCTATAGATATCTAGAATCTAAAACTTTACATTCAAGCTTGTACTTTAACAACTGCGAACATGTACACTCCTAGATGTTTCCGTAGTAATGTCGATGGGATGTATCCTTCATCTTATCTTATCTTATCGGAAACCGGCGGTCGTGAAGTCAAGCTTGCTTTAAAGTTGCGCTGTGCCAACCAAGCGGCGTCCCGAAACACAGGCATCATTCACGATCTGCAACAGCAACTTGACCGCATCAATATTTGATCCAGCAATACATACTTGAGGTCAGAGCCGTCTGCAGACCATGGATAAAGAGGTACAGCTTCAGAGAGCTAGCCTCAGCATCGCCCTCGTTCGCTCAGGTGCCGACGCGCCTGAGGTTCGACGTGAAGATGCTGCCCTATTCCTCAAAACCTTGCTCAGAACAACAAATATTTGCACGCATCATGACATGAAGGTTGGTACGGCCACACTTGCATGCGAGTGTGGTAGGCGCATGGCAAATGTAATGCTGCTGACAGAAACCCTCGTAGGCTTGCAAAGACTTCATTGTTAGGAATATTGCGCCATCCGCTTTTAGGACCGCTGCACTCACCAAGTATCTGTTGACCTTGAGCAAAAGCTGTGCTCCGCGGCCTGTTGGGTCGGTCGTAGAGGCAGCGAGATCGAGAGAAGAAGATGAAGGCCTTGGCCGAACGAGAGATGGCAGCCCGATGCAGCCACCCGACGCCGCCTTCAAGCGTTTGCACATCTTGTATATCATGCACGATGTGCTATCTTTCGTCTCCGTCAGGTCAAAGGATAGTCGACACGCAAATCACATCCATTGCGATGAGGCGGCCTGGGAATCTCTCAAAACTCACGCGGGTCTCCTCGCGCAGCTTGCCGCTTGTTCGGAAAACAAATCTCGGCCTGGGCGCTCTACGCTGGAGCCAGTGAAGCGTATTTTACAATTATGGCAGAAGTTGAACATCTTCGACGCCACAGTTTATTCGAGTGTCGAAGCAAAATGCCAAGAAGCAGGCACGTTGTCTTGGACTGAACTGCAACAGAAGTTCGAAGCAGAAGAAGCACAAGTACTACTTGACGAACAAAGACGACGCGAAGAAGCTACAAAGTGGGTGTTGCCAATGCAGCATCATCTACCACACGACAGTACAGCGCCGTGGCACGAACTCCCAGCTACCAACGCTTTGTACCAGAAACGAACACAAGGCTATCCATTACAGTCTGCTGCTCTGCCACGCGGAGGATATCATCTGAGAAATGGCGGGCGGCAGGCTGATGAAACTTTGAAAGCTGATGTCGAAAAGCTCCACAAGGAGGCACTGAGATGCTTCGACAAGTATACAAACGCCGACGAGGTGCGGGATGTTGACGCACTGGGAAACATCATCTGGAAGGATAGGCCCACGAGAAATTTCTGGGGTTTCGAGGTCAAGTCTTGAAGCAATGTTCCTAAGGCGACTTCGTTTTTGTGTACACGGCTTTCGCCGGCATCTCTAGGATAAAAGAGTACATACCAAGCGCCAACATAACGTCAATCCCTTTCAGGTTGACTTTGCGTCGTTCGTCAACGCCGAGCACATCTCTTGGGTCTTACGCAAGCTCACGACCAGAGAACGGGAATCAATCAAACATCAACTACAGTTCAACCAGAGCGTCGCTTGGGTCTCCTCGACCATTGCAGACCTACCACTGAGCATTATGTGCTCTACTCCCGAATTTTGGTCCGTTACACTGAAACTTCCGCCACACTCAATTCTCATGTCTGGATACCCACAGATGGTCCATAGGCTATGTATGTAGCTAATGAAACCGTATATCGGCTCGCGATTAATGATGATCTCGCCTAATCACGCCTTACCAGAAGACTTGATATTATCCATCCACCACTCCAATCGCTCTCGAATCTTAGTCGTGCCCTCTTCGATCAGCTGTGTCAATGGCACTTTGCCTGTGTTCTGAGCGACGTAGTCGTTGTATTCATCCAAGACCAACTTATTCGCGTTGATTCGAGTAACGCCGCGCTCGATGCACTTGGCCATGATGTCTGGTACGAACTCATTGGTACCGTGCAAGACTACTTGCACTTTCCCACGGGTCTTTCGTCGTAGATGTCCTGCAGTCTGTGACGATTACGCAGATCAGTATTGATCGAAAATGGCACATCGTTACAACAAGTCTTGGTTGGAAGCTCACCTTTCGTAATCCAGATGGATGTTTTCGACCCCCGTGGTAATCGCCATGCACGTTTCCGAAAGCCGGCAATGAAATCGATGCCAGTCGCCAAGAAGTCGTCAATCTCCTCCGCCGTTGTCATCAATGCCCTCCAACTCTGCCGTATCCTTGACTCCAATCCGCCTTCTATCCGACCAGGTTCGGCCTCGGTGGCGATGCCTCTAGCATGGCAATACGCCACCAGCTCCTTTGTCCTCGCTAGGTTCTCTTCTTTTTCGAAATGGCTCATGTCGACCATGATTGAGTCAAAGGCCGGCGTTCCGTCTGCTGCTTGCAAGCCGGCGGCAAGCTTAATGACCTCTGCATCTTGAGCGTGGTCTAGGTGCACTGTGACTGGAACTTTGGCTTTGCGAGCAGCAGCAGCCACGAGCTCGACGAAAAGTGTGGAGTATTTGAGGGCCCAAGGGAAGAGTAGGATTTGTAGAGGCGAGCGCTTATTCTCTGCTGCCTGAATACAGCTCACGACGGTTTCCATATTGTACGCCACGACCCCGAGCACGCCGTACTGACCAGATGCGGCGGCTGCAAGCATCTGAACTGCGCGATTCGAGGAGAGAGACATCGTTATGAATTGAGATGTTCAGGATTGTTTCTGAGAAGAGGTATGTATCCTTTCGCCCCTACGACACAAGAAGGTCTGTAAGGACAAGGCAATGGGACATCGGCGCATGCTTGATTCTCACCAAAGCAAAGTCTCCTTCCGTCCACGCTCTTATTATTGATCACCCGATCTTGATGATTCTGTCTTCAGAACTATAGTAATGGCTGAACATCGTCCAACCATGCAAGCAAGCAAGTGGGGTTAAAGTGATGACCTCGCCAACATCGGTGTTTGGGTTTTGCCTCGTCTCGAGGCCGCCAAGAGAGACAACCTTGAACGAAGCGTGTCGTCAAGACCTAAGACGGAAATCATTCGCAACGTAGGCGACTCCTGCCCACCCTATGGCAGTTTTGATCTTGACTTGAGTAACGAAGAGACTATATTCGCGGGCTTGCACGCCGTGCTGCGGGCCCTTTTCGTGAATTGTACTCGCTTTCGGTGTAAACATTGTCCGACCATCCTGTCAGACGGCGAGGCTCTCCGAAAAATCGGCAACGGACCCTCCGATTTTGGTGGGGTGATGAGGGGCGATTTATGTTGTCGGCCTTCAAAACATCGATGACATCCGAGGCGATCACGCTGCTTTGGTATATTCTAGTTGAGCGCGTGCATCACTGCCATTTCCTACCAGTCCCTGAGCCTATACTCTAACAACAAACCAACCTTTCCTATTATAATCAGTCAAAATGAAGGTTCTGATCACAGGCGCTGGTGGATTCGTCGGCCAACTCCTCGCAGAAGTCCTCCTAAACGAAAACCACCAAGTCATCCTCGTCGACATCTTTGAGCCTCCCGTTCCCTCAAAAGCCAACAACAAGCAGAACGCCACGACCGTAAAAGCAGATCTCGCTCAAGATGCCTCCTCCATTCTTTCAAAAGACCTCGACGCTCTTTACGTCTTCCACGGCATCATGTCCGCCGGCAGCGAAGAGAACTTCGACCTCGGATACCCGCGTAAACCTCCACTCTCCCTCAATCTCCTCGAAGCAGTGCGATCGATCTGCCCCGGCGTGCGATGGGTGTATGCTTCCAGCACTGCGATTTTCGGCCAGCCGTTGCCCGAGCTGCCGTCTGAAGCTACCGTTCCCACTCCACAAGCAGTTACGGTACACAGAAGATGATGATCGAAGCGGCCATCAACGACTACACCCGCCGCGGCTTCATCAATGGCTTCACGCTGCGCTTCCCTACTATTTCTGTGCGCCAGGCAAGCCTACACAGGCTGCTAGCAGCTGGATGAGCGGTATCATTCGCGAGCCTTTGCAGGGCAAGGAAAGCTTGCTGCCGTGTGACGATGATTTCGAATGCTGGCTGTGCTCGCCTAAGACTCTAGTTCGCAATCTTGTGCATACGCTTAAGCTCGAACGAGAGTGCATGCCCACGCATGTCAGGCAGATCATGCTGCCTGGTATCACGGCGAATGTGGCGCAGATGCTGCAGGCTTTGAAGGAGGTGGGAGGTCAAGAAGCTTTGGATCTGGTTAAGAGGGAGAAGGCGAGCCCGGAGATTAAGGCTATGCTTGATAGCTGGCCTATCCGGTTTGATATCTCCAAGGCTCTAGGCTTGGGGTACGTGGCGGATGGCAGCTTCAAGGATGCTGTGGAAGATTTCGCTGCAAGCTTGAAGGAGTGATCCTAGACCGAATCTGTCTTTGTAGATACCAAAAATGATCTGAAGAAATGTCTTGCAAGAAATGAGGCTTCGTTCGTTTTGTAAACACATAGATTCGTGAACTGCTATGATTTGCACGCATGCAGATGGCGGTCCCAGCCCTTCTTCGTCAGCCCTCCTTATCCTCTGCGACGGCATATCCCCTCGCCACGCCCGCTCTTCCCTCCTCCATAGCTGCGCCTCGAATCTTGCCGTTCTCGTCTCTCTCGTATTCGATAGCGTAGTCACTACCAAGACCTTGCCATGTCCGCTTTGAACGCAGGTACTCTGCGCCAGGCGATGCTGTACCATTGACAGAAGCAATCTCACCCTTGGTACGATGGATCAAGGATGATGAAGGCTTGGCTGTTTTGGAAGCGGCAGATTCGGAGCCATTCACAGGGTCGGTCTTGGGCTTGGAACGGCCCATTGGGCGAGATTGAGAGACGTATTGGCCAGTCCGAAGGTCAAACTCTGGTGGCTCGTCGTCTGATGATGCATTGGCGTAAGGGTCGTCCTCATTCGACTCAGGAGTCGCGGTTTCACCATTCCCTTCTGCTCCACCAGCCGTAGCAGCCTTACTCTTCTTCTCCTCATCCCTAAGAAGCAGAGCGCCGAAATCGCTAACCCACTCACCGCCCCACACCCTCTCCTTGTCGTCCGTCATGGCCATCTCGAGCTCAAAGGGTGTCACGATTGGGCGGTAGAAGTCCGAGCTCTCGATCAGACTGCTCTCCCAGCATCCAATAACAACCCAGCCCTCGACCTCAGAGAAGTTGGCGATCTTAGCAGCATTCAGCTTGCCAACGACGAATGTGTACGACTTCTTGCCCGCAGCGGCGATCAGTTCTTGGCAAATGCTGGAGAGCGGTCATGTAGTTCTTGACACTCAGAGTGTTGATGAGGATGCCGATGATGGGAGCAGTAGCAACCTTGGTGAGCAGGGCGTAACGGCGGCGGAGAGCTGCTGATGTGTTGGTCTGTAGTGCTCTCGATGAGGCTGTCGTGTTTGTTGGGAGGATGTGTACGCGCGAGACTCGGGATGAGAGGGTGAGGAGCAGGCTGGATGGTGGGTCGGAGATGTGGAAGACAGAGAAATCCCTAAGCGCTTCTGGATTCAACTGAATCTCCTCAGGAACTGTCCGGTTGGGGAGAGGACTTGAAGGGTTGTGAAGGATCGTTGTTTCGTGTACATTCGTGTAGCCGTGTTCCCTCAGTCTGCGCTGCAGCTCAGGCACGTGGTGTTGGAAGGGAATGTCCGCCATCAACACCACCTTTTCTCCCAGGTCCGGATAAGTGGTTTGAAAGGTCGCAACTGTGCTCTCAAGATCAAGCGACTTGGTGGTGAAGACGTAGATTACTGGTAGTCTAGCAGTAGGGCTTAGGCAAGACCGGCCGTAGTGCACCACTACTTCAGCATCGCAGTGCTCAGCAGCCACTTCATCCACACAACATGCACCGTACGAAGTATCGCCCAAGATTGTGAGATGCTCTTCCTCATCCCCCGTGATTTGGTACCATGACTAGCAATATCAACCTCCAACTCTTCCTCAATGCTAACTTTCGCAACGCCCTCGGTGACTCCCTCAATCGCTTTTGCAGCATTCGCTTTCCTCTCGTTCTTTAGATCTTTCTTCAAATTCTCGCACACTCGTGGCGCATCCAAAAGCATGTCATCCGGGAACTGCAGTGCGACTCTCTTCCACTTTCCATTGCGGATCTCGTTGACTGTCCGGCGGATCTCATACTGGACATAGAGTTGCTCGTCCGACAGAACGCTGCCAGCTTCGGTCAACGATACAGGTGCTTCGAAGATGTGTTCGGCCGGGGTCGAGAGGACCGGAGCTCCAGAAGCCTCCATAATGCCACGATGTTTCTTGGTAACCACAAGTGGAGTCTAATCAAATGTTTCTTGAGTCGAACTTTGGTCATCTTTTTTCCCAAGCTTGATCTTCCACTTGAGAGTGGGGTGCGGGACTATCTACACTAACCCTATTGTTATCTTTCTGGCAGCATGAACGTGACGCAACTGCATGTGGTCGAAAGCAAGCATGAACACATGCATTCATGTTTGAATGTACATGTACACATGCATGTATGTACACATCATGTACGTTTCATTGTACAAGGCGCTCTTATGGGGAGAGTGCATGTGATCTATGAACAGATGCAAGATCGGAAAGGCTTCTTGAATGTGTAGCAGATATCCGCTGAAATTGCTTTTGAAGGAAGGATGTTATATCTACAATACGAGCCACCCAATTTAGGCAGAGGCAGCGCCGTTCGTTGCGGTGGGCATGGGAACCTTTCCACCTGGCGAGTCTGCGAACCTTGCGGTAAGAACCTCAACTCCGTCTTCTGTGACAAGCAGGGTGTGCTCGAATTGAGCAGTCTTGCTGCCATCGGTAGTCACACTTGTCCAGTCATCGGCCAGGTCTTGTCCTTGTGCGTTCCCAGAGTAATATGGCTCGATGGTGAAGCACATGCCCGGTTTCGCCTCGCCAACAGCCTTGTTCTGGCGTAGTGTGGAACATTGGGAGCGCAGTGGAAGAGCTGGTGATACCTTGTGCCGCAGTAAGTCTTGACAACGCCGCAGTTAGCTGCCTTGGCAATCTTCTCGATGGTGTTGCCGTAGTCGCGGAAGAGAGCGCCGGGCTTGACGAGCTTGATTGATTCTTCGAGACAGTCGCGGGCAGTCTCGACAACACGGACGCGTGTCAGGGTCTTGGGATGCCTTGCCGATGTAGTAGGTCTCGTTCAGATCACCGTGGAAGCCGCCATGGTAGAGTGTGACGTCAATGTTGAGGATGTCGCCGTCTTGAAGGGGGCGTTGATCAGGGATGCCGTGGCAGATGACTTCGTTGACCGATGTGCAGACCGACTTAGGGAAGTGGCAGTAGTTCAAAGGTGAAGGGTATGACTGGAAAGCGTTAGATTTGCGAAAACCTTCCGGAAAAAGTCTTCATAACATACGTTACGCTCCAAGCAGGCCTCGTGGACAATCTTGTCGATGTGGTCGGTGGTAACACCTGGCTTGGCCTCGCGGGCGGCAATGTCGAGCACCTCACGTGCAAGTCTGCAGACCTTGCGCATGCCTTCTTGTTCTTGCTTTGTCAAGATCTTAATCCTGTTCCTTCCAACAAACACCTAACCAGTATCAGCACTCAGTCTGACATCTTCCGCTTCTTGTTCAACGCACCTGCTCGCTCTTGGAATACCGTGTGAGGCATAATCGGGGTGCCTGATCTTGTCCGGCACTGATCGCCTTTGGCTGAGTGGGTAAGACGGCCTCAAATCGCCAGTGAAGCTGTAGGTTGGGAACGGGTTGTAGTGGCCTGCGGAGTCAGGTACTGGGACGACGCTCGGAGTAAAGATGGTAGATAGCATACTGTTTTGCGATTTGTGGAGCTGCTTATGCGTCGACTATATAACCCGTTAGCCCATGGCGTGTCTAGGAATATTTGCCCAGCCTTGCAAATGACCTTTCGTCAACTTGCTCGACCAGATCGTTCTTCAGATGCCCTCCTCTTAGTCCAAGAGCACACCACTAACCTACCCAGTTGCGCTTGAAGCAGTCCTGACTGCAGAAGAAAGCCTCCTTTCCGAGCTTTTGGCATGTTGGGCACTGCAGGCTGCCGGCATCTTTGTCGCAGTCTGCGCCTTCACACTTGCGCTCTTGGTGACCGTTACGTCTTTCGCTGGAGCTTGATCCATGGTTGTCGATAAGGCACTTCGGCTCACAGTCTTTGATCTGCTGAAATGGTTCGACTGGTGATATGGAGCCCAAAGACGTCCACACGTAGGTGTTCTAATAAGTGGTCCGACTTCAGCAGTACATGCGCCCTGCGAACCGGTTGGTTGTACATTTGTTTCTCGAAGCCTTCGAACCCTAATGCTCGGGCGGCTCGGGCCTGGTCGGCCCCAGATTCTTTAATGTGGCTCAAGCTCTGGCTGCAGATGCACATGCCGTCACTTCTCAAGGGTTCACTTCCCAAACACAACAACATCAACAGAGCGATGTCGACTCTTGTATGGCCGCCCGCCGGCGACGCGGATATCACCAAGGAGGCGGAACAGACTTCTGCTCGCGAGCTGGAGTGGCTGCTCTCAGCGCTCCAAGACACTCTCACCTCCCTCAAAGCTGGCCTGGAGGAATGCGCCGCGCTGCTTGCACCCACAGAACCTGGCTCAACCCTAGTCCTTCCTCATTACGAAGTGAGAACCTGAAAGGCTTCATCACACGGCTCGGTGCGCGTATAGTCAAAGGCGATATTCAGCTTCGACTACCATCGCTACCTCCACCTCGCGGCCAGAATGCATACAGACTCTCGCTCTCTCTCACAACCTTCTGCGCCGACCATTGTGCTAGAGCAGCTCACGACGACTCGAACTTTGATCAACTCGTGTCTCGACGTGGTAGATACCACTCTCTGGACTGGCGATGCGACCAATGCAAATTTCATCTCTGGGCAATTGAAGCTGTTACACGACAATGTTCAGGAAGCAAAAGCAGCGTTAAAGGGTGGATCTGATGCACCGGGAATAAAAACCATGGTACGAGACTCCCGTGGAGGCGAGTACATTCGACCCGCCTCTGCCGGGTAATGTGTCTTTCCACCCTCTCGATCTCGGAAGCTGCCCTCCTTCTACACGTGCGGACCCTCGAAGCTGCGTACCCGATCACAGGGACTAATACTCCGCTGTCGACATCTGGATCTTATACTGGGTTCTCCTTGCGAGAAAGGCTGACTACTGCTTTGACCGGTGGCCGACCGGCATTTCACGACGAAGCCCACGAAGTGTTTGCTTACAGAGGTCAAGAAGTCCGTGTGAGAGACAAAGTGCGTGTTGAGAGCCAGGACCCTAGTCTCATTTCTGCTATGGCAAAGCTGGGTGCTCTGGAGAGAAACATCGCCATGTCGCGACGCTCACTCAACGTAGTTATGGGCCAGGAGCTGAGCGAGCTATGAGGGCATGCTGTATCGCTTTGCGAATTGTAAAATTGGCCCAAGCAGTACGAGTACTACGAGTACTACCTCGTGGTTATTTTACAGGTACGCCTGACCGAGTGCTCTCTCAAGGACGGGCTGTGTGCTCCGTCCGAACTTGAAGAGCTTGGGTTTAATGGACCACAGCTTATCCGCAGCACTCCTAGCCTTCAAGCGGGTTCGCCGCAAGCCGTCAGCTATAGCCAAAGCGCATCCAGCAGAATGGGAAGTTGGCGTCACGTGCAGAATTGCGGAGAGGCTTGCGGACCGGTCGCCATTGCTGCAATGCGTGACTGAGATGTCCTGGAAAGCAAAATGAGAACATCGCGCGCGCATGAACGGCTCTGACCCCGAAGATGCTGTCTGCCGACTCTGACCACCGCGGCTGCGAGCCTGTCGCCGTCAGGGAGCTCCCATATCTCGAGCGCCTCTTGGCTGAACGTATCGACAGGCTCGAGCGCAACACCTGATCCGATCGCCTTGCCAAGCGTCTGCGTGCCGCTTGCCGATGCTAAACCCAGCAGCTCTGGTCTCCCCACTCGCGCTCCGCCGTCTATTGCATCACGCTCCAATCTTTGCTCATCGCGATCGCCATCTCAATCACGGATGCGGCGAGCGTTACATCCGCGGCGCCCCAGCGAGAGTCTTTTCTCCTCGGCAACATCACAAGAAAGGACCTATACCTTTGTTACAAGTCGGGAGAAGACGTCCCGAGCACACGGTCGCAATGACCAGAGAAATCTAGAGAACAGACTTTTACCGTGATTGAGTTCCGCCGAGCCAAGGACGTGCGGATTCAGTGTACAAGTGAGAGTAGGAACTGGAATATTGTAAGGAAAAACGTAGAATATATTATTTCCAATCTATTCATTTCCATTCACCAAAAGAAAAACGCCTTTTCCATCCGGTGCTATCATCCTTCCAAATCTACCAATCGCTTGAACGCTCAATAATTCCTCGTTTTCTACATCATCGTGCTCTCCCATTCAGTCATAAAGCTCCATACGCCATCGCGATCCTCAAGCTCCGCCAACGCATCCTCGTCGCTCATGTCAATGTCGTCATCCTCGCCTTCGCTGTCGCCGTGGTTGGGCAGAACAACAATGTGACCATCCTCGAGCTCGACGCGAGCAGTCTCGCCATCTCTGATCGAGCCGCGCAAGATAAGCACCGCAAGCCTGTTGAGAACCTCCTTCTCGATGAGGCGAGCAAGCGGACGAGCGCCGTATGCAGGGCTGTAGCCGGCGGCGCCGAGGTAGTCTTTGACCTTTCTGTGGACAGATCGATTTTACATCGCGGTTGTTGCCTTTGAGGCGGTTTTGGATTTCGTCGAGGCGGACGTCGACGATTTTGCGGATTTCTTTCTTGGTGAGCCGGGTTGAAGATGACGATGCTGCTGATGCGGTTGAGGAACTCAGGCGAACCAGTTTCGCAGAGAGGTCATGACGAGCTCGCGTGTGGTTGGATCGATTTTGCCGTCTGTTTGCCTGTCGGGCGGGCGAGGTGGTCGCTCCCAAGTGGACGTCATGAACAATACAGTTCTTGGCGTCGATGATGCGACCTTGGCCGTCGGTGATGGGCCATCGTCCATGAGTTGGCAGGAGGACTGTCAGGACTTCCTTTGCAGCCTTCTCAACTTCGTCAAATAGTAGGATGCTGAAGGGACGGCGGCGGAGCGCTTCGGTGAGCTGACCGCCAGCGTCATGGCCGACGTAGCCAGGTGGGCACCGATCATGCGGCTGAGCGAGTGCCTCTCCTGGTATTCGGACATGTCGAGCGAATCATAGACTTGGAATCATCGAAGAGGAACTCGGCCAGAGCCTTGGTCAGAAGCGTCTTACCAGTACCCGACGGACCACAGAAGAGGAAAGAGGGTGGCTGGTTCGGGTTGCTGAGACCAGAGCGCTGCAGGCGAATGGCGTTGGCGACTGAAGTGACAGCCTCTTTCTGGCCGACGACGAGCTGACCGAGAACCTTCTCCATCTGCAGCAGCTTGTCCTTCTCAGTAGTCTTCAGGCGAGTGACGGGAATTCCAGTCCAGCGGGCGACGATCTCGTTAATCTGGTCAGGTCCGACAGCATCTGCAACGAGAGCTTCACCGTGGCTGCTGCGACGAGCTTCGATATCGGCCGCGGCCTTTTCCTTCTCCAAAACCTCGATGCGGTTCTCAACGTCCGGAATAGCGTAGTACTTCAGGTCTGATGCAGTGGACAGGTCGCGAGTACGCTCAGCCTCCTGTTGCTTCGTCTTGAGCTGATCAAGTTTGATCTTTTGCTCCTGGATCTCCTTTGCGCGTTCCTTTTCGCTCTCATACTTCTCACGCAGAGGCTTGAGATCTTCTTCGATATTGGCCTTCTCTGCGCGGGCTTCTCCCAGACGAGCCTTGGAAGCCTCATCCTTCTCACGATCAAGCGCGTGAATCTCAATCTCAAGCTGGCGCAATTTACGCTCCATCGAGTCGAGAAGTTCTGGCTGTGATTCGCGAGCGACGCGAACAGCTGCTGCTGCCTCATCGATCAGATCGACTGCTGAGTCGGGCAGTCTGCGCTGTGTGAGGTAGCGAGTCGCAAGGTTGGCGGCTGAGACGATGGCACCGTCAAGGATTGTGACACCATGGTGGACTTCGTATTTCTCCTTCAGTCCACGCAGAATAGAGATCGTCTCTGAAAGGGTGGGCTCCTTGACCAGCACCTGTTGGAAACGACGCTCAAAGGCTGCGTCCTTCTCGATGTATTTGCGGTATTCTGCCAGAGTGGTTGCACCGATACAGTGTAGTTGTCCACGGGCAAGCATAGGCTTGAGCAAATTGGCAGCGTCCATGCCACCCTCGCCGGAGCTGCCGGCGCCCATGAGCAGATGAATCTCGTCGACGAAGAGGACGATCATCTCTCTGCTGTCCTCGATCTCCTTCAAGACACCCTTCATGCGCTCCTCAAATTCACCACGGTACTTGGAGCCGGCGACGAGCGCACCAACATCCAAGCTGAGGAGCTTGCAAGCCGCAAGACCAGCTGGGACGTCTGCATTGACGATTCTGCTGGCCAGACCCTCGACCACAGTGGTTTTACCGACACCAGGTTCACCAATCAGCACGGGGTTGTTCTTTGTTCGTCTGGACAGAATCCTGACCACCCGCCTGATCTCTTCTTCACGACCAATGACTGGGTCGACCTTGCCTTCCCTAGCCATTGCAGTCATGTCGATGGTGAACTTCTTCAAATTCTCATTCTCTTCCTCGGCGTCGGCGGTCTTGCTATCCACACGCTTGGTGCCACGAATGGCTTGAACGGCATTGTCAATTAGCTTGGTGTTGGGCACATTGGCGTCTGCCAGACAGCGCTGAATGCTCGAATCTTGTACGAGACATTGGATGAGATGGTCGACGGCGATGTATGAATCTTTTTGTGTTTTCGAGAGTTCGTTCGCAGTACGCAGCACCTTTGAGAAAGCTGGTGCAACGCTCACATGCTCTGGTGGGGGATCCTGGCTGGGAGTGCGGACAAGTGCCTTTTTCATGGCACGGTCGAGCAGCTGTGTGTCGCCATGTGCCCTCTTCAACGACTTGCTTGAAGAGAGATGCGGATGAAGCGGCGTGTAGGCGTGAGAGTGGTCGTTCTGCTGGTCCTTGCTCTGGTCAGGTGAAGGATCGAGCAATGCGACTCCCAAATGGATGGGCAGCAGCTGTGAGTGTCCGTATTGCTGAGCGAGGTCTTGGGCATCCGCAAGGCAGCGGATGCCTTGTCGGTGAATTGCATGCCACTAGACATGATTGCTTGTGCTGTGTGTAGCAGTCAAAGATGTTCTGGGTGCGGTGGCTACTAGATTGGCGATGTTGGTGTTCGAGTGTACAATCCTGTTTTCCAGTGCGGGGCGTTCGAGACAGATCGGTGTATGATGGTTTGGTCTTGTGGTGAGCTGATGAGTGTCTTGGTAACAACAGGAATGAGACGAGTATATATCCTCACTCTAGCACAGTCATCTACCCTGCCGTCGAAGAAAATAGCAGGCCCTCGTGTATACCAGCAACGCCGATGCCCAACTCGAAGCAGCCAGCACCACTGAGCGTCTTCCATTCGAGGCCGTCGAATGACGTAGAAGCTTCTATGGAGGCAGATTTAAGCTTTGGCGCTCGGGCCACCCGTCGACTTCTTACGCCCCGAGTCATGCAGCGCAGGGAAATGGAGGCTGCGATATGAGCGGCAACCTCGCCTGTAATCACAATGGCATTGCACTAACCTCGATTGGAGCAATATGACTTGCACGTGAGCTAACATTGACGCTGATTCTGCCATACCTTTCGTAGGTGCCACATCACAATTCCAGCGCTTTCCGTCAGCCCTACCTGTTTGTTTGTTTATTTGCTTTGGTCGGCCGATGCCGATGTCTGCTATGGAGGCCATCGAGCAGCTTGTCGGATCTGGCGCGGCAATCTCACCTTCCGGTCAGCTCCTGGCATGTACTTCGAATGGCAAGCTTAGGGTCTGCTATACTCACTCACCGGAGCGCGCCGTCGAGTTCAAGGCTCGCATGCAATCGAAGGACGTGACCTCTATCAAATGGTCTGATGACGACAAGCGTGTTTTACTCTACTCTGGACAATCCATTGAGGTTCTAAATATTGACGACGAGTCTGACCGCGTGCGTCTGGACAACGGCAGCGGTGGACTCGGTCGTTTCGTCTCAGCAGATTTTGTCGGAAGTGACTACCTCTTCACAACCTGGGAATTCGGCCGGGCCAAGCTATGGAGCTTACACAGTGGGAAAGGTCATGAGGTCGGAGATCTTAAGACAAGGTCCGAAGGCCGCAATTGGGCATCTAGACCAAACGATGATGCGTCGCCACAGGCTATAGCATTGTTGTCACGGCCTCAAGCACAGGATCAACTCGCCATTCATTTCCCTTCGATTGAGAAGACTTTGGAGCCTGTGCTACTGAATACTGTCGACGCCCGTAATTTGTCTTGGTCTCCCGATGGTCGTTGGATTGGTGTGCTGGATACTGCGCATGCGCATCCTGGTGTCCTCATCTTAACACCCGATGGCCAACCGTTCCGATCAGTGCCAACGGCAACGCAAGACGACGGCGAAGCACTTGAGCTGGGTGTTAAAGCCATCACATGGTCATTTGACTCACGCATCCTGGCCATCTCGCGTTACGATTCGAAGATCACCCTGCTAAACACCAAGACGTTCGCACCTCTAGCCGTTGTTGAACACAGCACTACGATTGAGCAGCAGAGTGTTCCTCCAGAAGACCGAGCAACAATATGGCAAGAGTCTGTGTCAGCATCGAATGTTCGCTCGTTCACCCGGGTATCTCAGCCTGTCTCGCCTCCTCAGTCACGAGCGAAAGGCTCAGCCGAGCCGTCCGAGTCCGGCATCGCAGAAACGCGGTCCAATGCTGACGGTCGCTATCTTGCCACCCGTGACGAGAGCATGCTGAGCACTGTTTGGATATGGGACACAGTCACATTACGTGCGCATGCAGTACTAATACAGCACAACAATGTGCGTCGCATGCACTGGCATCCCACGAAGCCCGACTTGCTCCTTCTTGACTGCAGCGATAATGTTGCATTATCTTTACGATGTAGCTTCAGCCGAGCCACCAATGCCCATAGAAGCAGCGTTGTCTGTAACACCACTCTTCACATTCGCGCCAAGTAAATCAGAAGACTCAAAACCGGTAGTCTTGGCCGCAACACGCACATATTTCTCTCTGATATACCCGCAGGGCCGCGACAAAACGACAGAAGGAGCAGCCTCTACGTCGAATTACGACGCTAGCGGAGTCGAGGATTCGCTGTTCGATGTCCTGACTGGGAAAACGCCAGCACCTGAAAAAACACAGCCGTCGTACACCGAGCGAGTGGATATGGATGCTGACCTGGAGGGGGCGACTGCAGGGCTCGAAGATACCTTCCGCGAGAAGAAACATGCGCCGAGCTCTCCTGCGTCCATCGATCCTCTTGACGATAGCCAGATTTTCTGAGAAACAGCTCATCAAATATCTAAGCTCGAACTGCTGGTTTCCGGGTTGAATAATTGTCAAAGCACAACTTCCTTGGTGCACATAGTCAGGTGAAGTCGTTGTGGACGAGCCTGCCTAGAAAGTGCTGCTAAAGGGGTTGATTTGACACTTAGATGCGCCTCACCTTGCGCATGACTAGTTGGAAATGGTCTTATGGGGATGAGACTCACGGCTTTGAAATCGATTACGACACGGTATGCTCTGGGCTACTGACTAAGGTGAACAACAAGCAACGGAATCAGTAGAGACGAGTGCATACTATTGGTCGACACACATCACTGGCTGCGCCAGTCAATGCACCTAGATTACAATCGAAATGCTGACAGCATGGTACGTGGCTCAGAAAGGACCAGTCCATTGAATGTCAAACAACCACTCCTTCTCGCTATGAATATGGCCATCAGTCGTGTGAAACCATTCTCGGTCTGGAAATCCTCATCTTGTCTCATTTCATCACAATCACCTTCCTTGCGGAAGATGTACCCGGTAACAACCACTTCGACCACGAGCTTAGACAACTGTGCCTGTCACTTGCTTGTGATCGTTCAAATTGTAGTTGCGCCACAACAACACGCAGGGGATCATTAAAGATAAACTCGCAACAGCTGCCGTAAGCTGCCACTTCTGAGATTCGCCGTAAGCGGCCTGAATGCCGAGGCGCGCTGGCGAGCCTATAGGATACGACAGTTGCTCAGTGATGTCCTGGTAGATGTGATCGACTTTTGTGATTTCGGAGGTCGGAAGGAAGCGCAAGAGGTTCTTCCGGAATGTGCCAGTCCATACCGCAGTCGAGACTGTTTGTCCGATGGCGCCGCCGACAGCCGCAAACATGTCCTGGATCGCAAGGACTACCGCTACGTATTGATGGGTCGTGGGCGCCATGACGGCGATCTGCTCAGTAATAACCAAAGTCCCGCCAGCGCAGGCGATGAAGACCTGGCACATGATGATGTAGCCTATGCTGACGCCTGGCTGACGGAAGTGGATCATTAAACCGGCCCCGAGTATCGTGACTGGCACGCCGAAGTAGAGAGCTTGCGCTTTGAAACGACCGGTCTTGGCTATGATGATACCTGCCGTGAACGCCCATATGCAAGACCCGATGCTGTAGATGTTGCCGACGTAGGTGGCGTTTGTGATCGTGAGGCCGGGCACGACTTGCAGAAAGGAGGAGAACATGCCATTCCACATGTAGAATCCGAAGAATATGACCGCCGCTAGGAGATTGGCACCCAGGACGGTGCGGTCTTTGAGCAGATGGAACGGGATGAATGTGACTTCGGCGCCGAGGCGCTCCCAAGTGGCGAAGCCGATCAGGAACGCAGCACCAAATACGATCATGCAGATGATCATGGGCGATGCGAATCCTTTCGGTTGGTAGGAATAGATATTGAACGGCAAGAGAAACAGTGCAAAGCCCGCGACGATGAGGAGAAGGCCGACCGCGTCGAATTGAATCAAGTAGTATTTCAACTGCTGTCCATGATTGCGGTTGGCCTCGTTCTTGGGCATGAGACCAAGCCTGACGGCCTTTTTGTAATTCCACTGGAAAAGAGCAAACAGCGGGAGAGCGATGATAGGCATGATGATCGCAAAAGTGCCGTAGGCCCAACGCCATCCAACGCCGGCGATGACCGCTTTGCTGTCCACCATCCTGATGCCCAGATATGCTGTAGCCAGAGGTCCAGCGATCCAAGACGTAATGATCCAAGGCGAGACCAGAAAAGCGAACATGAGTCCGCGATTCTTCAAGCGCGAAGTATCGGCTACGAACACGCTGATCACGTATTCAATACCATTGTGGCCGATCCAGTAGAACACTTGAGCCGCAGCGTATACTTCCACACTGTTGCAGGCAGCCATTAAAACCAAGCCGAGAGCAAGACTTCCGACCATCAGCATGTAGCCTTGCGGTCGGCCCCAGATGTCGATGAGTTTTGCGAGCGGTAGCTTTGTGAGGCCGCCGATGACGCTGGACATGACGCCCGTGGCAGATGTCAACGAGTGAAGCTGGAATTCGCTCGTGACATAGGAGCGAGACTGAAGCCCATTCCCTGCTCGAGAGCGTTGACGAACGAGATGATCCAGATCCTGGCCCTGTCAGTTCAATGCCAATGAAATTTGGACGACCAGTTCTCTGGCTTCACTTACATGATATACGCTGCGATCAAATGCTTCTTGCTCCAGACTTTCGTCGTCGCCTCCATCTTCTGCACACCGGCTTGTGCATCCTTATTGATGATATCATCGTCGCTGTCGAAGCCTTGCGTTGGAGTTGCTTGGGTAATGCAATCAGGTGTAGCTCCTATGTTGTGATTGTTGTAAGATTGCGCTCATGGTCGACGTGGTGAATGTCGGAGGCGGAAAGAATGGACTCTGCAGTCTGTAGCTCTATCGATTCGGCCTGAGGCCTCGATCTGCCGAATAGTTCACTCATTGTGGCGGAGTGTATTGGAGACAGACCGGGTGTGGCAACTTTGTCGGTAATCAGATCGTTCGCGGGAGCTTGCAAGCGTGAAAGACAGGTTGTGGCTTGATCGAGTGAGTCCGCGTGGTCGAGCGAAATGAGGTAGACGAGCGAGGTGGGGTGGTAGAGCGTACAGCAGTGAAGGCTAGTGGTGAAGTGAATGAGGTGAGCTTTAGTCAAGTGCAATGATGAATGTCGAAGAAAGGCTGGTTGCAGTAGAGCAATGTAGCGTAAGATGGTATGCGGTTGATACAGGGCCACCAAACAGCAAGGGACACAATAGGATATGAGGAATATCGTGACAGGATTAGGTTGAGGAGTTCGAGGTGCACCAAGCACAAGCAACGTTATCACCCGTCACTGGCTTGTGACAGCCTGCAGCAGTCGGAAGAACACTTTCATGACCGCAGATCCTGAAAGCAGCTACGCATACAGGAGCGTCAGGCGATGGTGACATATGACACCGAAGTATAAGCATGTGGTACGCCCATTGTTGGCGTTCTTTTGACATCTACAAGTAGCACAAATCTGCTGTCTCGCGCTGTGTTTAGCTCCGCTGAAGTATTGTGTCAGCGTGTGTTGCATCCAGGGGATCTATGAAACATACCACCGATGCCACGCGCAGAGTCTCGCACATTTGTGCAACTTCAAGATACCGGTTCGTAAAATCCCTCTTTTCCATTTCGCAGCGAGCATATAAACATTGCATCATTTCCATCGTGGTATAAGCTCCGTCCATCCAAGCCCAGGCATTCTCATAACTCCGAAAACCTCTTCAAACCAGAAAGGAACTTCTCATTCCGCCTTAGCACCACCTTTCGATGCACCGCCCAAAGCCTGTACCACACTCTCCAGGCCCTGTACCTCATCTGCAGCTACCCGCCTGCCAGCGCCTGCAACTGCCTCGCCACCGAGTCCACTGGCATCCACCCCTCTCTTGTTCAACGCGCGTCGAGATTGCGTGTTGATGTATCCTCGTCGCTTTGCCTCCAATGAATTCTCATCCAGGCGTGTCTGCCTTGCCGCTGGTAGCGATAGCAGGGATGCTTTCAGTTGTGCGAGCAATTCGCGCAATGCGGGCAGCTGTGCTATCGCGTCTTGCAGGTTTTGTGACAGAGGCTGTGCTGAGGTAGATGTGTGAGGTGATGATGTCAGGAAGCTGAATGGCGAAGTGTTCTGTTCTGTAGGTTCGGAGCCTTGCTGTGTGGTTTTTGGTTGTTGTCCAGTGAGGGCGTGTAATTGAGCGATGACAGCTTGATTGCGTGCCTCTTCTGCTTTGAGCATAGCATTCAGCTTTGCTGTTTCTTGAACCTTCCGTCGCTGTTGGAGCAATTCTTCAGGTGTGATGGAGGCTGTGCTGCTCTCCAATTCTAGATTCTTGTAATGTTCCAGCCGCACCCATCGTGCCAGGCTCTCCTCCTCGTGTCCCACCGCAAGGATGTTCCGCAATGTGTAAATCTCAAACTTGTCGAAATCCTGTCGACAATGTTGTTGAGTAATGATCAAGCTGGATGATGCCGGTGTCTATTTCGTTCTGCTTGCGCTCAAGTAGGCTTCGCGACGGGCCTCATCTGAAGGGTATTCGGCGTCGGAAAGTGATTGAAACCCGATTGATTCAGGCGAAGAGCCTGAGAGGCCAGATTCTATAGCATTGATCGCACGGAAGACAAGTTCATTGACTGTGTTGATGATGTCGTCCAGGAGTGTCTGTGGCTGTTAGCGTCGCTCGGTTGAGCCTACAACGTGCTACTTACCAAAGGTGTATATCGGAAGTGTTCAGTCAATAGCGCTGTGTTCTCTTGGTGTGATGTAGTCATGCTTGCAGATGTGTCGCTAGTGTAGAGATCGTGATTGTCGCCGGCGCATTGAGAAACGTGCGCAACGCGGTGGTGTAAACAATGACTTTAGCCTTATCGAATGCCAACCCTAACGTAATCTAATCGATAACGTCCCCTCAACACTACATGTATCATCAGGACCAAGGCGCAAGCTCTGGTCCACGGTGCAGAGTATGTACATTACATGCATATGTAATACATGCAAACGACTCTTAAGCATGCGCTTCGAAGTACGTGAGCCTCGTTGCGATGATTTGCAATAAGCAGACCCGGTCTACGTAGCAAGTGGTATGTCTGTAAAGCCCGGGATAGACCACCCTCACTGCACGTACGAGCCAATCATCAGAGCGGATGACACACCTCCAGGCATACATTACTCATGATCCAGCAACAACGTCGGACCACATTTGCTAGCGCTCGCTTCTGGAACAACTGGCAGCAGCCGAGTTCTCGCGCTCAAATGTCAAGCGCCTCATCGCAATATCTGGCTTTGTACAAGTTGAATAAATCTACAAGGACTTGTAATTTCTAGATGTATACAAAATATGTGTCCAGATCCCTCGTCTTCAGTCGGTGGTTCTCACGATGCACCACATGTGCAAGAAGTGCTCGATGTCTAGATGGGGTACCTGAATGACCGAATCTGGGAGTCGGTCAAGTCTAAAAATTCTTCGTTTTCCAAGACAACATGAACGACACCATCTGCACACCAGTCAGTACCAGATCAATGATTGTGCAGAACTGACGTCAACGTGACTTACTATCCCTGTCCCTCTTATCCCGCAGATCTCTCTTGCGGTTCCAGTACCAGTGTATGCCTCCGAAGGACGAGATCAGCAAAATGCAGAAGATCAAGAATCCCAGCATGGTGAATTTCGCAATCTATGTAAGGGTCAGCGGATTGGTCGCAGATATGTGTTGGTTTGGACAACCCACTCACATAATAATTAGGTGCGTCAGATGGTCGATACGTCTGAGGTCCGACAATGTTGCCAGCAATGTAGCCGAACTGGAATGCAACAGTGAACACGACTTTCTTCGTTGAGCCACCGATACCAGCTGTCATGAAATTGATGAGGAAAAGGACAGAGACGGGGACTATGAAATGCCGAATCAGTAAGCTGACGATGTATTGTATGGATGGTGGACTAACATTGCAATGTCAGAACGTAACCTCCGTAGCGAGCGGCAGCGTGCCTGCCGGGAATGGTAAACATCACACAACACCCACGCAGGAAATTACCAAGGTGAAAAGTGCAGCAAATGTCCTGTTGCTCCACTTTGCAACATAGATAACAAGTATCGAGCCTAGAATGGCAGCTGCACCAGGAGCCATGCTCAAAAGAGTGCTCTGTTCTTTCGTGAAACCGAAGGCGGAGATGATGGAAGGACCAAATACAGAGAGGCCGCCGCTGGGTAAGCCCGTTGAGAACTGATAAAGAAACACCAAGTACAGCCGAGGGTCGTAAAGGGCTTCCCAGAGCTGAGATTTGTCAAACTTCCAGACCTCTGTCCCAGTCTTGTTGCCACGGCATCGTTCGAGAGCCATGCGCTTCTCACCATTGCTGAGCCATTTGGCATCCGTAGGCGATGCAGCCAGGAAGAAAAACATATAGATTCCCACGCAAATTGTCAAAGCGCCCTCAAACAAGAATAGAGCCTGCCAACGGAAGCGATCCGGTGCCTGGTAGATACAGTACGCGAAAAATCCACCAAACAAATGTCCATGCCAGAGGCACAGTACCAAATAGCGACACGGCTTGTTTGCTCTTCTCTAGAGTACCAAGAGCCGAGTATGTATATGACGATGGGCGCGGCGCATACTTCGATCATTCCAAGGAGAAATCGAACAGCGATCAGACCGTTGAAGTTGTGACAAGCCGCATGGAAAAGCATAAGGGAACCCCAAAGGACGGTCATGACGGAGAAGAACTTGGCGAGAGGGACACGCTGCATGGCGATCGACACGGGGATCTCGCCAGCCAAGTAGCCGAAACTGCAGGATGGGTTAGAGGGATCACATTGGTTGAGGATATGGCGTAACATACTAGACAATCGAGCCCAGCCATGAATAATTTGAAGCACTCTGGGTCCCATGATGTTTGCATAAGATATACTGTTCTTGTCCACCAGCATAAGCGTGTAGACAACCAACAAGATTGGCATGACCCGAAGGTCGATCTTACGTAGGACAGCTTTGGCCTCTGAGGATTTTGGATCGATTCTAGCATGGTCAACAGCCAGCAGAGCAAGAGCCTTGTCCTGCTCTGTGTTCCTGTTCCTTAGATTGATGTTGTCAACCTCGTTTTCTACGACGGGCTGAACCACTTTCGATGAGAAGACAGCATCAGTATGACTAGATGGTCGAGGTCGACGGGAGTTGTCCTGCGATACTCGAGGTCTCTCATGTTTTTCGATTATGTAGGGTTTCGCCTCGTTCTCAATGTGGATTTTGAAGTTGAGACGACCGTGATTCTGTGAAGACGTATGAGTCGACGCCGAGACTGATTATGGGCTCCCGATTATGCCACGCCAGATGGAATAAGTAATATATGGGTTGTCAGGCAGAGCACTGCCAATGATTGTCGATAAAGCTGCTCAGCTGGTTAGTCACTCAACCGCATCCAGTTGTGTGGCTTGCCTGCTTGTCGCTGCCACACCGTATTTCGAATAGGAACAGAGGTCTCGCTCCCTTTCATGGTCTTCTCTGATAGCAGCTCGTTTCCAATAGTAGGCGTTGTCCGGACTTCATCTGACATCGCAAGACGGCGCTTATATCATACCGAGCCGGCGTCCAAGATTTCAGGGCGTCTTGCATCGTGGCTTTTGGTCCAGGAATTCTAATATATTGTTCCGGTTGATAGGTTCTGGAATATGCTCCGCCTCTGAAGGTTGTCCAATCGGATGCAATGTAACCGCTCGCAGGGTGTATCAGATAGCCAGTGCTTGAACGGGGAAGCGGAAAGTAAGAAAATGCACGGTCCCAACACATGATCCAGAGGAGACACACAGTTGGAATGTGCTCAATCACAAGCGGTTGCTTCAAAACACCATGTTTCCAAAGATTAACATGGTACAAGAGTGGTCGGCAGGTAAAAATTTGACTACCGAACATCGACATAGAACCCAGCTTGCTGGAAAGAGAAGGAGTCACTCGACATGCTGCTGCAAAAAGTTGCTGGGTCATCATTCGCGACATCATTTTAAAGTGATTGAACACATTGCAGATCATTCTGGTGGTGAGGATGTTATTCCACGTGGGACTGGGAAAGACCTACCGAGGCTTTTGACGTGGTGCGCAGCACTAACAAGGTCTCCTGGAGAAGTATAAAGTGCAAATGTATGCCATGCCAATCACAAAATTCTCAGATCAGGAAAAATGTTCGAAAGAGAGTGAATGTCAAGCAGACCTACATTTGGTCACATAGCAGGATCTTCGCGAACCACTGACGCGTATCATCACTTTTGGACACTGACCATTCGGTCACCGTGGTCAGCCATCCGCAACAATGGGCTACGAGAAGCCCGAAAAACCGTTCTCATAAGGTTCCAAGAATTGGATGCCCAGGTTCGCCCAGTCATGACCCATAGAAGAATTGTCGTCCATTCCGCTGAAATTTAGCGCACCTGGCATCATTCTGTTGGAATATTCCATCGTCGTATTGGGAGACATGGTAGCATTCCATGCAGCATTCTCTTGATGTGCAGGGTCGATTACAAGAATCTGTTCGATGAATGGTTCTGCTGCATGATGGATCTTCTGAGAGGACATGCGTTGGTAGAGCCGAATCGTGTCTAGAAACGCCCTGAGGGTATCCGCGTAGAGCCGTGCCTGCGGATTGGACTCGCTCCCGACGTCCAGTACCAGTAACACACCCTGGAAAGCGTCATCCAAATCAGGGCGTGCTTCATCCGCCAGCATCGAGAAACCGATGATCAAACCTGAGCCGAAAGCCCATGCTTTGAAAAGGCTGAGCAGACCCAAAGGATGGCGGTCGTCTTGCGCTCTCATATTGGCAAGAATCCGACACAACTGCCCCATGTAAACAGCCGAGGCCACGCACACCTGAGCCAGTGTCTCGTCTCCTGGGTCAGACGGGAATCTTATCGTCTGACCCGCACGCCGACGTATGCCAGTCATAAGGTGGCGGACCAGGAAAGGCCGCGTGGTTAGAATAACAGCGAAGTAATAGACTGACGACACGTGAATGTTCCCAAATATCAATAGCGCATCGCTTTGAGATAAGGCGGTAGTGTCTCGGCATGTGAACTTGCGCAAGTCCGGCGAAAGGTTTGCAGACCAAGCTCGTAGACGTGCGAGCAGTCCCTCCGCAGTCGATGCATTGATCACCTTCGGTCCATTGAGCTCAATGCACACATCATCCAAGATAGCAGCTGCTAGCAGGATGGCATTAAATTGTGGTTGGGCAGGATTGAGCGGTAAATCATTGATGTCGTGCCTCCTGGCACGTGGTCCGCTTCCTGGTCGACCAAGGAGTGAGCTTGATAGAACATCCAAGATACATAGAGAATGCCAGATACGCATTCGTGAGGCATGGTCACCACCTTGTCGTACGACCTTAGGGCTCATCGGCTGGTGCAGGCCTAGGATGACGGCCGCCTTGGATGCGATGCCCAGATAAATGGCCGCCGGGACCTGTCGATAGATGCCTACTGTGTAGAATGCCAGGAGCACAAATAGCCTGACAAGCGATGGGCTGGGATTTGCGAGCATTTTCTCGAAGGCAACAGCCCGAGCACGATGGAACAATGCAGCTGCCCATTGAGCATCTTGTGGGCCTGGATTGAGATTACCGGCTCGTGCTTGTGCTCCAATTGCTAAGGCTGTGTCAATGGCAGCGAGATCTTCACGTCGAGTGCCCGGCTTCGGATTGGTCAAGTCATTGTCCAAAAGAGAGAACGCTTCTTCTGCAGAGAAGAGTTGCAGTATACCACGAGACTGAATGGTGTAGTACTCGTATAGAGCGTGCCTTTGTTCAAGAGACAGCTGTAGATTGACGTTTGCGTGCGTGAACTGATCCCGGTCCACTTCCAACGCCAGATTTTGTGCGAGCCCATCGGAGAAGGGCGTCGCACCTACTAGCTGCTTCAAACTGTGTCTGAGGAAATCCAAGAATGAGAGGGATGCATTTTCGCTAACATAAACTGAATTCAGATCAGTGGATCAGGGGATATCGCGTGTCATCGACTCGACCATGAATGACTTACGCTTTTCACCATCGGGCCCTGTAACCAGTTGTTCTTGTGGTGATTCTGGATCATCCTCTTCGCCTGTCGACCGATCTATGTGCATCATGCTGCTCATACGAGTCCGAGCTTCCCGAAACCCATTCTGCCCCACGGGCGAGAGCACAGTCGATCCAGCAGCATACAGAGAGCCTGGCGTAGGCGCCGGTACAGGCGTACCATTCGCCGCTAATGGCCTATGCTGAGGCTGCGTGCTGCTAGACCTTTGAGCTTTGGCTGTCTTCCGGCCAGCAGAGGAAGCTGCACTCGACGAAGCAGAATTGGAGCTATACGTGCAGTGCACCATCCGAGACGGCTTGTTGCAAGCGGCACATGGCAGCTTGGAATCGCAGCGAGTCTTGGACGCCTTGCATGGGTCACATGCCCGGTAAGCACGGATGCGGTTCTCAGGAGGAACACGTGGTCGAGGCATGGTGGTCCAGCCCTAAGCAAGGGCGAAGTGAAGTCGTCGTATTTTCCGGCTGCGGTCGCGACAGAACGGTGGAAGCAGCGTTGGAAGCGACCATGGCCTGCGCGGCCCGGGGTCATAGTAACAATAAAATAAACCCCGCCTAGAGGATGACAAGCCTCTCGCACGGTCTCGGTGCGTGCACTATATAGAGTTCCGCCTAGCTATCAATATGTTGTCCGTGGTGCGGATGAGGCCCGCTGTCGGGTGATGGGATCGGCAGTGCTTGGTGCTATGCATCTGCATGCTGAACAATTGATTAACTCATGTCCCAAGGCATCTGTTCGTATCTCCATGTACTGATCACTTACGCATCTCTGGTCATCGATTCTTCTGCGAGATGGGACAGGTGCACGCTAAGATCCTTCGGGAAGCGTCAAAGTTTAAACTTGGGGTGGAAGAGGGAATGCAACACGGGAGATGATTGCTCCTTGATGTTCACGTTTACCATCATATCATACTACGACCGTTAATTAGTGCTGTATAACATGAGATCTTCGATGTAGTCCAGCATGCCGCAATCTTTTGGATGTAAGAATAGTAGACGGCACTTCGCCCGGTGCGCTTTCCGGTACCGTACCGTACGAAGTTGCGATCGATACCACTGAAGTCATGACTTCGTGTCGTCGTATGGTTGGCATGGAGGATCGTGTGGACTGCGAGCAAGCCAGTACAACTCCTTTCTGCAATTATATGGTTCAGCTTCTTGAAAATCTGGATCAATATCTGCTCAAGCGATACCTCCTACTGCGATCCAGGCGCAAGCTGGGCTGAGCTATCTGGCTAGCAATCAAAGGCTTTGATAACGGCAGACCAGACATCGTCAAAGAGTTGTTGGTAGCGTCGAGACCATTGGCTTCTTCGGTCTCATAGACCATGACATAAATGTCGAAGAAGTGAGCGTGTATCTATGCAAGGATGCATTGAACTCCCGGACAGAGGCGCCTCCTAGTGTGCATCTTCCGGGCCTTGGGCAGTCATAAATCTGCGCATAGCATCGTCTACCAGCTGCCACAGTAGTCCTTGTATCCATGCTCATTGCTATTACACGCCATAAAATCATTGCAAAGCACTTCTAAGTTAGGATTCCACTATTGTGTGACCGTCAGTTTGACTCAACAGCTATGGTACGAGCGTGAAGCGTCGGAAAAACCTAACGCAGACTTGTGAGCAATGGCTGCCTGCCAACTTCTTAAGTAAGCGTGCGCGGGCCGGGCGTTACCATCTGTATGAATGCGGTATCAGATATACCGCTTCCATTGTGCCGAGCCAGCATTTGGTATTCCTTCAACCAGGCGACTTCCAAAGAACCAAACCAGATCAGCTGGGTAGCATCGACAGACTGCCAAGTTCCGTTTGCAAGATCAGACTAGATGTATGTCTGCCATAGTGAGAGGTAGAGCAACATACAAACGAACGCAATGTATCCTCCAGTTGACGTCAGAGCAGGTCCCAGCTCGTTAGGCAGCAGCAGGGGTGTTTCCTCAACAAGCCTCTGTGCGCGTGTACAACACCGCTACAGACCACCGCAGAGCTTGAGATCACAAAATGGCTAGCCACGCTCGGATCAAGTTCCCTGTGCCAAAACCTCCGACCCGCCAAAACACACGTAACGACCCCGACGCAACATTGGCCTGGATCAATAAACGTGTGCGTGAGTTGATCTCTACCTACAGCGATCAGCCGGCTCGTGAGGAAGCTACCCTTGATCCGAAAACCTATCTAGTCATATACACGACCATATCTGATTACGCGGACGCCAAGCGTACTGATCTTGTGGGAGAAACCCTTTATCATGACCTCGTGAAAGCTGTTAGGGCCCATTGCAAAGATCTCCGTCAAGAGATTTTACGAGGAACCTCCGAAACCATCAGTGGGGACACAGACATTTTGGAAAGACTTGTCGAGGAACGGAAGCGATTTGGCGCTCTGGCGAAGATCATTGCTCATTTGTATCGTTACCTAGACAGGCATTGGGTGAGGCAGCAGCTGGATCAAGGAAAAGGTAATGTGTACAGGATCTTGGACGTCCAAGAGAAGATATTCAAGCATGATGTTATCATCGGTGCATTGAGGGCAGAGCAAGGCAGTGAGGAGGATTAGGTTTCGATCTTGGATATTGCGACCAGAGCCCGAGAGAATGATGCTCTCGCTTCTAAGGATATATCCAATCATCGTCAGCCCGGCCTCATCGATGAGGTCTTTGGCATTTTCGATCATCTCGGACTCAGGATCATCGGCACGTGGCAGCCTTCTACATCCTCTCGCCTGATCGAGCCAGGCCTCATGAAACAAGTGACCTTGCCCAGTGGGCTGAAGATCACTCACGTGCACGATTGGGGCATAGAGCCAAGCAGTTGAAGATATATGAGCATGAATGTATGCATAATCGTGGGCCAGGTTATTGCAACCATAAATTGTTGTAAGTTAAGAACTCTCAAGTCTGTGGTGGAAGCCGTGCTCTCAGGGTATATTACGCACATGTACATCGATATCATGAGCACATACATGGAAACAACATTGAACACATGCCAGCATTGAATGTACGTTGACATGTAAACATATGTATGTCACTGCTGGTGACCCTAACCCTACCTGAATGCTCACCGTCCGGAAATGTGGCGCCTGACGCCACCAGGCCTCTGCTTTTCAGCCCACCCATCGACCTGCATGAAGCCTTGCCACAGTCCCAGATCACACACGACCATACAAGAAATCACACCCGACACCGACGATATGTTCTGGCCGTACCCCTGAAGTTCTGACATAGTAGCGGCCTTCTAGCAAGGCAGGAACTTAAGAATTACTCGCCATGGATGGCATCGACACTCCGCCGAAGCCAAAGAAGACCAAGGCGAAAGACTCAGAGGACGCTGAGCCCGGCGGCATTGTAGATATTGCACTCAAAGATGGCGACCTGGTATTGCAGATAGAACATGCCAATGCGTCACTTGAGATAACGCTTCATTCATTCAGAGTCAGCATTTCTGCTTTGAAAGCTAAGTCGAAGTACTTCGAGCGTCTACTGGAAGCTGGGAGATTTGGGGAAGGGCAGCAAATAGCGACGCAGCACGAGACACTTCTGAAGAAGTTTGAGAAGCTGGCACTTGCCCCAGCAGAAGAGCTCCCTGTCATTCGCATCGAAGACCTTGGTCGTATCTCTGCCGTCAAATCCATACGGCCGCTGCTCACCGACTTCTTGCTCATTCTACACGGGCAGGACACTCAGGCCACGCCTCCGGTGTCCAACCTTGCCAACCTAGCCATCGTTGCCGACCGCTTCGATGCTCTCAACGCAATCAGGCCACATTTCCAGCGAAAGAAGGTCATCAGAGCTCTCGACGCGAAAACACAGCCCAAGCAAGATGCCGGCCTCTCGGAGGAACGCGTCCGCCAACGCCTTCTAGTCGGCCTCATGCTCGATTACGCCCCGTGGGTCGATAAATACAGCGTCCGGCTGATCACCAAAGGCTGGGTCGGGCAGGAATGCGAGCTGGAAGACCCGCTGTGGTGGGACTTGCCAAATCGCATCGAAGAAGAACTCGTACTCCGCCGTACAAGCATTCTGCAAACGATTCAGTCCATACAGACACACTTTCTCGCGCAGTACGCTTCACGTACGCGACAGTGCCGTCTTGGCTATGATACTTCGCCCGAATGTGACTCATTTCAGTTCGGCGAGAGGTGCGCCCACTTCATGCGAGCCGGAACACTACGACTGGAACACACCATCGTACCATCACTACCCTCGGAAGAGGCTGCCGAGTACGATGGCGACATCTACCTCCTGCTCGAACGTCTGAAGCAGATCCCCGAATATCAGGTCGACCGCAACCACTCCCACTGCGGAATTCGCACTCGCCTCATACCACACGCAGACCTAATATCGGCTGCGATACTGCAAGCTGGCATCTGCGGCGAATGCTGGTCGGAAGACCGGCACGCACATACGTGGCTTGGTGTGAAGCGGCCGCTGAAATGGCAGAAGCAGGTCCATGGATTGAATCTGAGGACGCAGGAACATGGCCGGAAGCACGCGAGTGTAAGGGACTTCTTTCTGGCAAGCGAGAAGGATTGGGCATGAGGCGGATTCGATGCGATCCCACCTTTTATGGTGTATTAATGTACCACATATATTAGTCAACACGGTGGCATAGTGTACATTGAGATCATTGCCAATGAGCACATTGCCTGTGTCTGATGCGACGGCTTTTGCTCATAATAAGAACTACAATCCACCTTTTTGCAAAGGAAGTACTGAAAAAGTGCATTGAGACCACGTATATCCCGCTGTTGCTTTTTATATACTCTCTTTATCGTATTCTCGTCAACGTATCAATCATTGGCCATCCTGTTTCGGCTTCACAATACCGCGAGCCTCAGCAGTCTTGCTCAACTCGCTCCACTCAGGACGTGGAATTTCGACGCCTTCCGTTACACGGCCGTAGGTGATGCCGCCGAGTCTGCTCATAGGACGGAGGATCTATTTAGCATGTCAGCAAGCGCTCCTGGATATGTAACATTTCAGCCATTCTCTAGCTTTGGCAAAGCACTTACGCTCGGATCAATCAAGTTCTTGTCCTCATTCACAGCATCCTCTCTGGCCCAGAACCTCACACCCTCAATAGTAGCCACCACGCCTGTCTTCTTTCCTGGTGTAGCCCGGCTCTCAAACTCCTGTGTGTTCACCAGCTTTGCCTCAATACTGAAAATCGCCTCTTTAACTCTGCTTGCCTTCACTTCCTTGCACTCAGCCGGGTGCAGCCCAGTCAAAGCCCACTCGGATACTCCATATGGAGCGTTGACGCTCGTTGCGTTAGCGGCTTCGAGGTAGTGCTCGCTGATGATGTTCACGCAGCACTCGCGGGTGTCGATCAAGTTGCGCAGCGAGTCCTTCGCCTTGTCGAAGCCGCCGGCGTATCCAACGACAAAGATAGGCGGGTCGTGGTTGACGACTGTGAAGTAGCTGAAAGGCGCGAGGTTGGTGGAAGAGCCGTCGGCGGAGCGTGTAGATACGAATCCAACCGGGCGTGGCACGATGGCAGAAATCAGAAGCTTGTAGTTGAAGGTCGCTGGGCGGCCTTCTGCGTATGGGTCGATATCGACGTGATCTTTTTTGAGGCACTCGCCATTGTCGTTGGCGCCATCACCTGCTTGCCAGTCGGACTTGCGAGTTTGAGTGAAGTTCCACTCTGATTGCTCACGCCAGGCCGGACGAGAGGCTTCTACCTCTTTGAAGTTACCATGCGGGTTGCGTTTGATCGCGGCTTCGCCATCGAGCATTTGTTCGTGGGCCTTGGGATCCTCGCGGCGCTGCTCTTTGTCGGAAGACATTGTGATTGGAGAAAGGTCTTGTATAGGTCTATGTGTAGTAATGAACCGGATGAGAGTGTCCTAGGGAAACGAAACGAAACTTGCCTATGCACAATGACAGCCAGATCTACAGGATTGCGGCTTGCGGGCGGATGATGATATTTGTCCTGGATTAGGTGGGTGGAGAGGGGAGACTGGAGGGACGATAGCGGCAGTTTATTTTGCCGACGTCATTCGGCAATTGACATCCGTGCTGACATAACTGAAGATGCATCATTAGGTATCTGTTTTTTCGCCAGAAACCAAGACGATGGCATTAATCGTTTGTGGTCGAGGTACAGACAGTGGAAAAATCCAATCAGTAGTCAAAATAGTCAACTAGGATCGTTCCAAATATTACTGACCGACGGTCAATGCGATTGGAAAAAGGTCACCGGAACCACCTTTATTGAGCAATTGATGAGCCACAGCTTATGATCGCGTACTTCTGACAAACTCCAGATTCCAGACATCAACCACCAATGGTTCAATGGACTTGAGATTCGTATTCTAGCAGCCAATGCTATAGTTCGAGATTCGGCAAAACCCATGACGCTGTCAATCACGTACGACATCATGAGATCACGGAGCTGACCCCTACGACCCAAGCACAATCAGGATTGCTCTCCATGACCTCCCAAGTCTTTGACTGCCACCTATGGATCTTTAAAATCATTCTCAAGTCTAAGTAACACCTTCTCACCGCCAAACTTTCCCCACAGCAACCCAGCCGCCACCCACCTTGCCACAATGCAACTACCCTCATCAGCTGCCGTCCTCACACAATCATCCACAATGTCACTTCGTCGCACCGCACTTAGACAGCAACGCCTCTCACCCTTCGCCCTACGTACCCTCTCCAGCACACCAACCTCCAGAGCGGGCAAAACACCCCCACCGCCTAGCAATATGCCTCCCAACGCTCAAAAGGCCGGCAAAACGCAGACCCCAGCCCACGACTCTCAGTCCAGCGCTTCGACGCAGTCGAAAGAGAGCCAGGCGGGCGATGACCACCCAGCTAAACAGCCGGATCCTCAAGCTGAGGTGGACAGGTCGACGGGCTTTGGCAATGTTGACGGGCCGGTGAAAGGTGGGAAGGAGGGGTTGGGCGCGAGGAGCGATCGGGATGCGGATGGGAAGTGAGATTAGATGGAATGCTCATCCCGAATACCTACGGAATAGGTTTGAAGGCAAAGAATGTTAGGAGAATGTTCAATTGCTACCATGATCGATGGGTATTTGGCAGTAGGGATTTGGCCATGAAAGAGAAGCTGCCTTGTATTGTATTTGTATATCAAACAAAATCTCTTAACATCAGCATTGACGACGATCTCTTCTACGGAGGTATTGAGCCCAAGGCGACCAAAATGCTTGGGATGCCCGTTCTTCAAAGATCCAACTCATTGTCGCATATAACCGTTGCTCGGACATGCCTCGGCAGTGATTGGATAAGCAGCCATCAACGCCAGCAACATTCCCTTGAGCCGACGGTATAACGCGACAATTTTCTGGCATGCTTGTATAAGCAGAGCCATAGAAGCCTCGCGCTATCGATTGCAGATCCAATGCTCTATCGAGATCGCATACTCGATTGCTTCTCGTGGCTTGATCGAGCAGACCCAATCCACTTCGGCTAACGTTATCTACGAGCTTTTAACCCCACTTGCGAGGGAGGGAGGATAGCTTACCAACGACATCTCAATTCCACTCAACGAGGTAGGATTGTAAATCGGCATTTCAAGCGTTCGAGAATTCGTAATCAAGTATACAATAAACCCAACACGCTTCAGTCGTCACATCAGCAGACTGCTATCAACACCTCATTCCTCTCCACCACGCCACAATGGCTCCCGACAGCTCCTCCTCCGATCCAGACTCTTATCAACTCTACTCCCTAGGTGACTTCGCTCTGCAAAGCGGCACCACCATTCCCCAGGCCCAAATCGCCTACAAGACTCTCGGCGACCCCAGCAAACCTGCCATCATCTACCCGACCTGGTACAGCGGTCTCATATCCTCCAACCTCTGGCTGACCGGATCCGACAAAACCCTCGACCCAAAGAACTACTACGTAATCATCCCAGCATTGTTTGGAAACGGGCAGTCGACCTCGCCGTCAAATTGGGAGTTCAAAGGAAAGCAGCCATTCCCACGCGTGAGTTTCTACGACAATGTTCGCGCGCAACACGAGCTCGTCACGAAAGGCCTAGGGCTTGAGAATGTCTATGCTGTTTTGGGCTGGAGCATGGGCGCAGGCCAGACGTACCAGTGGGCGGCGCAGTTTCCTGATTTTATGGAGGTTGCTGTACCTTTTTGTGGCAGTGCGAGGACGTCGCTGCACAACCAGGTATTCCTAGAGGGTGTCAAGGCTGCGCTTTTGGGACCGAAGAGTGCAGTGAGTGGTGGGGTCTGCGAGGCAGATGTTGAGGCTGGTGGCGAGTACCGGGCTTGGTCCTCGGAGGAAAAGGAAAGGGGATTGAAAGCGCTGTGAGTTCTGTTCTGTCCTACCTCGCTTTGGTGTCTTCGTGGCTTGCTCGACGACGAGCAATGTGCGCCATCTTGTCATCTGTGAATCGAGCTGACTCTGTTGTTTCGGAATAGTGGTCGAGTCTACGCAGGATGGGGTGAGTGAATTCCCGGCTCCTCATGGTACGGGTTAGTACAGCAACTGACACACCTACCAGGCTTTTCCCAAGCATTCTACCGTGAGAAGCTCTACGAGTCGGTCCTCGGTTTCAAGAATCTGGAAGATTTTATGAAGAATTTCTGGGAAGCGTGGGCGCTCTCCAAAGGTCTGCAGTCATGATTGATATGATCGAACGTGCTGGCTGACCAAATGAGATCAGATCCAGAAAACATGCTCACGATGCTGTACACCTGGCAGAGTGGCGATGTCTCTAAGCAAGAGCCTTACAACGGCGACTTCGAAGCTGCGATGAAAGGAATCAAGGCAAGAGCGCTGGTGTTGCCGGCAAAAACGGATTTGTACTTCCGTGAGTATCATGCTCGATACAGACCACGGGTGAGTGACGGAATCTCTAGCTGACATCTATGAACAGCTCCTGAAGACTCCGAGATTGAGGTCGAGAACATGCGACCCGGCATTGGCGAGTTGAAGGTCTTCCCGTCCATCTGGGGCCATTGGGCCGGTGGTAAGTGGCTACACGTCTGTACATCACCGAGCATGCTCGCTAATGTCATGAGCAGGACCCGGGTGACAGCAAAGACGACGTGCAGTGGCTCGATGATAACCTTCGTGATTTCTTTGCGAAGAATCCTAGTGGAGTCGCTAAGAAGTAGTTGGATACTATCGGGTGAGCTCAGGTCTACGGCATCTGCTGCGGGAACACCGATTCGTACTGGTAACAAGCTACGAGTATCGATCATGGTGCTTAACCCAAAAGACCCAATGCGGCTTTTAGGTATCGGGCCGATGGCTCCTGTTGGGTTGGCAGCAGGTTCTCGCACACTTCATGCAAGCGTACTTAAGCGTAAGCCTTCAAGGAAAGATGGTAATTGGTTTCCGTGACGTTGGATATGTGTCAGTCCCTATTGGTCGACCTGTTGTCGCACACCCTGTCATCGGTGCATTTCGATCAATGGCCTCATCCACAAATGGGAATAACATCAGGTGCGCCGAACCTCGGAGGCGCGGTAAAGCTGCAGTTCTGTAGAACGTTCGCAGCAACAGCAAGGGTTCGTGCTCCGGACCGACCAGGCCAGACAGAGGGTCTCGCCAATCTGCGCACAGCTCGGTTGCGCAAGTGTTACTGAAGGAGTGGGCAGTGCGGGATAGTTGGTATGACCCTTATGCACACTACCGTCCACTTCGCGCCTGCCTTTAGCTGTTGCTCTCGAGGCCTGTAACACGCATGTCTGCGTATCTCGTATACGGCAGACATGCCGCAAGTGGATTTCTTGCCTGAGTAGACTTGGCCCTTCTGGGTTGGCTGCGACTTGCTTGCGCGATTCAGTCGTATTTGCGCCTGAAGACAGGTGTACCATGGTTGAAGACTGATCTGGGTTTTAGCCGCCAGAAACATTGAACCCTACCCAGGTTGAGGTGATCTGGAGAAGCACTAGAATTCGACATATCGGAGGCTCCGGGTCGTTAGCCTGTAAGATGGCACAAGAAACACAGCAGCGGGCTTGATCGGCCGGGCTCACGATTTCGCGCGCCCGCCTTGGGTGCATGTACCTGCATATCAGTTTTCGGGCAGTCAAGCGAAGCGATCCTTCGCTTAAGGGCCAGATCAGCTTTGAGAGCTCTCCAGAGACAGGCGTTGGGTGATTCGGTGGATTGGCGTGCGTCGTGGTGGCAAGCTACAATATGGCCAGGCAGGCCATTGGTCGCTGCTGGGCATCCGGCTCCAGATTTGCTTCGGCAAGCGAAGCGTTCAAGGTTGTGATGCGGCATCGCGTCTGCAGGTGGAGGGACACGGCGGGCGTTAGACTTCGCACCCGATGGACGGTATCGGCCGTGGGATGACGGATACGGCGCCGCAGACATGGCTCGGCGATGCCCTACTGCAGGGATGTCATCGCAGGGTCGGGCACATTTTTTTGCGGCGGGGTGAGAGATTCTGAGACAGCTGGAAGATCGTTGACCGTTCTGCGAAGTAACATTTCTCCTCGGGCTATGTTTGCAGCGAGAGACGCGCGGACCAGAAAAGAGGACTACGGGTATAATGTACCTCCTAGCAGGTGGCACATTGGATTGGACGAGAGAGCACTCCCGGCAAATGCGTGGTGCAGACGAGCTGGCAGACGAGCTGTCACATCTGCAGCGTTGGCTGTAGCGTAGTAGCACCAACGTTGCCCAGGGCTATCTCGGCTTGGGCTGCAGCGATTGCATTGAATCGTGCGTCGGTGGAGTCGAGACGGGTGGGTTTGGCCTGCACGATGCAGGACGCTGGTGGTGGGACTAGCAGGCATGACCGCGATTTGATGCAACGTCTGCTTCGAGACCATCGCCTCTCTCTCAACGCTCATAAGCAATACAGCTTGCAGTAACATTGTTGACCCTGATCTCTCCGTCGCTGTCACATGCCTCCGATCAAAAGCTATCCCCTCCCTTCCCTCCCCTCGTAGCACCAACAACCCCATATCACCGCCGGTGTTCACTCCAATATACAGCCTCTTCTACGCCTATAGCCTGCACTGCTGCCAACCCTCTCTTGCACTGCCTACCAGCTCCACCCGTGACCTCAACACTGTCGACTGCCCGTGCCCCTCCCGCCGCCCTACTCACCCCGCTACGCTTGCTCGCTGGCGCCGGGCCAGTCTGCCGAAGAATAACTTCTAGCATTCCGTTTCAGATCGCCTCTGTCCAGACCTTCTGCAATTCTATATCACTACACGCACCACACCGCACACTCAGCATGGCCGCAACAATGCACTCTACCGCCTACCAGACCTACGCTGAGCGTTCAGAGGACCCCAACTTGACCCCGCTGGCCACATACCTCTTGCGCCTGATCCACCTCAAGCGCACCAACTTGTGTGTTTCCGCCGACGTCACAACCACGAATGAGCTGCTGTCTCTTGCTGAAGATGTCGGCGACCACATTTGTATCCTCAAGACCCACGCGGACATTATCTCAGACTTCAACGACAAGACTATCAGAGGCCTGAACGAGCTGTCACGCCGCAAAAAGTTTTTGGTTTTCGAAGACCGCAAGTTTGGCGATATCGGAAGTAAGTCTTTACACTCAACCAACAAAGTTTAAAGAGCCATGCTAATCTACGTCTTCCTCCCTCACAGACACCGTGCAGCTGCAATACACCGCCGGTCCTCTCTCCATCGTACGCTGGGCACCAATCGTCAACGCACACATCTTCCCTGGCCCGGCTGTCATTACTTCTCTCGCCGAAGCCGCTAAGAAGGCTATCAACGCTTACAACACTTCTGTCTCTACCGACATCTCCGCCTCGCCCAAAACTGGCTCCGGCAATGATGAGGAGGACACCGAGCGCGAAGAGAACGGCACCAATGGCACATCCGACGAATCATCCTCCAGAAACCAACCCTGACGGAACTCGCCGCAACTCTCGCCAACCACGCAAGCACTCCGTCGTCTCCGTGAGCACAACAATCAGCACGAAAACCGAGACCATCTCTCCTCAACCCACCCTCCGCGCCAGCATGTCCCGCGGCTCGACCTCAGAAGACCCATCCTCACCCGATGCCATGGGCTCCGGCGCCGACGACGAATCCACAGAAGAAGAGCGCAAAGCCGCTCTTGAGCACCTCGGCGCACCGCCCTACTTCCGCGCTCTGCTACTCCTGGCTCAAATGTCAAGCAAAGACAACTTCTTCTTCCCACAATATACCGAGGCCTGCGCAACCCACGCGCGTCTCAACCGCGACTTCGTCATGGGCTACATTGCGCAAAAGGGCATGAACTCCGAGGAGGGTGACAACTTCATCACCATGACTCCTGGCGTGCAAAAATCCGCTGGCGGAGATGGCAAGGGCCAGCAGTACAACACTCCTCGCAAGGTCGTGACCGAGCTTGGTACCGATGTCATTATCGTCGGACGTGGTGTCTACGGCGCTGCAGACCGCAAGGCCGAGGCTCTCGAATACCGACGACAGGGCTGGGCAGCATACGAGGAGCGCCTCCGCTCTGGAAGGAAGAGGAGATAGATGACTTGCATGGATGGATGATCATACGAAGAGAACTCCTCGTTACACTCCAAGCGGACTGGCGCCGTGAGATGTAAGGGGAGACGATCCGGAATTTGGGAGGTACGGAGCTTTTTGTTTTCTTTGGCTCGGATGTGCGTCGATGCCATTGGTCGGAGTTACCACGTGGCGGGTGGAAAAGAAAACCGAAGGGCTCAACATTGCTGCATTTCTACTGCACATGCATTTTGGTTCTTCGATTTGTGTTTGCGGTTCTTCGCCTGCGCATGCATGCCAGCTTTTTTGAGGAGAAAATGGCTATCTTCGAAACAAACATGTATTTGGGGAAAGAAGCAATTACATCGTCTTGTCTTGCAAGAAAGAAGTTGGGAAAATCAGTTGACGAATGAAACGATTTACCCGCTAGCTATTTGGTCTCGCAACGTCCTCGATGCCCGCCGGACTGGGACAAGGGCAGATGCCGATAGAGGACATGTTATCTGTTGATAACACTTATCTAGAATCCACATGAAAAGTTCATTGATGTTTTTTTTTTCTTTATGACCTTTTGGCGTGTTTCACCTGCTCGCTTCCCGACTGATTGACGTGGCGTAACACGCTGGAGCATCTGCGACCAATCATGAGAAACCCCAGTAGCTCTTGGTATCGACTTTTCGAAAGCCTGCGAGATTATTGCCCTCGGCATCGATCAGTACTGTGTACTTGACCCGTCCAATCGAGGACAATCTTGTGTAACCGTGGACCACAATAACAGGCACTAGGTTTCTCGATGCGAAAACATGTCTAAGTCACGATTAGGAGCGTTGACGACCAACCGTTCGCGGGCAGACCGGCTTATCACACGGTAAGGACTGTCTCTACATCGACCAGCTATCGGTAGAGCACAACAATCACCGATGAAACGATACTGTACAGTAGGGGAGATGCCTGCTTTTTATAGCCGAGCATCGTTGGCGTTTACAAATACACGGGCAGATTACTGCATTTTGAGGTTTATCAGTATATCTGAGTACGTATGTAAACTTATGACGCGTGTAAAACCAGATAAGCGTGTATATAGCGTGTATGGCGAGATAAGCGTGTATACCTTCAAATATGCGTGTATACTACTGTACGCGTGTATACTAGTATACGCATATATATTGATACACATAACACTATATATGTATATATTCGCATATAGATATATACTGATTTTCGGAAATAATCGAGCATAAGTATACTTTATTCGGCATTCGAAAAATTTCTAAGTGCGAAACCTAACTTTTGAGAGTATATCTAATTCATTTTGTATTGCTTATGTAATCAAGCCATCCTTAGTGTAGTGGTTAGATCAGACTCTGAGTATCTAGCACTATGCAGAGGTTCTGGATTCAACTTTAGCTATCGTCAAAAGTTGGTGCCTGAGGTGCCAACTTTTTGCGCTTCCCTTACACAGCGCTATATACGCTAACCGCTTTTTACATCGTGTATACACGCATTCGTTTTATATACGCGCATATTGTTCACACACGCCTCCGCTTAATACACGTGTATATGTAATTACCTCAACGGAACACTGTTGATAACCCTATACTGTGGCCCAGCGTGTTTACACCCGCTATACACTGTTATAAAACCCCCATTTCCCTCTACTGTATTTGGGTAAATCCAATGATTTTCGCCAACCCCAAACACCAACCCTATGTTCGGGACCGGCCTCTGCCAGGACGCGTCACGTGACCGAGACTCGAAACACGTGATGAGCCCATCTGTCCACTCTTCGATGAAAAGGTCATTACAATATCAAACACAAGTGGTACTTCTCCCATGGAATACTCTGGAATTGAAAAAAATTGAAGAGGGAAGGAGAAAGGCAGAGGGAGGGCGATAAACCAAGTATAAGATTTCGGATTCAACTTTCGAGAAATGCTTCATATCTACCATGTAGGTACCAAGAGACTCAAGCCAAGTGATGAGCCCTCAGTGTCGAACAAGTCCGATTTCATGAAAAAGGGCTCCCTTGGAAACGTCCCTGCATGTATGTATGATCTTTTCTTTTGCTCTCATCCCCTCGCTCCCTGCCGAGAAAACCTGTCAACGCACCGGGTATCGTCTTTCATCAATGAAGAGAAAATTGGAGTTTTAAGAAGTAGTAAGGTAGTTGTTTTGAAGAATGGTGTTGCCGTGAAGATGATGATGATTTGGTCGACGCAGTCGTCTGTGGCGGTGTTCATCAGATAGTGCTGAACACAGGCGCCTTGACCAGCACAGTACGTCCGCGGACCGAGACACCAATACCGGCTGCCAGGCGCACGCGTGGAGGCAGGTCTTCTCTGCCGCTCTGGCTCTCAGGACGCTGTCCAAGCGAGCCCGAACTACCCGTTGAGTGTTTGCCCTGCGCCGCTGCAATGCGGCCTTTGCGGTCTGATCCACCAGTAAGCGCACTGAGCATGCTACGCTTCTTGCCGCTGCTGCTCTGATTGGTGTTCTGTGCATCGGCATTTTCGGTGGTATCGGTTGCGTCGCTGACTCCGGATTTCATGCTGGCACGATCCGCGGCATCGTCGGCGACGCTGACGGTGAGGGGAGGGATGCCGGATTCGAGCTTCATGTGCTCCGTGATGATGCTGTTACCGGGCATGTAGTACTCGATAACGACGTCGCGACTTTCGAGAGGCAGGTGGATTGCAATGCTGACGACGAGCTCAATGATCATGTGGACACCGCCTTCGAGGTCGGCTGGGGGAGGATCCTGGAGGTGGGTGCTGATAGCGCTTATCAGACCCTCTTTGAGGGCATCGGTAAGCTGGGCACGGTTTGTTGAACATGAAGGCGAGCGAAGGGCTTCCTGAAGACCTTCCAAAGTAGACAGGCGCCAGTTGACGACCTTTGCAATCAGGTAGTCTTCTTCTTCTGATGTTTGTGCGGGTGGCGCGTAACGCCTGATGTTTTTCTGCACGCTTCGAAGCTGCGATGACAATGTTGGGTCGAGGTCGGGATGGAAGTACCTGTCGAAGACTTCCTCCACTAGCCAACATGAGATGAAAGCACGCCCAGCCGCTGTCATTTCTTGCTTTCCAGTAGCAACGGCGTCCTTGTTCACCGAGCTTACCAGCCATGAAGGTATGCTCTTCCAATTCTTTCGTATGCTGAACGCGAGCTGTGCGATGAGTCCATCGAGTCGGTTAAAGCGGGTGGTATATTCGCTATCGTCGAGTGATGTTCGTGATTGTGACAGGCGTTGGTGTGCCAGGCTGTTCTGCAATTGCTTAACTTGGTCCTCCTTTTCAAAGTAGTACTTCTTGACTTTGGTGTATTTCTCGCCTATACTCGAAGTCAGCTAACATGTTCACCTTCAGTATTGCGTGTGCATGACGTACGGAGTTCCTTGTGGTCCTTCACGAGCTGGGCCACATCTTCCTCGGAAAGATCTTCCGCGGACTGCACAGGTTGAGGTGTAGCACGACGTGCTTCGCTTTGCTGCATCGGCTGGGCTGATTGATAAGAAGGAGGTGCTTGGTTGGTTGGTGGAACCACAGCAGTAGTGAAAGCCGAGAGTCCGCTCGAAGCTTCCCTCTGCGCCATTCCGTTATTCTGTACACTTTGCCTGTTGTTGCTTGCCGGTCGGCTTGCCTTAGGCGCGGACATGTTGCCGTTGCTAGACGGAGCCATAGCTTGCTGCTCCTCGAGAGTGCTGTGTTGTGAGTAGCTGCGAGACTGTTGCATCTGTGGGCGAGAATTTTCTTGGAACTGGGCAGATGCGTCTTGCGGCGAGTATTGTTGCTGCGGCTGCATGTGAACCATCTGCGGCTGCTCGTGCACAGGGTAAGTCGAGGTTCGTGACGAGCTTACGGGCTGAGAGTGAAGCGCCGGGCTAGCATTGCTGCGGCTGCTGCTAGCTTGATAGGCCTGCTGATGATGCGGCTGTGGCTGCTGATGCAGGGGTGCCCCAGCCTGTGGCTGTGCATTTTGGTGTCCATAGCCTACAGCATTGCCAGTGAATGAAGAGGAGTCGCTCGCGGGCGGCGAAGCAAGACCGCCTTGCCGTTGCTCGCGGAAGCCCTGCTCTGTATTCAAGCGCTGCAGGCGGCGTTGCGACCAGCGATCCAGGGCTGCGTGTTGTCCGGAATCGGACGAGGTTTTGGGCGGAGCGTGGTTCATGGACGCCGTGCTGGCGCGAGGCACCGCCGGTTGCTCGACCGAGTCTGAAGTGTGCGCGAGGCCTGGTATGCGGTGGGGTGAGGGTGAAGCGTGCGATGGAAGTTCGGCGACCGAGCTTGTGCTTTCTGTTGCCCCAGTTCCGTCTCGTCTGACTACCGTTGCGGAGCGATTGAGACCGGCAGTACCAGGCGAAGGCGACGATGCGTCAAAGAAGGAATAGTTGGGACCGTCGTTGCCGGACTGGTCGTCGGGCGTGGAGGGCAAGATCGCAATCGAGCGGCGGTCTAGACAGGCAGTTCAGCGGGTGTGGCAGGTCGCGCGTTTGCAGCAGGACATACTCGAGAGGGTGCTGGCGATGCTCTGGCGATCGCTGACGGAAGAAGTGCGCTGGAAGGGCGTCGGGCGGCCGTTGGGGCGGAACAGAGGCAGGTCTGCGCGGTGTGTTGTCAGTATGGACGGGCTGGTATCGCTGCTGGCGTGCTTCTCCAGGCATGCGGGGCGGAGGGGCGGGCGATATTGGCCTGCACGCGGGACCAGGGAGGGCGACAGCGCTGCGCAGGGGACGGCAACTCACCTGGATGCTGCTGTTGCTGCTGCTGCTGCTCGGGGAAGAAGAGGTGCGACTTGGAGGCTCGATTGGACTTCCAAAAGGAGGGCATGGGTACCTGAGTCTTTCGCGCCGCTCCCTTCGCTGGGCGGGCAGACGTTGGTAGTGTTGGCCTTAGCTTGGGTATCAAGCAGCTCTATCGCTCGGCACTGCGCTGCGCTCAATCACCGGGGCGCATGCAGACACATCAGAACAGCGGTAGGGACATGGGATCAGAGACAGGTCGAATGACGAGAGTATGTAGTTTTGTACGAAGGCGCATAGATCTGCCCCCAGGGCTCGCCGCTTAGCTTTTGGCACGGCCTTGGGCTGACCATACCACACCGCGCAAGAGCAATAATGGCTGGCTCCCACCTATACCATCCCACCAATGCGGTCGCCTACTGCCAACGCTTCGTGCCGGAGCGTGATCCATGCCGTCTAGTGCGAGAGCATAATCTGCGGTGAGCCTGGCTATAGTACTCGATACGACGGCTGACAAGAGATGCGGCGTCTGCAAGGTGAGATGCCAGGTCGCGTGCGTGCGAATGATGCTTCTGCGTTGGCCTTCTTGAGACCTGTATCTTCAACAGAACTACCGCCAGGACCTACTAGTCCCTGATGCCCCTGACGAACGATCCGCCCGTGCGTTTGGACCGCTGTGAAACTCGCTTGACGCACTATGAAGGGGAGAGGCTGCCCTATTTTTCACCCCTGGAGAAAGGCTTGGCCATCACATCTTCATCTACCCCACCGTGAGGGACAATTTTAGATCATGCCGGAGAAAATCAGCCACTCAGCTGCATCTCCACACGGCATGAAGATACCTCCTAGCCATAAGATGCGTATCACGGTGTCCGCATATGCAGCCCGCCTGAGCATTAACTCTGATGAGATTGGGGCAAAGTAGACGGGAGATCTCAGCAAGGATCTGGGTCTTCGTAGCCGAAAGTATGAAGATCAAGTGGCTGTTGTTGCTAAAGATTCTCATGTTCGCATCTTTCGCGTCATGGTTCGTTCGTGTGAACGGCTGTCACCTTGACTCCACGCGCTGTCTCACGGACGGCGGACAGCCTAGCGGCCTGGGTACCACATGTGTACTCAACCGCCTTGGAACTTCCTCTTCCGTCGCACGTCGTCCGGTCCGAGGAGGATGTGAGCAAGTAGTAGGTTACATCTTGCAGGCGAGTAGATAGTTGAGCAGCCCCAATCCCACACTAGTCAAGCCTCTCTTCATGTAAAGTAGACGGGGCAAGCTTCCGAGCTGGTGCGATTCAAGCTCTTCTTCCTAAATCTGTAGATCAGCGCTGGTATTGGTTTCACGGTGCCCCATCTGGCTAAATAGTTTACATCCACCCAATTGCGTCTGTTTATCCCCTCCTGTCTTGGCAGTTACTTGTGCGAGCCCACGGTGCCTGGCGATCGCATGTTACACGATGGGCCATCCCGTAGAGGCGAAAAGGCGAAGTCGCGGAGTGGAGCGAAGTGTAACGCACATGAATAGCAACGTCGAATGATCGCCTGCGCCGAACAAGACTTTGCGAATAATAATAAATATTGCACCGCCCAGTTCCTGTTTGCTTCACATTCCAGCAATCATTTGTAGCAAACGCGTCTATCTGCGCGGTTGATAAATACCACCATTGACGACCTTTTGTCAGCTTCCACGCGCAACCATTCGATCGCACCTTCCATTCGACCACTGCTCTTTCTGACAGCACCTCGAGCTTCAACACCGCGCAGACTTCGTCCACCCTTGACTCACACATCAACCAATCTACCCTACCTTATCCGTCCCTGCAACAGTCGGTTCCATCACAGCGCCGCAAGTCTGCTCCAATCAACATCCACAACAACCAGTTCCCAACACCCTACTGCTACCATGCACTTCTTCAACGCCTTCGTCTCAGGCATCGCCTTCATGGTCGCCACAGTCTCTGCTCTTCCCGCCGCCAAAGAGCTCGATCTGCGCAACACAATGTTCACCGGCAATCCTTTCGAGCTCACAAAGCTCGTTGTTGACCGTGTTGCGGACGGCAACGTCTCCATGGCCTTCACCATGTACAACCCTGATCCTTCTTCCAAGATGACTGTCAACTGCACCGGTGGCTGGCCATTCGACTCACGTGGCTGGCCGGCCGGCAACTACGCATCTTGCTCCGGCGGTTATTTCGGCTGGTACATATCTGATTTTGTCTCGTGGACCGACTTCTCTCTTGAGCTCAAGGACACCTTCGACGATGCAGGGTGAGTCAACTTGCGGCACCTGACTGTACAGCTAGGCATCAGTGTCCCAAACACCGCTAACATGTCTTCTCAGCGTCGGCTCCCCTGTGACTATTTTCGGTGTGGCAGAGTACACCAGCGATGTCATGAAATGCGAGCCATACAATGGGAATTCCGAGAAGTGCACCCAAGCGGACGGCAGCATCGTCAGCGCGCCTATTGATCGCTCTGTCGCATAGTGCCGTCCAGCAATGCCATCAGGCAGCAGAACCCTACGAGTGTGACACGATTGCGCCTTCGGGCCAACAAGGATACAGTCTTTCGAAGTAGCCATCGGCTTAACACTGCAGGAAATGACTGCTGGTGTAACCGAGAGTGCGAGGCGGCTTAATAGTATTTTTCAGTCCACGAGGCATAAGGATTTGGCTTCGACGTCTAATAGCAGGCAGCAGGATTAATGAATCACCATGACATGTTGTAAGATTTCGCATCTCATCCCTGTATTGGTTCTTACATGATGAGTCTAGGCCTTTGACTGTTGTGACACTTCTTCGCATTCTTAATGTTCGCCTCGCTGAGACGCAGTTCGCCGCCGTTTCCATCATCGCTGCGATCCATACTCGAGACTTCCTCACAATCGCCGACGCAGCACACCATCGCACGCGACCGACGATCGCAAATGTATTGTTGAGCGTCAAAGGATCACGACAATATGTCGTCTTTAGTGCTCACGCCTCGATCCCTCTCCAAATCCGCCAAGCAACCTCGATCGTCGCCACCCTCCACCAAAAGCCGTGAGTCACCCGCTTGCGCCCGACATCGCAGAAGCCGTGTCCACCCGCGCTGGTGACTCTATCGCTTGCGACACCAAGAGAGTTTTTGGGCCTCCATACTGCTGAGCGGTACCCGACGTCTCGTGACGACAATATTCGCGCCATACGGACTGGCGCGTGGCCAAACTGTGGTCCGTATAGATAAAGGGCTCCTCCGAGGTAGCTGGCGATCGCCGTCGAAGATCTGTTTATATCTGTTTGGTTTCCTTTGCTTCTTCTGCCTGTTGCATTTCTTAGGCCATCGACATCAATATACAATCAGACTACCAGAGCAGAGATAGAAATGGGAGACCGACACAACCGCAAACGCACCCGACACAGACCCATTAGACGCCAAAGACTACTCTGCCAACAACCGGTTGATATCGCCACTGCAACCGTATCGATCTCACCGTCCGATCAACAACCATCTTCATCATACGCTTGCTCATGCTGGCGACCCGCTACACGCCAACAAGCATCAACAAAACCTTCTTTCTATCAGACGCTGCAGATGCAATGCACTGCCAACGCCAATCCAACTTGCATCAAAGCCTCACCTGCCCGCTTCCCTGAGACGGCTCAAAGCAGGACCCGCCGTGTTTTCGGCGGCCTCGAATCTTCAGACGACGATGAGTCGACAGAGCTCTGTGCTCCTATGCTTGACGTAGTTCTTGCGCTCTTTGGTGGCATCGATTACGATGACGACGATGCGCGGTGAGCAAGACAACCATGTCTCTTGCAGCACATTTTGGACTGGCTGCAATGACCAGCACTTCGCTGCTTGGATGCCACTATGGATTGCCACGTTCGTGGTCGACTTGGATGAACGCTATGCCCGTTGGTCGAGAGCGACGCTGGTGGCTAACCTACACAGCACACCAGCCCTAACGCTTCTTCGAGCTTTCCGCAAGGTCGATTGCAACAAGAACAGCGAGTCACAATGGAAGTCGACATCATCGACTCGAGGAGCCTCTACCTTGCAAAATGTCATTGGCACTACACCTGTTCCAATCGATCTTTTGAACCAAGTTCAAACGATTCTTGTTCTAGCCGGACCAGTTCTTGCGAACTTTGGTTGACGGCGCGACTTCGATGTACCCCAATGGGGACTCGATCGACACAAAGGCTCTTAATCACAGAGGAGGATAGAAATGGGAATCTGAGAGATGAGGGAGTGAAATCCTTCGTACAGGATCGCCCCTCCGGAGGGGTTCAATGTGCGTGCGACATCGTAACACCTGATGCACGCACATTGACCTCAACCCGAGCGAGATCGTTGATATTGGGAATGACAGGTACGAGCTGCAGACTTCGATCGCAAGTGGTGTCGTGGTAGTTTCAGCCCTAGAAAGAATAGAACTGTATCATAGGAATGTAGCCTTTGCAATTTACCACAGAAGCCATCAAACGTCAAATATTGTCGCAGATAACAATAGAGCGCAACAATGTCCCGCACAGTCTTTGTAATGTCTCTTTCACAATCTTAGCTGATTGATGGATCGATTCAAGCGATCGAATCCGTGTCGAGTCCCATGTGACAAGCTGTCTTCGCTCTGACAGCTTGAGTGAAAAAACACCTTCAGATGCCTACGAAGTCAACCCAAGGCTGCTCGCGTCGTTCCTTTCACCATCAAGTGAACACTGCCGAACACCTGGGCTGATTGACTGCCATGGCTTTCCACACTTGATAGTTGCAAGTCATAGCCGCAGGAAACATTCAGCTTGAACAATCTCCCTAATCCTCCTTCCTCTTCTCCCCCAACATCCACGCCCATGCTCTCCAGCAACTCGCTCACACACTGCACAATAATCCCATGATCCTGTTCCTGCTTCAGCCACTCACCACAACAACAGCAACCACCCCTCCACACCCCTCACCCTAACCGGCCACCCACCGCCATGAATAGCGTACTCCCCGGCCCGCGGCCCAAGCGCATACTTGGCCGCAAACGCCGCCTCGTCCCCGCCCATCTTATTGTGCATGTACCACGTGCTCTTTGCGAACCGCAGCACTGTTGCTCGCTTGCGCGACACCCATGAGTCGTTGTCTGGGTTCGTGCCGCTGTGGGTTGTCGCGCGGAAGATGCAGTGGTTGCTCTGGGCGAGGGAGATGTCGATTACGACGGGTTGAGGCAGCGGTGTCAGCCTTTGGCGGAGGAGGTTGCCGAGCGTCCAGGCTGTGTCGGAGGTGAAGTGGGGGAAGGTGAGGGAGGTGTCGATGCGGTCGATTTCGTCGAGTTCGCGTGGTGGGAGGGGGATTTCGGTTGCCATGATGGTTGATTTTGAGGGAGATTTTTGGTGGGCGCTTTGCTTTGCTTTGCTTGGAGAGGAGCAGCGGGAGTGAAACTGGTTTGTATACTGGATTTATGGATTTATAGGTTTGAATTGTTGATTGATGTTGTAAGTTCAGGTCATTGAGCCCACTTAGGTTGAAACCTTGGACCCCGCATGCAGGTTGGACCTTCTCTCCATTCCGACTTTCGCTTCTTCACCTCACTCCATCAATCGCTGGCAAAGCAATCTTCCGGCTAGACATGGCAAAGCTCCTGAGTCTACGACTTCCATCACGCAGGGAATCATCGCACACGCGCTTTGTGGCCAAGTGCAACATCCGATGCCATCACTGATTGCTACCATGCCACATGACGGCATGGCCAACGTGTCTGTAGCCACATGTTCAACAAGCATTCATGTTATTGTGTGCTCACAAAGCTTGCTCAAACGGTAGGACATCATTTACTGCTACCTTTGCGCGCACGCTCTCACCTTTTATTCTTCTTTCCTCCGAATGCTTCAATGCAATCAACAGTAACCTTGCGTTTACGCATGAAGTCCGTCCCGCCCCACGAGATTTGAAGTGATCCGTCAAGATGCCTTTCTTCAACAGGAAGACACAAGCTGCTGATGCGAACACTGCTACAGCAGTTGGTGGCACCAATGCACCAGCAACCGAAAAGTCTGGACTGAAAGGCTTATTCTCCCAACGCAATCAGGCGAATGCCCAGGAACGCGCAGCTTACAGCAATGAGAACCTGAATGCTCGACCACGGTTCGGACAGTGGTTGAAAGGAACCATTTTCGACATCATCACCATGGTTATCATGGGCGTGATCGGTCTCGGTGTAAGTTATTTCCAAAAGAGATTATATCTTGACAACAAACTGATATCGTCAGGTCTATTACGCTCCTCCAGCTCCTTCACGCTCATTCCCCGTCAACTTCGCCAACGGCAACATAGTCTACCCAGAATTTGCTTACCCTCTCCGTAAGGAGATAGTTCCAATCTGGCTTGCCGCTCTACTCGCCGCTCTGGTACCCATCGCCATCATCCTAATCCTACAGCTCCGCATTCGCTCTTTCTGGGACATGAACAACGCCATCCTTGGCCTACTATACTCCCTGATCACCGCCGCCGTTTTCCAAGTCATGCTCAAATGCCTCATCGGCGGCCTTCGCCCGCACTTCCTTGCAGTCTGCAACCCTGAAGTCCCGCCCTTTGGGCAGCAAGCCGGCACAGGCTGGACTAGCATCATGTACGACCGCAGCATATGCAGAGGCGACAAAGACGAAATTGACGACAGCCTCGAGTCGTTCCCATCAGGTCACTCGACTGCAGCGTTCGCAGGATTCATCTACCTGTTCCTGTACCTCAACGCCAAGTTGAAAGTTTTCGCAAACTACCACCCGTCTTACTGGAAGCTCATCGCAATCTACACGCCTGTTCTAGGCGCGACACTCATCGCTGGTGCTCTTACGATCGACGAATTTCACAACTGGTACGACGTCGTGGCGGGTGCTATCATCGGCACGGCAATGGCTTTCAGCGCTTACAGAATGGTCTACGCGAGCGTCTGGGACTTCAGATTCAACCACGTGCCGATAGCGAGAGACGTGGGCTTCGGCTATGGGGTCGCGCAGGCCGGGTATGCAGGGTTCAAAGAGGCCGTTGCCACGCGCAAAGCTGGCTGGGGAGCTCATGAAGGGCATGTCTTTGGCGGTGCGCCTTTCGATGCTGTTTTGCCGCCGCCTGGAGCATTGGTGTGCCGGCTACTGACCCTGTGGTAAGTGGAACGGGTGCCAGGGCTGCTGGCGCTGGCGTTGGAGCTGGCGTTGATGATGGTGCTGGAGCACGATCTCGGCGGTTTGGATTGCGTTCGAGGAACGCGGACGATGGCACTGGTGATGGCCAGGCGGAGGCAGAGAATGCTTCGCGAAGGCCATTGAGGGGAGCATGTTTAGAAGAGGGATGAGAACGTGTAGGAGCACTGGGAGTGCCTTTCACCCAGGGAAATTTTCGAGTATTGCGCGTGGCCCTAATTCGAGCGTTTGTGATTTCCTTGGTCTTGCCGTTGCAGCGATTCATTTTTCCCCGAGTTTTTTGTACTTCAATGGGTACATGGGAACAGGTCTCATTGCTGCTTCTGTCCACTTGGCTATAGCCTGCGTCGAGAAGCGAGAGTGTATGTTCATGAAGGCATACTATTCTTCGTCATCAGAATACGTCAGCCTCTTGGCCCATCGTGCATTGCCAACTCTGCAACGCGCCATTATATTGCCTAGCTCGTAGCTTCCGCACATTCACGATACGATACACGCACATGTGATAGATCATACCACCAGATTACGCGGCAGAGGTGCTGCTGGTGAAATTACGCGGTCAACATGCATGCAGAATGAGATTATTGAAATTCCAGCCAGGCGCTTTCCTGCATGCAGCTTCCGTATGAGCTCCTGCAAGCATGTACATACATGATGTCCGTGGGTGTTTGGTTGAGAAGTTCGAGGAGCCGACGCTTGAGCTGCAAGAGCAATATAAAGTGATCGACCGCCACTTGTAGAGGCGATGCAGTAGGGCTCGCTTCTCGCGCATCCGGCAGTCGAACAACTTACCGCAGCTCATCAATAGACGACACGAATCCAGCTTGCGGCAGAGCTGCATCGTGAATCATTCCTAGTTCGCCGCAAGTAACTCAATGTCTGGACTAGTCAATTCGCAAGTAACATATATATGTGATAAGCAGAACGAAGAGCTAGGAACAACTCAACTCAACTCAACCAAAAAAGCCGTTGTCTGTTCGACGACCGAGCAAGCGCCACAAGCACTTTATCCATGATCGGATGTGCCGCAAGCGCGCAGCCAGTGCCCACGCCGTCTCGCCTAAGGAGATGCCGAGCCGGGTCAGCTTTCGGGATGTGCTCTCGCCATGTGGCTGAGTTCCTCTCTGCTGCCCGCGCCCCGAAGATTTGGGAATAAAGTGCGAGGAAGGCTGAACGTGAAGCTTGGTGAGGCGTTGCTTTTGACTTCGTCCTTCATGGAGTTCTGAGTGGGCGAGACCGCGTGCGCCTATGCGTATGGCTTATATTGCTTTATTATGCTTTATGGGGATTCGGGGATGTGTGATTTGGCTTGCTGCACTGCAGGGCTAGGATGTGGGAGGAGAGCTTGCAGTGTGAAGACGGGATGGTGTTTCACGACTCCGGGCAAGTGGTAGAAGACAGCATGAAAAAGGTCTTTGGACCACAGATCTAGATGTATGCACATGCAAGAAGCTGACCGACGTTCTGGGTATATGTATGCTTAGTATGAACGTGATGATCGCGCGGAGGATGAGGAGAGGGAGTGCACATGTGAACGCGCCTTGTGCGCTGGGGGATCCTGGCGAAAGCTGGTTGACAAGAACCGGCGGGTCGTGCATTGATGGGTCGAGGATCTACTGTACAGCATGCACGCGGCAGGAGCTCTCAAATGGAGGAAGACGGCCAGACCAGGTGTCGGGCGCCTAACGACGTGATGCCACACCTGTGTATGCTACAACCCTCACCGTCTTACTTCGATAATTGCGCGATTTCGAGGGTCGAACATGCAGAAGCAGTAACGCCATCATGCAGTTATGCAGCTGTGGGTGTCGCCGACGAGTCCACCGCCTAGATAGCTCGGCGATAACAGGATTCGGGCGTGAAGCAGGTCTCAACAAGTGCATGCAGCTCGCTTCGGTCTACAGTAGTCGATCTGGCGCCACGGGCGTGGTGGCGCAGAGATTATAGCGTGACCCTAGAGCCTGGCTGTCTCACTCCACCTCGCTCTCCCTGCCAACGGCCAGCCCATCAAAGTCGACGAGCTGGCGGCGTGAAAACGCGCTGGCGGGGCAGACACTCACACAGATACGCGCGCGCCTTCGGATCGCGATGCTGATAGCCGTGCCATGCGGTGCTTGGGTTTGGCACAATCTCCCGCCCACTTCAGGGATCCACTTAGCTGGCAGAGTTCCAAGATTTGTGATTCCTGACGTGCGACTGCAGTCAGAGAGGTGACCTTCACTGCCATGGCGCACTCTTCAGCAGACCGACCCTTGACATGAGGCCGCGACACGGCCGGGCGTATGATATCGATGGATCTCGAGCATGGACTCGGTGCCTCTGTAGCTGATAGCACGACCTCCTATAGCGCAGCACCGACGTGGTCTAGGAAAGTGCGCACAGGGCGGACTTCTCTCCTGCCGCTGGGTGAGTTCGCGGTCGGTACTCCACAAACTCTATCTCTCTTGCACCAACCACCCGCTACACGCCCATCCCTGCACGCCTGTGAGCCCACGGCCTGCCTTGATATGAGGCCACTCCGCCCGCCTGCGTGCTGCGAGGTCGATCCCGTGCTCGCATCGCTCATCCTTCTCTAATATCCGTCCTAGCTACTGCGAATACCATCATGCTGTTTTTGTCGCTTTAGCATCGCACTGCTCCGGAACAAAGCGCGTGGTGCTCTAATTCATAGCCATTGGAGGTTATACTCGAACTTTGCACGCGCATATCGACTTTTTAAACCAATTGTACAGCTTTCTGTACCCCACCCCACTCTCGCCTCAATGGATCCAGAAACACTTGTCTCCTTTGCATTTCGTGCTCCCAAGACCGTCCGCACCGTCGAACTTCTCGGATCATGGGACAACTTCCAACGCCCATATGCAATGTACCATGACCGCCGACGTGGCTCAGGATTCTACACTGGATGCTTTCAATTCCAAGACATCGTTTTCGACGGCTCAGAAGTCGACTGGACCAAACCTCGAACGGGAGGCCTCAAGCAAGGCGGCACTTACTGGTACTATTTTCGACTCGACGATGGCGTAGAAGCGTACGACGATCTGCGAGAATGCACAGCGTCTTGCCCATTGATGCCTGGCCAAATGGTCAACGTCATGTATGTTCCTAGAGAGGTGCCGCAATCTCCAGTCATGAAACGCAGCGCGAGTGTCAGTCTTGTTGGAACGCTGTCACAACTATCGTCGCTGCAAACCATGAACCCGCAAGCGAAATTCCAAGCTCCGCAACCGCCACCGGTGTCAAAGGTTCACGATCGATGTATCTCTGACTTCGCTCTCAACGGACGATCGAGGGACAACCTCCATCACCAAAAAGGAGGCTTTACCTACGCCACCATCCTCGGAAGAAGGGCTTTTGAAGGCTGGCCGCAGGATGTTCGGAAGTGTTGGCTCACTGCACAAGCGCGGCATGTCATTAACAGGCTCGCTGCGCAACATGGCAGGTCGAGCTGCAATGAGAGCTCGTGTGCGACAGGAAGCCACAACCTACGAGGCGTCGCTGATAAACGAGGAATCGGCTTCCATTCACCTTCCTCGATCCGTTCACGACGAAAGTGCCAGACCGCAAACACGTCGCGCCTTAGCCGACCTCACCATCCCAGATAGCAACTTCAAAGGCTTCTCACAAGTCGTGGCAATTCCCACGCCAGCAGCTTCACCAACAAAACTCATCCACGACAGCGACACCGCGTCAATAGGACCACAGTCCATCTGCGACATACAATTCCTCTCCACATCGCCGCCACAAGAGCCTCTCCTGCGCACTTACTCATTACACAACCCAGACCAACACGTAAGCACGATCGAGCCGCAACCCACTTCCCAGACCCTAGACCAACCAAGCCCAGCCTCGCAGTAGCTTCACCAACCTTCTCCGACGTGACAGTCAGCACCACCGACGGTGGTGATATGATCGGCACGCCTTCTTTGGAAGACGCCTTGGCCACGCCTTACGTCGATATCAAAGATGAGGACGTCGCCGCTCGATTGCGCTGGGGCCACGCCATACAGGCTTGCAATCCAAGCCAGCAGAACTACAGTCTGCAAAGAGACTCTGTCCTCTGGCCCAGCACAGAGCGCAAGCCCGCGCCTTCCGACCCGTCCAGCGGACCAACAGAACGCAACGGCTTAGACGCGATTTTCACCGAACTGGGCTACCTCGGCGACTCGATCCATTGATCCCCAAAACCCGATTCGAACCTGAAGGAACCAAAACGGGCAGAACCTTCCACCAGCACTCGATGTGCTCTTTCCTCAATATTGTCATCTATCTTTTAGCGCCAGGCGTTTTTCCGGATCCCATTGTTCGTGGAAGAAGTGCTCTCTCACGGCCGCCCGTTTTGGGGCAGGCGCAACGGTGGTGTTTTGCTTTTTTCCACAATACCCTTATCTATGGTTGGGATTTCAGGACTCGTACAAATGGACGGCATGTCACGTTGCGGAGTCACGAGTAAATAATTGTTTTTCGCTAAAAGCGACTTAGACTGGTGAAAGTCCCTACGAAATGTCAAGTCTGTTTGGAATCAAAAACTTCGTGCAGTGATCAAATTCCCATAGTGGTGCTCGTTATTTTCGGAATGATGTTTGTTTCATGTTTTGTCTCGGGAGAGAAGTCTGTCCAAGGGCTTTTGTCTTTCTTTGGTATGCACCGAGCGTGGTGTTGCCCTCTTTGGTGTTGACATAGTATGGACACCAGATTGCTTGCCTGCAGGTGCTTGCTTGGTTGCAAGTAACGGATCGGTATGCTTTGCCGTGAACGGTTGCACAGCGGCATGGCAAACGCGACCAAACGTGACTGTAGAGGTGCAGCGTAGCGACATGAGCGTCGCTCGTTGGGATTGATTCGCTCGTGGGACGTCGGTGTGGCACTCCGTGGTATGAGAATCTGACAAGGGAGCTGGGTGGATGTGAGCATCTGGATGATGGGGAACCTAGGCTCAAGAAGAGTCCCATCCCAAAAGTCTGTCAGATTCTTCGGCGCTCACGAGCAGCGATGCCGTTCCTAGAAGCGAGGAGACTTCGATTGGGTCAGGTTCTTGTCTCGTTTGTATACCTTAATCGTCTAAGGTCTCGGGCGACGTTTCGGGATGAATGCGTATCAGACTTTTAGGTTCCTCGGTCTGTTCTCTTCTGATTTGCGCGATACTGAGAGTCTGGACGAGGAGAAAATATTGCCATGACATCGTGAGTGGCAAGACACACCAAGTAGTACCCATTCGCAGTCATGTGACTTTCGACCTGGTTTCCGCGCTTTGAGATGAAATGACAGAGCTCACGAGGTCCACCGATGGGGTTTCAAAAGGATGCAGCAACTTCGCCGCTATACCGAGGTGGATTTCGTTGGGCAGAGATTCATCCCGTTCGACTTGCTGGATAGCATTGATTCGGCGACTCGAGGGCCTAGGCGTGCGAAAGGAATCATGTGGGCGGTTTATTGTGGTTGATGGAGGAAGGACATGCTGGCGCAACGAGGGCGGCGTCTTTGTCGCCACAGGAATAAGGCAAGTTTGGATGAGAATATTGATGACAGTGGCGATGCGTGTCGAGAAGCGAAATGGGTGTTTGCACTCGGAAGCCGTGGGAGCTACAAATGATCGATAATCCTTCGAATGTCTAGCTCAAGCGAAAGGGTGGCGAAAATGCTGGACGGTCGGATTGTGGAAGCGTAGCCATGGATTGTTCGAAGATGAATTATTGGCAATGGTGGCGATGCGATCAGTGTTGGCGGCGATAGTGATGACGATGAGCTGGACGCTGAGCTAGTTGCTATGTTCAAGTGGTCAGTAATTGAAGTTCTTGCTCTCATAAGTTCTAGCACAACGCTCATATCGTCGACACAGGATCGTGCCTCTGCTGATAAGAGGTTGTTGGTACATTGCCAAGGGCGTGTGGTATTTGGTCATGTCGTATATTTGGTAATGCGCATCTGGTTGTTGTGGAGTGGTGCGGTGGCATGTGTCGGGCGGCTGCAGTCGTGGGTCGAGTGGTGGTAGGGTGAAAGCATGCCACATAATTCGCTGAAGTGCCGATTTCGTGCTACTGTCCTGGAGTCTGTGGGATTAGGATTGTGCGGTGCGATGTGTGATGGTCGAAGGCGCTATGGGCGGTGTTCTGTGCGGTTCCCAACTTGGGAGACATTCTAAATTCAATTAGTGCATAGAGGCAAGGAGCGCGTACGAAAGCTATCACAATTTTGGATGTGTTCATTCGGACTTGCATTTCGACTCTATCCGGCCTTGTCTTCGTGATCCCGTACCATATAAACCTCACTGCGTCATGAAGCTGAGCGTGTGTGAACTGAAACGTCTTGAACTTCCAAACTATTGTATCGTGCTTTCAAAATATTTCATTTGAACACCTCGAGCTAGCCGCAATGTGGCAGGTTACGGGCACCACTCGAAGCATGCGCAGAAAAAAGGCAGTAGCAGGTACCTCATTCCCGCAGCCACAGCGTAAACACCAGCCCATGCAGACCCATTCCCTTTTTATCTGTTGCTCTTGGCGACACGCTCGAGCTCGTCCTTCTTCTTGATGGCGTAAGAGTTGGAGGAACCCTTGGCGGCGTTGATGAGCTCCTCAGCGAGGCACTCGGCAATGCTCTTGATGTTGCGGAAAGCGGCCTCACGGGAGCCGATGGTCAGGAGGGCGATGGCCTGGTTGACACGGCGGAGAGGGGAGACATCGACGGCCTGGCGACGGACGGTACCAGCGGAACCGATACGGGTGGAGTCCTCACGGGGACCGCAGTTGACAATGGCGTCAACGGCGACCTGGATGGGGTTCTGGTCGGTCATGATGTGGATCTGCGGATTATACGTAAGTATGCTGTCTGGCGATGCGCGGCATGCGGAAGACGTACGATCTCGAAGGCGTGGGCGACAATGCGGACAGCCATGAGCTTCTTTCCGTTGTTGCGGCCGTTCATCATGAGGGAGTTGGTGAGACGCTCAATGATGGGGCACTGGGCCTTGCGGAAACGCTTCTGGGCGTAGCGGCCGGCAGAGTGAGGCAGGTAGACGGGAGTGCGGATCTGGATGTAGTCGCTGTGGTCACATCGTCAGCGTGTGCGTTCCATGTTGCCTCGTCGCATCCGCCATATCGCATATCCCGATCCTCCTCGCAGTCCATTCCATCCATTCCAATCCGTCCTCTCGTGCAGACAGGGGCGCACTCACGTCAAGGAGATATCCCTGATCTCGACATCCTCGTAGCTCCACTTGTTGAACAGCTTGGTAGAGCCGATCTCCTGGGAGACATCCTTGGGCAGCACCGGGTAGCCCTGGGGCGCCTCAACCTCGACCTCGCCGTCAGACATATTTGCTGATCCTTCTGTGTAAGAGTCTTCCGCGGTGGACGAAAGACAAGACTGAAGGGTGCTGGGTGTCGTCGCTGTTGGTTAGTATGCGCCTGTTGTTCCGACTGTTCGACGTTGCTTGCGCCGAATTCGAGCGCAGCACTCAGTGGTGTCTTGGCGGTCGAATTTGTGAGTTGGCCCAAGCGCCCTTGCAAGGCGAAAGAGAGGCGACGCCGAGTCCGCTTACTGGCAGCCCTCACTCACACTGCACTAGGCAAATATGGAGAAGTACTGCTAACATGTACCACACATCACGTGCTGACCGTGCAACACCTATGGTGGTGTCGGGTTGTCGCCACTCATCCTGACCAACCTTGTTCAATACTGGTTACTGACTTCACGCAACATATACCCTGACAGTACTTGTATCACGTTCGCGATGCAGGTACAGCCGCTGCTCACCAGTCTACAAACAGGCTCTTTGCGGGCACCATAGTATCTTTGGATATATCTGACGGTAGAGGCTCGTTTTCATAACGCGGATCAGTATATCCTCAGCATTGTCTCAACGGTGTTCAAATCAAGCACGTGAGCTATGGCTGCTAGAACGAGTACTGAAACACTGTAATGTGCGCAGACTTCTAAGCTAGAGCTGTAGGTAGCATCATTTGCTTCAAGGAAAATATTGGACATTCACCTAGGAGATACACGAAACTACTCGCCCTACAAATACACCACTCACAAGAACTCTGTCGCCTCCACTCCCAAAGCAGCAAGTATCCCTACGCCTAGCCCTCCCAACAACACCAGACACCATGCTACACCGGCCGCTTCCCAACCCATCACAGAGATCCCAAGAGACTTCGCATGCTTCCATCCATATTGTCCATGTCGGACCTGCGACCTCGCTCGAGACTGCGAGCGAGTACGGACTGAGGTCTGCTTACTAGGCGAAACACTTTTCCGTGGTCTGCCTGGACTGCGGCTCTTGCTCTTGCTTCGAGTAATAGCATAACCACTCTCGTTCGAAGATGCGCTCTTTCGGTGCTTAGCTGCTGGACGACCGCGCTTTCGAACGTAGGCTTCTGCAGTACCGGTCGTTGGTCCCTCGTCTGGCCTCGAAAAGCGTGTAAGGTTCTTGACAGAGGCAAGCTGCTTGACTGCATCGATCCAGCTCTGGCTTTTCTTGGTACTTGCAGCAGTACGTTCTTGTCGCTCATAGGCCACTTCGTCCTCGTCTTTCAGCCAAGGAAGCAAAGTGGACCGTAACATTGTGCTCGGGTCTGCCTCTGCAAAAGCCAGCCAAAGGCCTACCACAAGAGCCGAGAGGACCACATCCCAAGCCATGGCGTTAGCGCGTCCAGTATCTCCAAGCATGCCGAAAGTCGACCAAGCAGCGTACTTCACGTCGTCAGCAGCTTCCCCCATTGCTTGTTCCGCGTCGAGATGTGTCACGCTATCGGAAAATTTGGAATTAAGTGCAGTGGCAGCTTGCAGAAGCGTACGACTAGCGGCATAGATACGAACAGCCACCAGTGGTAACGCCATGATTGCAAAGGTCACTGCTCGCGACCTTTTGGCTGCTACTGCTGTACTATGATATTTCCCAAGGCGGCGAGGATGGATCCACTGGCATTATTGTCAGCATGAAATTGATCATCCAACAAATTCAATGCGGTCACGCAATCCTCCCAAGAGAACAACTTACAGTGATCGCAGTAAAGGCAGCATATGTCAGCGCTCCGGTGGCGAAGGTCACAATTGGAGTTCCCGCCCAATCGGAGGTAGATGGCAGCAAGCTCCAAGCAGCAGCGTGAAGCCACAACGGAACTAGAATAGGCCACTGATAAGGTGTCCATCGTTCCATATGAGTGTCACGGACCGGCGACATTAAAATAAGCGCGTACAATAAACACTGCGAACCCGACAAGCTGAGATAGCCAGAAAGTAAGGTGAGCAAGACGGGTGCGCTCCAAGGCAGTGCACGTACTCGAGCTGGATGATACGTCAGCATTTCCTCACACTTAAGCAACAGTACCTGACAACCAACTCACTCTCATAGCTCAAGAAATAAAACCACATCAGCGCTCCCCAGTAATACTCGCACGACCACCAGTAATCAGCCGGCTGGTCGAAGGGAGGCAACCACTTGGCAAGCACATTGGAGGCATCGAGCGAAGCCTCAAAATTGAAAGGAGTCCAATCGTTCAGTGTTTGCGAGAGCCATGTCGAAGCCCTCACAACGAAGTATTGTCGACCAGGTCCACTATGCGAATGTCAGCCTGGCTAGAAGTACTTGAACATGCGTGATGAGTTACCTCCAGGGTACTTCTTGCTGAACAACACCTCGACCCTCTTCGTCTGATCCGACTGCTCTTCCGTGCAATTTTTCCTGTCCTTCATGCGTTCCTGAATGGACGCCCGCTAGCGTCTCCTTCACCTCCGTCCTCGCCTCGTGATCTGCGTACTTCAAAACCGTGACAACAAAAAACAAGCGACCGCCAGGCCAAGAAAAAGCTGCACAAGTCGCTTCCTCTGTGCGCCATGTCGCGTGCTGAGTGACCGGCTGGCGAGCTCGTACTGACTGAGGAGCAGAGCGATTGTGCTACCGATTGTGAAAATGATAGCTGCGACAGTCACGTAGCCTAGGAATCCGTGGATGTGCTGCTCTTCGATCACGGTCTGATCTGTATCTGCGAAGGGGGACGACATCTTGGGCGCGCCGAGATTTGGGAGAAGGCGCGTTGACGATCAACAGCTTCTTGGGAGCGCAGAGAACATGGCTATGTTGTGGTGTTTCTGGAATGTTGCTGCGTTGAACAGCTGGCGATCTGATTTCATCCCTTGCTTCGGGTGCCTGATTTTTTGAGCTCAACATTTCTTTAGAGAGGCGTCTATTAGACTGCTATTACGATGATCTAATCTAGTTTGTACATAGCATTTACGACACATGTATTATTGGCCATCACCGTTCTGCTTCTTGTCTTTCTTGCCTTTCTTGGAAGTCTTGCTTTTGCCTGCCGTGGCGGTCTCTGCAGCAAGAGCAGCAGCTTCTGCCTCTTTCCTCTTCTCTTCTTCCGCAAAGAGCTTGAGGAGAGCAGGGGTGAAATGCTGCATCTCCGCGATCTCGCCCACTTTGACGCGCATGTAGTCGAAAGCCACGCAGACCTTCATGTCGGACTTGAGCTTGAAGTTCACGGCAGCTGGGCCACTTTCGGAGCCGCTTGCCTTCTTGTCGGGGAGGTCGTATTGCTGGCCTGATGCGTTGTCTGCTGTTTGCGCAGGCAAAGTTGGTGCTTGGTCGTCGACTGGGCCTTCCATCATTTCGTCCGGGTGGCCGTTCGAGGCTTCCATGGCTGCGTCGTCGGGATTCAGCATAGGCACATCTTGCGTGATAGTAGTGTCGTTTGTGTTAGCATCATCATCTCCGCTGTGCTCCAGTACTGGTAGCTTCTGGTATCGCTGGCTGAAGTGTGTGAGCACGCAAGCTCTCGCATCCATAGCTTGGGCAACTCCAAGAGCTTCCGAAGTGGTAGAGTGGTTCTTTGCCTGAGCATCACCCTGCAGCTCGTCGTCGAATGTGGCTTCGTGAATGCAGACAGTGGAGCCTTTTCCGATCTTGGCAAATTCTTTGCTTGGTCTGCAGTCTCCAGAGTATGATGCTTTGAAGCTCGAAGGCCAAGTGATGGATATCGCGCGAGCGCCGTGGCAGTGTCTTACGAGGCATGCTTGGACGTCTTCAAGACCGAGCATGAATGGTTGGACATTCATGGATGAGAGCTTATCTCGTCGATCTTGGTTGTCCAAAGCGTTCAGGACTGCCGGAGGCACAAACCAGTTTAAGCGTGACTTCTGCCCCTTATCTGGGAAGGCAGGCGAGACGGTTAGCGGTGCCAAACGAGAGTAGCCGTAGTCCTCGACTGAAGAGTACTCTGCGAGCCATGATGCCATTGCGGGCTCTGAAATCACTGCAAGTCGGTCCTCATCGAACAGACTTGAAGCCTGCGCGCTCGGTAGCGGTGTTGCCGCAGGCTGCGACTTGTGCACCTTCTTGTACCACTCTTTGATCACACTGACTGTGCCCAAATGGTGGTCTGCGTGCATGTGACTGATTACAATGAGCCGCAGACCTGTGATGATCTCTTCGAATTCTTCTGGCGAAAAGGCACGCTTGAGTTGTCCAAGAGTGTTCTCGCCACAATCGAAGAGCATGCTACCCCAACCGGGCACTCTCAAAAGTGTGGCAGACACGTTTCGATACTTGGAGGGCAATGCTGAGCCTGTGCCGAGAGTGGTGATCTCGACATCTTCTCCAGGTACTGCGCTGACCCACTTCGATATGGCATCACTGTCAGACTTCACCAGTTCTTGAACGCGCGCAGCTTCCTCGAGGACCTCCTTGGACATCTCGTCTTTAGTCGCTTGAATGTCCAATGCCTTGACAGCTTCCTTGTTGTGGACTTCAACCTTTGGCTCAAGCTGCACGATTTGTCCTCTAACCGCTGCTTGGACATTTGATGCGAGAGCAACGTTGACGTGATTCTCCGCAGCGCTACCATTGCCATGAGTCGGGACTCGGTATCTCTTGCCGTCGATCTGTTGCAAGCGCACCGTCGCAGCGGCAGCGGAATCAAGTGCAATATTGTTAGGGCAGTAGTCGGGCGAGGAGACGACATGCTGAAGATCGTTTCGCTCAGTCATAAAGTTGCGTAGCCTCGAGTCAAGAGCGACGCCAGGGCCACAAATCCAAACGACCGCACCCACGCCAGACATGACCTTGGGCTCGCGCCATTCGGGTCGCGCGATCAGGTTTTCGATGTAGGAAGGATCGGGCAGATCAATCACAGCAAGACCGCCACCTTCCTTACTCGCACCCAAAACCTGGTCAGGAGTGACTGTCTCGCCATCCTCATTCTCGACATTCTCACCTGCGGCAAGCTTAGCCCATTTCAATCCCTTTGCAACCTTGAGCTTCATGGCGTTTTGAGGGTTGAATTTGCCCCTCTGTGTGTGATTGCGGATAATGTAGCTGATTGCTTCTTTTGCGGGCTGGGTAGGTGGCAGGCTCTCCACCAGTGCTCCAGGCCAGGATTTCCGAACAAGCACTTCCAGATCCGCAGTGGCTTGGTCCAGGTTGGCACCAGGAAGTGGGCCAGAGTACTTTTCGATCTTGTTGGATCCAGAGTTGCGAATAAAGATGGTGGCAGGCATCTTGACATCTGCCAGACGAGTCGGGTAAAGCGTATCCAGTCGCCATGTAGAGTTGAACATCTCGCCAACAACAGCTTTGGCGCTAAGCTGGCTCTCTTCAGCAGGCGTCACGCGGTCTGGCATACCAGATCTTCCCTCCTCTGGTACTTCACCTTCGTAAACTTCCTCGATGCTCCTCTTGCGGGGACTGGCAGACTTACCCTCTGAAGGGCTTGATGATTTTGAAGTTGACGATGGGAGAATTGACATGGGCCAGACTTTGATGTTTTGATCCGCATAATGCGGTGCCCATTCGTCTTCACCCTCCATCCTGTACCTTTCGGTCCCGACTTCGTGTACATTAAGAGGCATACCTTTCCTGAACACGAACCGGCGCGCAGTGGCAAGCATATGGTTCAGGTTTGGCGGCGCAAAGAGTGTCAATCCATTTCCACCAACCTCAGCCTTGGCAGCCTCTTGCAACTCCCTCACTTTCTCCGCATCATCTTGCACGCCCATATCTTTTGCCTTTTGTGTAGCTCTTTTCTTGGCCTCTTCCAATCCTGATGCCTGACTCGTTGCAGTGACATCGGCCAATGTCAAGATCATGCCAATCAAGCCACCAGTGTTCTGCCATTCTGTCCTGCCTGTGATAAAGCACTCGCTGACCTTCAGCAGCCTCGCTCCCATTTGCACGCATGCTCGTTGTGTTCCCTCCGCTATGCTCCCGATCAGGTATCTTTTGTTGTCAAAGTGGAGTATGAGTGTAGTGCCTGGTGTATCAGCCGTAGGCGTGGTGAGAATCTGTACGAAGGACCTCATATTCTTGGGGTTTTGGTAATTAAGTTCGCGCTGTGTCTGGAAGTATTTTTGTCTTGGAGGAGCCAGTCGGTCGATGTGATGATCCTTGAACCGAGTGAAAGGGTCGTTCTGTGCTTTTGAAAGCAATTCAGAGTCCTTCCTGTCGCGCAAGGATAGTTTCCCACGATTTCGCCAACGATCTATCGTTTCTCCAAGCTCATATCTTCGGAATGACGGTAGGATTTGCGCTGTAGATCGGGTTGGCGGTTCTGGTAAGTAGGATTGCTCTTCCGCACGTGGTATTTTGTCGTCCGGAGGCTGACTAGGTGTGCGATTATTTGCGAGGTCTTGCAAATGCGAAAGCACGCTGTCGGAATATTTACGGGTGGAGGCGCGAGATCGAACAAGTCGGGGAACAGAAAAGAATCGTGAAGTCGTTAAAGCGACTGCGAGCCCGCGCGTCGGCGCCAACGTGGAAGCTATTTTGAACGAAAGGCTGGGTGTATTGACAGTGCTGTAGGAAACCGCAATTGCACAATTATCGATGCGACATGTCTTTCTTGCTTCGAGATGCAGGATCGGCCAATCGAACTCGCATGCCAAACTTCCGAAGCGGTATGCTTGGCACCGAAGCCGCGGGCGTCATCACCGATTGTGATTGAGACAAGGGTCCGACGCGTGAGAAACACAATGTACTTCAAACCAAGTGAATGCAGACCATTCGGGTTCCAGAACAACATTCGGCTTGTGGTCATCGTGTATATCAATGATGACCTTGACTAGTGAGTACGTGTCTAGCGGTCATGTTCGGGTGATTACAGTCGATCAAGTCTTGATCTATTGAAGTCGCCTACCTATTGACATAAAGGCGGAGTGCTAAGCAGTCAGGACATCTTAGAGCGATACATGTTCCTGGTCGAATTTAAAGTATCCCTGCCAAACCTTTTTTCGCCTCATTGCTATACTTCACTTCGCCTCCCTTTCCTCCCTGAAGATCGGATACTCGTATCCAGCTCCAACCGGCAGGATACCAAAGTACGTGAACGATGCGAAAGTCTCCGGCTCGAGTGTGACGAACGCTAGCGCAGCGTTCTTTTGTCTCGAACTGACTCTCCAGCTACCAGCAGGCAGCCACAGATCGTCTTTGATGTATGGCTCCGTGGTGACAGTGTTACGCACAGTGCCTTCTGTCACTTCGGTGTCCAAAGTTGACGAAGTGACGTTGTACGCTTGCACAGAACCACGATACTCATACTTTAGCTCTTCGACTTCGACGCCCATTATGCGCAGGCGATCAGCCACTGCGCCCCAGTTGCGCGGAATGAGGTATGCCTCGGGACGAGGACGGGTAATGTTGGCCAGAGATGGAGTTGTGGTCTTGAACTCGATTGGTACTTCGACGACGCTGCCGTTGTTGATGTCTACCATGGTGAAGGTGCGATTAGAGCTGGGCTGAATATCTGTCAGGATGATCTCTTCGTCGCTGTTGATGTAGTCCTCTGCTGCGGCGGCGAGGACTTCAAGCACTTCTTCGGCGTTGTCTCGCGCAGTGTTCAAGATCGACTCGACCATTGTGAGAGATGCGGCTGTGCGGCGTTGAAAGTGCTGATCTGCTAGCCACTGGCCACGCACTTCGGTCAGGATACTGACGGTTTGGGTCATGCCGTAACTATTCGTCCCTGATGCTGGCATGGTCGACAATTCTTCAAACAGTATTGGTGAGCCCTCACGTCGCTTGTGTCGCCGAGAACGTATGGACCCCAACGCATGCCGCGAGACTCTAGCAGGCTGCCCATGTTTGCCACAAAGGTTCCCTCGCTCAAGTTACGAATCATTGGGTGGATGTTGAGATTCTTGCCGCCGCCGATCATGGCATCAAGACCATGGCGGTAACGTCCGCTGTACACATTGTGACCGGCAAACTCATGCATGTCGATAGAAATGTGGGAGTCGAATGAGGAGAATAGCTGTTTGACGTCCTGAGAATGTTGTTTTACCAACTTCGTATGCTCTCGGTTAGGGTCGATGTTTGAGGCAAATTCACTACATTTCACGTCAGTCATAAACTAGAGCTGTCAAAGGCAGTGTCATCATACCGTTGGAAGTAGTGCACCCCATCAGGATTATATCTCGGCATCACGAAGATGTCCATCTTCTCGAGTAAGCTTGCCGTCCACGTGGTGTTGGTGTCCAGTTTCCCCAGAAGTGCCATAGCACCTTGATCAGCAGCCGGCTCGTTGCCATGAATTGCTGCTTGGAGCCAAACGCGAAGCTTGGTGGAGTTCGTGGGCTTGCTATTGGGATCACTTAAGAAAGCTGTAAAGATCGGACGGCCCTGTTCAGATTTGAAGTCTGCGATCTGGTAGTTGAACCAGTCGTGTCGGCTCGCGATACCACGGAGGAAGTCATCTGAGAATTATCAATTCGTGGCCTGCTAGTATCAACCCAATGAGAGGCTTACCCAAGGTCGTCTCGTTAGTTGGACCTGACGTTCCATTGGCAAAGGTCTCAATGGGTACCGTATCGGGCCAGAGAAACGCAGGTGAGAATAATTCCACATCGACATCCTGGTAGGCGAGAGATATGGCCTCGTTGTCTTTGTTGGTTGGCGAGTAATTCCAGCCTAGAAAGTCAGGACTGATCTGCTAAAAAGTGTGTTATGAAGGAACGAACCGTATGTCGGTGGTGGACGCAAACCCGCGCTCTGGGCATGCACGGTTGTTGCAATGCCCACAGCGACAGCCTGAAGAGTATTCACCAGCTTCATGTTAGCAAAGATGATAGCCTGCTATCAAGTGTCACGGCTTCCAGCCGAGCGATTGATCTTGTTAGTTTCGACGCCTTTAATGGCTCCGCGAGTATGAGGATCGAGACTAAATTGTAGCACGATGTGCCGTAGCATTCGAGATAATCTTATAGACTTATCATTTGTCTTTCAGGGCCTATTTACCAGGCAACATGCTGGGTTAGGCCAAGAAGAAACAGATAACACGACCGACGTCGGCGCGGAAGACACCGCTGTCTAGACACTGAGGATATCCACATAGATCTTGAGGATCGCCTTGGCAGCCTTCCAATGCTAACATAGCATGTACTCTCACGTCGGGGTGTTTGTGTCCGAAGGCTTGGTAGCAACCCGAGTCAAGCTTTTGTAGCTGTTTGGGGCAGGCGTCAAGACTGGTCGGCGGGGTATACTTGCGCCCAGAGATAGTGGTCTTGGAAAAGTATATGGAGAGGCATGTTTTCATGCTCATGACTGATGGCAAGATTTTCACTTACGTGATGCAAGACCGGAAGATTGCCTAAGGAGTTACGCGTACATGTTTAGGGATGTGAAAGTTGTTGAAACGGAAGTACCAGAGGACGATGCTGCGTGAGATGACGTAGAGAAAGACTTGGCACGTCGCTGCCCCTTGAGGTATGTAGTGGGAGTAAAAACGGATGTGTACTTACATGCACATGATCACATATACAGTCGCTCCTCAAAAGTCTGCAAACAGCATCTCAGCGGGAATCATCCTATAGAATGGACGAGAGCTTAAAGTAGGACTATATCAGTACTCAAGAATTTGCGAAGTATTCTCTATCATCTCTACAAGGAATGCCTCGGACATTGATCTTATACCTGCTGATATTGGCATGATACGACAGTGAGAGTGCGCAGATTTTCTGAGCTTCTGTATACCAGCACCAACTCCTAAAGCAAATTCTGGACTTTCGAGTAGAAGAGACCCCTCTCCAACTTCTGTTCGGCAGACGGCTTACACAGGAGCATATATTCTTGTGATTGGCGCACACACATGACCAGATATGCAGACATGACTTTCCCATGTCGAACACCTTGAACTCAAACACAATCGAAACCTTGAACGGTCGTTCACCAAGGTACAACCTCCTCTTCGAATGACTGGAACGTTCCCGTCCGCGTTGACTTCTGCGAATTTTCGATCTGTGCTTGTCAGTAGAGTGACGCAGAAATTTGAACAGAAAAGTCGCATACATCTCGCACCATACCACCAATGCTCTGCTTGAGCGTAACGGGCGCCTGCTCCAGTCCCATCATTTTTGCGGCACCATTACCCATATCGGTCTGGACCTGACTGTGGACAATGTGTTAGAAAGACCTTGCACATGGTACTTGCTTCGGTCATGTCTTTCTAAACGTACCCAGGATCCATGCAGAACGCGCTCAGCCACTGATTCTCTGCTGCTATCTTCGCAACAACATAATTGCCGGCGGCCTTTGACAGCCCGTAAGCGCCTGGCCACAAGGCTTCTTTTGCAGAAAGTTGTATGCTGCCAAGTCTAGACGACACATATGCTAGCTTTGGCTTTTCGGCAGTCTTCATGAGAGCCTGCATAGCTTGGAATAGATGCACAAGCGCGTAGACATTGACGTCGATCATACGCTGCACTTGGCTCAGATCCCATTCGGAGACTGGAGCCGGGTGTTCGAAGATGCCGGCGTTGGCAATGACGAGATCGATTTGCGTGATGCCATGTTTGTTTTCCAGAGCCGACGCAGCTTCTTTCGGATCACTGGTTGATGAGCCATCAATTTTCACAACGATTAATTCGCTGCCATCACCTCGTTTGAGCTGGGAGAGAGCTTCGGTATTGGCACTCGTTGTGTTGCGGACAGCCGCGATGACTATAGTGTTATCCTTGGCAAGATAGTGCTCGGCGAAGCCTTTGCCCAAACCTGACTTTCTTGTCAGCGTGCTGATCGATTAAGTCGCTAAGCAGGGAGATTGTGAAGACAAACCTCTACCCGCACCAGTCACAAGAACAACTTTGTTGCCCATCTCGCTGCGGATTATCAACGTCAAGGGAGGACAGGAGCAAACTTATTTACCACAAATAGAGTCATTTGCTTAAAACATACCATCACCACGCGTTCAGGTCGCTTGCATGCGTGAGCGCGTTACGTTTTTACACTAGTGATCCGAATCAGTCATCGTGCCCTAGCACAGATCCGATGTTGCCGGACTGCACGGCCCGAACTTGGCTTCAAGCATTAGTGAGGTGGCGAGAAGGGTTGTACAGCTGCTGCTCATAAGTCTGCGAACAGGCTCTCTGAGGGCAATATAGTATCTACAGATGCATGCCCGATAATAGAGGCCTATCACTGATAGGCAGATTCGCACATCCTCAACATTATCTCAATGGCATTCAAACCACGTACGGTGGTCATGGCAGCTAGTATGAGCACTGAGATACTCTCGAATGTTCGGAGACTTGTGAGCTAGAACTGTAGGACCGCATTGCAATTGCCCTGTTTTCCGAGACCGGTTCCTATTGTCCATCCTTCATCCTTGAGAACTTCAAACCCATCCTATATGAGATAACATCAGTTCATCATGAACATCTTATGGTGGCCTTCTGTTTTTAGCAAGCATGGAGCCGCCGCAGCCAACTAGTCCGGCAATTCGTCTTTGACGAGGATAGTGCAATACAAACGACTGTCGATGATTATCATACTGCCATTCGAATCGTACTTCATCTCTGTTGGTTTTTCGTAGAGCCCTTGCTAGGCTTGCCGGAGTTTATCTACTTCTCTTCCATCCACTCGGACTTGCGACCACCGGCGTACTTGGCCTTGCGACCAGTGTACTTGAGAGTAAAGATACCACGTTCGATGGAGTTGACCAGGATGTTTCCAGACTTGAAGTAAGGATAGTTGCTCCATGTGCCGAGGAACTCAATCGCCTGTATTATTGCGTTAATAACAATTTTGCAATTGGTTGCGGCAGGTACACTTACGCCGTCATCCTCGGGATGGACATCGAAGAAGCCGGTCTCCTCGATATTGTTGCCAGCAGGATCTCTGGGAAGACCGGATACATCAATGATACGCAGACCAGAAGCATAGTTGGATTGGTATGAAAGACCATCAAGAGTCTGTTCAAAAATTAATTTCTCACGTCCAAGCAGGCTCTGTTATTCAGAGAAACTTACATATTGGTTATGGTCGATGGATTTCTCCGGAGATTGATAGTAACCAGTGTTGACAGGAGCCTCCAAGTCGCTGATATCGAAGATGTAGGTCGTAGTGTGGTTGACAAGACCTCCGATTTCTCCCGCGGGAGGTCCAGCTTGTTGTAGCTCGTCAAGTTCATCATCGAGGAGGAGGAAGGTCATGTCTTCATCGACTATCCAACCCTGGTGAGAATACTCGTTGCCAATGTAGGGAGTGGAACTTATGACACTAGGGTTCTGCTTGTCGGTGGTGTCATAGACGGTCAAAGTGTCTTCATTGTAGCCGAAGCAGATTTCGCGGCCGAAGTACTTCTGGGTAGGGCCCCGATAGATGACACACTCAGCATCGTGAACGTAGCCATCGAGGCCAATGCAACCTGGGGAGGTGGGGTTGCTAGGATCCGAGACATCGACCATGAAAAGACCGCCAGCACATGGGGTGTTGCGGGAGTTCGCACCACTACCTCCGCCAACGGCATAAATCATGTCAACTTCCGGATGAGCGACAAGGTTGTGGGAGGCACCGAAGCCATCAAAGTGGGCCGTAAGATCTCTGTCGTTTTCAAAGATGACAGGGTTCTGGGGGTCAATATCGACAAGGTTGTTGAGATCGAAGATCTGGAGACCGTGACCAGTAGCCTCAGAACCAATATAAACGTGGTCCTTGATGACCTTCATGTCTCTCCAGCTTACGGCCACTGTGTAGGTATCGAGGCGTCCGAGATAAGAAAGCTTGCCATCCTTGTTGATCTCGACGAAAGCTACGCCATCAGTGTGGCCCACAATGCCAAACTCACGGCCGTCCTCGAGGTCCATCCCCAAACGTCGTTGCAGCGCTTCTGTGTGGCGCCAGATCTTCGTGGCTAATAAAATCCAGTAGGTCGACGTTGTTGCATGGGTATTCGCCGGCGAAACCATCCTTGCACGTTGCTGCTGTCGATGCCTTCTTGTACCTCTTGTTTCCATCGAAGACGCCACGTGCAGCTGCCTTCTCCATGATCTCAATTTAATCTCCATCATCTCCTCCATGGAAGCGGCAGCTACGGCGGTGGCGCCGAGCATTCCAGCAGCGAGGGCAGCGGTGATCTTCATCTTCAATATAAGGTAGCTGTATTGACAATTTGGACAAAAACAACAAGCTGTGTATTTCACCAGGACTGACCAGATTGCATCTTATAAATCTTAGCATGGACATCGCGCAACATTGCTGTGACACTGATACTTCTTGGGTCACACTGTAATCAGGCGCTTGGGGTCTTGGAATCTCATATACTTATCTCTTGGTATCTGCGAGGGCATCGTACACTCCGGCGCCTTCCTAAAGTAACATGGTGGCAGTATGCGAGACACCATAGGAGATGCACGGATTGGTATTGAAGAAGAGAAGTTCAGGTGGCCGAAAGTCAGTTTCTCGTGAAAACAAGCCGGAAGTCGGCCGATCATTATTAGTCTCCACTGTTGGAACGCATGACAAGCTTGTGGCTCTTGATGAAGCAAGCGCTACCTGTGTGGGGAGTGGCTGTGAGGGATTGTACGGAATTACGCCATGGCGATTGCAGGATTGGCAGCTTGGCCGCCAAGATATATGCAAACCTCACTTTGCCCCAAGAGGCAGGTTGCAGTAGGTAAGGCCTGAAGCCTGGTCATTCGCACCATGATTGCTCTACTCTACAGCTTCATCAGTTTCAGGATTGACTTGCAAGGATAGCAGCTAAGTATCCCACGTTTTAATGAACAAAAGGTAGTCGATGGTCACAGAACATGAAATACATCATGCCTCGAAACGATTTCAGTCATGGTTCAGATTTGGACGTCAAAAATGGACGCTGAAGCAATTCGATACTGCGAACGATGACCGCCGATACCTCAAGGTAAGATCCCTGGATGTTTACCACGACTTGACTTCTGTCTCAAAGTCTACACCAAAGAGCCAACTCAAATCCATCTCTCTTTCAGCTAGCAGTCTCTGGTCAGGTGTTCTCTGGTTTGTAGGAGTCCTTCTTGCCTCAATCATCCCGTTCAGCTCAAAGACTTTCCCGACCCTCTCGGATCTCCACTGCTGCCATTTCTTCAAGCGGGGAGAGAGTGCGCCTGGCTCGAACAGATCTCTACCGAGGCCCTTGATGACTAAAGACAGTGTGTATACGTCTTCGAAGGCCTGGTTGACACCCTGACCTGCGCTTGGAGGAATGGCGTGGCTGTCAAGAGTTGATCAGCGGGATGTTTGGCATATCACATGCAATCATACCTTCATACTTACGCAGCATCTCCAACCAACATGGTCATTCCCTTGCCATCAGCACTGATCCAGGATGGCAGACTCGGTATGACGTAGAACGGCCACAAGTTTATTGTGTCAGGAGAGATCTCCCTCACAACGTCCTGCACGATCTGAGGGAAGTCTTTGGTGCCCGAGGCAAGAAAGTCTATCAGCTCTTGCTTGTCCGCGGCACGCGCATCCCAGCCAGCGCGATCGGTATCTGTCCACATCCGCTGACGTCCGAAGAACATCTCACGCGCTTGAGTTCTTTGGGGCGCTATCACGAAAGCACCATGAGTTGGATGCTGGATCGTAAGTGGCAAAGGATACTGCAAAGCAGGACTTTCCAGATCTTTCAGTGCGTCGTTCGTGAGGTCAAGCGCTGACGTTGGTGCAGCTGCTGTAACGCCGGCCATATTGAGGAATTTGGGTGCCATTTCCGGATACAAAAGGCGACGAACGGTCGAGTGGATCCCATCTGCTCCGATGAGCATACTGAAGACACTCGTCTCACCATCCTCGAAGCTGACAATCACTCCGTCATGGTGCTCAACAGCGCTCACGAACTTCTTCCCAAAGGTTATCTGGAGACCAGCACTTTTCATCGCGCCAATCAAAGCATTGATGAGGATGTAACGGTGCACTCTTAGAGCATCGTACCCGTACTTTTCCTTATCTCCAAATTCCTGCCTCTCAGACTTTGGAGCCTTCGGTGCCTGCCAGGTGAGATTTCGAAACTCGTAACCTTGCTTTCTCACGCTTTCATACACACCGAGCTTGTCAAGTATCTTGAGGGCGTTGGGCGACAACATGACAGCTCCACCTATATCCAATGGTTGAGCTCTAGCTTCAAAGATGGAAGGTGTTATTCCAACCTGTTGCAAGGCAAGGGCAAGAGCAAGTCCAGACAGGCCTCGCCTATGATCGCGATATATTTGACAAGTCCATAACAATTAGAACGATTGATCAAGTCTCTGAGCGATCGCTTCCGCCAGCGATCATCAAGGGTATTGTTTATCAGTATTCATTCATGGACGTCTCGATCATTAATATAATGGTGTTAATCGATGCGGAGCCCAGTTTTTCGATGGCTTGATGCTGACGCGTCCGCTTGCAGCTCGCCAAATTTTGAGGCGCTATGCAGGTCGATGCAAGAGCTCTTTTGCTTACCGTGTCATACAGATACATCGGTACTGGTCAGCGCACCGGTCTGCGTTTTGTCTCATCGTTCAGACAAAACGTATTGCATTGTCAAGGTCCACGCCAATGCACGAGGTCGAGCCGGGTCTCGTCACACTAGGCGATGTTAGGAAGAGTTAAGCTTGGGTACATCGTGTGCGCGATCGCGTTTCATTGTCGACCCTTGCAAATGGTGGAAACAGACTGAATTGCCATGATACCCATGACGTAAAGTAAGACTTATAGAGCGGAAGATGTGATTCTCGCCTGTAAGGTTAACGGTGCGTACCTGATCACTACGAGTCCCTGCCGCTCAGAGTAGCATCAATGTCCGGACCTACAAAGCTCTTGCGACCCTCAACAAACCACCAGAAACATGAGAAGATCAGCACACCACCAATCAGAACAATTGTCCAGTTCATCGAAGAAGCGTCCGGATGCGCCGTAGCCGGCCACAGCAGGAAGAAGGTCGTGAACAAAGTGTAAACGATCGCAACGCCATTGATGATGTTGCGATATCGACCGAGCGTGAAGGGTCCGTACGGTATATGCTCGCCTCGCCAGCGCTTGAAGACGCCGAGGATTACAGGAGTGATCTAAAGAAATAGTCAGCGTCAGCATCTGAAAGAGAACTTGCAGCCTTCAGTCTTACATAGGTGATGTATAATGTAGCCGCTGCAGCATTGACGAATGCTAGGAAAGCCGCTGATGAGCCTATGTTGATGAGTCCGAGCAAGACTTGGATAATCACTGAGAGCATGATAGCTCGGAATGGCACTTGTGACTTTGTGCTGACATGGGCAAGATAGTTGGAAGCAGGCAAACCTCGATCGCGTGCAAATGCCCAAGTAGTTCGCGAGCAGCCCGCCATAAGACCGAAATGCGCCATGATCACAATGACGAGTGAAACTGCTGTCATGGCATTTGCTCCATGGAGCGATCCAGTAGCTTGATAGTAGATCTCAATGATCGGATAGCCAAGTTGTGACACTGGTGCGGCAAGGACCTCGTCAAGATTGCCTAGTGAGAACAAGAGGGCAATAATCATGCCGAATCCTAGCTGTAGTGTTAACGATAGTGCCTGGGGGAGATATAGAGGGTACCAAAGACTTACCCAAAAGGCCGTTGGTTAGGATTGTGCCAATCATGGCTCGAGGAATGACAACCATCGGGTCCTTGACCTCCTCACTCATCTGTTTGACATCAGCCTTAGCGCAACGCTGTAAGAGGCTCGATGAAGTGTGCTTACATGGCTTGCTGCGTCATACCCGACGAATGGAAAAGTATTACCGACCAGGCCTACGCAAAAGGCAATTCCATAATTCGGCCAAGAATCGGTGTCGGTGGTAGAAGTGAAGACAAATTTTGCATCCGTTTGCGGTGCAAGGTAGACCAGTGGGATCAAGACAGCAAAAAAGCCAACTACGTGCCAGATGAATAGGAAACCCTCAAGCTTTGGCAGCCACTTTGCGAACCCGACATTAACAACCACACCAAGCATAATGATACACCAATATATGAGCGTGTGCCATGCCTGGTAGTTGTCAAGATAGTCTGGATAGTTGAGTACTGCCAGAGACTGGATTATGGTCGCGCCAAGGTATGCTGGAGACGCCGTTGTGAGTTGCCATCCCCAGAATGTGATCCATCCGAAAATCCAGCTGACAATTCGGAAGTGCTTTTTGGGTGGCCAGCTCGGCGGCCCAACGATACTGCGCCGCAGATGTTGGAGACATCGAAGCATACTCAGCAAGAGACGCGCAAGTACATAGTGTGCCAACGAAGCAGAAGAAGAATCCGTATACCAGAGCGACTGGACCGCCATTCGTCAGGACTGTCGTAAAGGTTACCGAATACGCTTCCCAGGTGGCCATGACCGTGGTGGTGAGTCCCAAACTTGACATGAATCCGAATTTGCGATTGAGCTGTTGCTTGTAGCCCAGACTCCGTAGCACTCGCGCGTCTTTGTCGTCGGTCTGTCGATACAAAGCTATCTCCCCTCCTTTACTATTCATCTCGTATTGTTCCATTGTATGCTGAGTTGCACGCAAATCCTGGACAAGAAGCGATGAGCTCGATGGAGAGGAATGGGTGGAAGACGATGTTGAGAAACAGTCCAAGACATCATTGAACTGCAAACCAGGCGCTCATACGCTACGGAGCTGTCTAGAAAGGAAGGTGGGAAAAATACAATATACTCACCATCTGTCAGGCTCTGAATACCAGGGTGTTTTCTTCCGTGCCGTCTGTCTAGCGACATTGTCAAAGACTTCTGACGCCGCACACTTGGGATGCACTGCAGCAAGATCGTGCCAAATGAAAGGAGCTTCGGTTGGATATGCCGCTTGGTCACGCATTGAAGCACGCATGCAGCAGCGCTAAGCAACTGGCTAAGCAGTGCAAATTTGGTCGCTTCGCACCATCATGACACCCGACCATAGGTCCTATGTGAGACGCAAGGTCAATGTTGTGCGCTGCAACCGAGTTTCCCCTGCATCAACTTGCGATCAGCGAAGCACAGTCCTGATTTGTGCCAAGTTGCACGGTGTGGAGGGCGTGCCGAAGTCCCGTGGAGAGACTTCCAGGATTAAATCCCACGCTTGACGTTAGAACATTATAGCCGCAGCTCAACTGATAGAAGCGAGAGGAAGCGAGTTCTTCGACTGTGACGACACCTTCGCGATATGAAAGGTTGCAGCGCCAGTGATATTGGCGTGCTGTGCCGCCGAAACAGTCCGACGACGAGCGACGAGACAGGATGCGTCGTCCGCGTCGACCGTTGTCCAAGGTGTATGGCAATTTGCGAGCCCAAGAGCAGGTGATATCAGATGGCATTCCCTTCAAGAGGCGGCCATCATTGTAGTAACAGGGACCGGTGTCATTCCTTGTTGTTATTCGCAAACCCGACATGGCCTTGAGCAACCGTCATGCAGAAATCTCCGACATTAATCATGGCCCTCTGGTGAACATTGCTGCCTGGATACTGATGTGTATGTCGGTATTATTCACATCTTTTCGTTTTATATCGAGCTTTGTTCTGCGAGGAACGGCTGGCAAAGACGACTGGATCATTGTGGTAGCAACAGCGCTTGCAATTGCGCAGAGTATTGCTACCTCATTGATGGTCGCGAACGGGTTAGGGCGACACCAAGATACTCTGCTCGCGACGAGCTTAGAGAGCTACCAAAAAGCACTGCTAGCGAGCTCAACTCTCTACGTGGCAGCGCTGGCCTTCAGCAAGTTGTCAATTCTAATACTTTTGGATCGATTGATATCGATGGCTCAGAAGAGGTTCCGGCGACTAGTGAGAGGTACGTGTATGATGATTTTGTTGTACCTGGTAAGTCCGTGATAATCCCTCGTAAACATAGCAACTGATAGGTCATAGGTAGCTGAAATGTTTTGCTTGGGATTTGCCTGCGATCTACCTGCGAGTTGGAACTATATCAGCGGCCAGTGCTTGGATCTTGTTGCGTTCTGGGACTTTGACGCAGCCTTCAACATCGCCACGAGTATTGTGATCGTCGCAATGCCAGTGATGATCGTCAGTCCTTTACAAATGAAGACAGGTCGAAAGTTCCAAGCGATCACCGCCTTCCTTTTCCAGGCACCCATTTGCACATTTGCTGGTATTCGCTTGATGTACCTGCACAATGCACTCGGAGCTGATGATCAGACTTGGGCATCCGTGGACTTGCAGATTTGGACCCAGGTCAATATGCACTTTTCGATTATTGCGGCAAATATGCCCTGTTTGAACATATTTCTGGAGGGTGCGTTACATCATCGCTAGCTTCGACGCCTGGTACTGACGAAAATCATCTCTAGGCTTCCAATCTGTTCTTTTCCGGCAAAACATCGAAGGCTCTGGTGTCGGCCCAACCGAGTTGGCTTCCTATCCCTACGCTAGAGGAAACAAGAATGGAGACAAGAATGATAGAAGGGTTGTTTCAGGCTCTACGGAAGGCATTTTTCTTCACGACGATGGTGTTTCGAGCGCATCCGTTAAAGCCGTGGCATCTTCTCAGTTTGAGTCCGACTATGTTCTACGCCCAGAAGAGACTGAGGGCAGGATATACAAGACAACAGAGTGGACGGTCTTGGGAACAGAGGGTAAAGCGAAACGCGACAATGGTGATGTGTCTCGATATTAGAACCGATCTTCATACCAGTTTGTAGCATTGAACGCGTTCTCATCTCCACTGTCGCAGTGGAACCCTGGACTGGCAGTGCGTTGGATGAGCTCAGCGCTCTCATGGATCGCCTTACCTTTGGATTTGAGGAAAGCAGGACATTGATTCAAAAGTCCTTCTTGAATTTCTTCGGTGCCATCAAGCTGAACTCCGTCCTTCCTTCATGCTGCCACAGCACGAACATTTCGTTCCCGAGTGTGCCTCCGGGAGCGACAGCGTCTCCAGGGATATCGATCTCTGGTACTGTTCCAGCAACCACCTCTGTGCAGAACGCAATGGTTCTGTGCAAGAAGTCTGACGCAGGGCTCTGCGACACTGTGTGCCCAGCCGCAAGTTGAATACGCCGACCGGTGGAGCATCCGTCGAAGGACGCCTCTGTCTGCATGACGAACTCGTGTAACGTGTGTAAGGTACTGATGAAATCTTTCCAGTTGCCTTGTAGGGGCAGAATGATCGGTACACATTGCTCCTCTCCCCACGGCATCGTGGCAAACCGTTGGTAGCACGTATCTCCAACATAGAGCCAACGCTCTGCCTCGTCGTAGATCGCCAAAGAGTCCGGTGTATGCCCTGGTGTGTGTATAACTTGAAGGCCAAGCAACTGTCCGTTGTATTCAAGCTCCTCGCCATCCTGTGCATAATGACTCACTTCGTACTCTGGGGTCTCCAGGCCAAACTTCGCGCACAGCGAGTTCTCGTTCCGGTTCTCAGGTCTAAGGAAGTTGCGATCGTGTCCAGACGCGACAATAGTCGCGCCAGACTTCGCAAATGCTTCAATCCCACCAATGTGGTCGAAATGGCAGTGCGTACACACAACGATGAAGTCGAAGTTGGCTTGCTCGCCACTCAGAACGTTTCTTTGTATGTAGTCCTTCAGCTCCAAGGCAGGGCCGTGTTCTTGCCCGTTCTGCGCACCACAGCCTGTGTCTATTATGACCGCAAGTGATGACTGAGCGAAGAGCTTCACATAAATGAATGGAAACTCGAAGTACTTGTCATTGTGGACAACGAGATGGGTGGTATCGTTCAACCTTGAGCTGAAGTACGGAAGTGTGGAAGTCGGTGACCTCACCCCCTGTGTTGTGTTCGTAGGGCACATATTTGTTGCCACTGGTTCTTACGGCCTGAAGGCGACTCAAATGCCGTGCCTAACTTTGTGTATTGTTCGCTCACTAAGGTTGCCAGCGAGTAAGTCGCGTCCGAGCGGTATGTTTATGTCAATATCTGCCGCAGCGTGAATAATGTTGTGCAACAGACAGGCTGCACAGGCTGAAAGAGAGGCTCAAGTGCAATTGCGATGGTGATGGTAAGAGTGATGGAACGCCGACGCCATCGGGGAATATTCCACGCCGTCACCGAGGGGCGCTTTGTGGCTGCATGTGAGTTGTGCAGGGTGGCTTTTAAGCTTCGTGCTAACAACAAACAGGCAACAGTTGATGAGTTCAATAGATGAGGATATGTTCGGTGAAATGATAAATTGCTGTTAGAAACACAGTGCCACGTCTTTAAATCGTTTATATAACCCATCGTGCTTGAGTCTCCATGTCTGGATGCCGCATGTTTGGCCCTTATCGCCTCTTCGTACATATCGTATAAGTTATACTTGAGGCTGCTTACGTGCGCGCATCCTTCGCAACTCTAATTGCGATGCAATCTTGATTTTGTACGCTTGAAGATACCCCGCTCTGACCATGTGGTCTATCTGCTCAATGAACATAAAAGGTGGACAAATTCAGTGTAGCCTCGAGGGTTTTCGCTCCATAACCTCCTCCTCACCTTGTTGATCTGTTGTACAGCCACATCGTGCAGCAGTACAGTACATTCCGACTATACTTTCAGCTTCAAAGATGCCGGCTGGACTTCACTATATTTCCACTGATGGCGGCACGCTCGCTGTAGAGATTACGGGCAAGGAGACTGACCCTCTTGTCATCTGCTCACCTGGCATGGGCGACTTCCGCGATGCTTATGCTCCTCTGGTGAAGCTCCTGGTTCCCCATGGCTACAGAGTAGCCACAGTTGACGCAAGAGGTCATGGTGACAGCAGCGCAGACTTCGCACGATATGGCGACGAAGCAACTGCAGACGACTTCTTGACTGTGGCGGACGAGTTCAGCCATGGATCTCGTGTCATCTTGGCGGGTGCCTCTTTCTCTGCGGCAGCAGCTACCATTGCAGCCGCCAAGCAACCAGAGCGTGTCAGCAAGATCGTGCTTCTGGGACCATTTTTGCGCAACGGCATGGGCGCCGTCGGAATGTGGTTCATGCCATTGATGTTCAAGTGGCCGTGGGGACCAATGCTTTGGGAGACTTATGCGGCGACACTCTGGCCGGGCCTCGGAAGCGAAGGCGCGAAAAAACGAGCTGCCGATTCGAAAACATCGCTCACCCGCCCTGGAAGGTGGTCGGCTTTCCAAGCCACAGTCTCAGGCCTTGATCACAGTGTTGTCGCTCCATTCATCAGTCGAGTGCGGGCACCAGTGCTCGTAGTGATGGGCGACAAGGATCCAGATTGGAGTAAACCCGTTGAAGAGGCCGAGTGGGTTGCATCAAACTTCAGCCAGGTTGAGACCCTGATAGTTCCTGACGCAGGCCATGCTCCGATGTTCGAACGGCCGGAGGAAGTTTCTAAGAAGATGCTCAGCTTCTTGAAGGAGTCAGATGTCGCACAGTGAGGTACAGCAGCTCTTGGTTTGCCGGCGCTAGGCGTCAAGTGCATGTTTCGATGATTTAGTCTCTAAGGAGTTCTTGATATTCAACTTCCACGTCGAGGGAAGGCTCTTGGAAAAGAATTGGAAATACATGCATAGGATACTTCTTGAATGCCATGATTAGAAAACATTTTGGAAACGTGCGATGTTTGTCGAGAGGACCGCAGCTTATAGCGTACACCAGAAGCAAATCTACCACGAAGTCAGCTGCAGACCTGTCCACGGGGTTCTCTTGTGTCTGATTCTAGAGGTTGCTTGTTGAATCGTGGGAGAAGAGTGGAAGGTCTCGTAATAAGTCGATGGAACTGTTTCGATGGCATCCGTGCCGAGTCCAAACCGAGCGGAAGCCGGTTTGCTTGTTTCGTGCTTTGTGTAGCATTACGGCAACCTGCATATGCATGCTGTCTGTTTACTCCAAATCTTGATACGACTCCGACTTGACATATTGAGTTGCCAGTAAGGTATCAGTGATCTAGATCGCAGATGCCATACACTGCCAACAGTCCTTGTCTCTTCGAGGCAACGGCTCTCGAGATGGGCACTCCCGAGAGCGCCGAACTTGTCACATCTAGCAATGGTATTATTATTTATTAGCCCTGAAGCAAGGTAGGCTCATAATAGACATACACTGATACAGCAACTTGTTGACTATCTTGCCAACTTACACTCATTAATCTGCCCACTGCACCATTGCCTTACCCAGGCATGGTCCGAACACAGCTCAGCGCAACCGCAAGGTTATGTCCATCCACCAGCGCTCTACCACTGCGCGCATGTCGACTCTCACCACGCTTCGCAACTCAAATAGTACACCCTCGCCGAAATCCGTCATATCATAGGCGACAAATCGCAAGCGGAGTTGTCCGACCCATGGCGTCCAGCCAATTCCACACCACATCACGATGTCTCGAGCGGTGGGCGAAAGAGAAGGGTCAAAATGAGCAGGCAGCCAAAGCACTAGCAGAACACAATGCTGAAGTCGATCAGGTGGCCGCAAGTGTTCGCGGATTTCACGAGCGTGGTGAGAAGTTCAGGATATTCCATGGTTCGACCAACAGCACAAGGAAGAGACCTCAGGGAAAGACTGTAGACACCAGCCGTCTCAATCGCGTTCTGTATGTCAATACCGATGCGGCTGAGCCGTATGCTCTTGTACAACCGAATGTCCCTATGGACCGTCTAGTCGAGGAGACCTTGAAGTATGGATTGGTGCCGCCCGTGGTCATGGAGTTTCCAGGTATCACTGTTGGTGGTGGCTGCGCCGGCACTTCTGGTGAGAGCAGTTCTTTCAGACACGGCTTCTTCAACCAGACTTTAGATCAAGTCGAGATGGTACTTGCAAATGGTGATGTTGTCACATGCTCAGAACAAGAGCGCCCAGATCTCTTCAAAGGTGCAGCAGGTGCGGTGGGCACTTTGGGTGTCACTACGTTGGTCAAACTGCGTTTACATAAGGCGTCGAAATATGTCGAGACCACATATCACCCTGTAAACCAGGGCATGCCACAGGCAATGGAGATGATCCAGAAGTTCACAGACCTGAACGGTGACCTTGACTACGTCGACGGCGTCATGTTCTCCAAAACAGATGGTGTTATCGTCACGGGTCGCATGACGGACACTCCCTCCGAAGGCATTCCAGTCCAACGCTTCAGTGATGCAAGTGATCCCTGGTTTTACCTGCATGCCGAGAAGCGCATCAAGGACAGCACTGGCCCAGTCTCCGAAGCCATTCCTCTCCCAGAATATCTATTCCGCTATGATCGCGGTGGCTTCTGGGTCGGTACTCGAGCATTTGACTACTTCCCTGGCATTCCCTTCAACGACTTCACACGATGGTGGTTAGATGACTTCCTCCACACACGGATGCTGTACAAAGCGCTGCATGGAAGCGGCCAGTCAGAGCACCTGATCGTGCAGGACCTCGCGCTTCCCTACGCCACTGCCGAGAAGTTCGTCGACTTCACTGACGAGAAGACTGGAATTTACCCGCTTTGGTTGTGTCCATTGAAGCAGAGCCCGCTTCCAACGATGCACCCTCATTCCGACGAAGTCGAGAGCGACGGCGTGACCAGAACAAATGCTGAACATTGGCCTCTGGGGCCTCGCACCGCGTACGCACGCCGGATTCGTGGAGTCCAACCGCGCTCTTGAGCAGAAATTGCTTGAGCTTGGTGGCATGAAGTGGCTGTACGCACAAACCTACTATACAGAGGAGGAGTTCTGGTCACAATTTGACAAGGAGTGGTATGACAAGCTGCGTGAGAAATACAACGCCACTGGTCTGCCAAGCGTGTACGAAAAGGTCAAGGTTGATCTTGAGAAGGAGGAGAAGACACCAAAGACGTTTGGAGAAACGTTGAGAAACACCTGGCCGTTCAGCGGCATCTATGGGCTGAGGATGGCTATCAAGTCCCGGGCTTACATGCAGGCTAGGAACTCGACATGGAAGGATTGGGTGCCGAGGTCATAGTTGCGGTGCTGCCTTCAAGACTGTAATACATACGAATAGACATACACATATTCCATGCGCAGGAGAACAGCTATTGCGTGACAATCTCGTCGTACATCACAACATGTATCCATCCTTCTTGGTGGGCCACCATATCATACAATCGATTGGAACTCCGGCACCCCCCTGCTGCTTGGTACCATCAGCGGCTGCACGACCTTTTCCCAGAACCACGATTCCCGCGCTTTCAAAACCTAGTTTCGCATACACGCGTGCTGAATATGTAGTAGTAGCTTCCAACCACACAGGCATGCCCTCCTCCTCTGCCCGCTCTTGCAGCCTCTTTATCAAAGCTGAGGACAACCCTTTCCCTCTCGCGTCGCTCTTGGTCGCCACAAAAAACAGATAGTAGAAGCTCTTGACGCCCTTGAGCGCCCGTTGCCGTACAGCGCCTGTCGCGGGCTCGAACTCGCCCAGCATACGCCAGCAGCCTGCAAATCCTATCTTCCAAAGGACTTGGAAGACGCCGGCCGGGATCAAAGTCCAGGGATTGTCGACGGCCTTGCCAGGGGGCATGACAATCGTAATCGATGAGAAGTTATCAGCTTCTTCGAAAGCTGCATCGTTGAGCGCTGCTGCAGTCCCAATACGGGTGAAGTACTCGTGCAGGTAAGCATGGCGCTGAGACACAGAAAGGTTGCCCAGAACGTATGCGATTGCTGGGTCATCCCGGAAAGCTTCTGCGTAAAGAGCGGCGGTCTGTTTGAGACGCTCCTTACCGCCGGTCGTGATCGTGATGTCGCTGCTCATGTTGCAAGGTGGTTGCGACTCGTGGTGTGGCATTGCAAGGATCTAAATTGAACTACGCCTCTTGCATTTCTGCGCCCATGCGCCGACGCTCGTATTCGGTCGGCTCTTCATTTCTCGCTCTGCCAGACTCGGCTAGAGGATTGGCACTCGAAATCGCGTGATAGGACATCTGTCGATGCTGCTATTGATACAACACTACGTCCTGCAAAAAGTGTACTTCGCTGCGGTCGTGAATACTTGAGAGACTTCTACTCGGCCCGAGCACGTGGGAGTCTCCACGTGACACGCATGTGTTCGGCTTTGCTCAAACTCCACAAGCTCAGCTCTCCTGTTTCGGCCACATCAATAATACTGTTCGTCAAAATCGGCTCACACCTTGGAGCTCTGATATGCAGCAATGGGCTGACTTCCAACGCATACATGCCTGCATCCATGTGCAGTTACACAAACGAGGTGAATCACATGTGTGGCTAGCTGAGTCCGAAGCCCCAAGCGGTTCAAGTCACAATACGCATACGTCCCTCTCATCTGATGTTTACAAAAAGAGACACGCTACCAAGATTGGTCCTTGTTACACGCACGCCTTTCACACGCCTCAGCTTGCTCAGCTCATGCATAAACATATCATGTAGTCATTCAGCTCAGCCTTTCACCCTGGTCAGGAGACAATGTTTGCTCAAGCTCAATGTGAGTGTTTACAGACCGCTGAAGCTGAAAGATCTGTGATAGTAACTGCGGTGTGTATATAAGCATTTATGGTGTTTTTGTATTTTTCTCTTTACTTTCTACAAAGACCTCTCAGTACAACTCAAGAACATGGCTACCATTCAAGATTTTATCGGCATACAGTACATACGTACAGCCGAAGCCACTGTCGAAGGCCAGGCGTACAAGAACAACAACTATCAGTACGCAACAAGCTCCCACCAAGTCGACCATGACATGCATCCAGCTTTGATCGTCCAGCCGAAAAATGACGCCGATATCGTCGCTGCTTTGAAGTATGCAAAAGCAAACAATATCGCTGTGGCAGTCAAGAGTGGCGGCCACCAATACAGTGGTGCCTCGTCGACTTCCGCATCTAACATCCTGATCGACATGAAGCCAACTTTCAAGGATCTGAACAACGACTTGAAGGTCCTGGACCAGACCTCTGACAAGTCATTCATCTATGTCAGCGTCAGCTGGAGCCTTGGCGAGTTGAACGGCTTCCTTGCCAAGAACGGACTGTTCCTCCCACACGGGCAATGTGCCGATGTGCATGTCGGTGGGCATGCGCAGACAGGAGGCTACGGACAGCTTGGACGCAGCTTCGGGTTGTTCGGCGATCACGTTCGCGAGATCAGGCTCGTAGACCACAACGCGGAGATCAAGATGATTGATTCTAGTTCTGACCCAGAACTCTTCAATGCGATCCTCGGGGGCAGTCCTGGCAACTTTGGTATCATCACTCACTACACCGTCGAGGTACACCGTGACACCAACCACGACTTCAGGTCCGTCGGTGGCCAAGCTCCCCACGGCCTGCGTACAGTGTGGTTCTACAATCAAGAGACGGTGAAAGCGCTTCTTACGAAAGTGGCTGAGATGGCTGACAACCCTGACACGCCACGCAACTACGACCTTTGCGTCAGCGTCCTCAGTTCCGACTTCTCGCTCTCGGACCTGGTGCCTGAAATCGACGGTGTTATGAAACGCGACCACCCGGAAGTCTACGGTCTAGATGGCATGCCACGCTGGCCAGCTTCGATCATTCTTTACGCTCAGTGGGTGCCTATGAGCAAGGACGACAAATACGATCCCAAGTGGTTTGAAGATCTCAAGAAATGTGGCTCCCTGCAACTCATGAGTACCGACTTCGATGAGCCCATGTCCCAGATGACCGGCAGGTGGATCTTCAGACAACCGCGCGAATTTGACCACCCGTACGAGAAGCGCACTTACATGACCAATTCCACCACTCTCAGCAAAGACGGCTGGGCGAAAACGGTCTCATCCCAAGTCCACAAAGTCCTGCACCTAGACCTTGGCTCCGACTTGTACAACAACTGCTGGCTCTCTGTCCAAATCCAGTGCTTCGGCGGCAACAAGTCCATGTTCCACACCAACGCTTCCAACGGCACGTCTTACAGCTGGCGCGACTCGACCGTCTGCCAGGTGATCGACTGCTTCCACGAGTCGAAGTTCAAAACCACCGCTGATGCGTGGCAGGCGGAGAACGACAAGTTATTTGTCGGGCCAAACAGCTGTTTTAGCAAGCAGGACAAGCGCGTGTTGTGGGGATCCTATGGTGATTGGGACTTGCACAAGATGAGGATCACGTATTATGAGGATGAGGCGAAGTATCAGCATCTGCAGAAGGTGAGGGCGAGAGCTGATCCGGATGGCATGTTTACGCCGAATCCGTTCTGTGTCAAGCGTGCGTCTTAGTGATCAGGGTGGCCAGAATTCGTAGTACTTGATTCCCAGGTATCCAGCCGAAGTCTCTTTGGTTGCTCAAATTTAGACTGAATGATAGACATCATGCCACGATGGTACGATCCAGTATGGCGTGATCAACACATGCATACGTAGCTCTACAGCGCGGGTGAAGCAGTTTCAATTACTCTGTCGACTCTGACTCTCTCATTCGGTAGGTGTCACGCTTTTGGGGCCCTGAATGCTTCTGTGAGGTGTGAGGCAGACTCACGAACTATTACAAAAAACAAAAAAGCAAATTGACGACGCTCAACTTCGCAATTTCGCATTCGCATTTAGAAAGTGGTCGTCAACCGTTGTACCAGGTACTCGCCACTATAGCACATTAGCAAATGGTGTGTAACTCGGGTGGTTTGAAGCTGTCGCATCGCTTACCTGTTCACGCTTGGATACTTCTTGGGATTCGTCTCGTCATAAGTGGAAGGGATCGCTTCAATGAGTCGGTCGCTGTAATGCGGTTAGGATGATCATCTCACAAAACAGTGTTGTACTTGATCTCACAAGTTAGGGTTGCAGAAGTACGCAATGCTGTACCTGCTCGGATGCATGTCCTTCTCTGCTGGCTTCGGAGGCTCAACAACGCGGTGCTTGGTGCTCTTGATGGTGTCGTTTGACCACCGAGCGAGCAGGTCAGCGGCATTGACGACGATAGTGTCTTCGATCGGGGTGGCGTTGACGAAGGTGCCATTTGGGGAGCGAACTTGCAGTCCGCCTGCCATATCTTGGAAGAGGAGAGTGAGGGATCCTTCGAGAACAATATCAGCCGGTAAAAATGACAGAGGCTGAGCTAATAGCTTACCATAGTCAGTGTGTGCACCTGCGCGAACTCTTCTCTCGTTCTGCTTGAACTCGCTCGTTGGGCAGGGAGGGTAGTGCAGCAGTCTGCGGATCTCATATTAGCACATGAATTAGATCTTGCAACGTTCTGCAAAACGCACCTGAGAGTGTTGTCTCCCTTGTCGCAAAAGGAGTCGAACCAAGTTTCCTCAATGCCCAAGCCCACGGCGATAGCCCGCATGACCTGAACGTGCAAATCCTTGCACTTGTCAAAGAAATCCAGCATCGTCGCCTTGAACTCTTCGCCGTCGGTCTCTGGCCAGTGGTTAGGGTGACCTTCTTCTCCTTCACGCCCAATCTCGATAGTCTCTTTCAAGTCCTCGCCCTCCGCAGCGCGCAATTCCTCGATTTCCTTCGCATCGGTGGCGTCTGTCACCTTCTCGCGTCCTTGAGCACAATATCCACGGTTCGCCGCTGCGGTCGTCCATGCGAGTGCATCTTTTTGGCTTAGTGGACGCTTGAAGAACTCGGCCGACTCTGCAAATGTCTTTTGCACGACCGGTTTCGCGATGCCGTGATTGCGGAGGTAGATGAAACCAGCGGATCTGAATCCATCGAGGATGGCGCGTGCGGTGGTGAGCTTGTCTTCGCTTGAAGTGGGGTTGATGAACGTTCCGAAATCGATGAGGGGGATGTGAAGGGAGTCGTGAGAAACGGCTGTGGTGATTGAGGAAGACATGGTGAAGACTATGTGCTATTATTCTGGCTATACTAAGAGGGCATAGAAGGTTTGCATATATGGGGTCGCCAGTGAGTTTTGTGTGTTCTCGTTATCTTTCGCTGGACACAGAGAGGGGCATTATTCACGCCGCCTGGAGCTACCTTATCAAGCTCATGCAGATGGCGGGGCGATACTCCCCGGAGTCTTCCTGCCCTATCCGGCATAATGTTGACATTGCTCATGTGCTTATCTGCAGTAGTGGGGATACGTGGATAGGAACAGCCCGACTGTGGAGAAAGACAATGCCACGAGCCGCGACCAAAGGACGAGTCGCAACACGTACTAGCACAGCGAGAAAGTTTATCTCTTGGTGTTCATCTTGATACAACTTCCTGTCTTGTAGCTAGTACTTCGACCACCAATTGGCAGCCTTTTCTTCTGAACACGAAAAACTACACGAACAACCCTAGACAACATGCCTGTAGTCGACGTCCACACCCATGTCTATCCCCCGGCCTACATGGCCTTGCTGCGTTCCCGAGATGCAGTGCCATACGTACGCTCTTTCCCAGACTCGCCAAACCCCAAACAAGAACGACTTGTGATATTGCCGGCTGAGGACACAGCTTCAACTTCGCGAGGCAGGCCCATTGGGTCGGAGTACTACGATGTCGAAGAGAAGTTGGCATTCATGGACACCCACGGCATCGACATATCAGTCGTCAGTCTTGCCAACCCTTGGTTAGACTGGCTCCCAGCAGACACTGCTGCTCAGGTTGCGCAAGAGATTAATGACGATGTCAACACGATGTGCGAGAGCAAACCTGGCCGATTATATGCTTTTGGCACTCTGCCTCTCAGTGCACCGGTGGAGCACTCAGTCTCTGAGATCAAGCGCCTGACTGAGATGAAATACATGAGAGGTGTCATCATGGGAACTTCAGGCTTGGGCAACGGGCTTGATGACCCGGCCCTCGATCCGATTTATGCCGCGCTGGAATCGCAAAACCAGCCGATCTTCTTGCACCCACACTACGGCCTTCCCTCTTCAGTCTATGGCCCTCGAGCGAACGACTACGGTCACGTCTTACCTCTGGCTCTCGGCTTCCCGCTTGAAACAACCATTGCTGTAACACGCATGCTCCTTTCTGGTGTCTTTGACCGCTATCCTAAATTGTCAGTCTTGCTCGCACACTCCGGCGGCACGCTACCATTCTTGGCTGGGCGTATAGAAAGCTGCATAGCGCACGATGGTCATTTGCACGCTCAGGCAGGGTTCAAGTCCAGAAGGAGCGTGTGGATGTCCTGAAGACAATCTTCTTGATGCTGTTGTACGCGAGGCAGGACTAAAGGCTGCTGTGCAAGCGAGCGGAGCAGATAGGCTGATGTTTGGAACTGATCATCCATTCTTTCCCGCCGTTGGAAGAGGGTGAGAAGGAGTGGCTGAGCGTGGGACGAACGAAGGCAGTGTCTAGCACTTTCTCCGGCGACGAGGGACTGTGGCTGCGGTCATGGGCGGGCAAGCAGTGAAGGTACTGAACTTACGTTGTGAGACATGAATGTATTCACATGAATGTTCAGGACAGAACGCTCAGTTCACCAACTTGCTCAATCGTCCTCATCCAAAATCTCACTTTCGACAAGTCGTCCCACTTCCTTGACATCACCACCAGACTTCTCGTAGCGTACAAGCGCCGGCACATTGTTGACCTTCCAAGTGGTTTCTGAAAGCATTCTTGGGATCCTTCCATCTATAATATCATTTAGTACGACACAATGTGAAAGAAACGAAAATGCCAAATTAGCTACTCACTCTGGTCTCTCAATCTCAGCGAAAGCGACTTGTGGCTTCTTCGCGCCTGTGAAGTAGATTCGAGGTGTTGGCAGAGCAGCTCGGACATCGGGACACCATGCTTTGTTTGTAGCAGGGTCTCTAGATGCAGGAAAGCAATAAAAAATGTGTCTGTTGCGGAAGGGAATGCCAGATCCGCAATGGCTTTGGGTAAGGTGAAATTTTGGAGAATCGGCATGTTGCTCGCTCGTGTAGTCGTTGGAGTAATGCTACAAGGTGGAAAGGAGAAGATGTATCCCGGCGGTTTGAGTGGAATCGCCATTCCTGGCCGTGCTTGCGAATCATGGCGTTTGCTGTGGGACCCTAACCCTGTGTACGAGAAGCTTCAATGTTTGACATGTGATCGAAAGGGAGAGAACATGATGAGAGGCCCAATAAACCAAGATTATCGGCATGTGAACATGTACAGTATGCAGGTATGTGTTGGCCATAATGTATAGGATGGTCTACGCCCTAAGGAAACCGACCCTAAGCGTTCGACCTCAAGGATGTAACTTTTCCATTGTTGGGCTGGTTTGTCGGATGGCTATCTAGAGCAACCTCATCTTCATGATATCCGTAGCAACAATCGATGGTCATGATCATTCTATCAATAAATGCACTTTATAGGGGCGTTATCGACCTGGGGGAGTGGTTGAGACAACAGATATCCGTTCTGTCAGTCGTCTGGTTGCTCTGCTTGCCATCCTGAACCATTATTCTACTCTGTTCTGGACGAACAAAGCGAAATGCCGAAGTAACTCCGTCTTTTGACGCCATCCCCGCTTTCTAAGCTCGTATCAGCTCCACTCGGCCAATTTTGGCTGGGAAAAATCGAGAAAAAAAGCGGGCGTTTCGCACGGCGAATATATTTTCAATTTCTGATTAACAATGCATCAATCAACACCCTTGCCGGGGTAGCTCAATCGGTAGAGCGTGTGGCTCTTATAACAGCAAAGAGATCAACCTCAAGGTCGTGGGTTCGAGCCCCACCTTCGGCTATTCCTATATCACAAGCTCAATAGAGCAGCTGTTCTTTTTGCATTTGTTCGTTCCTTTTGCTCAATGCTCGAAGACTATGGGTACTATGCCATGCTCCCGCTGCCAAGCCAAACTCCAGATGTTGTTAGATTCTCAATCGTATACAGCTTTGTGCCCCGGCGTCCTCGACATCTCCGTGGAAGCAGTGCTCATTTCGCTGCTGTGTTCGATGGTACTGCCGTGGAGCGATTCGAGTTCTCCGCGACTTGTGCATGTGATCGTGAGTTGTTGGACGTGACGATTAGGCTGTAGCATTTCACTCAGAAACCTTCCTTGACTTTGTTTATATCTCGGTGGCAGGCTCAGCCACTCGAATGCCATACATGAAGTCTTGTAGTAGGTTCGATTTTTAGGTTTCTGCGAGTGAGGCATGAAAGATGAGGATTCATCGTGTATTGTATCAGCAATGTCAACAATAGCAACATCCGTCAGAATGAAGGCGCCTTTGCTGTTGCATGCATGCATATGAGAGAGCACGTGCTGGTGCGGTGCCTCACTCGGCCATCAACATTCAATCCTTCGTTCACTCACTGACTTCTCCTCCTTCCGCTTCTTCTTCTCGACGACGACGACATCGACAAGGTAGTGCCTCTGGATCTACCGGCAAGCAAAACTCCTCGTCCGCTCGACGTCTATAGCTGGCACCTCACTGCCACGACCATCTCCTTTAGTCAAGGTGTCTTACAATGTCAACTTTCGGCAACCAACGGATCCGTTCATTCGGCACTTCTGTTACTCATCGCTCTTCTCGTGCGGCTCTCCTGGTCCGCGGAAAGACTCGAGGAGTTCATCATCTTCTACTTCTATAGCTGGCACCTCACTGCCACGACTACTCCTTTAGTCCAGGTGGTTTCCCAAGTCAAATTTCCAGCAATCAACGGATCCGTTCATTCGGCACTTCCGTCACCAAACGCTCACCTCCTGCTCGCCTGGTTCGTGGCGAGACTCGAGGCGCTCAGTATTTCTTATTGAACCGAGTTCGCGCGCATTTGCGAATCCAAGCTTATCTTTGAAGGGGAGGAATAGAGGACGGCGACTTTTCTGCTTTTATTTTTGTTCAATTCCTTTTTCACCCTACACACTTGCACTGTCCTCGAGGCAATCTTGCGACTCTGACACTACTTGGAATGCCCTATGAGCGCGCACCTACCTCCAGCAAGGTAGATTGGCAGCACATTTGAAAGAAGAGTGAGGCATGCGATGCAAACGGCGCGACCTTGTGCACGTGTCAAACATTCACCTCAACATCGCCGCGCGGCCGCACAATCTTGTTTTGATGTTTTCACACACCACGTCGCGATCTTCAATCGACCGTCCCAACGACTTTCGCATCCTAACTTTGGACCATCTTCAAGGACATCGTGTTTCTTTGTTGCCAGCATCACGGGCTTCTATCACCAGCCCTCACATTGGGTCCTTTTCGCATCATGGCCTCACCGCTTGCCCTGAACGACTGTCGCTGGGCGATCAAGAGCGCGGTGCTCAACGTACTCGCCCTGGAACCGACGCAGCAAGAGCTTGATGCGATCGCCGAATTTTTGCAGGCTGGCGGTCAAATTCAATTTGTCAAAGACAGTGCTGCCCTCGACAACACCCAGACGGACTTTGAGCAAACTTCAAGCACTGTGAAAGCCGAAGGTTGCGATGCAGAATGCACAACAGAACGTCAGCACCCGACAACCCACGCTGATAGCGAGTCTGTACAAGCGTTCGTCGATGACTGGTTCGCCACCCACTCCGTCGACCGCCCGACTGTGGCTCGAGGCGACGCACCTGCAGAGAGCACTAAGCAAGAGCCTTGTCTCCGCGACGACAGCATCCCTCAATCTCATCCAGGACGAGCAAGTGGTTTCGACGGACCGATCGTTGGTCAAGCAATGACATCCGACAAATCTTCAACGACCGCATCGAACGCTCTTAGCACCAGCCAACCCAAGAAGTCAGACCTGACACCGTACAAAATGTCACCGGAAGCGCGAAAATTCTGGGACGACTTCACATCATGGGGGAGGCCTACGCCAGGCCTGACTTTTGAAAACCCTACTCTTACTAAACGCACACCGCCGGTACGTCGCAATGATCAATTCTGGTGGGACGACTTCACATCCAGGGGAAGGGGTACTGCGGGCCTGACTTTCGAAAATCCTGCGATTCGTAACCGCCCACTGCCGGTACGTCGCAAGGACCCGAAGACACCTGAGCCGAAGAGGATGCTGGATCCTAGATGATGTACTTCTGGCCTCTTGGCTTTTCGACAGACTCAGCGGCACTTTTGGTAATCATTTCGCCGTGCGCGATGGTACTGCCTTGACTGCCATTGAGACACGCCTTGTGCATTCTTTCTGTTTGTGTAGAAGCCAGAGCGCAGCACTTGTATTACACAGCCATGCTGAGGTCATTCGTTCAATGGTCTATTCTCCATCAAACAGCGTGGTTTAAGCATCAAGCCCTATCAATGGACATTGGCTTTTGCGCAGGATCAAATAGGCTTGAATACATTGCGCATCGATTTGTCTCTGTTTTGCGAGTGGCTGAGGTGGCTTGGAGGGAGGTGGCTCCGAGTTTCTGCTGCGTACCCTATATATTATGGATCAATTCATTTTATGCACCATTACCTTTCTCTTGTCTTCTGGTGATGTTCCCAATCAGTAGTCCGTCGATACACTGCGAGCCTTCGCCTGTCTATCACGAGCGATAGCCAGACCGCAGTTAGGGGCTAGAAGATGAATCATCTCCAGAGTACGTCTCGGAATTGGGTATGGGGTATGCAGTCGCCATAATGTACCCTTCAATTTGTCTGGTCCGGTATTTTTGGAGGCTGGTCAGAGAGATTGTAGCTGCCGTGTCAGCCCGCGAAGCAGAGTCAATTTCGAACTTCAGGTCTTGAAGCCCTGTCGCGTGACTGGTGGATCGTAACGCTGAGTGGACAACAACATTCGAACGATCAAATTTGATATATCCACAATCGTCACTATCAAAATCTGTATGATCAGTAGAAATATGCATTTAAGGTTGGATCACATGTTGTGCTCGAAAACCTAGCCTGCCACGTTCAGCTACAGCTGCGGCTCATAAGTCTGCGAACAGGCTCTCTGCAGGCACTATAGTATCTATAGATAGATATCCGACAGTAGAGGCCTATTACTAATAAGCGAATCCGTACATCCTTAGCATTATCTCAATGGAATTTTAACCACATACAGTGGTTATAGCAGCTAGTATAAGCACGGAGATACTCTCGAGCGTTCGCAAACTTGTGAGCTAGAAATGTAGCTTGGCCTACTCTCCGAGCCTGCCTCACCTTTGTGCAGTATAATGACAATTCGATCAGATCGGCCTACGGTATGCATCCACCTCATTGCTCGTTGGCAGGTACTCTAGGAATCCATTTACTCTCATTCCAGAAGAAGGGAACTTGGTCACTAGGCAAATATTTGTATAGCCGGCCAATCATATATGACCCCTTTGTTTGGCAAATCACACTCCTGATTTTTGTAGCGTGGCCTCGACTTAGCACGATGTATCAGATTTACGGCTGCAAGATGCCGTGTGCCAACACCTCGAAGCTAGGACATTCTGCACCATTTTGACAATCATTTCTGAGTTGTAAGACTACCGTGAGGCCCCAGATATATTATCGATCGAAAGAGAAGAGATGAGCATACTGAAATCACACTTCACTCTTCAAAGATTCACACTTCAAAACGATACTGGAGGTGTTTTGTCATTTCTTGCCCAAAAATGGTCGCCAGGGCTCCAAAAATTGATGCCCCTACCCGGATTGAACGAATGACCTCAGCATGGCTGTGTAATACAAGTGCTGGCGCTCTACCACTGAGCTAAAGGGGCTCAAATACGATTTGATTGATGGAAACCGATCGTTTGGCTCAAATATAAGGTCTAAAACGCTTAGCAAGAGTCCACAGGCACAATAATATCAAACAGCTTGTCTGCAAGTACCTTTCTAACGCAAGCGCGATGCGTTTGAACAAATATAGGCCAAGAAATTAAGTTGAAGATGCTTAGTGAAACGGAAATTGGAGGAAAAAATCTCTTGCGGCGCAAAGAACGACTAGCAAACTTTGGCTAAGTCAAGGTACCTTTCTTACAGGGTCTAGATGACGGCAAACATGACCATGAATCGATCGAGTCGACCAGTCGAATGAAGGAATGTGCAGGAGCTTCGTGCAACGTTTTGCTGACGAGCCTCTTTTCCCACAGCAATCTTGCAGGCTTCACAGCGAGCACAATGCGGTGACAACAACGAGAACCATCGATGACAGCTTATGCCAGACCTGTTCGTGGCTCGTTTATGCATTGTCTGATTCGCGCTCTCTCATTTGACTGCTCTGATCTTAGAGACAGGTCAAGCATATGAATGCCTGACTACAAATAAAGAAGAGACATCTGTAAGATTACACCTCATCAAAGGATGCTGTATGCATTGCAAATGCCAGCTTGGGTTCGCTATTAATATTCTGTGACCGTAAACATATCTACTTCCTCCGAGGAGCTATTATGCGTCTAACGCAACCACAGTATGATGTCCTACATGTAACACACAGGGAGGCTTTCCAAATAGAACCCCAAATACTAACCCTGTGTGAAATAGAGAGCACCTTTTTAAAGCTCATACACCGTTCAAATCAAATCATGGATTCTCCTAAGAACAAACTATTGATCGTAGTAATATAGTCACAAGGCCTGGTACTCTGAATATGGGCAAAAGAGCGAATAAAGTGCTCGCCATGCTCACGATGAGAGTGAACTGCGGAGGCTCCAAAACAATACATGCAGCTGGTCATAATAACTCTGCCCACAGCATCTCAATGGTCAACAGACATGCTTTTGTTATTATTGATGCCAGTAGAAGCATGTATACGACTAGGAATGCAACGTATACTGATCATTATCTCCATGGTATATGAAACCGATCCAGTGTCCGCAACTGATGGTACACACCACGAGATGATACCTGATGCTGTGCAGACTTTGGCGGAAGAACCATATTTTTGCAATTCACGGCTCTCCTGGAACGACCTATTCATGTTCTGCTCCTTGCTACATGATGCTTTTTGCGCCGGCGCATCGACTGCTGAGATGCGTATCGACACTGATACTGCTTTATGATCAGCGCACATAGTATCATGGCTATCCCGAACGGCTCAAGACCGATGAGATCCTAGGTAGAAATGCATGTTGATTTCCAAAGGAGAACGCCGCAAATGCTTGCAACTTACGCATAACCTACTCGCGTACCTGTCCTGCTAGAAGATCAGTCGATCGTGTGGATCACGTAGATGTGTGCAACAACTAGATCCCCGTGAAGGACACAACGAGCGATATAGGCCCAGGCGAATATCCACAACTCAAATAGAATATTCGAGAGAGCACGAGAAGCAAATGGAAGAATGATCATGAACAGATAAATGAATGGGTGTGGCAAAGGGTATATTGAAGAACGCGCATATCTATCAACCATCACCCGCGCCCTTGCGCTCAGGCGTCTCAAGGTAGGTTGGCATCGTCGTCGTATCATGAAAGAGAAGATCGAACGCTCAAAGGCCGAACAATCAAACTTTTCAGTCATCCAGAGATAGAACGGAAACGCACACACGAAGAGCTCAATTCTTTTAGCTTCATCATGATCGTTGTTTCGTACATCCCAGACGTGTGTATTTGTTTCATGCCATCATGCAACAAAGTAAAAAGGGAATCATGCAAAGGAACGCATCACATCAGGGTTATTCGTAGCAGGAGCGTCAAGCACACGGCGTCAACAGCACTCTACTTGAAGACCTTGCCGTCGGCAAACTCCATGGTCTTGCCGTCGACGACGACGGGCTTGTCCCAGGCCCACATGTCGTCGACGAACTCCTTGTCCTCGGGCTTGGAGGGGTCGAGCTTGGTGAAGGTGTAGGACTCCATGTCGGGGGCGACATCGAAGGCGGGCACGGCCTCCTGGCCACGGACAACGAAGGCACCACGGATGATGGAGTCGTTGGTCTGACCGAAGACGGCACCAGCACCGAAGATGTACTTGCGGCTGCCCTCGAGACGAGAGAAGAAGCCACCGATCTGGTTGTTGCTCATGAAGGTGAGGGTGAGCTCCTCGTTGTACTTGTAGTCGAAGCGCCAGATGGAGTACTCGTCGAACTTGCAGTTCTCCCAGAACCAGGGAAGGGCGACCTCGCGGGTCTCCTCGTTGGAGTACTTGCGCTTCCTGTAATATTGTTAGCATTTGTGCATATGGAATTAGGCATAACAGATCAACATACCAGTCGTCAAGGACGAAAGTGGCCTTGCCAAGAGCCTCGAGAGGGTGCTTGGGCTTAGGAGCCTGAGGAGCAGCCTCCTCTTCCTCCTCAGCCTCAGCGGCGGTCTTGACCTTGGGCTTCTTCTCAGCCTTGGGCTGAGCGGGAGCGGCAGGCTTCTTCTCCTTCTTCTCCTTCTTGTTCTCAGAGCCCGCAGGAGGCTTGTTCTCAAGAGCCTTCTCGGTGAAAACAGTGTTCTCAACGACGGCCTTGTAGATATCCTGGCTGATGACAGTGTTGAACCAACGGGTGATGTTGGGGTGGTTGGAACGCACCAGGGTCCAGAAACTGGAAGCCGCGAGAAGCAATGCCGGCGGTGTAGAGGTCGGCAAGGGTGAAGCGTCGCTGACGAGGTAAGTGTTGACGAGGAGGGTGCCTCGAGGACCTTGGCGTTGGCTGCAAGAGCCTTGAGGTTGTCGTCAAGCTCTTCTTGTTGTAAGGGTCACGGCCGATCAGAGGACGGAAAGAGCCGCCGAGGGAGGGGAGGAGGTGAGAGTTGGCGAAGGACATCCAGCGGAGGATGCTGGCGTAGTCCTGCTTGGTCTTGCCGAGAAGGGTGGTCTTCTCGTTCTGGGAGGTGACGGCGGAATCGTTAGCGAGTGTTTCGCAAGGTATTCGTTTGATTCCAAAAGGCATGCGCGAATGCATTTTCAGAGTGTGAAAAGTCTCAACAGTAATCTTCAGACAGGATAACTGTAATTGATAATGTTTCTCATCATTGCAAATGCTGGGCCGAGGGCGGTCGAGGAAGAGTGCTGCTGACTTACGGTAGATGGCGATGGCAATGGACTCGGTGAGAGTGAAGTTGTCGGCGCCAACGAAGGAGGGGACGAGGCCAAGCTTGTTGATGAGCTTGTAGTCATCGGAGACACCCTTGGCGGGCTCAGTGTGAACGAACTCAATGTCGAGGTTGTTGACATTGGCCACGGCCTGGATGGCAATGGTGCGGGGGTTGCCCTGGTGGAGGTGTTAGTGGGATGTGCTCCGGACATTTTATTGGTATATGATACAGCACCAGGCAAAAGCGGTGGGGTGAAGTCGCAAGCTGTACATACCGGGTAGGAGTAGAGCTTGCCGAAGCTCATGATGCCGGATTCAGATATTATTTAGCAGGTAAGTGTGCCTTCGTCGGCTGGGTATAACACGAGAGGGAAGGAGAGTGTGGTGGTGGTGGAGTGTGGTGAAGAGAAGACTTCTTGGGCTGGGAAAGGGGAATTATCAACTTCAGCAGCTCCGCGGTGGAGATGGCGAACGAATTCTGCTGTCCGTGCTGCCTCCGCCGCCCGCCAGCTCTCTCCCGAGCGCCTTGGCGGAAACGTCCATGGGCGAGCCTCCTGCGAGCGACAGCGACCACGAGGCAGTCCATCGAGCGCCCGCGCAATCACGTGTGCATCACCCTCGCCATGGAGGCGCCTCTAATCAGATCTGGCCTGCGCAGAGCAATTGCCTCCTCCAATGCGCCCTCACAAAGACAAACCGCCGTCTGCCAGCGCCGATGGCTAGCGACACCCACCGAATCATCAGCACGAGAGCCCGTCAGAGCAGCTCGACCCATACAGTTTTCTCAGGATAGGGAGCAGTTCTCACGCGGCAGGCCTCAAGGCAACTTCTCACGAGGTGGCCCTCGTAGCAGCGCACCAGGCGACCTTCTCCTTCAGCGCATCCGCATTGTCCCTGCATCGCCCAGTTACTTTACCGCAACTCCTCGATACACCGACGATCTCCTCGCCCTCTCTGGACTACTCCGCAAACACCAGCTCCTTCCTCAGATTTCTCCCGGACAGGCGCCTCGAGTAGCATGGAAGACATATGCGCAGTACAAGGCCGAGGTTGACGAGCCGGTCAAGGAGACTAGATACAACCGCTTGCTGGAGATCATCAAGCGCCTAAATTACATTCACCCGGCGCTGATTCCCGAAGAAGTGACAGCTGCTTTGGATCGCTTCAAGCGTACTTTGCAGCCTTTCCTCCAAAAGCCTAAACCTATCCTTGTCGATCAACACGGACGTGCTCGGGCATCAGGAAGGAGAAAGAGCAGCACGGCATCGGTCTACGTGGTTGAGGGAACTGGAGAGGCTATTGTGAACGGCAAGTCGCTCACAGAATATTTCGGCCGTCTGCATGACAGGGAAAGCGCCATGTGGGCGTTGAAGGCTACGCAGCGTCTGGACAAATACAACGTCTGGGCTATTGCTTCGGGAGGTGGCACTACAGGACAGGCTGAGTCGATCATGTTGGCTGTAGCCAAGGCGTTGATGGCACATGAGCCGGATCTCAAACCTGCGCTCAGACTTGGTAAGATTAATGCCATATTGAAGATGAATATGGACGATTCGCTAACAAGAACTCTACAGCCGGCGTCGTCACACGTAACCCCAAGCGTGTTGAGAGGAAGAAGCCTGGCAAACTCAAGGCCCGCAAGATGCCCGCCTGGGTCAAGCGTTAACCGCACGATTGCGTTACTATGTACAGAATATGTATTACATACCCATTTCCAGCTTGTGAACAAAATGGATGTGCGCCTTGCTCTGATGATGGACCGTTGGATCTCAATGTAATGGATATCTCTTGTTTGCGACCACACCTACAGTCTTTACTCACAAGTCTGCGCATGCTTGGCATGGCATCTCCGCGGCCCCTATCGCTGTTGCTTTGACGAAGGCTGAAGGTGGGACTTTATCGGGACCCAAGGGTAATCCGAGTGCTCTCTACGATCTCAAAGGGAAGGTTTTTGAAAGTATGTACCTACACCCGCCGATACTACCATAATTATTAATGCGATAACCTAGGTATGTGCAGACTTTTGAGCTAGTACTGTACACTTGTAAGATAGCCTACAATCGGGACAGCATCGTGATTCCATGGCATTGCATACGAGTGGAATCGGGTGGATGAAGGAAGCACGATGCAGGGGGTACAGCGTCCGCTCCTTCCTTTGGCGAGCCATACACAGCCTCCAAACGCCCTCTCAACACTGTGAAGGCGTGTGAGCACAGGCGAGCCTTTAGCTGAAGGGCGTGCGCGGCAATACATCGCATCTCGTCACTTACATGGGCGGCACGTCACAGTCCTTGATGCGCACGACAGATCTCAGTCAAGCAGTGCGTCGAGGGATGAGTCCAGCCACAACCAGGTGAGTTTTGAAAACTCGAAAATCATTACTCGTACATTCGTAAATCATCAAGACGAGTGTTCAACGTGGACGCACGTGCTTTTCTTCTCCTCCTCGACCGCCTCCTCCAATTTCTCCGCCTGTCTGGCCTCCTGCACGTCGCTTCTGACCTTCTCCTCCTCCGTCGGGTACGCATGCTTCCACATAGTCCACAGCGGCCGCTGGAAAAGATCGTCCATAGACTCGATCGACCTACCCTTCATTTCAGGGAGGCAGAAGAAAATGAAAATCACGCCGAGGTAAGTGAGCATTGCATACAGCAGAAAAGTGCCGTAGCCCATTTCGGTGATCATGTTCGGCGTCGCGCGCGTGATGCCGTAGTCGACGATCCAGTTGACGAAGAAGCAGAAGGACATGCAGAAGGAGCGCTGGAAGATGTGTTAGCACAGTGTGGATGCTTCTAGGTATGCCGCCATCGCTTTTCACTTACTATTCTCGTTGGGAAGATCTCGGCCGCTACTACGTAACAGGCGACGGAGTGGCCGAAGGACCATCCGAAGGCATACAGGTAGATGAAGACAATGCCGACAATGCCGCCAGCTGGAGTGCCGCCTACATCGCCGTTCGATGCGCCTGGATCGCCGAAGCGGATGTAGAGTGCTAGGTAGAGCATGGACGTGCCCTGGATAGTCGCACCAATCAGTAGAGGGGAGACGGCGTCCGACGCGGCTATAGATCGTCAGTATTAACAGTATAGGAGACTTCTATGGAAACGGAGACGTACTCGACGAGGAAGCCAACGTAGAAGATGGTTGTCACGACTTTGACAACGCCATATACGCCCTGCAATCCTTGTTAGTTAGGGGTCTTTGTGAAGGGATGTGAGAACCTTACTGTAGTCAGAAGACTGGATGATCCTCCCTTGACTCCGATGAGTTCGAAGATGCGCGGTGCGTAGTAGTTCTGATTTGACAGTCAGCTCTGCTATCTTGTAATTGAAGGAAATGAGCTTTAACGGACCAAAGAATCGGTACCCGTAAACTTGTGGAACAAGAACAGCATTACAGCCTACTTCGGTCAGCATGGGTGACCTAAATAAATGTAAGGCTCAATCTCACCAAGAAGAAACGCTGGAAGTTGCTTCGGTCCGTGAACACATCCTTGAGAACAATCCAGTAGTTGTATCCCTTGTGCACTTCCTGCTCGTGCAAGTATTGTGCTTCGATTTCCTGAAATTCTGTCTGGACATAAGGATGATCCGCAGGAAGCTTCCTCAGACGTGTGAGGTTTTTCAACCCTTGTTCAGACTTGCCTCGATTGATGAGGTATCGAGGCGTTTCTGGGACGAGAGGTATCATGATGCACATCAGAGCACCAGGGATGAGTTGAATTCCTGAACATGGTCAGCAGACGTTGCTTTGTCTCTCAGTTGCATACATACCCATCGAGGTTCGCCATTGCGCATCGTCATGTTCGACGCCAGGACGAGTCCATAGACTGACACCATAGTTGACCCAGAAAGCCAGCATGAGCGAAGTAACAATCATCAGGTTATAGCTGGCCGTCATCGATCCACGGACTGATTTTGGACTGTTCTCTGCAAGGAACTGAGGCGAGAGCATACTGCTGGCACCAACACCCATACCTCCGATAAAGCGACCAGCTAAGAGAACATCGTAGTTCGCGATCATCTGCAAGGCAGCACCGATGAGGAAGACGACACCCCATGCGAAGACCGACCATTTGCGACCAAGGTAGTCGGCCGTTGGAGCTGCCAACAGTGCTCCGAGTGAGCCTCCTGCGGCAAGCATAGCGGCAATGGTGCCCTTGCGGTCGTCCATCTCCTCTTGTGTTAGGTTGTTGAGGCCAAATGCATTCTCGAACGAAGGCAGGGTAAGGATACCGCCGATGTTGCCGGAGTCGAACCCATAGAAGCAGCCTGCCCACGCGACCGTGATGAGCAAGTACACAAGTCTTCCATTGAAGATTTCTCTTGGGTCTGTCTTCGCGTCTTTGCTAGCCCAGATGGAAGTACCGCCGGCCATGATGGGTGTGTGTTGATTGAGTGTGGAAAGCCAACAAGAGCTGAGCCAACCAAGATGCTTGGAGAGCTTGTCAGACGCTACATGGCCTGGGATGGAGATGGCTTCATATCATCGCCACACGCTCACCAGACAGCTCTCAACGAAACTCTTCCGAGAGGCTTATACCAGCGGACCCATTTCTCCGCATCGCGTGGCCGGGAAGGTTTGGGGTTGTGGGGATAGTGTGGAGGTTGACCACGAGACAGGACAACTCTGCCATCGGAACAACGTCTCCGACCCACGCGTTCCAATGCATCGGTGTCTGTCTCCGTCCTCTCGGTCGTCGGCGAAGTCCTACGGCGAAACCGCAAGTCGGATCGCTCAGGAGTATCAGTCACATTCTTCATCCATCAACACACATCCATCTGACATCGGTCTCGTGTATACATATCATACACGACGCTACAACCAGGTTCAACATAAACACCAAGACGCCAGGTCACAAGCCTTCACCAAGCCCCACATCGATCCAGCGTCAGCCAAGAGAAGTACCTCCAAAGCCAAGTACTGTACCATCTTGTCTGAACTTTCCGACATCCGACCTTCTTCAATGGGCAGCTACGGCGACGATGTGGTGGTTGCAGAAGACGACAGTGTACTCACACTCACGGAGAGCCCATTTCGGCATTCCATGAGCTTCATTCCATCAGCCACAGCCCAGTGTCATGCGTCCAATCTGCTGCTACTAGACGATGGCGATGTGCTCTGTGCATGGTTTGGTGGAAGCCAAGAGGGTAAGAAAGACATCAGCATCTACACTGCTCGTCTGTCCGCTGCATCAAGACAATGGTCCAACGCGCAGCAAGTGACCTTCGATGGCACACGAAGCGAGCAAAATCCTGTGCTCTTCAAGACTCCTTCGGGCGAAATCTGGCTCATGTACACGTCTCAGAATGCAGGAGACCAAGACTCGGCTGTCGTCAAGCAACAGATTTCTAATGACGAGGGACAGACCTGGAGTTCTTCATCGGTGTTGTTCTCCGATCCAGGTACCTTCATCAGACAGCCAATGATTATCTTGGACGGCGGCGAGTGGCTCATGCCAATCTTCAAGTGTCGCGCCGAGCCTGGCACGAGATGGATTGGTAACGACGACATCTCCGCAGTCCGAGTATCAAGTGATCAAGGCAAGACTTGGGCGGAGCGAGAAGTACCAAACAGCTTTGGCGCGGTGCACATGGAAGTCCAACGACTGAAAGATGGAAGCTATCTTGGTCTCTTCCGCAGTCGATGGGCGGACAACATCTACCTATCGACTTCTCCCAACGCCTTGGATTGGACCGAGCCACGTCCCACTGTCCTACCAAATCCCAACGCCGGTATCTGTTTCAACGTCCTTCCCTCTGGTCGTGTCCTTTGCGTCTACAATCACTCATCCAAGGCAAAGGCTGTCGGTCAGCGTGAAGGGTTGTATGACGATGTGAAGGAAGAGGGCGACGAGCGACGAAACCAACAAAGTCGGCATGACGGCAGACAGGCATTCTGGGGTGCTCCGCGGGCACCACTTTGCCTTGCCTGGAGCGATGATAATGGGCAGACATGGAGTAACAGAATCTTGGAAGATGGTGATGGCTACTGCATGACCAACAACAGCGAGCAGAAGCTCAATCGCGAGCTATCGTACCCAAGCATGGCGGTGGCATCGGACGGTATGGTTCATATTGCATTCACATTTTGGCGACAGAAGATCAAGTATGTCCAAGTTTGGGCTGAGGATATTGCTGCATAGACCATAGGTAGTCTACTATATTAATGAAACGCCGCGTGTATTTATCAAGTGATCACTACGCTACTGAAGGTGACCATCGATCTTCAACCCTATCACCTTACCATTGAGAGCCATTCATAGTTATGAAAAATAACCATTCAGGAGCGGACTAATGCCATCGAACGTTGATGCTAGAATTCGGATGCTTGCCATCGAGATCTGTCCTTCAATTATTGTCGCATACCGAACTTTCAACTCGAATCTACATAGCTTGCACCTCTAATGGGCAATAAAGTTCTTCCAAGTGTTGCATCTCCTCCCGACTCAGATCAACGGACAGTGCCTCCGACACAGCCTCAATTCTTGCAATCGTATTCAGTCCAACAATGGGACATGCTTTCTTATGCAGAAGCCAGGCAATGGCAAGGCTAGACATGCTGCAGCTTTTCTTCACGCCCAGTCTCTCCACCCTAATTCACGATCTCTTCATTCTGTCGGCCTTGGAACCATTTCTTGGCTTTCTTGTCCTGTTGTCCGCTCAGTCTGCTGATCAAATGGTCTCGTGAGCAAGCCTCTCGCGATCGAACTCCAAGGGATTAAACCCGCCTTCAGCATTGCATAAAGGGTTCATTTCGCGCTCTTCTTCGCGGTAAAGCAGATTGTACAGACCAGACATGCTCGTGAAAGGTGTCCAGCCTCGCATCTTTGCGGTGTACTGGAGGCGGGCGAATTGCCAAGTGTACATGCTTGATGCTCCGAGATAGTGGACTTTGCCAGCTTTGACGAGATCGTGCAAAGCGCCATGATCTCTTCTGGGCTTGTCTCCTGGTCTAGACGGTGTAGTTGCAGCACGTCAATGTAAGTTGTGCCAAGACGACGAAGGGAGGCATCAACGGCATCAAAGATGTGCTTGCGGCTCAGGCCCATTTGATTCACCAAGACGCCATCGTTGTGAGCCGGTTGCGGTCGGCTATTAGGCTTGTCTTCGAGTACCGGGTAGAAGAGCTTGGTCATGATCACGACCTTGCTTCGAGGGATGCTGTAGACTTGCAAGGCTTTGCCAATGATCGACTCGGACTGTCCGTTTGAGTAGGTATCCGCAGTTTCCCAGGTATTGATGCCAACGTCATATGCTTTCTTCAGCAAGGGCAAAGCGTCTCTCTCCGGTAGCACCCACGGGCTACCCTCCCAGTTTGGATTGCCAAAGGTCATGCAACCTAAGATGATCCGCGAGATTTTAAGGCCGCTGCTGCCCAATTTCTGATATTGCATGGCAGGTGGGACGCTTGAGGGTGATTCGGGCTTCTCCCAGCTTGCTACAAGGTCTCGGAGCGTGGTATCCTCGCCTACGTTGCCAGGAAACACAACATACGTGATGCCAGGATATTTCGAGGACTCTTCGACGCATTGCCAGAGTGGCACACCAGAAGCAGCTTGCCCACGGATCCTCGCTCGACGAAAGCCCAAACTCTTGGTAGCGGCATCTGAACTAGTGATGCCGCCTTTGGCAATGATATATCGTGGTCGTGGGATAAGCATGCGAAGGAACAGTACCAGCGCGGATGCCACGACGCTACCGATCTTGAGGCTGGATAGCTCGTCTGATCCAGTGATTAACTTTCGACTAGTCATGATCAAAACGTCGTCTCCATTCAAGATCCAGCGGCCAGCTTCATCCGTAGCAGCCAGGATGGTCTGCTGGGATGTTTCGGTACCCTGAAGAAGTGCTTCGACATCGATTTCGATCCGATGTAACTTTCCAGCGCGTCCGGATACAAGTGACTCCAACTGCGCAGTAGTCTTCGGTACGTAAGATCCAGCAATGACGAGACCTCCGGGTGCCTTCGGTGACAGGTCCATCTTCAAATCTCTTGGTGTGAGAGGAGGTATTTGTTCAATCCCGAGTCGGGTTGAGACAAACGCAGCTCCCGTGCGATATAAGTACCTTTTACCTCGACTTTGTGCCTCAAGTACTCCGAGTACAAAGACCTCCATATCAGTATCGACCACCGCATTTGCGATGATGATCGATCCTACCGGGAAAGACAATAGGAGCTCCGCAACGCGTAAATGCCCTCCAACACGTATATCTTCAAGTGATATGGATTGCACACGATCTGAAGAGATTCCTCCCTTCGATTTCTCCACCACGTAATCTCTCAAGTCTGATTTCGTGTAGCCAAATGTCGCATCTTTGGCGAAGGGAGTTTGTGCTGCTGGGACTAGCTTGCCATCTGGGCTGGACACATAATGTATGTCATTAATCGTAAGTCGCCCGCCTTGTCGAAAGAATGGCGCCAAGATCCAGGCATCAACCCGACCGCATACTTCTTCTGCGACCTCTGGCTCATCCGGGAAGTGGCCACGCAGAGTAGAGTCGCCTCGGAGAACAATCTCAAACTCTCGACGGCTTGCTCTCGCAGCTTCTTTTACAGCGCCGCAGATACTTGCGATCAGCTTACGAGCCTCCAGTGTAGGCAAGGCACGTGAATTGGTGAGAATGAAGAAGCCGCGTGAACCAGAAGCGAACTCTTCGAGAAGAGTATCATGGTCCCAGACAGCTAGCACGTTGATGTCGTGACAGGTCTGTGTCCCAGTAGGATCGTCGTCCAGAACCACAAGGACCGGTAGAGCATTGGATTGGTCTGCAACAGTCTTGAACAAATTGGTCTTTTCGAGTGGCGCTGGAAGCTGCTTCAACACAGCCTCTTGGTCTAAGATTTGCTCAGAATTGTGGTCGTTCATACTGGACACGCGTAATGGCTTTGGTAATGCCGAAGCTGTGTGGACGTCTTTGCCAACTTGAAGCATTGGAGACACCTGCTCCGGAGCGGCGCATCGCGCTCACATGGCCGCGAGACTCCATAGCGCCGAGATGGCATACCCCACTCGAGTCGCGCATGATCTCTCCACACTAACAGTACTCAGTTGCGCCGCGATGTGTCGGAGGTAGATGAGAACAAGGTTTCGCAGCAGTCTGGGCTGCGTTGTGCGGAAGTGGCTTCCGACTTGCGAAAGTCGGAGGCGCACCGCCAAACACCGACGTTGTCTCTCTCTTCCTCACAAGTCGGATGCGGGCACTGAGAGTCTTGTCTATGCGGCGCAGATTGACAAGATGCTTCGACACGGGAGCCAATACTGTGTCCCGCCGTTCAAGGGCGCTATGAGCACGAACGTAGTATTTCTCGCGCTGGCATCCTTTGCACAAGCACTCGAAGAAACATTGGTGTCTCGCTCAGAACTGACAACATGACTACTATACATACCGTGTCACCTCGAACATGGATCTCTCATGATGAGCTCAAGAAGCACATCTCTGAGGACGACTGCTGGGTGATTCTGCATTCAAAAGTGTACGATGTCACAAGTTTCGTTCATGAACATCCTGGAGGTTCCGCAGGTGCGCATTTTCGGCATTGCGAAGGACGAATTCGAATACCTGCTGACCCTAATAAGTCATTCTGAAGTATGCTGGTGGCGATCTAACAGAATCATTCGACGAAGTACATTCGCCCAGCATTGTGAGCAAAGCGCTCTCTGCTGAACAGTGCGTGGGCCTGATAGATCCCGCCTCAGCTCCCGTCGAAAAAGAAACAATTAATCAAAAGCCACAAGGCTTGCTTGCGCCTGTCAAGCCGGAGCTACATAGTCTGATATCAGTCCACGACTTCGAAGATGTGGCTAGTCAATTTTTCACAGCTAAAGCGTTCGCCTTTTTCTCATCGGCGGCTACAGACCTTATGTCTTACCAAGCCAACATGCGATCTCATCGACAACTTCTTCTGCGGCCGAGAGTCTTACGCAATGTGAAAGACGTATCTATGAAGCGCAACATCCTCGGTGTGGACTCAAGCGCACCCTTTTTTGTCAGTCCGGCGCCATGGCACGCTTAGCACATCCAGACGGCGAGCTTGCCATTGCTCGCGCTTGTGGAGAGCAAGGTATCATTCAAACGGTATTTGCAATCTCTTTCTTCCGGGAAAAATGTATGCTGATGTACTTAGATATCGAGCAATGCATCGTATCCATTGGCTGAGGTCGTCGCCGCTGGCAAGCCACACCAGCCTTTCTTCTTCCAGCTATATGTGAATAGCGATCGATCTAAGACCGAAGCGCTCTTAAGATCGGCGAAAGAGCTAGGTGTCAAGGCTCTACAAGTGACGGTCGATGCTCCTATACCTGGCAAGCGCGAGGCGGATGAGCGCATTGCCGCTGAGAATCTGGTTTCGGCTGTCAGTGGTGCTGTGGCATCCAACGACAAGAAGGGAGGAGGTCTCGGCAGGGTGATGGCGAAGTACATCGATCCGACATTGAGCTGGGATGATCTTGCTTGGCTCAGAGAGATATCTGGTCTACCCATCGTGCTGAAGGGCATCCAAACAGCTGCCGACGCACGCAAAGCAGTGCAATACGGCGCTGCAGCCATTCTTCTCAGCAATCATGGCGGCAGATCTCTAGACACCACTCAGCCAGCGATGGTCACCCTCCTCGAACTTCACAGGTACTCGCCAGAGGTCTTCGATCACCTCGAAGTTTATGTTGATGGTGGTTTTACGCGAGGAACCGATGTCATCAAAGCCCTTGCACTTGGTGCCACTGCTGTTGGGCTTGGTCGGCCATTCCTCTATGCTCTTGCTTACGGCCAGGATGGTGTTGAACATCTTATCGAGATCTTGAAGGATGAGATCGAATGTACGATGAAGCTGGCCGGAATTACCGATGTTGATCAAGCACATCCGGGGATGGTTAACACAGCGATGCTCGAACCGCTAGTCCGCGGCGAGTCACATCCTTGGATACGTTGGAAGCCGAAAGCGAACCTGTGAGCATTTATCAATTACGTAGTAGTCAGTAGCAGAGTATATAATCCATGAGAGGATGTTTGATCATTAATTGAAATCGGTCATCCATATATCCAGCGTATACAGTCGGTATCTATAAGTCTGCACATCGTATCTCAGCGGAGACTCTCTTTGCGACATCAACTAACGCTGAGGATAGGACTCCACTAGCTGCCTACAGAGAGCTGAGTGTCTCCTATGAGCTCCACGAGCTACAGTTTGAATTCTTCAGCTATGATCGCTAGTACTGGCATGATGCAATAACGAGACGTGTGCAAATTTATAGCTAGTCTTGTACCAGATACGCAGGTTTTTCCAGCGCTAATCTTTGATATGTGGCCCAGTATTCTGAACATCGAAAGGTCCATGGGCTTTTGAGTTGTAATAATTTTGGTATATATTGCTGACTCATATCGTGTAGTCATACTGCAAGTCATCAAAGGAGAAGTTTCCGAAATCTGACCATGCCATGAAATCCGGAGCCATCGTAGGTATCTGCGGATCGAAAGATATGTTGAAGCCTTCTTGCATACCCGTCAAACCATTATTGGGGTGTTGCAAATTCGCATAGGGACCATCAACAGCGCCAAAAGGACTTCCGGTCATCACATTGTCGACGCCGAGCGATGTCGTGCATGCCGCAAGTTGCCGCATCAATCCAGTGGTGACTCTGGTAAGTGGATGCGATGGCATGGTCGGCATACGCACGAAAAGTCCCAGTACGGCTCCCATGCGGCGGAGATCTTCTTCTACCTGTATGCTGAGCTGTTCTTTTCTCTTCATGCAAACTTCAAGAAGAAAGCGACCGGCAAATGAGATCATGATGTGGAAGTAATGCGGGACTCCGACTAGGTTGCTGCGGAAGATATCGTTCTCCAAAATCATGGTGAATATGGTGGTCGCCGCTTGGTATGCAGCATTGGCAGCAGGAACGAAGTGCATAGGAATTGGGCCGTCCTCGAGCTTCAGGAAGACGTGATGGCAGAGATAGAGCTTCGCAAATTGGAAATGCATGTATAGTCCGGTCACTGGAAACTCGCCAATGTTGGGGTCAAGATCTGTTGAATGGTTAGTAGGCAATAGCACATAGTCTGTTCTCATACTTACCGAATAAGGGCAGAAACTGAGAGTACCATTGGTCAAGCTCTCGAAGGAAGTGGGTGAGCTGGATAGCCATAGCTTTGTGTAGCGGCTTTGCTGTTTCAGAGCCGAATGCGTCCCGGATTTGGCCCATGATGCGCAGTAAGGAGACCTGAGAGATAATGCGAACGTCCTGTTTGGCCACGTCATCGCCGTGCAAGAAGTGTTCTCTTCGTTCAACAATGTCTTGTTCTTGGCGAGTGAGGCAATCACGGTTGTGCAGAATAGACAAGTGCTGATCGCAGATGAAGAGTAGATACCATAGTCTGACCCGGTCTCTCTCTTCGAAAATCTGTTCTGGCGTTCTTGATGGGGATGGATCTGTGATTCGGTTGAAATGCCTGTGAAGTCGCACGTCTGCCGCCCTGCGGATTGCATCGCTGGACAGAATTCTCGATGCGTTGAGAAGCCAGAAAGATCCAATGCACAAGGCGCGGATGAAGTCAAGATTCCTTTTCTCGAACAGTGATGAGGACACCAGATGGCGATACTCCTTGTTGCATATTTCGAAGACATCTTTGTCCTCAATATTGTGCAAAGCAGCTACGGCACATATCGCTGCTAGGAGGGTGGGCGAGGCTCTTCTGATGGTTTCGGTATCTTTATATTGGCTTGCGATTCCGTAGAGGAAAGGATCCAGTGTGGTGAGATAGCGGTGTACTAGTATATCAGCGGCTTCGATAGATACCAGACCTTTGGTGATCATGTCACTTCTGTCTAGTGTCTTGCGTCTTTGCAGCCGTGGACTTGTCCCGTCAGGAGTAGCGTCGGTGTTGGCATTCTCCAGGAACGTGTCGATTGGTGCTTGCAGCGCTGACGGTGAAGCCGGAGGCGACAGTTCGCAAAGCTCCCCGTCTTCATCTACAACTTCTTCGCCAGGAGCTATTGCAGCACGGTCCTCTACGGACGCTTCGTTCTTTGAATCTAGGTCCGGTGGTGCTTCGAGACCTAGATGTTGGCACAACCGATTGAGGGTTGCATGAATACCTTCAACGTCTTTTCGGAGGCGATTGACATGCCTAGGTAGCATTAGCCAAATATCATTTGGAAATTGGCGAGCGGCTGCCTACTTTGTGTCCGCGCCACCAGGACGCGCTGCACTGTGAAGCACGCAAGACAGCTTCCGTCTCTGACATCGACTACATGGCGGCTCTTCGTTGGGCATGTCACATTTGATCTGTATCATGCGTCAGTCCGAGGTCTGCAGTCAAGCAACCTGAGTATGGCAACGTAGGGCATCATGCCTTCTGCTTCCGGCATGCCGTGCATGCGGCGATCATCTTCTTGTTGCTGTCACCACGATTCGGAGCATTGCTACGTTCAGCCTGAATCTCCAGATCCGGACTGCTGACATTATCCCCTCTTTTGCGCTTGTTCGATGGAGGCATTGCTCGAGGACTGCACGTAATTGTTACACTTGAAGTCCTAGATTAATGACGACTGGCGGTAGTTTGGGCACACAGCACGAACAAGATCGCACACATGAGTACGAACCGAGAGCTGGGCAACTGATTTCGCTCGAAGCCATACTGTAACTACACTCCACGTGCTCCTCGTTGTCTCCACTCGAGGGGGAAATCAGGGCTAACTTCATCGTGTGACTAGTGAGCGGAGTCGTTGCTGTGTCGAGCAGTGAGACCCCGGTTCTCGGCCTCTGGACCCGCGCTCGCTGTATCATTTGACCGATGCTGGTAACAATCGATCGTGAGTGTGATGTGATGTCTTACGACTCAGTATATGATTTGATGAAGCGAATGCTCTGTATTTTGGCATTCGTTATGGTCCTGAATTTCGGTTGACCTGAATAAATCAGAATGGCTGGGCCAGGTCGACCGCGACTACAGTCTGTCGTCATAAATCTGCGCAGAGCATCTCCATGGTCGCTCTACGTTTCTTACTTCTATGTCTGTTGGTGTAAGCGTATTTATCAGCAGAAGTCCGACGTAGCATAACAAGTATCTCGACGGTGTACAAATCCAATTCAATACTAATATCGATAGCTGCTGATACAAGCATCAGGATATACAGTGTACGTCTCCGGGGTGTGTAGACTTATCCGCAAGAACGTTAGGTGCGACACGCCAAGCATGATTCCACTCTCATCAAGCGTCAGCCCCTTGAATAATGATTCCATCAATTTGTAGTGAAGTACTACTATAACCATCAAATGAGACCAACATCTCTATCATCATGGAATACTACCGTTCCCCAATCGGGTCTGTTGAAACGATGGGGTTTGCTTGATCCCAGCTGGTCAATTTGCTCCATCTCCTTGTCGGCAAGCTGGCGGTTATCCTTCAGATTCGCTGCTATACGCTTCGCGTTGGTGCTCTTCGGAATCACGCTCCAACCCTTCTGGATGCCCCAGCTCAGCATTACGTTGCCAGTTGCGATACCTTTATCTTTTGCGATTCCCAAATAACAGGCTCCTCGTGTAAAGTACTACCTGATCCTCCTAGAGGACCGAAAGCCGTCTGATGAATCCCTTTCGATTTGCAATACTCATTCAGCTTCTTCTGCGGCAGCTGAGGCTGTATCTCTGTCTGATTGACAGCTGGTACGACTTGTGCTGTCGAGAGAAGCTTCTCAAGGTTTGTGGTAGAGAAGTTGGCCACGCCGATCGCGCGTACCTTGCCGGTCGAGAGCAACTTCTCCATTTCTTTCCAGGTGTCGCAGAAGTCCCAGCCTTGCGCATGGGTTTTCCGATCTTCTTTGCCGTACTCTGCGCCCGTATCTGGGCTTAGGGTGACGGGCCAATGCATAAGATACAGGTCCACATAATCTAGATTAAGGTCGTGCAGCGACTTATCCAGTGCTTGGGCAACGCGTTGGTGATCCGATGACCACAGCTTCGTGGTGACGAAAAACTCCTCCCGAGGTATCGGTGCTTTCTTGAATACTTCGCCTATCTCAGGCTCGTTGTTGTATAGAGGCGCGCAATCGAAGTGTTTGTAGCCTGCTGCGAAGGCATCTTCAACTGCTTTTCCCGCCTCTCCCGTTGCTGCTTTCCATGTGCCAAAGCCGACAGCGGGTATACGTGCGCCAGTGTTGAGAGTGAAATATGAGGTGGCCATGGTGTAACAATTGTAATCACCCAGTGTTTATCAGACAGAGAACCTGAATATCATATTACCTCAAATCACGACTTATCATACACATGATTGACCCTCAATTCTTCAATCGGTCGGATCGGTGTGCCGATGCTCGCATTCTGCTTCCGGCGGAAGATTGCCTCCGCAGAACGCCGGCGCCACGGTAGGAGGTAGCTCCCACTCGTCTTCACAGAACGCCACTTGGGAAGCTACAGTTGTATCATCCTTAGCCTCTGTGCTAGAAGTACGCCGAGAAAACTTCAAAGCATTGTTGATATCCTCAATCGCTATGATGAATCGAGTCATGGTCTAGGATTAGGAAGTAGTGCACCGTATGACTTGGATTTGCTGAGCGTTTGGAATAATGAAATCGAAATCACATGTGGCAGCAACAAGGGCTCAAAACAAAGCATGTCATCATTAGATAATAAGCCAGAGTGGTAACAAGTACGTAGAAGCACACAGAAGAACATATATCTCGTGATATTACACGATGAGAGAAGAAACCATGGTGAAGCATTTCATCAACAGGGTTCGGGTTTGGGGTACCACTGTCAAATTCTTGATGGAAATTTTGACAAGACATGAGAAAGGATGAGAGAGAGAAGGCGGTGACACTTGAACAAATCTTCATGGTCTATGGGATCTGCTATGCTGAATCAGGAGCTCAACTGAACATTATCTGCGAGCGTACTCTCCAGCTCGGCCAGGTGCTGCATGACTTCGATCGTGGACTTCTGCAAGTCCTTACCAGCCGGCTTGTAAGGCTTACGAGGATAGAACAGCGTCTGGTCGGTCAATCCAGCAGCCGGGCCAGCAAAGTATGCCGTGCCATACTTTGTCGCCGAGAGACCTTTCTTGCACGCTGATTCTGCCAACGCCACACGCCCTTGCAGTTCTCGGGCTTCCTCGACCTTGCCCTCTTGCCATAAGGCGTACAATTTTGCCACAGATTTAGGGAAGACATTGCCGATGCCTGTCACGCAACCTACGCCACCGCCGATCAGGCAAGGAAGCAGCCAGTCGGACTGACCAGAGAAGACTGCGAAATGGTCAGGCGTATAGCGTGCCGTCAGACTTGTGACCTTGCCTGCATTCGCACAGGTCAACTTGGTGCCAGCAATATTGGGGTGCTGAGCGAGCTGCGTGAGAACATCGACTCCTAGGTCAATGCCCGATGTGACGCCGGGGAACTGCTTCAAGTCAGTGATTTGCTCGATATAGTACTCAGAAGATCTCACGTTATATGCAATAATTGGTATTCTGCTGTGGTCAGCAACTTCGAGATAGAACTCCACGATGGCGTCGTTGGTCACTGCTTTGGGCCAGTAGCTCGGAGGAAGTAGCAGGCCAAAATCGGCACCAGCTTCAGCAGCATCGTCGACAAGTCGCAGTGTCTCATTAGTCGACTGGCCACTGATGCCGGCAGCCAAGGGAAAGTTGGGTGCTCCAACGTCTGCCGCTGCTTGTCGTGCAGTTTTGATGAGATCTCGTCGTTCTTCTGGCGATAGCAAGGCGGCTTCTGCGGTGGAGCCTTGTAGAACAAGGCCGTTGACCCCACCACGTATGAGGTGAGCAAAGTACTTGCGCGACGCTTCGAGGTCAAGCTCCTGACGCGGCGTGTTCTTGTAAAGTGAGACGACTGGGCACCAGACACCGGCAGGGATGGCGGATTTTTGCTTGGTTATGGAGCCCATGTCGAGCGGTTGCGTATCGAGTTCGAGGAGGGTGTGCTGGTTAGCTGTTTCGTTCGGAGCGGGATTGATCTTGTACGTTGATACTGATATGGAGGGAGGGCATGCTCTACTTGGCTATATCTTGTCATCTTCACCTGCGGTTCGTCATATTAAGAGCGCAAGCTGTATCGGAGGCCACGCTCCGAGAGTCCTGTAGATACACGGGGAGGCATCCCTATGCGGCTGTGGCTCTCCCCGCTCGAACAAAATGCCGAGAAGAAATGTGCGCGATTCGTGTTGGGGCGGCCTCCGGTTCGACGAGGGTAGGTCACGAAGACTTTCCACACGTTGTTCTTCGTAGTTGCTGTCTTACCTCATTGTTGGTATCGGCAGGCGATCGCCGCGTCAACCAATAACGGGGAATAGTTATCGCTTACTGCCTAGCGGGGCTGACCATGTGTAAAGCTTGAGGATCGACTTGACCGTCCACATCAAGCAGAGCAGGACTACAGAGAGATCACGCAGGCTCAAGAGATGCTTGTGAAGCTAGCTGAATCGTGAGAAAGGGGTAACTTAACATAAATACTCGAGAAACCTACTCCGACTTTCCCCACAGCGGCACAGCCTCAGCCACAGCTCGAGGGCCATCTTCCAACTTCATATCGATACAACTCGATGAAAAACGATTGAATTGATACAGTCGTAGGCTCGGACGATAGCTGAGGCACAGAGCTTTCGACTCGTATGGCGTTTGCATAATTTACTCCATTCTTCACGATAGTACGCTTTGCTATAGGGCACTGAAGCAAAAAAAGTCAAAAGAATAATCGATGTCTGCCGGACTCGAACCGACAACCTTTGGCGGTATTCTGTAGTGATGTACTACCGAAAACCAATGCGCTGCCATTGCGCCAAGACACCTTGTTGATATCTAGGCATGTTATACACAAAATATATACCTTATGACATTTTCACTCAGACGACACTTATATCGACGAATGTGAGACGATGGCGTGTTCTGATGACCGGTAAAGCATAAATATGATCTAACAGTATACTACGAAGAGAATTGTCTAAATGGTTTGTGTACCGGTAATCGAATGCTGACAGAATACATGTCTTAGCGACTGTGTTTGAACTTCTCAGCCCATATCGAAAAGTCACTCAGGAGTCAAAGCCATAAGTCGACAATCCAAAGAGACTCTGTACTCGCGAAAACATTGTTGTTTACGAAGCTACATAGCTCCATTCTGAGTGCTGGTCAAGGTGCCTACGGCCTAAGATACTCTCATAAGAAGTCAAGGCTGGGTAGACCAATTCAACGTCCCGTCGGTCAGCATAAGTTTGCAAACGTCATCTCCGTGGCCAGTACAGCCGTTCCTCGATCTGTGCCAACGTGAAAGGCCATACAGATCACTGGGAGGCAAATGTGGGATTTCCACTATCTCGGTGGTGACGAAAAGCAGGACCGTGATGAACGCTGCTGGTACAAGTCTCACGACATGGTCGCAAGGGTTGCAGCAAGTGCTTATTCGACGCCCTCTTGTCTTGGATATCAAAGACATCATGTATGATATAAGTACAATACCTTCATATACCAAAAGGCGTCTTGTCGCAACGAAGCGGCTGGGAGGTGGCTGGGAGGTGGCTGGGAGGTGGCCCGCGTCGCTTCACCAACTTGATCACAGCATCCCGCCTAGAGAACAAATCGCATCTCTACAGAGATATGACTTGGAGCAATGCACTTACCCTCTCCATGGTGGCTACATACATTGCTGAATCGACGTCGACAGTAAATGAGCACGATCGTCGTTTGGAAAGTTACATACTCATCACTATACTCAATGGTGGATCGGACAAATTTGGAAGCCATATCCGCTGATACGAGCATCACAAGGCACTAGAGTACGTGCAGACTAATGCCTTCAATTTCGTATCAATCCTACCTTCTTCCGCACTCATTGTAACCATACCAATGATAGAGAGATAATCTTAATAGTATTCCCCGAAAAACGTGTGCTACTCAATAGTCAGGTCAGCGGATTTGCACCTGGATATGAGACACCACAAAAGAACGCTATGCATTCTGCAGCGCCTAGCATACTGGTCGCTTTCTATTTCTTGTTAGTTAATGGACATGGGAAGGCTTGCTAGAGTTTGAAGAATATGTCCTAATGGGCAATCGAGCTGATACCAGCTGGTGTCGTGACGGCTTCGATGAATATCACCACTGAGACACAACGAAAGCTCTGAAGCGACGATACAAGCTGATATGCCAATACTGTAGACCTCAGACCTCGATACCCTCAATCCGTCAGCCTTGCGGATGTCGATGCCGCCAGAAGGAAGACTGCCGTAGCGTTAGCATGACTATTTGGAGGAGGAAGAGTCAATCTACCGATGGGTCAGAGTGTACACTTACAAATGGATGGTGCGAATGGCATCAGGTCCTGCAGCGTCTTTCGGTGGGTGTACGTTAGTGCCAGCGCCACCGCACATCTTCGCTAGAGCTTTTGTTCCATTAGGCTTCGTCCAGTACACGGAGATGACGCCTTGGAGATTGATGTTCACTTGACTCCCATCGCAACCGCTTTTGTACTGTTTGAGAGGATCGATGGTGTGGACGCTCGGTTTCTTCGCATACCACGTCATTAAGTCGTGCTTTGCTTCGGCGAGAGCAATGTCGTTGCCACTGCCAGTCCAGCGTTCATTGAATGCGGCCAAGATCTTATCACACAACTGGGACCTCGGACCCAGAAATCCTTCCTTGAGTATGTCGAGAGCGCAATCTATCATCAAAATGACTTGCCACATTGTGATATCGAAGAAGCGTCGGACTTCGACTGCACCGCAATCGTAGCGATCGAGACTAGGGTGTATGCTCGGAATATGAATGAAGCTGTCCTCAGGGTCGACTGGAAACTCAGCATACCTTGCCCTGGTACCTGAGTTGTAGATCTCGCCTCGGTGGGTGTAATGACGGATAGCCGGCTCGCCCACGAAAGGATGGAAGTCGTGCTTGTAGATAGCACCGAATTCTTCATGAAGGATGATAGACACGTTCTTCTCGAAGGAAGGTACGATCAAGGGTCGCACTACAGCCAGGTACTGGCGCATGAGCTCGGCGCTCTCCCATCGGAAGTCTTTGCGTTTGGTCGTGTACTGATAATCGATCCAAGGCAAGATATCGTTGTCCGCGAGCAGATTGAGCTCCTCCGATCTCGAGTGAACTCTCCCAGTCTCATTCTGTACTAATAGTACACAGCTGATATGCTAATGCTTTAAACCTTAGACTTCGATTCCCTCAGATTGCCATTGAGATACTGATATAACGCGAATCGCATATTATCCACGACACGATTCTGTCAGATGACGGGAGTTTCATCTCTACCTGTTGAGTTCGATTTGCTCTCCTGGAATATGGGTTTAGGTCGTGGAGACTCATCAACCTTGCATGTAACCTCTCCATGGAATGGGGGTCGACTGATGCATTTGACTTGGTTGATAATTGCATACGAGCTGTTTAGGCATACGTACGTCTGCTATGTGATCTCAATGGTAAAAAGATCCCATAATAGTTTGTTGCCTGGTGGGATTACCTCCTAGCATTCAGAGAAATGTCAGCGTATGTAAACTTGAGCTCACAGCTTGCGAGGGCTCAATCTTGAATGCTCCACCAAGTTTCTTAGGGTGTCGTATTCGTAAAACGATGCTGCTATACTCGTATTGACTAGCCTGTGGCACTGCAGCGGCCATGTCACTTGAACTCATATACATCTTTGTCCAACGGAGATCTAATTTCTCATGTTAAGGAAAACCTCCATCTGACGATTGAAAGTGCTTTTGGTGCTATACACGTAGCGGAGAATTGACAGGATGGTCAAGCAGTGCATCAAGTCTGGTTCATTTCATCTCAAGTGCCTTGAGACACCTCGTTGCATTGGACGAAGGTGATGGCCTCTTGAACTTTCAGACAATCTTGCAGCCTGTTGTGCGAGACTACGAGGGCAAAAATGCGCCCCTTCTCATAGCCGTCGCACTTTGCGGTGGCATCTTCCAATTTCTGGTGAGCGCCCAACAGTTTGGTATATGAAAACATTTTCTGACTCAAACAACGCAGATAAGACATACAATTATTCGCGTCCTAGGTACATGCCTAGTGATTACCTGCTTCGAAAACGCTCGGCAAGACGCCAGTGACCCAGAACAGCCGCAATCTCGCAATGAATCAGCAATGGCGAGCAGCGTCCTTACCTTGCTGCGAAAGACCAGTCTATTGCGAACGAGAGTGCGTCGCAGCATAATCTATGCACTCATCTACTCAATTGCTTCAGGATGCTGCTCCACGCTGGCATCATCGATATCCGGTTCCTATATCTGGCTAACGCTTGTCGAGGTGGCCACCACGGTATTGCTGGAACGCCTCCATCTCCAATGGACTAATGCCATCGCAATTAGAACATCGCGGACCACAGCTGCATCATACCTTTCTTGGAGAACACTTCTGTACCCGACGATTCTGTACGCTCTAGCACAGAAGATCGCTGTCCAACTACCAATAACCGTCGGCCGACGATTGGACTCAGATGGCGTTTCTGCGATCGATACAGTAGCCACACGAGACATAGCCGTACTGTCTATGGCACTAGCACTTCGTTTTTTGTTCTCTATCCTGCATGGGCCAGTCTGATATTCTTCGAGACGCGGCGGAAAGCAAAAGATAGCCCGGCAGCCGCAGCCGATACTTCCTTCCACGTCCTCAAGATGTGCTATCAGAGAGTACTACTTCGGTTGTCAGGTCTTCATCTCCAAGCCGCTGGGATCATGATTGTCATTGAATTAGGGACATACATCCTCTTCCGTTCACTACTATCTATACCACTGGACCCGACTCGAATTTGAGATTTCTACTCGGCTTCCTCCATTCTACGCTCCACCAGTCGCGATCTTGGAAGGCCAGTGCGCGATTGTGACAGCATCACCAGTGAGAGTGATGTTCATCACCACGGAGCGCTCATTGTTAAGCGCGAGCGAGTAATCGCCGGGGTAGACCACGAGGTCACCATTATCAGCTGCGCGAGCGAAAGCACCCGCCGGAACATCGATACTGACTGTGCAAGCTCCGCCGGGCGCAACCTCAGCCTCACGTGTAATGCCTACGAGCCACTTGATGGGACGAGGCGTAGGACCGCTGGTGGTCGAAGCGAAGAGCATAGCAGAGTAGTCGGAAGCGATCTTGCCAGTGTTGGAGACCTGGGCCTGGAATGTGAGTAAAGTCTTCTGCTCGATGAACTCGTACCCGCCGTGTGGCTGAACGAAGAAGTCGGTGATGTTCATGCTGTGGCTTGCAGAAGCGTTCATGGCGGATTTTGCCTCGAAGGTGGTGTAGAACAGACCATGGCCGAACGCATAGACTGGCTCACCTGTGTACCACATGTACGTCTGGCCAGGATTGTCGCCAGAGGGACGGAGATCCATGTCAAGCTGGTAGAAGTCTTCTGCGTAGGAAGCAGGGTACTGCGTTGTCACGAGACGTGCCGCAGGTGCTCGCTTGCCAGAAATGATATCGTAAAGAGCTTGGCCTCCACTTTGGCCGGGATATCCACCCCAGATGAGAGAGTTGACATTGTCGTCTCCTTTGAGCGCAGAGCTGTCGACTTGACCACCGCCCATCTGCAGAACGACCACCGGCTTACCCAGCTTGCTCAGTCGGTCGATCAGATCAAGCTGGTTGCCCGGCCAGGTGATATTCTCTCTGTCCATAGCCTCAGATTCAACGGTGTTATCAATGCCACCAGCAAAGACGATCACATCGGATTTGCGAGCTGCGGCGAGGGCCTCATCGAAGTGGGCTTCGCTGTTGCTGGAGATGTTCGTACCAAAAGCGTAGTTGACGGATCTGCCGGAGGCCTCGAATGCTGCTAGTGGGCTGATGACATAGGGTGGAGTGGTGAAGTAATTACCCAGCAGTTGCGTTGTTGCGTTTGCGTATGGTCCAATGAGGGCCACGCTGGAGTTGTCGTGCAATGGAAGTGCGCCATCATTCTTCAGCAACACGATTCCCTCCACGGCAGCTTCATATGAGATGTTCCAAGCGTCAGTCTTGACGACATCGCCCCAAGTCAAGTCACGGTACATAGACCCGTTGCCGTCGAAGTAGCCTTGACTAACGAGTTGAGAGTACAAGCGAATGACAGCTGTCTCAATGTCATTGCGTGACACGTTACCCTGAGTGAAAGCGTCCTCCAAGAAGTACGAGTACTCAGTACCGCAGTCGATGTCTGTGCCAGCGAGAAGCGCGGCTGCTGAACCACCGACTCGAGTGTTCGCGTTGTGGTGCGGATTGAAAACACCATAGACGGCACCACAGTCTGATGAGACAAAGCCATCACCGAATCCCCAGGTCTCGCGGAGCAAGGTCTGAAGGAAGAAGGAGCTGGCACAGCTCGCCTCGCCATTGACAGCATTGTAGGAGCACATCAGACCCTTAGCCTTAGCCTGCAAGATAGCGGTACGGAACTGCGGTGTGTAGTATCCCGCCAAGTCTTGCTCCGTAATGTTCACATCGTTACCAAGACGACTGTGGTTGTGCCATGTTTCAATATCGTAGCCAGCAAAGTGCTTAGCAACAGTGACAAGCTTGGGAACGGCTGGGCCAACACCACCTTGCATAGCGGTGATGTACTCATAAGCGTACAATGAGGATAGGAAGAATGCATCCTCGCCGGGAGTCTCTTGGCCACGTCCCCAGACAGGAGACCTGAAACCGTTGATGTTAGGTGAGTATACATCGAGAACCATAGCGACCAGCGTTGCTCGCTGCACGGCCCTGCGTCGAGATGATAGAGCCAATTTGGTGAATCAGACTGCGATTCATGGAGGCCATTGAAGTGATCGGCTGAGGGAAAACTGTGACCCAACTGAAGTCGCCTTCTTTTGGTTGGTAGAAGTGGCTGATACCGTGTAACGCTTCGTTCCAGACTTCGTAGGGTGGTAGGCCGAGTCTTGGAACACCAGGAGCCGTGTTGACAGTGTTATTAACAAGCTCTTCCATCGTGAACATAGCAACCAGAGCCGAAGCTCGGTCCCAGGCACTGGCAGACTTGTTGCAGACCAGAGTATCTGCCAGAGGAGAACCCACACAACTCGGGAAACCGAGAGGAATGGTAGCGAGAGTCCTGTGGTCAAGTTGAGGGTTGCCATTGGTAGTGTAGTCATAATAGCTCATGTGTTCTGAGCCATAACGCCAGCCACCATTGCGGCCAACGCAGCAGGCGTGGAGGACCTCATCTTGCAGGGAATCGATGAAGGAGGAGAAAGCAGCTGATCGCAGCGATGCCTGATGTCCAGGAAAACAATGCATGATCGGCCATGACATTTTTATAGCAGCTGCAGCTTGTCGCCCAATGCCGAGGATCGACACTTAGGCAAAAAGCCACGCCCGCTTAACCGCCAACGGCGATGACGATGAATGCTTGTCGGTAAATAGCCAGGCTTTATGCTAGAGAAGCATTGCCTCGTAAGCTTTAGACTTGCCGATTTCCGGTATCCCCACGTTCCCCGCAGAGCATAGTGTGGGTGTGGATGTGAGGTGTTCAGCCGGTAACGCGACTTCGACCTCCCAGGTATAGAATGATCTTAAGCGAGATTTGTACGCGGATGGCGGCGGCTGGTACCTGCATAGAGTGCGAATAGACGCATCATCCCAGGTTGACGCACGAAACCTATGTGCCGTACAAAAGCTTGCGCCTGCACAGCAGAGTGCAGCTCTCAATGGTCGACCTAGTGATTATCCGGTGCCGGTAGGCAGGTGTTGGCATGCCAGTCTCCTAGTGGCTCATATATTCCTCAAGGGTTGGTATGGTGATCATCAATGTTGTGCCTGTATATATCGGTGCATCAGTCACTTGAAGAGTAGCATGCTATTCGAAGTATCTCGCTGGTATATGTAACCAAATTTAGACTGATAGCTACTAGTACAAGCATTGAAATGTGAGATTCCAAACTTGTGCGCAAGAGCTGCAACATGTTCAGCATATGCGTGCAATTGAGTTCGAGATGCAAGCCGATGTTGCCAGCGAAACAGTTGTAGAACTCAGCTCCCGAGATCTTGTTGCTGCGAATTGAAGCGCTAGACATAGCGAGGTGCGTTATGTGGGCTACTGTCGGGCGCTATTATGCTGATGGTAAGGTGTAGAGCCTTTGAGACCATTGAGGCACTTCATGATTGTACATGCGTGTAAGGACCGCTGGTATTCCTGGTGATTAGATATAGTGCCGCTGAGACCATGGTGGAATCTCGAAATCATTTATGTCCGTATCAGATACTCTGGACGAATTCATGGACATGGAGACGTGAGTGGCGTCTCATGACGGGTGTATTGATGTAATCTAGATTGTTTAGCTGTTCTTACAGAGTATACACGTACAATGGTAATGTTACAATCGTCAGGCTTCCAAGTCAGTTCTGACGCCAGTTCTGGGATCATTCGAAGGCATCTCTCAAATCAATCTTGCCTGGAGTTCTTTCCAAGACTCCGCACTCAGATTTCCTTGAGCGACATTCATCGAGACCGACTGCACAGTAGACTCTTCGTCAACCATGGTGTCCACGAACGAGGCCAAATCTTGCGCAGCGTCTTCGCTTTGGACAGCAATCTTCGTATCCTCGTTCGGATCCCAGATGATGTCCGAAGTTTTTATCGACACTCCCAAGGATTTAGAGACAGCCTCTCCCACCGTCTTCGTCTCTTCAGGCGCGGAGAACACAACCACACAACCGTCGTCCAGCACATCCACATCTGTGGCACCAGCCTCCAGAGCCGGATCCATAGCCTCATCCAAGCCAATACCATCTTTTTGATCGAAGACTATCCTTCCCTTCTTCTCAAACAGGAAGCTCGAGGGCGACGCTATGCCGCCGGCGGTCTTGATCGCCAGCTTGACTTCGCCAGCGTCCCTGAGTTTGCCGTCCGTTTCACACTCCACCATGACAGCAACATTATTCGGCAGAATGCCCTCGACAGTCAACCTCTCGAGACTTGCGCCTGTCAAACTCCTGCCTTGGCCACGAGCAATCGCTGCTTCGATGGACGCTTTGGCGAAACCCTCCTTCTTGGCTTTGGTAACAAGATCGGCGAGTTTGGGATTCAAGTTGATTTCGGGACCGAAGAGCTTCGAGGCTGTGGCGATTTCCTGCGCAAATATTGAGCGCTGGCGATTCTTGTGGGCATCAGCTTTGCCTTTGTCGTGTTTGATTTTGGACCAGCGATTGTGACCAGAAAGGTTCGTGGTGGTTGTCGAGAAGGCGCGACATTTTGGAGGCGATCGTGTTAGCGAGCGTAGTAGTGTGATGCCCCGACTTGGTGCCATTATTGTGGTGCTGCTTGAGGATGGAGGAGAAGGTTGTGTAACGTAAACCCAAAGCCGCGTGAATTATTATTAGTTACCAAATTGATGGAGATGCGGTAATTTGGACCCCTGATCTCATCAAATCCTGGGGAAGGTCGTCAAGCTGTCTCGCGTGAGTGAGCGTGAGCATGTCCAGCTGTACTCCCACATTCACACGACTCATACGCCACACGCTACGCTACCACGATAGACGACTTCACGCAGGATATGAAGCAGTAATACAACCCCCAGCGACACCACACAATGCCCCGAACAAGAGGCGACACAGACCCCACCTCAGACTGCCAACGCGAACCCAAGCGAGTCTACGCCCACACCTGCCACCAATGGCGCTCTCTCACAATTCCAGCTGGATGTCGCCAAACTCCACGCCCTGCCCTCGGAGCAGCAGGACCTGTACCTGCTTTTTTCTCGTCGGATCTGGCTAAGCACGTCGACGGTCTCACAGCTGAAGGCGCAACCACTGAGCAGACTACGTTAAAGGCGGAGCTCTTCCAAATCATAAACCTCTCTTCTCCTACTCCAACACGAGTGGTTCGGAACAACCTTGGCAGATGCTTTCACGGTATCCTCACGAAAGGCAGCCGGAAGATTCTGTATGAATCGATCAACGACTGCGTAGCGATTCTCACGGCCGGAAAGAGAAGGATCTCAGAGCAAAGCATGCCGCAGCATATTGTTTGGGAGCTATTTTTGAGGCTGCTGGTGATAGTGCTGTAAGCTTGTCACCACTTGCGTGTACGTCTTTGATCAGGCAGCTCAAGCCTGCTGCGAACGATACAGGCTACCGCAGTGCCGTCTTCCGCGCACTAGGCAAGATCGTGAAAGGCATCGTGGCTGCGATCGAAGATGACATCGGTCGGACAATATGGAAACAGGCGCGCAACGCCGTTGGTGGAGACAAGTCAACGCTCGTGCAGGCGTCGGCTTGTTGGTGTCTGGAGCAGTTGACGGTTCATACCACAGCTTACGACAACTCAAACGATTTCGAGAAACTACAAACAGCCCTTTGGAAAGCTATGGAAAGCACATCGGTGTGCGTAAGACGTGCGGCGTCATCTTGCCTTGCGAATGTGCTGGTGAAGAGCTACTCTGAGTCTCCGAACAAAGACGCTGTCCCAAGGATCAAAAAGCCGAAGAAGACGAAAAAAGGAAGACCCGAGGATGCTGAAGAAGAAGCCGAGCGCACATCATCTCCTGCTCCCGAGAAGCCCGCGACAGCGCTCTTATACAGTCTTCTGGAAATACTGAAACTACTGTCTGCATTTTATATGCGACCAACCACATCCAACAGAGCACGCGCCGCTGTAGTCAACACATACGTCAAAGTCTTACGATCGCTCGGCGAAAGCATCGTCGAGAAGAACTACGGCGAAATTGCGCAGCACCTTTTCCGAGACGTTCTCAATCATCCAAGTCTTCAATACAACAAGTATCGCCTGCTTATTAGCCGAAAGTTCGTCAGCATCATACTAGACCGTGTCGTCATGCGTATGCTGGGAGAGACTGCCCAACTCAATGCATGTCGATTTTTGCTCAATGATATCATCAAAGACTATCCGCAGGCGATGAAAGAAAGACCGGAGCCTGCCAAGAATACGCTGACTGCTGCGGTCGCTTCATTGACCTCGCTGATCCGCTGTCTCGATGCTGGCGTCGGGACTATCGCAGAGCTGTGTCGTGAAGGCTTGTTGCAGGTATTGCCTCACCCCAGCTTTGCAGTACAAATACATGCGGCAAGGGCGTTGCGTGCACTCGTGTTAGAATTCCCCAACAGCTTTTACCGAGCGTGACTATTTGTCTGAACAGTGTCCACCGCGAATTGAATCTACTAGGGAGCCCTAAACAAGCTCCAAAACGATGCATAGGTTACGCCCATGGTTTGGCAGCTATCCTGAGCGCCTCAAACAGACACCACTATACGGCTCTCTCGATGTGTATGCCAGGGTCTTATCGCAAGCGACCACACTTCTCAAGTCCGCTGGTGGCTCCGAACTTCGAGTCTCAAGTTGTCAGCTCGAGGTCGCTTGGGTGATGATTGGAGGCCTGATGTCACTTGGACTAACTTTGTAAAGATCCATCTGTCGCAGCTCATGCTTCTGTGGAAGAATGCGCTCCCTAAACCAGTGCCTAAAGAGAACTCTTCAGCGAAGCATGCTTGAGCTCTCCTACCTCGCACATGTTAGGGAATGTGCTCTTGGTTCAATCAAAGCGTTCCTGACCTTCAACCAGCGCCTTCTCACTTCGGACGTTTCGCGCCGACTTTCAGGAATGCTGGAGAATACGGTTTCGTTCTTGCAAGGTCTACCTTGGAAACGTACGAGCGATGATCCTCAGAACAGACTTTCGCCCGCTTTGCAACTTCAGGACTATGAGGTGAAAGCTCGTCGACGTGTCTTTGAATGCTTCTCTCAGCTCCTTACGCTGAGTCCAGCCGGCGCCGTCGAAGCAAATGCTCACTCCTCACTATTACCACTGGCCGTCGCATCATTTTCAGGCGCTGACTACTACTCTCCAAGCTCTTTCGGCGCTTCCATTGCGAGTTCAGCGGGAACATATGACAGCATCTGGGAAGCCGCGGACAACTACGGATTTGGCGTGAACGGACTTGTCACCGGCCTCGACGTCGAGGATGCTGTAACTCGCAAGCGAATCAGACATTGGAGCTCAAGAGCCGACGAGGAAGGTATCACCAACGATGTTGTAGCATCTCCGATCGTCACTGCTGCAGAATTTGACTCTACATGTTGCTATTCGTATATCGAGGACGACCCATCGCTAGAGTCCCTACCGGCTTCGCCAGCGACCGAAGCCGTCAATGCCGCAATCGCCGTCTTTGCACTGTCGCTACCTCTCCAAACGCCCAAGGTCCAGGAAAGCATGCTTGAGCAGATGTCGGCTTCCCTCAATTCACAGGCTTTACAGAAAGATCCCGCAAGAAAGACCGCAATTCTTACCAACGTCACAACTGCACTCTCTGCGACTTTGAGAGTGGCTACTGGGGAGAGCGGAAGCTTCAAGGGAAGCATTGCGAGTACTCAGGCTGAAAATGCTCTTCAAACGTTGCTGCGTGCTTCGATCAAGTCTCCCGATCAAAGTGTTCGCTTCATGGCTGCAGAGGCAATTGGGAGACTGTGCAACACATCTGGCACATCGTTCACGACGGGTGAAGTTACTTACCTGACCGAAACGGTGGTCAACAACCGTGAGCCTTATGTTCGTGCAGGCTGTGCTCTAGCTCTTGCATCGATACACTCCCATCTCGGCGGCATGGCTGCAGGCTTTCACATGAGGAACATTGTCGGTATCCTTATGTCACTTGCGGCTGATACACATCCGCTTGTTCACTTTTGGGCCTTAGAGAGTTTGGCCCAAGTTGCGGAGTCTGCTGGCTTGAACTTCTCAAGTTATGTCACCAGCACTATCGGCATGATCAGCCAACTATATGTCTCCGCAGCCACAACAGCGAAAGGCGCTGTCTTGGCATCATCGAATACTTCTATCGACCTCCCGGTAACGGCAGCCATTGCTCAAGGCGTCGACTCGCTCATAAATGTTCTCGGTCCCGATCTCCAGGACATGGCAAAGCAAAGGGATATGATCTTGACACTAGTTAGTCTCTTCTCACAGGAGTCTGAGACTGATGTCCTTTTGGCAAGTCTGCGATGCATGGAACATTTATCGCTATATGCGCCTGGACATCTTGAATTCGTTGCATATGTACAGCGACTCCAGAGCGACATGGACTCCAGCTCGCCCGAGATCTCACGCTCCGCGGTGGGAGGACTGTTTGGCTTGATGCGACGAGACGCTCCTGAGATTGCACGTGCGGCCAGACCAGGTCTGGAGGAACGACTGTGGGACTACCTGAATGACCAACCAGACACATTAGCAGTGCGCAACATCTTCCACAACTGGCTGCAGCAAACTGGCACAACTAACCCTGAGTGGATATCGAGGTGTAATACGATCCTTACCAAGACCAAAGCACGCGGCGCTCAACCCCTCACTGCGACAGCGAAGGATACTGCTGGCCCTGATATACAAGATGAGGAAGTCGCTGGCTTTGCGGTCACCGAAGGCGCAGCGAAGGAAGATGAAGCTGCGGGCGCCACATCTACTCAAGAGCTGATGCGATGGCAAGTTCGCTTGTTCGCAATGGAGTGCTTGCACACTTTGATTGCGATGATCAGCAAAGAGGCTACCATTAGCGAAGACAGCCCAGGTGAAGCAGCTCTGCAGAGCAAGGTCGCTGACGTTGTGCGCATCGCTTTCTCGGCATCGACAGCATCTGTGGCCTCGCTGAGAGTTGTTGGGCTCCGAATCGTGGAGCAGATCCTCAAAATGTTTGGTCGTACGCCTGATCCAGATTTCAGCGAAGCCATGCTTCTCGAACAATACCAGGCGCAGATCAGCTCTGCCCTAACCCCAGCTTTTGCTGCTGATTCGTCGCCGGAACTGGCTGCTGAGGCTGTTGATGTTTGTGGCACCTTTATCTCGACTGGAATTGTGACAGATATCGAACGAATGGGCCGCATTCTCAAATTGTTGGTGTCTGCCCTGGAGAGCTTCTCGCAAGAGTCTGAGACCGCCTCGATCGGCGACCTCAAGGGATTGAGTTCTAATGCCCAAGTGATGGTCCGCATGTCGATATTCTCCGCATGGGCAGAACTACAGACCGCCAGTTCATCGCAGCAATATCTCCATGATGTTGTGAAACCGCACATTGCAAAGCTGGTCCCTCTCTGGCTCAATTCCTTGAAGGAGTATGCACGCTTGAGATTTGAGCCTGATATCACTGCCACCACGGGTACTGCGTCGCTTTCTGATGATCTTGACACTGTATATGCATCACTCAACAGACAGACCTTGTTACGATTCTATCAAGACTCGTGGTTGAGTCTGGTCGATGCTATTGCCAGCCTTATCGATGAAGATAGCGAGCTTGTATTCGACGCTCTGGACAACAAGAAAGTTGAACCTGAAAGCCAAGATGGTCTTGAAGACCAGCCTAAGCAAGATATCAATTATCGCGAGGAACCTGTGGCCTTTTTCTTTGTGCTTTTTGGCCTTGTCTTCGAGTCCTTAGCAGTACGTTCTAACGACGACGATGTTGTGACCAGACAACGCAACCTGGACATCTTGCAGGCTATCAAGAAAATCCTCAGGCCGTCGGTTTCGGGCAATGCGATTTATCAAGAGGTCGTGTTTGCTGAGAGCATGGATTTGTTCGATCGCATGGTACTTACGGAAAGCCTCAGTGTGCAAACCATCATCGTCGAGATTGCACGCAACCTCTGCATTGCACATCCATCATCCCGCCACGGCATCGAATCTCCAGACAACGGCGAGCACCTATCTGATGACATTGAGCAATTATTCGAACTCACACGTATCATTGTACTGGTCCTTGCGGGCCTCATCCCTGGCCTCTCTGAAACGCCCGTCTCACTACGCCTAGAATCCAATGAGGAGGCGCAAAACCTTGTACGCACTTCGCTACAAGCACTAGTCGATGTCAGCGACGTCTTCCCCAACATCATCAAGACAGATCTGCATGCAACCATTCTCAATATTTCGTCACGATACTTGGCACAGGCGCTTGTCAAGCCGTCGTCATGCCGCAGTCGCTGCCTGTCTTCCGCCGCTTCATCGCCAGTATTGCCAGCGAAGCGCATGGAGAAACAAAGAAGCAAATTCTCAATACTCTATCGAGGATGCAAGCCATTTTACGGAATGCACAAAAGAGAGAGACCAGCGCCAGTCTGCCATGCGAGAAGAATACCCTGCTGGCTTCCACAATTCTCATCTCAACGGCTGGCAAAGTACTGAACGACGAGCAGCCGCTTGTGACTAAATTTGCCCGTGAACTGAGCGAATGTCTCGAGAGCAAGATGACGTCGCGTGTCGCCGCAGGATGTATCAGAACTCTAATGCTCGTTGGTGTCTGCCCAAGACACTTCTTCGCGCATGGAGTCAAATTCCTTGCAGAGCCTCTTGACATCGAAGGCATGGACGAAAGCCGCACATTAGTGGCCCAGACTTTGACGACTTACGTCTCAAAAGTTCCTGCCGAGGGCAAGCCAGCGGTCACGGCGCTTGTGATGTCGACGTTGCTGCGCCGCGCTGCCAAGGAAGGCGATTCGACGCATCACGAGACTGCAACACGGTTGTTGGAGCTTGCTGCAGCTGACAATGCTGTGTTCAGAGGAATTGTGGGTGGTATGCAGGGAGAAGAGAAGGCTCTTATGGAGCAAGTCCTCAAGTCAAGGGCTGGCTCGCAAATCAGACAAAGCGTCGACAATGCGGGAGAGCCGACTATTGCACTGAAGATGAACTTCTAGCATCTGACGCCAGCTAGATCATGTAGACAGCTCATTTATTGGATGCTCGCTATGTCGTTCAATACCATTATTGCTATCTCACTTACATTCTCATCGATACGTTGTCGGAGCTGATCTTAGGAACTGTCTAGTGACCAACCATTGCCTGAGCCCTTTCACTATACCTGTTCCCCTGTGGCTTCAACGAGTCGAGGATGCTTCGCATATGCTCTTTCTCCTCATCTGTCAACTCTACGGTCCGCGAAGCAAAGTTCTCTTCAAGTCGATGCGGCTTCGTCGTTCCTGGAATCGGGATCATGTCCTGGGCGACGACCCATGCCAGCGCGACTTGAGTCAGTGTGCACCCTTTACGCTGCGCAATCTTCTTGATCTCTTCGACTATCTTCTTGTTGTCGTAGAAGTTCTGGCCTTGGAATTTGGGAACTATGGTGCGATGTTAGCTGGCCATTCATGTTTGGCTGGATACGAGATGTGGGTTGCTTACCCGTGCGGCGGAAGTCATCAGGAGCAAAATCTTCTGGGCTCTGGTACGGGAAGTCGTCGACGAGCCAGCCGTGGCCTAGCGGACTATATGCTACATAGGCAATGTTGAGCTCGCGGGCAGTGGAGATCAGCCCATCGGTCTCGTGTAGAGTCTCGAAGGCCGAGTATTCTGCTTGGACGGCATCGATGCGCGCAACTTTAAGAGGGTGCAAACGTTAGAAATGGTTCGACAACCGGAAAAGCGGGATGACAGGATCATAGTACGTACTTGAGTTTGCCTTGCGCAGAGTCTGAGCGGAACACTCAGACAGACCGATGTACTTGGTCTTGCCCGCCTTGCGAATTGCGTCCAGGGCTGGGATTGACTTTTCGAGTGGGGTGTCTATGATCTTTCTGTCAGCTGGAAAGCAAACCTGGCAAGAGACTCCAATATCGCGACTCACTTGGGTCGATGCGGTGAAGGTAGTATAGATCTGGCGTGAACCCGAGACGATCAATCGTTCCTTCGATGTACGACTTGATATGTTCGGGCGAATTCGTGACAGCGCCATCTTCAAAGGCGGCAAATCCACACTTTGATGCAACTAGGATTTTAGATCAGTACATTGCTGTCGTCTGGCGAGGGACTGTGGTCTCACGCACGGAAGATCTTATCGCGGACGTTGTGCTTTCTGATGAAGTCACCAAGGAGCTTTTCGTTCACGCCGGCTTGGTAGACGACCTAGACATGATATTAGTCGTCGCAAGTGGCCACTACAAGCCATTGTAATGTTCCATACCGCGGTGTCCCAGAAGGTACAGCTTAGCTCCAAGGCTTTCAATAACACAGGTTCGGCTTGCTCAAGAGTAAGATTGTTTCCTAGACCGAAACTGATACCCATTGCACCGAAGCCTGGGACTGGCACTTTGATGTTACCGAATTGCTGGAATGGCGCCATGTTTTCGAAATACCAAAGTATTTGGTTAATGATTAAGAATGGAAGCGATTATTCGTGGAATGGAGGTCTTGAACAGCAAAGAGTGGACCGAGAGCAGATTGATGCATGTTCTTTATATTTCACAATGGGTGGATCACAGATCGGCTATCATGCTTGGAGGGCAAACTTGTTCCACCCTTAAATCCGTCTTCGAGTATCTGGAGGCTACGTAGAAGTCCCACAATTGGGCATTGATGTAAGTATCTCGAAGGCCATTCTTTTAATGGTCGGCTTTAAGTGTTGTTAACACCACCTTAGCCCTAGTTTATTGTTCCACAATTCAGCACTTGAGCGGCCGCGATCGCGGCCGCGAAAGGTCGTCATTGTCCGCACATGCGGTCTCTAGTATTGGACCCTCATTCTCACTCAGAAAGGATTCGATACATGTAACTTGATGATTTCCAGCGCTTCCCTTACTAGGTAGCTTCCACTCGGTCCGATATTGCTTTCGGCATGTGCTATCGTATAGTCGCCTCTCATAAGTCTGCGCATGGCATCTCAGTGGCAACTATCCATGTTACTACAGACGAAGTTGCAAGGTAGGACTTTATCGGTGTCTGAGGATTTTCTAAGTGTCCCCTACTATCTCTGCGAAATACATTCTAAGGCCTGTGCCTGCATTCGCTGATACTAGCATAATACAATATAGAGACATATGCAGACTTATGATCTAGTACTGCATGCTGCAACCATTACGTATATACCTTCCACATGAGATCATGCCACATGTCAATGGAGTACAATATAACACTGCGCGAATCAGCATCTTCAAGCCATTCCACCGTTGCTCCTGGAGGATTGTATGCAACATGCAAGCTCAGCTCGGTCAGCATGCACAAAGCTTGGGTGTGCAACAACAAGCTGCCGACCTGAGCTATATAAGCTCTATTCTCAACGGCTCCAGACGAGATCGATTTGGACACTCTGAAATCCAAAGGTGACAATGATCATGACGAACTTCGACGACAGAGGATCCAAGGTAGTCTCCCCCTCGGCTCTCGCACATGTCGTACTGCGAACCGCAAACTTGAAGCTCATGCAAGACTTCTACTTGACATTCCTCGGCGGTCGAGTCACCCATAGTAACGAAACAATCACTTTCATCTCCTACGACGAGGAGCATCATCGCATCGCACTCATCGGAATACCAACAACGGCACCAAAGAACCGTCACAGCTGTGGGCTCGAGCACATCGCTTTTACCTTCCCAGACCTGTCATCTCTACTGCTAGCATACCGACAACGTAAAGCTCGTGGTATCCAGCCATCATGGTGTGTCAATCACGGCGTCAGCACAAGCCTGTACTACAACGATCCGGACGGCAACATGCTGGAGACGCAGGTTGATAATTTTGACACCAGCGAGGAATGTATCGGCTACATGCACAGTGCCGCGTTTGCCGAGAATCCAATCGGAGCAGATTTTGACCCAGAGGACTTGATCAAGAGAATCAAGGCTGGCGAGGACGACGCGAGTCTGAAGAAGAGGCCCAATGTTGGTCCGCGTGGGATTCCGGACTTCGTCAAATGAGTCCGATCACATGATATTCAGCGTGACAGTGATGTTTTTAATGTTGAGGCTGCTAACGCACAAAAAATTTCTCTCTTGTCAAGAGACGTTCGTATCTATGGGCTCGCAAGGTCTTCAGAATGTAATTAATTGTGCATTGTGATACTGTGTCCACTGCAAGAGTACGCGGTCATCTCAATCCTCAACGCTCTTGCCGAACCTCTCTTCATGCTCAATTTCAGCCTCCAGAAGTGCGATCTGTCTCCTTCCAAATTGGATACGTCTTTTCGACTGCTCTTCTGTAAGCACCTGTCTGTTCCCCAGAACACTTTGCTTGCCTTGACCTGACGGGCTAGAGGCGCTACCTGGTGTCCGTGCAGTACGCTTCTGGTCGGTTTGGTTAGTAGGAGCGATGGCGTAGCTAGGATCGGCAGACTCACACTCGGCGTCCTGTCATTCTTGGAAGCAGCGCCATCGCGCATCAGCAAGTTTTCATCGCTCTCCGAGGACATCGTGTCGTCTTCTGCTTCAGCAGTTTTGGTCTTGATTCTCTTGTTGTTTGAGGAGCGATTGGCGTGAGGGGACGACGCTCTGCGCTTCTGGTTTCTTGTACGTGGCGCAGGGCCTGGTTGAGGAGAGCGACTTGGTCCCGATTTCGAGCGGTGCTGACGACCCGAACGCTCAAGTGTTCGTCTTCTGGATACAACTCTGTTGCCGTTCCTGTGATGTTCTCCAGCATCGTCATCTCCAAACTGCGAATGTGAATCTGCGTCGGATACAGATGGAGTTTCCTCATCTTGGTCTTCGAATCCATCGGGGTGCTCATCGAAGCCCATTTCTATGAGAGTCTCCTCGCCTAATGTTTGTCAGTACACAGAACCCCGCAGCATCTGTTTCCGTGACTCTCCTGGTACGTACTAATGTTCGAGGCGATGAACGCGTAGGTTCTACCGGCTCGTCCTGGCAATGGTTTAAACCATTCAGCTCGGATGGGATGGGGATCTCCTTCAGGTCTAGAAAGGCTGTCAGCAGCCATCAAAGACGCTCGCACCTGTTGACATACTTCGCCGATTCTGGAGGATCAGTTTTGCAACGTTTTTCACCAGGCGATGTCTCGCCAGGCAGCATGCCGCGCGTGACATATACAGCAATGGAGCCTGGTGGCGCGTTGCCGCGTTTCTTCAATTGGTCAATAGATATATGCTCGAAACCACCATCTAGATACAACATTAGCGGGATATTGACACGCTGAGAAGCATGAACTTGCCTGCAGGTGCCGGTGCTTTGAGGCGGCGTTGGGATGTCTTCTTTGCACTCTCGCTCGCCCAAGTAAGGAGATGTGTCCACGTGATAGTCTTGTCTTGTCTTGCTTGAGGGACCCAGAAGGATTGGCCGTTGTCTGGAGAGGCCGGTCGATGACCAACTGCAATGGTGACCCTGATTCCATCCGCGCCGCAGAAATCGAAGTCTGGCTCTATCATGAGTCTTACTGCAATCCTTTCGCCGGCTTCCATGCAGACTAGAGTGTGGACAGCGGTTTTACCGCCGTTGTCGCCATTGGGAACAGGCCATTCTTTGCACTCCTTGCACTCTTTTTCCTTTGCGTCTTCAAAGACAACGGAGAGTTCTTGGCGGTATCGCATATTGACGCTAGCTAGAGGCTTCGTGGTGTATGGTTGGACAGTGATTGTAAAAGGTGGTGGATGGTAGAGTAAGAGTGCACAATGCGCCGACTTGCGAAGTTTAAGCTTGCACATGAATGAATTCACATGCGAGCAGGCGATTAGCACGAGCCGATCAAGAACACATTGATGTGAGTGAGCGATCATTTGTCAGTGTATTGGATATATTGGACAATGTGTAAAACGTGGGCATTTTGTACAGACGCTCTTCACTCTCTGGCTTTGCTTTAGCCTTCACTTCGATGAACATCATTCCTCCTTCATTCTCTACTGGGTCGTGATGCTGTGGGCGTAGATCTGGCGCTTGCGCTCGTGCACAGGAACCTCGTTTTCAGGCGCACCGGGTATCTTCTTCTCCAGCTTCTGTATGATCGTCAGCATGCTTGTCTTGTCTCGTGACCCGCTTTGTCGCTTCAAGCGGGGTCTAGCATTCAACATACCAAGTTGTCGAACACGCACTTGTTCAAGGGCCTCTCGAACTTCCTGCATTGCCACAGCTGCTGGTTGTTGTTGTCCAGACATTGCCAGTGAGCGCGGAACTCTGCCAAGCAGTGCTTGTTCACGTCGTCCAGCCTATATCTCAGGTCAGAAACAATTCGACTCGTGTAAACTTCGCAATTGTGTTCTCCTTCATTCCTCCCAACAATACCGAGTATACATCCAATTGTGTACTCTTCCATTTCCCGCAGAATACCGGGTATACATACACGCTGGTTGCGCATCTTGTGACCTTGCGACCCTCCCTCAAGCAGTCAAGCTCTCCCCTTCCGTTCGCCTCCGTCTTGCACTTCATGTAGTCATCGTTGTAAGGCTGGCAGCGCGCTCCAATGAAGAAGCTTGCGCTCATAAGAGGTGCTGAAGAAGCTCCAACCTCTTGGACTTTGGGAATGGAGTCTGGGAGCGGAGTGGTGTCCACGAGGACCTGCTGGTTGAATCTGGACGCAATTGGTCAGCGGGAAGTCACGGTATACGCTGGCACTATACATGGCTTACCTGGGTTGTCTGGCGGCCATTTTGAGGGTTCAATGGGTGGTACTGTACGCCTCTTCGTCGACCGAGAGCTGCTTGAGGTTCACTTGAACCTGAGGACGGGACTTGGCGCGGAGGTCATCGCGACGGCCCAAGCCGATTGGCTCAATGCAGCTCCAGGCGCGTTTCTCGCGACTTTGGACTTTGCTGCGCCAAACACTGCGACAATACCAACCACAATAGACGTCTGCCGGATTGTTGTCATTGTGTCTCTCGGAAGCTCAGAGAAACCATCTCTCACATTGTAACAATTTCTGGTCCTGGGAAATTGATCCTTCTTAACCTCACAGCTACACCGACACCAGATTGAGGTCAATACTGGTCTGGTAGCTCCGATCAATTCACACATCACAGCGCATCAGCCCACCATGTCGCTCTTTGGCAACACAAACTCGAACCAACAAGGCGGTTGGCCTCTTTGGCGCCAGCCAACAGCAGCAACAACCCCAGCAACAACAAACGAGTCTCTTCGGTCAATCCACAACCAATGCGCCGGCGCAGCAGAACCAGAGTGTCTTCGCCAACCCACAACAACAGACTGGTAACCCTCTCGCCGGATCGCTCTCTGCTGGATTCGGAGCCAACCACACTGGCGCTCTGGGAGTACAGTCGCAGCGCGAGCTCGCCCAGTCCCGTCTAGATGCTGCTGGTTTGAACTCAGTTGCCCGCACCGACAAAAGCCCGGCAGACGCAATGGCCGTTCTTGTGACCAAATGGGACCCCAATGACCAGCGTACATCACTCCAGAAATATCTCTACAATGCAGTCAACCCAGCATATGCGCCATACTACCACCCTGCGCCCGGCGAATCAGAGCGAGAGTGGGAGACTGCGCTGTCGAACAAGCCAAAGGGAGATGCAGATACTGCGTACGTGCCTGTGCAAGTGCGCGGTTTCGAGGCGCTGGGAAAGAGACTGGAGCTTCAAGGACAGGTGCTCAACAGGTTACAACAAAATCTGCATGAGATGAACAACTCGCTCGCCGCGATCATAGCGAAGCATCAACAGGAGATCAGCGTGCGCATCGAGACGTCGAAGCGACAGCACGCGGCCATCGCGCAAAGGACACTCAGACTCGCCATCAAATGCCAAATCCTGCGCAACCGCGGATACGCTCTTGATGCCACCGAAGAAACCCTTCGCAGAAACATCCTGGACCTCAACAAGCAGATCAAGGAGCCGTCATTCTCTTCGCGCGAAGAAGAGATCTGGGCGCGGATGGTTGGACTTCGGGAAAGAGCCCGCTGGCTTGAGGAGGAGGGCAAGAGGGTCGGCGCTGCCGCTGCGGAAGCACAGAGACAAGAGGGAAACAGCCTACCTGAGAACGTATTGCAAGGTGCGAACAGAATCTTGCGGGATTACGACGGCCAGATAATGCACCTGGCAAAGGAACTCGAGGAAGTGAAGAAGGAGTACCAGGAATGGGATCTCGAGAAGAGAAGATGAGCTGCAATTACACAGAGCGCATTTTGCGAGCACAGGCTGCTCGCAATCAAGTCACAGGACGATCTTCTTCACAGCTAATTGAATGATGTCCAGAAGCTTGATCCCATCTTTCGCTTTCAATTCTCGATGGAAGTAGTCAGTTACACTGACGATTTGAATCAATTTGTAGCATAACCTGTCTCATTCATCAATGCTATCAGTAGTAGTGATTGTCCGGATGCGTGGAGACAATGCTCCAGGCTGAACGCAATCGCAATCGCCACCATGTACTTTGCACGTGACCAAAGTCCTACTCCTCTCATCAGCTGCCTTGTATAACCTGCTGAAGACACAGGCACATCCCACGACAGACAACTCGTGAGGAAGGCCAGGTGTGTCATAGCTACGCAAAATCTGGAGTCGGCATCACATACTGCGACTACATGTAGCCTCCTTCCCGCTCATGTCTCTCCATCACGCTACTTTTCTTGCAACGGACGCACCGCTTATCTGGTTTTGCAACACCGGCATCGTCACACCATCCAATTTCTCTCATGCATGCTCATGTTACAGCTCCTTGACCTTGTGACGCCAATATCGGACCGTAGTCAGCGTGAAGCGGAGAAGCTTGGTTATGTCTACGCAAGAAAGCTTTGAGACCACCGCAGCACCACAGGGATCGACTGCAGCCAAACGACAATGCGAGACCCTGTGGTTGGCACGATTGCTGTGAAGCCCTAATTGTGCTCAATTGACCGCACTGAAGCTCTCAAAGCGGAGTCGCAGTCCTATCTTCGACGTGGCTTATCTTTGTAGCGACTTCGATACCTTATCTTTCTCGGCAGGACTAGGCTTTGATATACTGGTAATCCCTACTTCGTGTCCTAATCGAGGCATGCAATGCCGCATGATCTACGGGATCAAGAATCGTGTGTTTCTATACAGAGCCTTGATGTCTGTTGAGACACGATGCTTGCTTCGTTTTGTATCATCAAGGAAGAAGCTCTCCAGTTGACATCTTCACTGACATCCTTCCGGTTACTCAGTTGCTTCGTCGATTCTCCCTGACCGTATACTGCGAAATCTCGTCAAAATGCCGACAGCAATGTCACGCGCCGTATCCAATCCGATCGTCCCAAAAGGATATCAGGAAGATCACTCAGAAGTCTCCGGCTTTCATCCCGAACAGCACCTCGCTTTTCAGCCACCTGAAAGTATCGTGTCCATGAAAGATATAGGCTATGGAGATGGAGTGGGCATCTCGCCTGTGGCAGTGTCCCAGCCTTTTCGACTGTTTTCTCCTAAAGCTGTACAGAGTTTCCGCAATGAGATTCTCAGCCCCAAAGTGTTCGAGAAGTATTCTTACCATAGTAACATCGCTGCCTCACACCTTAGAGGATTCGTCGCGGAGTAAGTCAACTCTTTGGCTATTAAGGGTACCCGAGCTCATTCTTGCATTGCAGATGCGCACCATTCACATACGATGCGTGGAACCACCCAGAAACACTTGATATTGTCTCAAAGATCGCGGGCGTCGATCTCATACCTGCGATGAACATTGAAATTGCTCACGTCAACATCAGTGTAAAGTCTGTTCAAGACGCTCGCAACGAGCTGGAATCTGCCAAAGCCGATGCCGAGACATCTTCAGATCGCCCAAGCAAGGCAAGACGCCTGGATGACAATGAAAAGCCTGTCGTCGGCTGGCATACAGATTCTTATCCATTCGTTTGCGTGACGATGCTGAGCGACTGCACCAATATGATCGGCGGAGAAACAGCTTTGAGAACAGCGAACAATGAAGTGCTCAAGGTCCGAGGACCAGATAAGGTATACCAATGTCTGCACTCGAAGTGAGGAATCTCAAAGCTGATTTAACTGTCCAGGGCTGTGCAGTCGTCATGCAAGGCCGTTACATCACACACCAGGCCCTGCACGCTCTCGGTGCCCAAGAACGGATCACAATGGTGACATCCTTCCGACCCAAATCTCCACATCTGTGGGATGACGCTGTGCTCACAACTGTTCGCGGAATATCGGATCTGTCACAATTGTACTATGAATTCGGGCGCTATCGCCTCGAGATCTTGGGGAGAGGATACGAGCTGAGCTTCGGAAGCTGAGCTCTGACCGTGCAGCAGGGAAAAAGACTGACACACGCGCTCTGAAGGCCTTTTTGAAACAGCAAGTCGACTTCTTGAGTCATACTGATGGTGAGATTGTTCAGGACGAGGATGTTGTTGCTGGGCATCAACCGGTCATAGATATTCCAAACGCTTCATAGACTGGCTAGCCAATGGGAAGTATGTGGATGGGGAATAGAATGTAGCTTCTTGTCAGTCGATATCAAGACCATTCTTCTTTGCTCACGAGCCTGATGTTCCTGTTACGTGTGGAGGACTTGGGCAAGAACCGGGTCTCGTTCTGCTTCCATGACGAACAATTCGACGCTGAAAATGGAGTGAGTGAAGATGCCAGTTTGAGTGTCAAGCGAACTATAGACAGCTAATGGTGGAGGTACAGTTCTAGCTCACAAGTGTGCGAACATTCGAAAGTATCTCAGTGCTCACACTAGCTGCTATGACCACTGTATGTAGGTTGAATACCGTTGAGATGATGCTGAGGATGTACGGATCCGCCTATCAGTGATAGGCCTATACTGTCGGATATGTATCTATAGATACTATAGTGCCCGTAGAGAGCCTGTTCGCAGACTTATGAGCAGCAGCTGTAAAAACGAGCCCACAGAAGTCTATACCAAGCTCAATACACGTTCAAGCCTCAACCAAACTCGATATCGACGCTACCAATTCTGCAAACAGGACTGCAAGGCAACTGCTGAACAACCTCCATCTATACGTTCTGCCCTGATCCGACTTTTCCGGTAACGACTAAAAGATGATGTGCCACAAGTTTCCGCCCAATTCGATATCTTCCAATCACGACTGTACAGCACTGTACCCCGAAAAGACTTAGACACCGCAGTAGTAGTCTCCGCAATTGCTGTAGTTGTCCAAGAAGCAGTACACGTCGTGCGTACGTCCCTTGTCATCCACGTACGTCGTCCACGTCTTGCCTTGCAGGTCGGCATCCCCTGCAACAGAATCGCCGTCAGTAAAAATCGAATGGCATCACGAACAAAGTCAGGAAGGAGACGAGGAACTCACGGCCCTTGGGATACCCGATCCTTCCACCGTAAGGGTGGTGCTTGCCGTCTTTGTACTGGAGTGTCACGGAGTAATCATCCAGGGTGAGACGAGTTTCTTCGTCGTCGAGTCTGAAGTTGATCGGGAAGGGAGAGGTTTTGACCACATCGTCGTTGTCGAAGAGCTTCATCTGTTGAATGGTTTGATAGTTGCCCTCGGTGTATCTATCGACGCGGACGCGAACGCAGGCTTGAGCTTGGAGGACGAGAGCGGCGCTCAGAGCGGCGATTTGCGAGACTTTCATGATGGGAGATGGAGTAGATGGTGTGTGGTTGTTGGAGTCGGAGAGATGTGAAAAATTTGGAGATCGTAACTCCGTTGTGTGAGACGCTGACTGTGATTGTGAAGGGACGTTGTGATGATGAGGTGTTTTGGTGGAATCGCGCAAGGTTTAAGTATCTCTTGTTTGACGACCGTCCGACTGAAATACCCAAAGCTATGTCCGCGCCCTCCTTCGCTTCATCGATGTGTATTTCGAAAATGACAGGGTACCTGAGGTCTGCATCAGACATACGAGTCCTTGACGATATCTCTGAACATCTGATAGGTATGCAGGAACACATGCAGGAACTCGTATGCGGCTGCGATGGGGCTGAGGACTTCAGGCCTACCTTATACGAGTATCAGCCTCTTTTCCTACTTTCGATATATAATGCAGGGATCCATGTGCGGCGGCAGTAGCGAGTTCGTGTAGTAGCACTTGCCCAGTGTCATCTCCTATCCCAAAGTTAGTTGGCGTTACTATGCTTATATGCACAGCCCAGCGCCTAAAGAGCGCTTCATACCACCGAAAGCAGACGTGTGCTTGCTTAGCGAGCCGCTGCCACACGTGACTTGGGTTGCTCTTCTATATTCTCCCAAAACAAGTTAGTAAAACCATGCAAGCGAATGTCGTCTACAAGAACTGCCAAGGTTCGTGCCGAGGACGAGAGAGTATGAATCGTAGGGTGACATATCACCAACGCGCGAAATGATTACATCATTAGAGCAAATAGTATATGCATTTGTCCCTTCTCATGCTTCGCAAGCCATGATGATTTCCTTCACGCGATCCACAACAATCCCCTGCACTCCAAATTCTCTCTGCAGCCTCACGCATTCAGGATCGTTGTTCTTCGCTCCGTAAGTCGCAATTCCCAACCCCCTTACTTTGGCCAAATGAGCGAGTCGTGGACAAGCTGCAAGAGGCGTCGATTCAAGGATTATGCCATCTAGTCCCCATGCCGAAGCGAAATGCAGTGCGGATTGAAGAGATACTGTGCGGAAATCTGGTCTCGGCGCACGAGCATCGTTAAGGAAGTAGATGGGATACGGCACCTTTTTGAGAGCGAGGACGATGCAAATATCCGGGCTAAAACTAGAGAGCAGGATTTCGCGGGCGGAGAATCGAGAAGGAAGGTTTGTCAGGGTTGCGAGGATTGCATCGAGATATGAGTGCAAGGAGAGCCAGTGGGGAGATGTTTGCCAGTCGACGGTCTCGTCGAGCGTGGGGTATTCTGAAGAATTGATTAGATTGAGCCGCGTGACTACAAGAAGGGTTGAAAAAACGGACTTAGCTCAATGTGGAAGGGATACTTGTGTCCAGACCTGTACAAGCCTGTTCGAGTGATAGAAAGGGCGCTTGAATGAAATCGCCGCGGGTGTTGGGCTTGAATCCTACGATACGTCCTTCGGTCGTTCCAAGGATACGGTCTCGACGCTGCTGCATTTGGAAAGTCTCAGGGGATTTTCTCGGGATAGGGAGCGTGCTCGCCTGCGTGGATTGTGTCGTTGGTACGAATGGTTCACGCTTTGAAACTTCATATACTGTCAGCTAGTCACTCATATCTTTCCACGAAAGCGGCCACCAGCTTCAACTAACCTGATCGTAGGTTAGAGTGTGTACGGGAGCATCAGTGCCGGTCTCGCTGACGAGGAAGTCGTGATAGATCACAGGTACGAGATCTTTGGTAACTTGAACATCAAACTCCACGAACGCAGCTCCAGCCTGCACAGCTGCCTTTGCGGATTCGATGGTGTTCTCTCCGAGCTGCAGAAATCGCCATTCAGGTCTATTCTGTCCGAGCCCTGTGTTCCGAGTCAGCTTGAAGGTACCCGCCTGCTAGCAAAAGTGAGACTAGCCTCTATGCCCACCAATGCCATTGCCAAAATCGAATGGCTTCCTGGGACTCGTTCTCGCCATCGTAGGAGCATCTTTCACTACTAGTAGGGTATACGTGAAGATAGCCAACAGTTGTCTTGCTTCTTGGCACGTATTGGGATTTTCTTCGTCTCGCCAATGGTCTCAAGCACAGGTGTTGTCGTGACTCTATCAGGTACTTCAATAAGTACACACCCTGAGCCCACCAGAACTTTGCTGTTGCCATGAGATCTGAAGAGCTTGACTGCCAGTACTGTATGCTTCAAAGCAGTGTCGATACCGTACACACAAGGTTTGTTGCTCAATCTTCTATCACGGGCAGATTGATGACATAGGGTTCGCACCTGGCTTCGGAAACGGAAATTTCCAGGGACAGTAGGCCGACATCGTTTAACAGGGCGGGACTGGTGTATTCCACTGGCGCATGATGTGATGTTGAGTACGGTGACCCAATGTTCACAATGATGGAGGTCGAAGTGGGTCCAGATGTTCTAGTTGTGGCAGAGACTTTGACATTCGATGCATTTGAATCCTTCGAGCAGTTCTTCCCCAACAAAGGGATCCCTGATAGCGTATCGGCGATGCGTCGATCTTTTTACTCGCCGCTTGAACCAACCTCGTCACCTCGTGGTGGCCGCGGTAAGATGCGTGTTCAGCGATGGTCCAACCAAAAGATCTCTCGAGTCCGGATCAGCACCTGCGCCGAGGAGGAACTGCACCAAAGTGGAATGTCCATTAATGCTCGCATAGCAAACGGTGTTCGATTAGTGATAGGCTCATAGGTATTAGGATGCGCACCGAGCTTGATGATAGAGCGAACCGAATCTTCATCACCAATCGCAGCAGCGTGTATCAGTCGATCCTCAAGTGATATATTGTGCGGAGCCGGCTTCTCAGCGGTGATGGATGAGCTACAATAGTCGTTGATACGCGATTGTGGCTCAAAGATTGACGTAATGTTCAGAAGTAGTAGGCTTCTGGATATGGCTCTACGCAGCACTGCGACGGTGTCGAGGATAGCTGTTGGAGTCATCGTTGGGAACGGAGCCATGTGAGAAGTTGAAGCATGTCTCAACTTGCTCCCGGCGTCCAACAGGCCAGCGCGTTGAGAGAAGTTCGAGGCCAAAACTGTCTGGCGTTGCAGAACAAGTGGATCTTGTAGCGTGAGCTTGACACGGTCGAGCTTGTCGAGAAGACGTAGAAAAGCAGCTGTATTCATGGCTCCAAAGTGATGTAGCTCGATGATCTTTGTTTTCAACTCGAGCTGTTCTTGGTCGGCTTTAGGGCGTAAACCGTGGGTGTAGGCATCGTTGACCAAGTCTGTGTCGAGCTCTCTGTAGAACTCGGTGACCAGCCAAAGATCATCTTGCAGAGCGGTAATAAGTGCTGTCTAGGGTCAAAAGGTTGTTTGTTGACCGCTTGGACATTGCAGACCACATACTTCAATGTTCACATGGCGATGTTCATCCGGCGCCTTGTTCGTCAAGGCCTTGATAAGTGCCTTAGAACGGTCGTACTTCACGAAGCGTGCAGCCAAGCAGGGTTTTGTTGTTCGCGGAAGTGACGGCCGAACTTCATCACTGTGCCGAGTTGGAGGGAGTGGTGAAATCGAACGAGCTGCAGCACGCTAACCTAGGTAGCCAGCTCGATCAGGCGACATACATCAAGTGTCATGGCATGCATGGTTACCCCATAGCCCGCAAAACATCGTCTATCGCCTATCTGCATGCCCAGAGTCGAGGCAAGGAGCGAAGTCAAGCCCATGTGTGGCTCGTAAGTGCTTCGCTATCGGGTTTCACCAATCAAACCACACGGCCTATCACAGACCAGGAAGCGAGATTGCGCAGGTGTGGTGCCCTGCGCTGCATCGGGGACTGTGAGGCGATTGAGTCGTTGGCACATGACGGACTGGTGGAGTTGTGAAGGATAACAGACATGTAGATCTCGCCATCGTCCCAAACTCTCGTCCCTGCCAAGGATCCGTTATCTATCACCGCTACCAGCCACGCTGTGGCTGCGTAACGTGCAGCACGTTTGCCAACCATGTCGTGCGAGCAAATTCGTGCCTGGGAAAGTATGTACCGCCATACTGATCATAATCACTTTGAACTCTGAAACCTTTTGTAGCTCGATGGAGCAGGCTTTACCCAAAAACATCCAGGATTATGTTGAGCAAAACGCATCAACAAAGCACATACGACCATAGGTCAGTGAAAACTGGGCATCCCGTCCGCTCTGCCATACATAAGCACTGAACCGGGCGACTAGTACTAGAGTGGGTGACCATCTGGGAATCCCGCCTGTTGTATGTCTTTGTTTTGCTCCAACCCACATCGAAATTGCCCAACAGGTTCCGCTACGCAAAAGCGACAAGAGTAAAATCTTTTTGACCTTCATTAAGACCTCGGCCTTTGATTTACAAATGGACGTGGGAGCAACGTGCATTGTAGGAGTGGCCGACAAACATGGTCCTAGGCATCAATGTACAATCGGTATCCGTCGAACACAAACATACAGTCGTCACTCAAAAGTCTGCGCACAACATCTCAACGGCAACTATCCTTCTGAGTAGACGAGAGCTACAGGTAGGACTACACTATTACCCAGGAAATACTCAAGTGTTTCCTATCATCTCTACGAATGTAATACCAGATTTCGAACCCAGATCTGCTGATACTTGCATAATAACGACGTTGAAGTGTCCGCAGATTTATGAGCTAGAACTGTAGCTCACATGAAGCTCTGATCCTCCTCCCACTTTGGCTCTGCAAGTTGCACACCGTCCCACCACTTCCTGACGAACTCCTTGACACTGACCGGCCTAACATCCGGGAACGCCTGATTCAACTCATCGCCCACAAGTCCATCTCCCTTCACCAAAGCCACCCTCACCTGGTTATAAAACCTTTTCCCTCAACCTCCTCGCCACCTTCTCCATATCCTCCACACTATTCTCCCTAACCAAGAATTTTCTCCGCTGCACCTCCTCCAACACCTCAACCATCTCCCTCCAATCCATAACATCGCCTCTCATCCCCAACTCCTCAGGCCAAGTCTCCATCTCCAAAGCCCTCTCCACGAACCTTGCCACGTCTCTGGTGTCAGTAAACGCAACCTTGTCCCTGCCGTCACCTGGCAAATCCGCTGTCCCGGCCTTCACATTGACAATAAAATTCCACGGCCGCAAGCCCGCAAGAGCTTCTTCCTCACCACTCGCCGCTCCTTCTTTAGCCAACCACAGTCACCCCCTTGGGCGTTCCAGTGCCCAGCAAGCCCATAAACATCCCGCACGAGAAGCGAGTATACTCCATTCCGCTAGCCACCACAGCGTTCCAGACTTCTGCCTTGCCAGCATAAAGATCGAAATCATAGCCTCCGCCTCTGAGAGCGAATTCAGAGGGTGCAAAGCGCTTGACGCCCGCTTCTTGGGCTGCGGCGACGAGCGCAAGCTGGCTTGCGCGGAGAGCGGTTGCAGAACCGCCAATGAGATGACGGTGTGCACGCCTTGCAAGGCTTGGACTAGGGAGTCGCGGGAGTCGTAGTTGACCTCACGGACGTGGTGCCGCGGGCTGCCCAGGCTGGTTGAGGGATCGAGAGAGGATGATGAAGGTGTGTTTGTCGTTTGCTGGAGAGAGACGAGGTGGCGAAGGACGGTGAGGCCGAGGCCTGACATTGCTCCGGGAGGGCGATGAGGACCATTGTTGCAAATTGATGATTGGATTTCGTGTATCGTAGTTGTAGCAAACGCTAGAGACTCCAGAGATACAGGTGCGTTGTATGCTGGAATTTATCGATCGATGATCCTGGAGGAAAGAAGAGTAAGAGAGAGCTTGATCCTAGCTTCAATGATGCAGAATCTGGACTATCGACGAGGTAAGCCTTTCAAGATCTTATGGAAGACAATGACGAATATGAAGCAGAAAAAGACGACAGAATCACCATTCTTATACCATCCGTCAGACCTACTCTTCCAAGAACTAAATTACCAATCGCGCAGCGCCAGCGCCAGCTTTCACGATCTCCTACTCAACCAGGAAGGCGATAAATCCTATCACCGTGAAGCTGCGAGCCAAGAATGGGCCCAGATCAAGAAAACATGCGTCTTTGCTCGTGTTTGGAGAGAGGAAGCGGAGGATATATCAATCCCCTCTGAGCAAGTTTCCCAGCTCGTGCGCTAATTGGCCGACCGCGCATTACTAACCATTCTCGAGCCCACTCCTCAAGCACAGTCAGACATTGGGCGTGCGTGATGCCGCTAACCAGAAAAGAAAAGCAGCTGAAGTATTTACATTGCCAACTTCGGCGCAGAGAACGAGAAACGCGTAAGAGGTATTGCTTGGGTGTGTGTTGATCAAATGCTGGTTTTCAGCTTTGCATTAAAGTCTCTCGAGACTGGAACACCTAGAAATCAGACCAGACGGACTGATATATCTCTGCTGGACAGACGGCAAAGAGGTATGAGCTTTGTTATGAAACATGCGACTGTGAGATGGCAGAGAGGCAAGATTCACAAAAGAGAGGATCAGAAACTCCCATGCGTTTCCATTGTTCAGATAATAGAGATAACAAGAAAAAGGACACATGAACGCCGAAATGTCTAATATAATGGAAACAAGAAACGCCAATTCCCCATATCCCCAGTTTCCGTCGGGTGGATTTTACCCGGTTGTCCGTTATGTCCGTTTGGTTGCTCGCGCTGAGCCCAGTAGTTGAAAATTTCCATACACACACAAGAAGAATGAACAAGAAAAGAAATGTTTGTTGAGTTGACGTGATAAGGAAAGGAGGCGAGCTAGCTCATCACACGTTGATCTTCCTGGCAGAATTGTCAAGTCTTGCAAGCAGGACGTTCATGTCGAGAGAGTCGTTGGTGAAAGCGGAAGAGGCAGCGGCAGAAGTAGAGCAGGAGGCGAGTAGGTCAGCAGGGTCGGGACCGACGGGCATGCTGGTGATAGGGAAAGCGTTGACACTCTGGTAGTTGAAGTTCATGGGTTGCTGAAGGCCGTTGAGGTTGAGCTTGCTGAAGTCGTTCTCCGGAATCATAGCGAGACCAACACGCTCACTGCCTTGCTGCTGCTGCTGTTGCTGCTGAGGGGTGGCGGGTTGAGTCTGCTGCTGAGGGATCTGGAGTTGAGAGGCAAAACCAGGCTTCACGTCTTCTTGGGTTGCCTGAGGTTGAAGTTGCACGGGTGCTTGCTGCTGCTGTTGAGGTTGCTGAGGAGCGGGTGTGGATTGAGCAGCCGCCTTCTGCTGGAGCTGGCTGATATCAAGAGCTGACGGGTTGGCACTGATGTCGTTGATGAAAGGTGTGAAAGCTGGGTGGCGAAGAAGGGTCTCAAGGAGACCACGGTAGCGCTCGTTCTCTTGCAGGATACGGGTGTTCTCGCTGCGCAAGTTTGTGGCTTCCTGAGTCTTGAGAGCAATTTCACCTTCAAGCTGGCCAATGTATTCTGGAAATTGTTAGCTTGATGCACGTGTAATAAAGAAAATAAATAACAGAACATACCCTTTCTTCTTGAACGGAAAGCACGAGCAGAAACTTTGTTTCTGAGTTGACGACGTTCCTTGCTTGAGAGCTTCTTGCCCTCCTCGGATGCGAGCAGGCGCTCATCTTCGTCCATTTCCTCTTCATCCTTCCTCATTCTTGCGATCTGAGGAAGAAGGTTGTCGGGAGATCCAGAATCACCATCAGAGGCAGTGCTGTTGTTGCGCATCTGGTTGAGCAGGCGTGAGATGGACTCCTCGACGTGCGGCTCGGTGACGTGTGAAGGGCGCTTGCTGTTGCCATGGCTTTGCTGCTGAGAAGACGAGGCTTGGCTCTGGCTTTGGGCTGCATTGGCGGCTTGGCGGTACTGCTGTTGTTGAGCCTGCAGTCTCATCTGGCGCTGCTGCATGGCCTGAGTCTGAGCAGCCTTTTGCATGGCAACCTGCTGAGCCTGCTGAGAGTGCATTCCTGGGTAGAGACGACCAGAGTTACTTGGGACTTCTTGGCCACTCAGAGTAGTAGGGTTGACAAAGTTGTTGGAAGCGCCATCGGTAGGGAAAAACATGGGTGGCGGCATGGCAGCCTGCTGGGGCTGGTTGAAGTCCATGCCCATGTCGGCGTCCATGTCGAGGCCAGAAGACCAGCCGTTGCCGAAGCCACCGTCCATGTTCATGTCGATACCAGAGTTGAAGCCATCGATCATCTGAGGCTGCATAGGCATGTTGTGGATGCTTCCGAGAGGGAGGCCGACCTGCTGCTTGTACTGGTTGTAGTCGTGGCTAGGTCCATTGAAGTGCTGGCGCTCCTCGGGCTGGTCGAAGGGCGAGAGTGCGTTCCAGTCCTGGCCGGCAGGGGTGGCATCGGGTCGTGATGACGAAGGGTTGATGGGCGAGGGCTGGGTGCCGCCCTGGTTGAAGTCGAAGAAGGTGTCCATGTCGAATTCGGTCTTGAGTACAGGCCTGCTACCCATTGAGTTGTATGAGGCGAGCGACTATGTGACGTAGGAGTGGAAGGTGCAAAGTGCGAATGCCTTGGTGGGCGGTCGCAAAGGCGAGAGGGCGGATGCGACGGGAGTCGATGCGTGCGAGGCCGCGAGTCGGGTCGAGGATGCTATGCGGTGTCCTTGGGTGGAGAGTCGGTGAAGTGCTGGTCTCGTGCAGATTCCAGGGTGGTTATCCGATGAATAGCGAACGACAGATGCAGTGGGTGTGTTTCGAGGGAGTTGGTGGTGCTGGAGTGTGCAGAGAGGACTGGTGTGGGTTACTTGGAGATAGACTGGAGGCAGCGAGATGCGGAGAGGCGACGACGGGCTCCTGCGTAGCCGGCGGCCACTGCTGCTGCACACACACCCGCTGCGGTCTGTGCCAAGCAGGGGGCGCAGCAGACTTCGTTCGACTGCCCTCAGCTGCTCTTGAAACGCCCGGCGCCCAACACCCGCCAATCGCTGTGTCTCTGTCGGCAGCTCGGGCTTTTCGCTCGCCGTTAGCCTCTGCCAGAGTGGAAACACGTGACGTCGATGGTCGTGCTGCTGCCGCCATCCCCGGCTCCAATCCTGCTGCCCACTCCACTGGTATGTGTCTCACGCTGCATAAGAGGGGTCGAACCGTCTTTGTTTGTTGTTCTAGTGATACGCGCAAAGAAATTCTGGTGCTGAACCATCGCTGCCAGCCTCAAAACGCACTCTCCCATCTTTCGAGGCGCACTCCCAATCACTCCCTATCACAGCCTGTGCTATTCCTGTCAGACCCTATCTCTGCCCTGAGCAAGTATCGCTCGCCGTTTTCCGCTGGCCAAAACTCACAGTGCCGGTGCCAGTTGCGGTCCGCGCGGGCACGCCGGTTGGGTGTATCGTAATTTGCTGCCTCACAGCCTCAGATTTCGGTGTGAACTCGGTCTCTTCAACGCAAACTCCCTAACCAAGGAGACCATCTCCAACGTGCTGGCATGGGAAGAGAATATTGCCGGTTAGGGCATGGTCGTCAATGCGGTGCCTGGCAGTTCTGGCCAGAACCTGCGCCTGCTGCGGCATTGCGATTACGAAGTTTTGCCAGTCTCATCACGTGTTTTGGGTCTTCATGAAATCCTAGACGATTGACCAAGCTTTTCGCTCGAACGCAAGGTCTCGCAAGGAGGCAGGGATGCTATCGCGCAAAGACGCTCTCCCTGAAACGAGAATGCTGGTCAACATCTCTGACCAGCGATCGTCATAGGTCTCGGGATTGCTGTCTCATTCGCTGCCTTCACACTTCTCGATGTTTGAGAAATTTGCGATTCCCTGCAAGCTGCGTTCCAGAACATATTGGCAAGAATTGAGACTTGATGATCGTTATAGGGCGCATCAGGCTTCTGTCGATCGATTGCATGTTGTATGCCTCACATATGGTATAAAATGATGTATGGCAGCGGTATTCCAAGATTGTGCAGACATCCACACCGTGTCATGGCAACCGTGCAACTCCTCAGCCGCATGCTAAACTGCTAAAGCATCTTACAATAATCCATGACTTCGCGTCATCGTCTACAGCGGTGACAGCACAGTAAGATACTAGATGCTGGTCGGGCATCGGTCTCTTCGGACAACGACCTGCATCCCCGCCATCTCACATCTGCGGCCGGCCTCACGCTGCTAGCCGCCTTACACTTGGCTCAAAGCTGTTTCTATCTTGGTATGATCTCACCATTCTGTACCTCTTCTTTCCGATCTTGTCTTTGTTACCTTCTAGTCCGGCTCTTCACACTAGACAACACCATTATTCTCTAGCTCTGAACGCATGCCAGCCTTACGCGGCCGCTTGACCTCAAGCTGTTAGTAAGACGCCACGCTCTCCAGCTTTTTTCCAAGTTTATCGCACCTTGCTTCCCAGCCTGGCTGCGTACGTATACGTGACCGCGTCTGCCGCTGCTTCCGGTCCTGTGCTCGGAAGATACCTGGCCAGCCCTAGATCACTTTCTACGAGCTACCCAAGTTCGACAGAGTTGCCCTAAGAAGAAAACACCGCACGACCTGCTGAACCCAGGTTAAAACAAATGCAAATGGCATCAGCCTTGTGAGGAGAAAAAGGTTTATCGCATCGCCCGACTTCCGACGCGTCCAAAGATCTAGACCTTGCTGCCATGTGTGTATTTGCGCCGCTGATGTTCATCTTGCATGGGACATGAACCTAGGATCGCGTTTCAAAAGTGTTGATGCGTTCGGCGACAGGTACTCAGCCACACGAGAGACAAGTCGTTCAAAAGCAAGCCCTACATGCGCATGAATCTACATGGCAGTAGCGACTTCAAGCCGACCTTACTCCAGCACGCCGCAGTCGTCGCCGTTTTGCGAATCGGTATGTACGCTGCGGTGGTACGTATGCCCTGTCAAATAGCCTCAGCCACCGCAGATGTCTGCGCGGTACTTTCAGTAGCGTGGGTTGCTATTCTTGGTTCGCCAGCGAATCTTGCATTCGCTGGGAGGACTCGTATGCACCGAGGCACCGCAGCTACTGCCAGTCTGCGAATGACCATTGTGCGTGATTTGCGGAGCTTGGGGATCTTGCAGCAGCTGACTTGAGATCGCTCGGTTCTTCCTGCCATTGATGGGGGGATTGTTGAAGGGCTGGAGTTGCGATGTCAGCATGTCAAGTTCCAGCTCACAAGTCTATGCATGATCCTGAGTGTTTGAATGCTTATCCCAGCCATTATAGCTCTTGAGTCGGCTCGGTCTACCACTGAGATGATGTTGAGGATGAGTTGTTTCGCTGATGGATGATATGCCTCTACGCTCCGGCACGTATCTATAGATACTATAGCGCCCAGAGAGAGGATGTGCATGAAATCATGAGGAGCAGCTGTGGGTAAGATCGCGGTAGTAGAAAATCGCCCACGCACACGGTCGTTGAAGTGTATTTGGTACGGAGGCTGACTTTAGTGATACTGTATTTCAGAGCCTTCCAGGTGTGCTTCTCTGCCCCCAGGGCGCGGGTTTATTCGGCTGCAGCAAATTAGAGGCATATCGGTACGATGGATATCTCAGTGGAAACAAGTTAATACAAGCTTGGATATTCGTTACAGGGCCCCAAAGCAAAACGAACGCGCTGACTGTCTGAGAATTCATCGTTGATTACGCCCCCCAGTTCCATGCTACTCGAAAATCATCCAAGACCTATCGATAGTTAATATTCGTGTGACACGCTTGATACCAATCTGTCTACTTACCTATTTGCGTTGAGGGGTTGCTTTTGCTTTCTTGGTCGATTTCTTCTTCTTGCTGGTAGGTGTCGTCTTCTTGCTGGCAGGCGTCGTCTTCTTGCTGGTAGGCGTCGACTTCTTTTTGCGTCCCGGCGTCTTCGGTGGACTCTTGGTGATGTTGTTGAGGGCATTATCTAGCTATAGGAATGCTATAATATAATATCGCGAAGACCTTTAAGTCTATTCTAAAGACTTCCTTTAAGCGAACGAATAAAAGATCTTAGGCGTTTAGGTCGTTTATATCCTAAGAATGTGCTATCGCGTCTCGTATTGCAAGTGTCGCCGAAATGTCAATAGCGATAAGTGGTCGTTTTTCCTCCGTATCTGTCATATCTCGAAGGATTAGACTTGTATGCTTAAATATGTGGTTGCGCGGAATCCTTTTTGTTGGAGATTGAGACTTCCGCTTACGCTTCGGTGCTTAGCTGGCTAAGACGACAAGACTTCTAACAGTCCGAATAGCATCTTGCTCCGTATGTTCTTCCCGGAACTTCTTGTTTTCGTGTATGCGTCGAAGCTCTCTTTCACAATGTTTCCGCAATGCGTAGCATGGTATACTCATTTGGAATGATTACCTCGGCTGTGACTTGCTCGCCTGAATAGTCACAACTGAAGACGCCAGGATGCTCTCTCATGATCCAAGCAGCAACGTCACCCATGATCTCGTCCACCTCAAGAGAGCGATCCTTGCGGAGGTGCCATAAGAGCTTCACATCTCCCGTGCTGGCCCACTTGTCCTTCGAGCCGGCCTGAGAGAGTACGTCCTGCTCATGAGTCCCGCCATCTTGCTGCAGACTCCGTCAATCCTGTGTTTGATTGATGCACGATTTGGCAGTCTCATGCTTCAGTAGATAGTGTGAGTATCATTTATTTGGCATTCGATGGTTGTTGTCGTCGTTTGTTATCGGCGTTCGCGTTCAATGATGAATCGAGCGAGTATGGAGTTTACAAGGCAAAACATATTTATAGGCACCTAGTTGAAGGGAGTGTATAGTATTACAAGCATCTGAGAATGCATCTCAGGTGCTCTCGTTACGTCTGGGAGTGCAGGCCATCGGTGGTGATGATGGGGCGCGGATGAAGCTTTTGATCGCAAATTTTGTGCTATTATAATGCCCAAGGTCCGCCCCAACTCCCACAAATCATGCCTAAACGGCCTGGATTTGCCCTCTTAGTTTAACGGTTAGAACAGAGGTCTCATATGCATCAATGACTTCAGCAAAGCTGTAGATATCCTCAGATATGAGTTCGATTCTCATAGAAGGCACAGATCTTCTTTTTATCATTTCTTGCCCCCACAGACTTTATTCCTGGAGTCAGATGATGATTCCTACTTGTGTCTATGCCTGATGCCAATTCCCAATTGCTTCTGGGAGGATACTGGCCTTGGCGCGGTCGTAGAACGATGGTGGGCCTCGGTTCAATTCTCAAGCCCCGCCCTTTTGATTCGTCTCGACTTTTGGATCGTTGCGCCTGTGAAATGGTAAAATCGATATAATCATCCGTTGCTAGACTTCTTGGTTACAGTCTTATCCTAGTGTATCTGTGCGCATGCTGTACAAAGTGATACGTTGCATGACATCAGGGCAGCAGCAACGATCAGACAGCGAACTCCAATCTCACAGCAAGGCAGATCGATGCATTTGCCTTGCCCGCGATGCGCAAGCGTCATTCTTCAATTGATTGACATCGTTCGCGGCAACACCGTCATGGGCTTCCATCAAATGTAACGTCAGTATTGATAGTCTGCAACGTCTCCGCCACATCCGCGGCCTGGAGTTCTGTGCTGTCCCTTCCATCCGACAATGAATGGTCATGGTCAGTGATCGGCGTTCGACCTTGCGAACCAGGCGTATGCCCCTCGCTGACAAATATTGATACCATGGCTTCTACCCCTCTATATATCCCGAGCTGTGTCATTCGGCGATACCCATTGGCATACAGGATGCAAGAATGCCTGGAAATTGAGGCAGGGTTGGAAATCCAATGCTTATCATCATCATCACAGCTGACGTCTGGATCATCGACTAAGCATTGCCTTCGATTAATGTATAAGTATCGAAACCATATCTCTTTGCAACTAACTTTCTTCATCATCACAATTGAGTAGTCGAAAATCACAAAGGCTAGTCAATCTATCTTGCCATTTCAGAACACATCACTTCTTCACCTCTACAATCACCATGAGCACAACCCACATCCCACTGCCCTCCGAGGGTGTCTCAGGTGGCCGAGATAGCAAAGAAGCCACAGCAACATGTTTCTGTGGCACTGTCCAGATTCTTTTCGTATGTAATAACACATTAGCCAGATTGCCAACATTCAAGCTGACCCAAACCTCGCCCGCAGCCACTCACAGCTCCTGGCTTCGTGGACTCTTTCGTCTGCAATTGCTACGACTGCAGGAAAATCACCGCCTCGATGTTCGCCTCCAACTTCGTCGTCAAAGAATCCGAGACCAAACACGTTCGCGGCCGCGAAAAGCTCACCAAGTTTGCGCAAAACAAGACCGTCGAGAGCGGTAACACGATGGAGAACAACTTCTGCTCTGTCTGTGGAACGCTCATGTACAGAATTTCGGGTTTCCCGGGTATGCTGATCACCAGGATTGGCACTGTGGATGACTATGACCTACACGAGACTGTGCTGAAGCCGAAGGTGGAGATCTTTGCTAAGAAGCGGGTCTGTTGGCTTGCTGGAGCGGAGGGTGTGAAGCAGCATGAAGATGCGGGTCCTTATGCTGCGCCTGAGAAGAAGGAGGGGAAGATTTGAGGGCATTTGGAAAGTTGATGTCTTACCTCCTAAGTACCTAAGGTGTAGCATCTTCATAACGATCAGTTGGATTTGTATGGTCTGAACGCAAAAGCACGTGGGTGACGTTTTTCAAGAACTTTGCTGATCAAATGTGAAACGAAGACTGCATGTAGACTTCACGGGGTGAGGCATAGCTCAAGTGATAAGGTATGAGCAATACAGCTCGACCGCATGATCATCTCCTATGAGTTGCTGGCTTGCAGGTTTGCACAATCCATTTGTATACAGTACTTTTACAATGTCAACCTCGCCGTCGACGATTCTATCGTTCATTCATACACCAATCCAATGACCTTCCTGTTAATCTTGCGCGGTGGCCTATAGTGCTTGTAACCGCAAGCCAATGTGCCGGTACTCCTTGCGGTTGAACCGTTGGTTGTACCATTGGCTTGCGAGTTACCCGGCTTAGATTGAGAACCACCCATCTGAGCAAGCTGATCTTCAAGCTTTGCCAGTCTCTTCTCCAAGTCAGCATTCTCGCGCTGCTTCTTCTGGAGAGCTCCATCTGGACCTGTTCCGTTCTGGCCTTGCGAAGCATTCTTGCCTGCAGATGGTTTCTGTCCTTCGACTTCTTTCTGGCGCTGCTCAAGATCCTTCTTCGCCTGCACAGCATCATGTTGAGCTGACGATTTTTTGTCCTCAAACGACTTTGTTCGCTGCTTGAACCATTCTAATTTGGCTGAGAAATCGGCCTTGTTCTTGCCAAAGCTGGCACGCTCGGCGGCAAACTTTTGCTCGTTGGACTTGAGATCGTCGAGTTTGCGTTGAATATCGGCCTCCTGGTCTGCTTGTGTCTTGTCACCATCGCCATCAGGCTTGTCGGCTCCACCTGCGTTGCCATTCGATGGCTTGTCCTGCTCTTCCTTCTTAGCGACCTCAGCTTCACGAGCCTGGAGCTCCTGCAGCTTCTTCTCGTAGCTCTCGGCGCGATCCTTCTCTTCCTTTGCCAGAGCCTCCTGGCGCTCTTGCAGTTCCTTCAAAGTCTTGTCAAGCTCAGCGGACCGATCGTTGTCCTTCTGGGTCAACGTCGCTTCGCGATCTTCCAGCGCCTTGAGCTTTGAGTCAAAGTCTGCTTTAGAGGCACCTCCGCTAGAAGAACTCGAATATGCCGGGTTGAAGCTCGCCGAAGTGTTGAAAAGATACCACGATGTATGGCGCTCGTTGTTTTGCTTCCAAAGGTCAGTATTGAACTCCAATGATAGCTTACACAGGTACTTACCTCCCACTTGTACATGTGGACCTTGGTGCCTGCAGCACCTTTTCGTACAGTGTTTCCAGAGTGGTGGTTCAGAAAGACATCAGGAAAGTCGACGGGACCAATGCGACATGCACCTGGCGGCGAAACATCATCGTCCGAGATCTTCCACCATTGCTTGTCGCCTGTGCCGACTTTGCCCCAGCTCTTCCCTTCGAAGCAATGCAAGTATTTGCCATTGGCAACGCATTTTAGGGCAATGGTGTTAGGCTCATCTCCATGCTCGATGGTCCATTTCTGCTCATCGCCACGGTCGCCTTTGTTCTCAACAACAACGCCTGACGGCCGGCCATTTTCTTGGTGGGCTAATACATGGCCATTGGATACGCTTGCGAGGTAGAATGTCTTGGAGCTGTCCGTGCTATAAGATTCCGAGTGGGATGTGAAAGAAGGCTGCGAAAGCGACTTGAAAGATGGGAATCCTTCGAAAGACAATGGGCCACCCGAAGAAGATGACGAAGAGGTACAGCTGGTCCGAGTCTGCCCATCAGGACCGCTGCTGAAATTCTGCGACCAGTTATTCGAATCCATTATCGTGGTACAGAACGGCTGAAGATTCCAGATTGTAGTAAGACCGTTCAGACTCGAAACGAACCACGGGTATGGAAAGTGCTTTGAGCTCTCACAGACCGAGCCATATGCATGATGACCGCACCGCTCCCTACGCGGGCTGCGGGAGAGTTTCTGCAATTGCCCAAACCGAGCTATAGGCGGCAGAGGGCATCTCGATCAGTCTGCTCCTCTTTACAGGGGTGCTATATCTCCACGTCTAGCGAATGAGTGCTCAATCGGTTGAGTAGGCTCAGCGCTTCTTGTGGGGTACAGCACGCGAAGATCTGTCGCCTCATCCAAGGGGCTGGGATGATTGACAGCTAGGATATTATTACTGTCGTTTACTACTGGCGATTGTTCGACAATCAAGCTTGCAGACAAGACGTTCATCCTGGAGAGAGCTCTAAAGGCTTCAAGAATCACTCGTCGTCACGAATCGTGCGGCCTCCAGAGATCAGCTTCGGGTCCGATTTGTTCCTCCTTCTGGCACGCCAAACGATGACGCAAAGGTAGATCGGTGGATTCAATGTTGCTAGTGCAGCCCGGCACAGATGACGATCTCGTAGCTCATTCTCTTGGAGAGCCTTATGCAGATCAACATAGCCCTGGATGTGCTACCTGCGTAATATTAACGACAAGGGTAACAACTATTGCCAGCGGAGTGTTATCGTTCTGAAGTCGAGACAATATATTGATAATAATGTCGTCTTCTCGGACTAATTGCTACTTGCACTGATCGCTTGTAGGAAATTTGAGAAGCGGTCCAACTTGTCCAAAAATCATGCACTGTTCGACTTGCGCTGTCAACTTCTCTACCAAAACGAGAGAACAACAGCAAAAGGAAAGGTCTTACCCGGAATCGAACCGGGGTTGCCCGGAATATCACATTCATCGTCTCTGAGAGACGACGGTAATCAGAACCGGAAGTGATAACCGCTACACTATAAAACCGTGTTGTGTGTATCTACGAGATCTAGTAAAACTATAGTCATTATCATTTGGGCAAGACGAAAGCTGCAAATCGTCTAGGGACAGTCCCGACGAGGAATAGCTAATCTCCTTGAGATGACTGTGATGAGATCATGAAAAATCTGTTGACAGTAGCATATTCGGTAGTCGATTCGATGGTGTCAGAAGTTTACATACAAACAAGACAGCGACAACTCCTTCAAGACGCTCCCCTTCACGATCAACCTCCGCACCCCTGACGATGATGAGCGCTTCCAATTCGACGACTACACCGTGCAACTTCAGTGCAGAGATTGCAATGATCATCCCTAGGGCGGGAGCATCAGCTATCCCAAAGGTGGCGAAGTCTGCAATTCTGACTTCCTGTCAATACCACTAGAGCAGACTCAACAGACCGTAAAATGCGAGGAAAGGGGACGATAAGTCAGGCTATCGATAGAATATCAGAACAACATAAGCTAATCGGACGCTGTCATCCGTCACCCCTAACACTGGTTCCGATACGCAGCATCATATCTCTACCGTTTTTCTTACGCGGTTGACTTTACACTCTAACAACGTCCTAAGATGCCCCTAGTTGAACATGGACCGCAGACTACTATTCAATACGATTGACCGTAATGCCATTCCCACAGTCTACGTGTAGTTACTGCAGAACACACATGCATGCAAGCATTCTATGGTCAAGAACACATGCACTGAATTGAGAATTGAATGCAAAACAATGTATGGGTAAGTAGGGTTAGTATCTAATATGACAACAATGTTCTTTGTGCTTCAAGAACTTGGACATATACATGTGTTGTAGTCTTCGGCGCATTGTAGATCCAATAGATATGATCCTCAATGCATATTCGGAAAACGAAGGTCAGACTTGGAGCCTGTGTAGTGACCAGCGCGTCGTCAGGTTAATCAGACCAACGAGTGCAGAGTCAACATCTGCATATGTATGCATGTGTGGACAGAAACGACCTCAGCTCGACAGCTCGGATGTGCCATATCGACTAAATCATTGGCACAGAAAGCTTCAGACAAGCGTCATAACTGTCTGTACGTCGCGGAAACCTAACCGAGGCAGGACGATAGAGGACGAGTGCATGGGTAGACCGAAAGAAGAGCGACGGCGAGGAACCATGGACAGCCTCTAAAACCCATTGAGATTTCAGTTCATCTCTCGCAGAAAACCCTCGAGGCGGAGATGCTCTAGACTTTGATAAGCGGTACATAGTAAACAAGATGATGAAAATTCCAGACAACCCAGTGTCACCGTTCCTTGCGCCCAATACCAAAGCAACTTTTTCGCACCTTGGGGAATCTTCCCAGAAAAACAAGTGCCATCCCCAGAAAACGGCCTTTCATCCAATCCTCAACTACCATGCAAAAGCGCACGCTAAAGCATCCGGTTCCAGACAGAGGAGGTCGTTTGCTCGTTTCCCGAAACGCCGATTGAACGCCTCGCCAAATGCGATGTGGTGATATTTACAGAGATGTCCTTATGTGTCGTTGGTCCCTCCTCTTCCTCGTCCCGCGTTGCGCCACTATTGGCTACGCGCTGTCTGATAGTGACCCGCTGACATATTGTCATGCCTCGGCGGTAAGCCAACTAAAGCGTCGTTTGCCGAAAGACCATGGTGACCGTGCTTCGACACATAGCCTCTGACCGGTACATAATGTCTTGCCGCTTTGCCTGGGGAGTGTTTCCGTTGATGCGTCCCCAGTTGGTGTGGCTCCGAGGCGCATTACTGGGAGCGGGCTGTTCTCGCATATCGAGCTCATCCAGTCGTCGAATTTATGCCCTCACCTTTCCGTTCCTACCATTCATCAACCCGTTGCGTCCATCGCCAAAGCTCGTTCTCTTGTTTGCGCCACTGTCCTCGTCCGAATCCTCGGCAAGATCGCCCAGATTATTCGCTTCAATATCGTAGCTGTGCATCATGTGTTCACCAGAAGTTGCGCGACTGCCCTTGGACTGCACGACCGGGCTGCGCATTCCCCAGGAATTGCTGCGCCTATGGCCCTCACACCGCTTCGGCGGCTTTGCATGCTCAAACGGGTCTGCAGTCCAGTGAGGCCATCTGTAGGGATGCCGTCGACTTCGCTATAGCGGCCACGAGCTTCGTCTCCACTCCCGCTTGTGATGCCGAGCTTGCTGCCATTGGGATCCTCGCGGGACAAGTTGAGAAGGTAGACACCGGCAAAGATTGTAAGGAAGCCACAAGAAGGGAGATGGTGTTGCTTGCGTCGACTGTGTTGAAACCTTGGAACAGGATGAAAGAAGCGATGAGGGTGAATGTTGTGAATGTGACATAGTAGAGCGGGTTGACACTGTGAAGATGTAAGCATTTACGCATATGAAGGTGCCGAGGCATGGTGTTTCTTACATGTTAGTAGAAAATTGGCTGAGAGCTTTGTTGAAGTAGTTCATCTGTGTAAGGATGCAGACGACCACCACAATCGCAAAGACGTAAGTACTCGGGTGTGAGAATTGGTTGTTGCCGGCCAAAGTAAGCTTAAGCGCAATGCCGAAGCCCTTGATGGCCATGATCGAGATGCTGCCGACGGTAGAGCAGATAGAAAGATACACCATCGGGTTGCGCTTTCCGTATACTGGCGAAATTCTGTAGATCATCACAGCCGCAAAGACGGTGACGAGGAAGCAATAAATCATAAATGCTGCAAAGTGGTCAGTGACAGTCCGGTGCTGCATGCACGCGCATTTCAAGTAATGTTTGTAACCCACCTGGTTGCAAAGCGTGGTCTAAAAGCGCATCAATGTTCTCCAGAGGCTCATCTGGCGGAGCATGCAGAACGATGACCACACTTCCGATCAGACAGATCGCACATCCCACACGTCCCAATATTCCAAGCTGTTCTCCCAAGAAATAGCTTCCCAAAACTGCACCAATAAGCACACTGAGTGCGCCTAGAGGCGTGACCAGGATTGCAGGCGCAAAAGCGTAGGCGCTGAAGTTGCAAATCTCGCCGATGACCATGGTCACAATGCCTAGCCACCATATAGGGTTCTTGAGGTATGTGAAGCCATCGCCTTCGAAGCCATGGTGTTCTGCGGCAGCGTTGAGCCCTTTCTTGGTGATAACAAAGCTGGCGCCGATGCCGATTGTTGAGCACACGGCCAGAAGGAGGCCGATGTATTTATCCTCCATGTTTGTGGTTTGTATGGTATTTGTGCTGAGATTCAGCTATAGGAGCGGATACAGGCCAAGTCTTAGCTGGGTCGTGTTCAAGTGCGAGTTTCGTGGTGAGCGGCCGGCGCTATTGAGGACTTATCATAATCGGAGGATGTAAACGGCTGGGGAGGTGTCGGTTGTGAAGCTGCGTCGGCAGAAAGGCAGAGTCGCAGTACTCGCAAGAAGTCAGTCGACAGCGAAAGGAGATATGCGCGCGCACGAGAGAGAGTGTCGAGAGTGTTGAGCAGGTGCACAGTGGTCTGAGACGTGGTCGCGACAGGCCAGGGATGGACAAGGTTGGACAGGCTGCGCTTATCCTCCGCCGCTCGAACGTCGGTTGCGTGGCTTTGTGGAGCTTAGCGGGCGAGCTTCAACCACGCCTGGGGATTGCAGGCCAGCCCCAACTCTTCAATCAATGTGTTGATAATGGATTGATTGCTATGGATATATGCCTGCACTACAGCGTGCAACATACGAAAAGACTACATGTCGAAAGGTCTTCTTTCTGACCCGACAAATTCACTTGTATTCACCCAAGTCAAACCGCCGCTATTGTTGCTCCCCGATCACCCTCGGTCACCAAAGGGACACGGCTTTACCCGAATCAGCAGAACGAGGCGCGCGTCCAGGAATAGACGGCCTGATCTGCAGGTACGAAGGTGAAAGAGTTCGCCGCCAACTTTACTCAAATCGAGCCCTCCTGAGCGTGTCGACTCCTCGTGTTGCCTGCAGCCATAGTATGCTGAGAGAATCTAGCATGTACTCTACACGAATCCAATGCAGTCGCCATTCGCCGCCGCAGTACTATTTATTGACCTCGACGCCGTTGCTGGCTCGCCGTTGAGCCGAAGCCAACGCGTTCCGCCAGCTCGATCGTCCGTTTCACGCGACTCTTTCGTGCAATTTTTCAGGACGCGGTGCAGGTCACATGTCATGTTTCGAATGCTTTACGTTCCATCTCGTCCGATCTGTCCGGTTTCGCGAAGTGGAAGTTGTTGAATCTGGCTGCGACGAATGAGTCAAGCGCACGACCGTGGCAAAGACTTCGTTCAGTACTTCTTGAAATCTCCAGACTAGTTCTAGGCAAATCGGAGGCGACTTGCACGCTGCTCCGGGCAAATCTGCAAAAGCTATACACGTGTCACGGTTTAGCAGCATGCATGCAATGGTCCGCAGTGATGAACCTGGCCGGTCCGAGGGAACGCATCCGTAATCAGATACCGAGTGTTCGCATAGATTGGTGCGAATTGAACATGCATAAACTCGACAAAACCGAGCAGCCCTGCTACACGAGCATCGCAAACTCCTAATCAGATATCTCGTGATATGGGTGGTGGGGTGCGGACAGGGGAGGGTCAATGAATAGCAGAGCCCTGAAAGCGGACACCTGGCTGAACAGGTGCAAGAGCGTCATCTCAAGAAAGTCCAACGCTCCCCAAAGCTCTCAGCCCACGGTAAGAAGCCACATTGCAACATCGTCGCCGCCACCAACTCTGAAACGGCTTGTGACTGTGTCGCTCACGGTACCAAAACCTCTTCTCTTTCCATTTTGCATCCTCTCTTTCCCAGTCGTGACTCTTTTGCGACATTCAATGCTGCATTAATCTGAACTCGAAGCCTTCAGCGAAGCGCTACACCGCCAGCCATCTGGCACATATACACACACAACACACATCACAATGGCCCAACCAGGCCGACAAAGGGCATCATCGCCCTGGAATATGATCCTTGCATTCCTGTTTTTCTTCACATCATCCGCCTCTGCCGCCGTGCTTGGCCTCGACTTCGGCACACTCAACCTCAAAGCAACCCTCGTCAAGCCTGGAATTCCACTCGAAATCGTCTTAACAAAAGACTCAAAACGTAAGGAGGCTGCCGCCGTAGCTTTCAAGCCTTCCCGCGACTCGTCCAACAAGGTTATCGCCGAACTAGGAACATACCCTGAAAGGGCATATGGCGGTGATGCGCTTGCGCTCCAGGGCAGGATGCCCGGCGAGGTCTTCCCTAACCTGAAGCCTCTGCTTGGTCTGACTTGGAGTGGAGAGCAGAGCGAGACTGTGAACGAATACTCAGGCCGATACCCTGCTGTGCAGGTCGAGCAGGATGGAAAGCTGGGTACAACACTATTCAGGAGCAGCGCATTCAACGAGGCTGAAGAGCCATGGAGCGTCGAGGAGCTACTCGCGATGGAGTTTGGAAACATTAGGGGCAACGCGGAGGGCATGGCCGGCAACCTTGTCGAGGACGCAGTCGTGACTGTTCCCGCTTTCTACACCGCCGACGAAAAGAGAGCCATCGAGAAGGCCGCTGAATTGGCAGGCCTGAATGTCATGGCTTTGATTTCGGACGGCCTGGCGGTTGGTTTGGACTACGCAAAGAGCAGGACGTTCCCCACGGTCAACGATGGAGGCAAGCCTGAGCAGCACATTGTATTCGACATGGGCGCCGGCTCTACTACCGCAACTGTCCTCAGATTCCAGTCTAGGAAAGTCAAGGATGTTGGCAAGTACAACAAGACCGTTCAAGAAGTCGCTGTATTGGGAACTGGATGGGACAGGACGCTCGGTGGAGACAACCTCAACCAGCTTATCGTGGACGACTACATTCGCAAGTTCGTGACTAAGCCTGTCATGAAGAGCCGTGGTATTCAAATCGAGGACGTTAGCAAGAACGGACGTCTGTTGGGCAGAGTATGGAAAGACGCCGAGAAGGCCAGGCACGTTTTGAGCGCCAACTCCGAGGCCAACAGCTTCTTCGAGGAGCTGCTGCCCGAGATCGACTTCAAGACCAAGCTTACCCGCGCTGACTTCGAGGCTCTTGCTTCTGAGTACGCAGACCGTGTTGCTGGACCTCTTAAGGATGCTCTGGCTGCCGCGAAGTTGACTATGGCGGATATTGACAGCGTCATTCTCCATGGTGGAGCTGTCCGCACACCTTTCGTCCAGCGTAAGCTTGAGGAGTTTGTCGGCAAGTCCGAGAAGCTCCGCAGCAACGTCAACGCTGATGAGAGCGCTGTCTTTGGCGCAGCTTTCAAGGCAGCTGGTCTGTCGCCCAGCTTCAAGGTCAAGGAGATTCGCGATTCTGATGTTGCTGGCTACCCAGCCGGTATCACTTTCCTCGATGGCAGCAAAGACAGGAGACAAGGACTCTTCACCGCAACCAGCCCCATTGGAAACAACGCGAGCACAAAGCAAGTCAACTTCAAGAACAAGGAGGACTTTGACTTCGGTATCTACCAGCAGGTCAGCGATGTGGATCGCGCTATTTCTAAGGTTCAAACTACCAACTTGACTGCCTCTGTGACTGCTCTCAAGGAGCGTTTCGGCTGTGAGAAGGAAGATGTCAACGTCAAATTCAGCATCAGGCTCAGCGCCGTTGATGGCATCCCCGAGGTCGTTTCTGGCAGCGCCAGCTGTGAGACCGACCAAGCTGCCAAGGGTGGTAGCGTCGGAGACAGTGTCAAGGGCTGGCTTGGATTCGGCAAGAAGAACGACCAGGATTCTCTTGAGGGCGAAGATGGTACGGAGACTACAGAGCAGGTTGACGCTAGTACCTCTTCCTCCTCGGCCTCTTCCGCCTCAGCATCTTCATCTGCGGTCCCTGAAAAGCCGAAGAAGCGCATTGAGACTATCAACGTCGCTTTCACCACTACCCCTGAAGGCCTTCCTCAATCTTCGCCCGAAGAACTCAAGCGTATGCGTGAGCGCCTTACCGCTTTTGATCGCAGCGATAAAGCCCGCTACGCCCGTGAGGAGGCGCTCAACGTGCTCGAGGCTTTCACTTACTATGTTCGCGACTTCCTTGACAATTCCGACTACAGCCCTGTCAGCACGTCTACTCAGCGTGATGCCATCGCTAAGCTACTGAGCGAGACCAAGGAATGGATGGAGGAGCCTAAGGAGGTCGCCAAGGCAACCGAAAAGGTCTTCAAGGAGCGCCTGAGCGCTCTCAAGAAGCTCGTGGAGCCCATCAAGCAGCGCCTGACCGAGAGTGGAGGCAGGGATGACAAGGTGGCTCAGTTGAAGGAGTCCCTGGGAAGAACCAACGAACTCATGGACAGTGTTCGCGAGCAGGTGAAGAAGGCCGAAGAAGAAGCTTCTAAGAGCGCATCTTCCGTTGCCGCCTCGGTAACCGCTTCCACTGATACCGACGACCTGGACGACGACGAAGCCACTCCGACATCTTCGTCCAAATCGACTCCCACACCCTCCGTCTTCTCACCCTACACTAACGAAGACCTCACCTCCCTCAGCAAACTCCACTCGGAAGTCTCCGCCTGGCTGGAAGAGAAGACCACCGCCCAGAACAAGCTCTCCGCCCACGAAGACCCCGTTCTCACCATCAAAGACCTCGAAGCCAAAGCTTCCAAGCTCAGCGACGCCATGCTCGAGCTGATCCGCAAGAAGATCAACCAGCCCAAGCCTTCGTCGAGCAGCAGCAAGAAGGCCAAGAGCAAGACTAGCAAGACCAAGAAGGGCAAGAAGGCTTCGTCTGCTACTGCTTCCTCTGCTGACGAGGCCGAGACTGATGCGCCTGAGGCTGAGCAGAGCGGACCCAAGATTGTCAGGATGGACACCGGTGAGGATGGCGAGGTGCCTAGTGAGGAGGAAATCTTGAGGAGGGTCAGAGAGGCTATGGGAGACAAGCAGGAGGGACACGATGAGTTGTAAGAATCTCGTCTTGCTTGTCTTGCTTACTTGCATTCGGGCTGGGTCGAGACTTTCTCTTTCTTATTGTCATAGATGAACGAATCTCTTCCGAGAAAAGCCGCGAAGATATTTGTAGCCTGTATATCAATTGATGGCGAACTCTTGAACATTCATTTTGCTTTCACATTCTTACTCTGGGCAGATTGTGAGCATGACAAATGTTCTCTCACGCCGCTGCTCTTCCTGGACTTTTCGATATGTCTTTTTGGTCAAGGGAACCAGACTGTCACAGCTCACACGCACATTGTCACCCAGGGACTGTACACTCAAATAACGACACGAGTACCCCTCCGTACGGAAGAATACCATTTCTATCTCATCGAGCTCGAGCGAGAGTAGTCGATAATGTAAGCGAAAGCAGCTCAATCTCCGGACACTCGTCGAAGCCGAACAGCGAAGCTCATGTGCCGGCCTGCTGCGGAAATCACTGCCACAGTGCTGCTACCAGCGATTCGAGTTGGGTCTGACGACTGGACCCAAGGAGATGTTCCAACATTCTCGCAATATACCCTGCGATTGGTGACTCCTCCGGAAGTCTCGTTTCCCACCTTTAGCATACGTCTCCACCTTGCACCACAGTCAAACACCTCTACCCTCAATTTAACATGGCCGCCAACGAACAAACATGTTACGGAAGGGCCGACAAGCCGGTGTGGCATAGCTATAACCTTTCCCAGCAGTAGTAGATAGTGACCTAATCAAGCTTATCACCACAATCACCACAATCATCCCAATTGGTAGCTGAGATCAACCAGTGGGTCAATTCCCGCACCACCCTCGCCCTCCCACCCACCCATCATCTTCCGCACCATTCTGCGCGTCGACAGGACTGCTACAACTGGCGACAGACACCCATGACCACCAGGTCGACCACTACCAACCCCACCACCCCACCGAACGACGTGAGAGCACGACGAACGCGTTGCGCCCAGTTTTGCTCTTGTATCGTCGCCGATGCTCGCATCAACACACGCACGCACACCATCTGAAACTCAACAACATGTCAGTCGCAGCGCATCACAACCCGCCGTCCATTCTTCGGCATAGTGTATGACAGGACAGGTAGTAGCACAGTCACAGATCTTCCGAGTGAAGAGATCGAAGCCGTATCGCCACTCAACGTGACCTTGGCTCATCCATCAGGCAACGTTAGCTGCTTCTGCGTTGCCTAGTGTATCTTCTCTTCTAATCTCCTGCCATCTCGACTGGGTCTAGGCGGATTTTGAGAGCCGATGGAGCGGGTCGCAGATTGCTGTCGATGTCGAGGACTTGCATTAAACTCGATATGGAAGATTCGTCGCGCTTGAAGCATACAAAGCGGACTGGGCGTCTTTCTCGTAAGAGTGAGTCACTCCCGCGAAGAGAGAAATGATTGCCACAAGGTGGATGTCTTGCACTTAGCAAGTTCGGATCGGAGGGTTCTTCAACTGCAAATTATAGAATTTTAATGATCGATGATCAAGCGAGAGCTAGAGACCAAGTGTGATTACCAGGGCGGGGTGATCATTCATTGACGAAGCAGCACATGTCAGTGAGCCTGACATTCTCGTTCGCTCGATAGACTAGAGAGAGCTATATCTCTTTATTTGGACGGGAGACGAGATACAGCTCACGCTAATTAGTGGTCAAGTCTTGCACCGGTAAGGTAAACCTATGTGATAAAATCCCCCAATCATCTTTAATAACAGGCGTATCAGCCGGGCGCCTAATTTCCAAGAAACAACCATTGATCAATTACATCCGCACCTGATCGTGATAACAAATACTTGTTCTGCTTCTGCAGTGGCGATACGATAGCAACCCCAAGGAAGACCTGGCATGGATTTGTGGAGTCGGTCGGCCGGTTGAGGGACACAGGAAAGTGAATATCTGCCATTCGATAAGTCTGGGTTGAGAGACAGAATGGTCCGGGTGGATACATAGAGTGCCAAAGTCAACACCGAACGCCGACGGAGAAAAGTACTTACTTTGGGCACTGTGAAAGTTCCTAGCGAATCCAGCAAGAAGTCTAGTTCAACCATGCAATCTACCCGCACACTAGAGTCATCTGCCTCTCTTGTGTCCCGTCCTCATCGAGGAATGGACAAAATAGCCACCTCCCTTCAACTTTGCACTTCCGAATTTAAGCCCGGATTCGCCAGCTATGATGGACGTCAATACTCGTTGATGTGCGGTGTGCACAAGACAGCTCGATTTGATGTAATGTGAGTACATGTACCCATGTCAAGTATGCTGTTGCCTTCAAATATGGAGCTTTCACGTCCAGCGTTCTATCTTGAGAATCGTTTGAGTTAGCTGAGCATTCCAAGTGCGACAATGCTGCTATCGGTAGGTTTGAAAAGATCGCGTCTAGCGTTCTATACTGAGATATCGTTGATGTTTGGCTGAGCATCCTGAGTGCGATGATGCTGCTGCTGGTCGCTATGAATAAAAGATATCTATGCTCGGCACTGAGATGTCAAAACAAAACCCAAGACACTGCAGTTGGTAGTAGACTACTGCCAGCGGCTGTGTATGTGAGTTGGACTCTGCTTTCCATGGAGAAACAACCAGTCCTACCTGAACATACGAGCGATCGATGAGCTCGTATCAGTAGCAGTAGTACTTGACCCGACAATGATTTCCTCTGAGAATCGTATAGCACTGAGCTCAGGTTTGAGCCGATGCTTTCGACTGTAGACGCGAATACAGCCGTTTCTGCCTTGGAGAGATCTAAAGCATCCCTTTCTTTTTTGTGCTGGTACCATCTGCCATCTAGTTGACATCACCTGTTTCTACCGTTGAGATAGGCAAAGCGTTACGAGAGCCATCATACTGGTTTCATCGAATACAGACCTGATCCCAGCACTGTCCACCATTGAGCGACGTCAAGCGCTCAGACAATCTTAGTGCTAATGCCATTAGCTCTAGATGTAGTATTGATCATATATGCCAACGAGAGTCGCAAGGTACTACGCTGGCTGTGGTGCTAGTACTATTGCTCATAGATATGACTGCAGTCATGTCTACCATCGATATAGGCAAGTCACTCCGCCAGCTACTGTGCTCATACCATGGACTGTAGATTTGTTAGTAGCTACCCTGACCATTGAGACATGCAAAGAATCTCGCTAGCTCTTGTGGTAATACAATCGACCATAGGTGAGAACTTCGATATATGTACCGTTGAGAAATGGAAAGTAGTTTTCTGGGTTTTATGCCAATACGATCGATTGAAGACGTGAATTTCGATACACCTACCATTGGGAGACAGAAAGTACTCTACTGGATTTCTGCCAATACAACCAGTCATATTTGTCATAGTAGACATACTCGATATCGAGACGAGCGAAGTGCCCTGCTCGTTGTTTACTAATACTGTCGTTGACAGTCTTGACCTCAATTATGCTTACCACTGAAATTCTAGTAAAGGCTTGTGGGCATCGTAGTACCGGAGAGGCCATTACTGTCACAGGTAAGCATCGTTTCCATTATGTAGACCACAGAAATAACAGGTAGGTCTCCGAAGGATCATACTAAATGTCACACTACTACAATTGCTTGTAGAGATTGCAAAGGTATGTCACTGAGACATGGTTGTAATTAATTTGACATTAGCTGCAGCATGAGAGAGGTCTCTAGGCGTCCTCTCCAAGTCATCTGCACCACTATTGCCTTCTGTCTTCTTTTCATTCATCACTCACACTCTCATGTTCGGCATCACTCTCGTTGCCGCCGACACTCTCCTCACTCTGCACATCTCCTTGCGCATCTCCTTGCGCATCTCCCTGTGCATCTCCCTGCACACCTCCCTGCACACCTCCCTGCACACCTCCGATACCGCCAGCACCCCTCATCTCCCTGGAGTTCTGTTGCTGCTTCCAACCACGGCCCTTTCTCGGCTTCAAGCCCTGGTACTCGGCGTACTCCTTCCGCAGACGATCGATCAGGGATTGAATCCCTGAGTCGTTGCGTCTGCGGTGAGTGAGAAGCGCGCCGGTTGAACTCCCTGGCGATGTCCTCCAGCGCTCGGCAGGCCTGACCGTCAGCTTCCTGCACGAGGCCCATGACCCACTCCAGCTCGGCCTGGGTATAGTCCTCGCGCTTCTCTGGGCGCTTCCTCTCCCAGATTCCAGCACGCTGATACGACTGCTCGCGGTGCTTGTTGAGGTCCGACACCTTCTTAGTGTCGTCCCAGTCCATGGTGTCAGCACGAAGCCACTTCTTCCAGCCGCGCGCGCCGTACACCCAGAGCTTATGCTCTTCTCTCTCGCCGGGCCAGACGCGAGAGCGGTCGATGGTGACCCAGCTACCACGGCTCCAACAGGTAGCATACTCGGCGTGGTCGCCGCCAGTCTGGTCGTAGATCCCGCCACGTACGCCACCGTTGTTGGTGGGGTCCTGATGTTGACGGGCGTCGGCGATAGCACCAGGAGCAGTGCGGCTGGCTAACTGAGAAGAGTCGTCGCCGGAGAGGGAAGCAGCAGGGGATGTCCTACGAATTCTCCGACGAGGCGGGCCGGCCTCTTCTTCCTCATTCTCAGGAGGAGCGTCGAGAACGGGATCGTCACCCGGGTCATCGTCTTGCTCGTTAGGAGCCCAGACAATGTCGATCATGTCTGTTAGGTCCTCGCGGCCATCCTGAACGAACAGTTGGCCCAGGCGGCGAATCTGGCTGGCTGTTGGGTATGCTGGCAGCCCATGGCTGCCGCCAAAGTTGGTCGCAGCAAAGCCACGATTGGAGGTAGGGCCATCGTTGGCGAGAAAGCGCCAGGCACCAGGACCAGTGGGATCGTTGATGGGGTTACGTAGATGCTCGTCCGGGTAGTATACCACGATGGGTCCAGCGTTGTGGCCCGTTCCTACTGCGAGCTCTCCATTTCTGCGAGCGAGAATGACCGCATACGGGTCGGGTTCGCCCTGGTGGTTGATGTAGCCCCTGATACGGGCCTGACGACTGTCTTCCTCTGTGAGGAACCCCATGCGACCTTGACCAGGAGGCTGCTCCATCGGGTTGATGATCGCATGTTGCTCGATTGCAGCTTGAACCAAGGCATCTCGTGCCTGGGATGGGATGGTGTACAGGTGTGGTCCTGTAACTTCCCTATGATAGGAAGAAAGCACAGGCTGGCCATCGTCGAATGTCTCCCATGCCACATCGGTCTCTGCGTGATCGGGAACACCAGTGGGGACCGGATCGACCATCGAACGAAGCTGGATGTTACCGCCAGACATCACATATATGCGATACAGGAACCCAATGATGCTCAACGCTGGGTAGTGACGCATGAGACCGGCGCGTGCTCCTTCGGTCTGTAGTTCAAGTCTGTAGATCCCATTCTGGGGCCTCTGTGGCCAGGAGGGTGTAGCACTGTACGTGAGGTTGAGGTAGCTGTTACGAGGCACCACTGCGTAGTGCGGCGAAGGAGAGTTGAACATGCCAAGTCTCCTTGCCTCCTCGCCATCAGTCATCATGGAAAGATGACCTGGGCGTAGGAAGTATGTGGGCAGCCCATAGTACTCCAGATAATCTGTGTACCAGCGCTCAGAGTACGGCAGCGGGTTGTTCTGATCGATGTGGCGACTCGTGCGGAACCATGTACCATCTGCACGCTGGACAGCTTCCATGTCGGGTGGTGTGAGAAGAGGAGCTTCGTACATACGACCGTCTGAGGCACGCCATCTGAATCGGAAGCCTTCCGGTCTGACACTGAGTTCAGCCAGGTCGCGGCGTAATTGCCAAGCACGACGGTATTCGTTGAGGTCCTCTGGGCCGTCTACGGCGCTGTTGTCTAAAAATTGTCAGCAACCAGCCTGCGACCAGCCACGGTGCTGATACATACAGTTGAGAGCGTCGTAGAGGTTGTCGAACGTAAGACGAGCATCGAGCTCGCCACGCACACGTGGAGTAACTTTCTCTGGAAGATACATGTATCGTTATTGCCTGGTTAGGGTTTGAGTCGCTCCAAGATTACGACATACCTTCTTCGGTACCGCGCTTACGCTTCGGTGCCATGTTGCGAAGGAAGAGCTGGAGATCTTGCCTTACTTTGGTTGCAGTGATAGCTTACGAAAGCCCTCTTGTCGTCGTCGTCGTCGTCGTCGTCGTGCACACTGTTGGTCGTGCCTTTGTCGTCGCTTGCCAATGCCGTTGCCCACACTGCCACAATGCTTGTCGCCGTTGCCAAACTTGCCCGACCGCTTTTACCTCTCGCTGCCTTCACGTCTACGGGACTCACCTTGGTTTTAATTCCAGATATGGTAGCCTTGGACGCTTCGTTCGTTGCAGAGAGGGATTGTGGATGATGTATGAAGTTTTCAATAGGTGTAGGTGTGAAAGAAAGGTTGTGGTTTCATTGACTGTGTTTGTGGTCGCGCGACAACTGAAGATAACACGTTCATCAAAGGGGCAATGCACAGGAAGATTGCTGATCGACCAATGGCATCCGTGCCTGGTGAGATGCAGTGAATGGACATAGCTCCAAGCTATGGTAGTCACAGGGTACTGTAAATAGAGCGATCGGCCAGAGCTGGTGTTTGCCATACTCTAACTTATCACGTTTCACTTTTACAGCATCGCCTGGTTAGTGAAGTCGAACCATTGGTATGACATTTCTAGTATTGCAGCCATTGTAATCTGAAGATTGTTCCACAAGCCCACATGGTAGAGGTAGTATATTGCGACATTGTTGTCCATGTGTTGTGAATATTGCTCTTTGGAAGTCGGTCCAAGGAACTGAAACAAGAACAAAGAGCTCAGGCGGGCGAGACAAACACAAGCACAGATCCACATGCAGTGCTAGAGTCGCAAACTTCAAGACATGCAGGGTACCATGATGCTTGGTTCTATTGTGTATGTCTTGTGCTCCGCAAGAACGATTAGCACGGATTACTCCAAAGTAAGCGCACGGAAAACCACAATCCAGGCAAAAGTTCCGTATGAGAAATCTCGCTGAACAAAAAACCTGGAGCCATCAAGGCTGCTTTTGACGGTGTAGGTCCCATAGTAATCACGCTGATAAACCGTATATTGGCGTTATCCGTAAGCGGCAATCAGTGTAGGATCAGTGACTGGTTCGGGCATTCGTGATACCAACAGGACTTGCACCACATTTCTTCTGTTGCATTCAAACATCGATAATGTATCATGTATGTACAGATAATGACATGGCGTGCGTAAGATGGTGGTTGTTCAAAAGAGAAGGTGAGGTTAGATGAGGTGAAGTGGAAACTGCAATCGCCAAGCATCAGCCAGCATCCAATCAACTTCATCAGCCACACAAGGAGCCTTGCCTCAATCTTAGTCCCAATAATTAGCCCAAACAGACCACTATACTAATCATGAGGGTTCGAGCATTAACCAAGTAGTGGCAGATCTCGCAATAGGGCATCTTTGGGGCAAGAAAGAAACGCCGGTAGATGCATTGTCATCAAGCTTTGGCAGTCTTACCATACACGTATACACTGCCGCCACTGTCAAAATCTCCGCCATCGTGTTTCGCTAAGGCTAGGTCGATGACAGGACCCGAGATTGAAGTTGCATTTGGTAAGGCGCAATTGTCGATCTCGTATCGTTGTTGATCGAAGATCGATCCCTTCAAAATGCCTACCTCCCTACCATTGAGCATCATGGGGCTTCCAAGGTCGAGAATGCCTCAACCCAAGAACTTAATTGTATATATACTGTTGTTGCAGAATGGAAAGCTGCGGAATAAGCACGATGCTACCGGAAATGCCCCGTTGATTCATTCTGGAAATGCACACAGCATCGCACTCCATTTTATATGATTTTTGGGCGCGCGTCTGCGTGTAGTTTTCTAATGACCTGTCAAGTCCAATTCAACAATTTTGAGGGCTTCAAATTGTATACTTCATCTTACGTTCCAACTAGAAGGTCGGTCTGCTTGTTTCGCATCAATAGCCTGACGATACAGGTAGATGCACGCATTGCAACAGCTCTTTAACTTTCGACGAAAGTTATGCGACGTAACACTGGTCTCATAGGATCTCAAATTCACCGCTCTAGGGGATGAAAACGCGCGCGCTGCAAGCCCAATAGCAAGCCCGCAAGACGTGCGCCATTCACGGGTATGGGATATACAATGATCGCATCGCGGCAACCTGCCCCTTCTTCGCCCCGAAGACTCCCGAACGCGCCTCACTATTCGCAAAACCATGGGCTTGACGACATCGAACCTGATGCTTGAGCTTAATCTTCAAACATATCGAAGTACATCCCTACAACGCAACTCGGCCATGGAGTCCAAGCAATCCACGAAACAATTGAAAGACTCAGTAGGAACCATGTCGATTCAACAAGAAGGAGCCTCGACGAGCGAAGCCCGTACCAAGTCGTTACTGGATGTTCCGGACGAGATCCTCAGACAGATCCTCAACCATGTAGGTGATCATCAACAAATCTTTTGAGGACAATTAGGAACTAACGCAATCAAAGATCAGTGACAAAGCCAGTGTACACCATGTGCAGCTTGCGAACAAAAGACTTTGCTCAGTCGCAACTGAAAGTCTCTACCGTCATTTCCACATCACACTTGTCCCGGACTTCAGCATGAGCGGCACTTATGAATGCTACTTGCCATTTCAAATCGACGGCCATGGGTTCATACGCGGACTCGAAGTCTCGCTGGAAGTTCATCACAATCGAGACCCCACCTGCGCATATCAGTGGCTCGACCAGCTCCTCGGACATCTGCCGCCGAACAAGCTGTTGTATTTCAGGTACGTTTCACGTCTAGCTGTTTCTTACATGCCTCTAATCAGCATTAGGTCAAACTTCAATCGCCCTCTGCCTGCCTTCGTGCTCAAAAAATTGTGGTTGGGCCAGGAAAGCCTCAAGAACATCGAGATCTTCCCCAGCTGGACCATCGACACGTTCTGTCCAAGGAACATTGCGGACTACTATCTGACCATCAAAGATTTGCTGGAATGTGCCGATTTGAAAGAACTGGAATCGATTCGCGTTATCCCAGATTGTTCAGAGACAGCTGCACTGTGCAGTGCAGTCTTGCAGAGGGGGCAGCCCGAATCAGAACCGATTTCTGCTGGATTGACGGCAAATTCAACATCCGACACAGTGGGCCAAAAGGTAAAAGCGAAAGTGATTACCACACTCGAGATTGACGGGTGCCAGTGGTGTGAGAGCCCGGGACAGGGCATGACTGAAGAGGATCAACTTGTCGAAAGCATTTTCGCCCACGTTCCGCGGGCACACCCAGGCCAAAAGGGGGCTCTGGATTTCCTGACCCTCTTCTCCTCAAGGATGTCAACCTCACGAAGAGCAGATCGACTTGGCATACTTTTTTGAGCCTTGGGAAACTGCGGCGCCTCCAGCTTCACTACTGCACGGGTATGGACGTATTCCTCATGGAGCTCACCAGCGACGATTCGGAGATCCCTGTTCTTACGTCTCTCAGCATAGCTCACGATCCTCAAGACGACGCCGACCAGGCAATCGAGGCAATCGATACATTGTTGCATTACACAGGCAATGAAATGCAGGACCTGGAACTATGCCTGCGCAGCATGCGGAACCTTCCCAAAACCTGCGGAATCACCCAGCACAGAAACAGTCTCCGTTCATTGTTCTTGGACATCAGATCAGCCCCTGATTCGTGGAACAACCCCAATCGCTTCCTTGTCTACGAGGAATCAGATCTCAGGGCTATGCTGAAACCCTGCACGGAGCTACGCGAACTCGCCCTAGGCATGCAGAATTACAGCTTCCAATATGAGCGAATTACAGACGCCGAACTCGACATCGCGCAGTACACCCAAGCCATCTTCGAATCGGCGGCTTTAGACACCCTCAACATTCTGAACCTGCCAACTGAGTACGATGGACCCCACCATCGACCGTACGCTGACCACGCGCTCGGTCGCGTTGCAAATGACATCTACAAGATACAGTATGAGAGCAATACGCGCGCTCTCGGGATCCTTGCTTTCGGTGGTTACTCCGCCACAGACGAGGCTATGCGATTCTTCATCCCGATCGAGATCGCTATCCTTCGCACGACGGGTTGGTCAGCCGCTCCGGTGCCGTTGGCAGAGCTGCAAAGGAAGGCTTGGCTAGCAAGTTCCTCGATCACGACGCATGGGATTTCGATGCGAGGCGTCGCAAGCGTTTCAACCCAACCAAGACGAGGGTCGAGATCCCTGTGGATCCAGGATTTGGTTGGTAAAACCTGCAGGAACCCTCAGAAATGAAGTACACTCAGTTCAAACGACTTGACTCTGCAAAATGGGAAGACAGCGATGTCTGGAGATTGTATTCAAGAGAGGACAGACGAATGAGCACGAAGCGAGTGTTGATGATACAATTGTGCTTTGAGATAGGAGAGGAACATAAGTTACCCAGCCGATTACTTCGATCACGTGCAGTGCCATACCTGGCCTGAGCGTGCGAATTAGTCTGAGATGTTGGCAATCCGCGTGGTTGAAGTTATAGCGAGCTGAAACTCGCCATACTTTTCGAGATGTAATATTTATACAATGCGAGTCCTCCACTCAAACATTTACAAGAAAGTCTATTGCTCGCTCTTGGCGGTGTAGTTGTCAGCCTCATACCTCTTTCCTCTGAAGCCCCAAACACCAAAGTTACCACAGCTGACATCACCAGGGTCCAAATCGTTCAGGTCCCACCTCAAACTCCTGAATCTGTTCTCGCCAGGCTCGATCAACAGATCCATCTCACCGCGCGACTCCTTCTTCACCCACTCGATGTCACGCTCCATGTCGAATTGCGTGTAGCCGGTGCAAATAATGGGCACCTTCATGTCCAAGAGCTTGGGCAGAGTCTCCTTCCACTCGGCCGAGCTTGCCGGGTGGCCTAGACCGGGGTGGAAGCACATCACAGCATCGAAGTAAGGGTCGAAGGGTCCAAAGTGCTGCGCATCGTAGAGTGTGTGGAAGTACTCCACGTAAGTGCTGATCTTCATCTGACCTCCGAGACGATCTTCGACGATGGCGCCGAAGGGGTTGGAAGGTGTGCGAGGTGGCAATGGGAACTCGGCATCACGGCCAGACATGCTTTCGGGTCCGATGAAGATCAGGTGGAAGGAAACTCGAGGGAACAAGTAGGAAAGTTGCAGCCAGATCTCACGGGGGAGAGAAGATTCGGCGCGAGCTCCAAGGATAAAGATTCGTACTGGAGGTGGGTTGGGACGAAGACCCTTGATTGTGATGTCGGCTCCGGTACGGGGAGGGTGGAGAGTATAACGGAGGGCTAGATTTGGGGTCAGCATCGTTGTTCACGGAGTATTGATACGGAAACACAAACCACTCAGTGATCTCAGGCCCTCCGAAGTAAGTCTGCCGGCTTTGGAAATGTTGTAAGGGCTCAACTCGTGAAGGATACTGCCAATCGTAATGGGATAAGTCAAAAGTCTTGTGACCTGCCTCATGGCGCGTTCGTCGTCGATGGCATTGAACTCTCTTGAGTACAGCATTGTGTCCCAGTTGGTCAAGTTGACCTGCGCTTCATCCATCGTAGCTGCAGGGTATTCGAACTCTGGGAAAAAGCGTCCCGATACAAGATCGTGATCGTCCTCGTTGATCTCCCTGAGTTGATCGCAGATCTCCAAGTGTGCCTCGTAGTCATCCGCAAAGTGTTCTTCGGAGCAGGAAACAGGAATACCGCAATCAGGGCACTCATATCGGACATGTGCAGGAGGAAGAGCGCCGGTCTTGCGCGATTCCAGATCGTTTGGCGAGCTTGGAGCACGTGTGGCCTGGTGTTCTGGGTGTGGGCAGTATGCGTTCTGCTTCATCACGGCAGCTCGTTGCCGTATGACCGGAGAGGGCGACTCGGAGAAAGAATGGAACAGGTTGTTCCGTTGCAGCATTGGTCGGACCTCATCCTGTCGTTGCTTGTCGGTTGAACGTCCTCGAGGAGTGTTGTATGGCGGCACCTCATTTGCGGGTTGGTGCAGCGAGTCTACACCTGGAGCGGCTCTTTGGCGGGCAGACTGGTGAATCTGGCGAGGTTTGGAGGATTGTGTCGAGGCGGAAGATGCGAAAGTCCGGCGGAGTGCTGCGTGCTGGGCGGTCGGACGAGCTGCAGGCAATGCGGCCGCGCGCAAGCACCGGGTGCATATGGATTTGGAGGCCATAGTGAGGCCTGTGTATAGCTCGCGCCGAGGTGTACGCTGGACTATACTGGTTGACGACGTGCAATGGATGTCTTGACGTGCCCGAAGGAGATGGCCTGCCCGCTACAAGCTCGGCCGAGTGCTTGACGAGAGAGAGTGATTGACGGCGCTGCTCCCCGCCGATGGAGCTCAGATTCGGACGCCTTCAGACCGCGCCGGCTTGAAGATCGTGTTTCGTCTACAGCTGCTTCAAGTAGCATTGTACATTATCATTCACTTGGGCGCACTAGGCGAAGGCCAGAAGAACGCGTCTGGGAACCTCACGTACAAATTCTTGAGCGCGAACGCTCCGCGCATCCGCAAGAGCGCAGCAAAAGTCACCAGGACATATCAAAGCGACACGGACATATTTGGCTGTTACTACTGGACGAACCCTTCTCGGCGCGACTTGACATTCATCCTCGACCGGAACTCGATCTCATCACAGGCATCCGCAGCCTCACAGTGTCTGCGAAGCTTCAAGGCTGCATCGCCTTGCATTTCTGTTCTCACGACATCTACGGCCGTTTCACGAACTTGGATAGCGAAACCTGCGACTACTGAGCGCATACCGTCGAGTGCAAGCTCGCGAAACCACTCCAAACAATGGCGAACACGCAAGCGACACAGGCCTTCTATTCGCTTACCCTGGAGGCTGGCTCCGCGCCAACTGCAGCCTGTCTCTGCAATGTTATTCCTGGGTTGAAGGCCACCGATCAGCAAATATTCGAGGCGCGTGGCGAGCGTGTATTTTTGCGCCGTTTAGTGAGCAATGAACAGGGAGAAGTGAAGGCGGAGACCATACTCGAACAAGATGTGTTCAGTATCATAAGAGGTGTAGGCGCATTCAAGATCCCAGGCACAAAAGAAGGTATGTCACCACCCTTGTACTGCAGCATGGCCGTATAGTGATAAAGCGTCCACGCGCAGCGCGATTTGGCAACCCACGTTTGCCACTACCAGTATAAGGGCCGCCACGCTGCTGGAGACTTGTTTTGCAAGTGGTTGGTTGGAATCAAGTCGGGGCAGTGGGTTGTCACGCGCTACCTGCAGACGATGCAAAGTGGAACATTACTGATCATTGATACAGACTTGCTCGCCATCTCTTCTGACTCGGGTAGGATGGTTATGTTGCGTTACAACGCCGAACGGAATCGCCTCGATAAAGTGCACCTGGAGACTTTCGGCAAGTCAGGTATTCGTCGCACAGTGCCCGGCCAATATCTTTCTGTGGACCCCAGAGGCCGCTGCCTCATGCTATCTTCTATCGAAAAGAACAAAGTCGTGTACATCTTCCAGCGTACCATCGACGGAGAAATCAACATTTCCAGCCCACACGAAGCCAACCAAGCCGGCCTATTATGCTACGACACATGCGCACTGGACACCGGTTGGGAACACCCGGTGTTCGCTGCCCTCGAGGTCGACTACACCCAGGTTGAGAGTGACCCTGAAACGGCCATCGCTCCCAAAACATTTGAACTACTACACTGTCGACCTTGGTCTCAACCATGTTGCTAAATCATGGAGTGGCCCTTGCGATCCGACTGCGAACAAAATCTTTACTGTTCCTGGTGGCCAAGAAGGACCTTCTGGTGTTATCATCTGTGCCGAGGGACGCTTATACTACATGCACAAGGGACAGAAGACGCCCATCAGCATCCCTATACCTCAGCGTCAAGGCGCGTTAGAGCAAGCTCGCAACCGTTACATCGTGGGTGGGTGTATGTTCTCCAACAAGAGCAAACGCACGTTCTTCCTTCTGCTCCAGACAGATGACGGCGATGTGTTCAAGCTCACCATGGACATGGAAGTTGACGATCGCGGCCGCATGACCAACAATGTCCAAGCCCTAAATTTGAGGTATTTTGACACCCTTCCTGTGGCTCGACAGATGATGCTCATCAAGAAGGGTTACCTGTATGTGGTTGCTGAGAGCGGCCCAAGCATGGTATACCATGTGGACGGACTTGCCGACGACGATGACTTTGAGCCTTGGAACAGCTTTTCATCCTCTACGCTCGCAAACCACGAAGAACCTCTTGAGCCACTTTCCTTTAAGCCACGCGAGGAACTACACAACCTTTCGTTGGCTGGCGATGTTCCTAGCTTACATCCTCTCACACGCACTGATGTTGACAACCTGACTGGAGAAGACATGCCGCAAATCTATGCAATTCAAGGCAAGGGTGACAAGTCAGTTTTCAAACCATTCGCCATGGCATGTCTGTTGAAGACATCATTTCAAGTCCTATGGGTAATGTGCCATACGACCAGATTTGGTCGATGAAGCGAGCTGTGGATGATCAATGGCATTATTATGTCCTTCTCAGCAGCTCATACACCGATCGCACTACTATACTCGGCATTGGCGATGATGTCGAGACTCTCGAAGATACCGCCTTCATCACAACCCGCGCGACTATCACTGCTGCTCAGATGGGCGACAGCTCACATGTTCAGGTGCATGCCCGCGGTGTCCGCACGATCCATGCAAGCGGTAAAGTCGATACATGGGATTCTCCTGCACACCGTACTGTCGTTGCAGGTGCTGCCAACCAGCGCCAATTGTTACTCGGCCTCAGCTCTGGTGAACTCGCGTTCTTCTTCATGGACAACAGTGGTGCACTCAATGCACTTGAGGAGTACCCAGAAATGAGTGACCGTGTCACCGCTATCGGCATCGGCGCCACACCCAGAGGTCAACAGCAAGCCAAGTATGGTGTGTTGGTTGCGAGGACAAGACCATTCGTGTGCTTCTACAGATATCGAAACTCCCCTCGAGCCTCGCAGTGTGCAAGCTCTTTCGGATGTTCCTACCAGTATCGAGGTCGTGGAAATGATCGACCCCAGTTCTGGCAGTGCGGTCAACTTCGTTCACATCGGTCTGAAGTCTGGTCTATACCTTCGCGCTATCATCGACGAAGCCACAGGCGAGCTTTCTGACGTCCGCTCCAAATTCCTCGGACACAAGCCTGTCCGCATCTTCCCTATTGAGATTGAAGGCCAGCAGTGTGTGCTATGCTGCTCGTCAAGGCCTTGGCTGGGCTTCCACCACCCGATCACCAAGCAGTACACCATGACTCCCCTAGTAACGGGAGCGTTGACAGCGGCTGCGCCGTTTATCAGCGAGCATATTTCTGGCCTCTGTGGTATCATCGAGAGCGAGCTACGGTAAGTTAAACCTTTTCTTCTCACTTCCTTATTCCGAGCCCTTTGCTGACCATTCGTTTTTGCAGCATCTTCACCGCACCAAAGCTGGGAGGTCGCTTCGTTCACGACAACGTCCCACTTGAATATACGCCGCGAAATTTCACTCGCAACCCCTGGCATGCGATGTACTACGTTATTGAGGGGGACGCCAACACACTCAGCAAGGCAACTATCAAGCAGGTATTGAGCGAAAAGACCGACGAGGAGAAGTCGGTACCCCCCAGCTTGGACTAGCAACCGCACCCTCTCACTGGGCATCATGTGTGCAAGCTGTTGACCCCGTCAACTCTGCTGTCACATCAACTCTCTATCTGGAAGACAACGAGACTGCCCTGTGTGCGCTTGCGTTCCATTCGAGTCACGCGAATGGGAAGTCTACCTCGTGGTTGGTACGGGACAAGACATGAACGTCGGCGGCAAAGCCTCAGCCTACCAAAGCCGCGGAGGAGGTTTCCTTCACGTTTACAAGCTTCACGACCAAGGCACTCGCCTCGAGTTCCTCCACAAGACACGCTTCGAGGAGCCTATTCACGCAATACTACCCTTCAAAGGCCGTCTGGCGGTGGGCGTCGGCGCCGAGCTTTTCATCTACGATATTGGCACCAACGCAATGCTACGCAAATCTCGCGGCGGCCGTGTGCCCAACAAAATCGTGACCATCAACGCTGCCGGCGATCGCCTTGTTTGTGGTGACGTCGCTGAATCGCTCACATACGTCGTCTTCAAGCCTAAAGCCAACCGCATGATTCCCTTCGTCGACGACACGATCCAACGCTGGACCACCGCATCGGCCATGGTCGATTACGAAACCGCCGTCGGCGGTGACAAATTCGGCAACTTGTGGGTGCTCCGATGCCCACCTCAAGCCTCCGAAGAAGCCGACGAGGAAGGCATGAACGGCTTCATCGTGAACGAGCGCCCATACCTCGGCGGCGCACCCTACCGTCTCGAATGCCGTGCCCATTTCTTCGTCAACGACGTCCCGACCTCCATCAAGCGCACACCACTCGTGGCAGGTGGCCAAGACGTCATCTTCTGGTCCGGCATCAGTGGCACGCTCGGTATTCTCGTTCCTTTCGTGTCGCGCGAAGACGTTGTATTCTTCCAAAGCTTGGAACAGGCTCTGCGCACCGAAGAGCCGCCTCTCACCGGCCGCGACCACCTTATGTACCGCGGCTACTACCAGCCTGTCAAGGGTGTTATTGACGGCGACTTGTGCGAGAGGTACATGTCGCTCAACTACGACGGAAAGGCGCGCATTGCTGCTGAGTTGGAGCGCGAGCCGAAGGAGGTTGAGAAGAAGGTTGTCGAGATGAGGACTAGGGTCGCGTTCTAAGCTAGATTACTTTCGTGGTCATCCGGGCCAGAGAATAGCGTTGATGATACCCACTATGAACGAAAGAGTGTGACTGCCAACTTAAGGATGGCGACTGTGCCCCATGTTGCTTGCCTCGTGTGTGTCCTGGCTCAGGCAGTCGATGTCATGGGCTAGCCACAGCTGTGCCAGTAGTACATGTCACCAAACATGGCGAGACACCGTCGACGGACAGAGAAGATCGAGCTGCGTATGTATATGTGCATGTCTATGGAGGACATGGCCATGATTCTACATCTACATCGTCATGTAATCCTCGCATCGCTGTCGCTCACAGCGTAGTCTTCTAATCATAAGCTACATCAGCCACATTCATAACCGCGTCGTCATTCACATGTCCATTGGTCTTCTCATCTCCGAGCCCAACTCCCTTTCCTGCCCTCAATGATAGCATTGAAACACCTTCCCATAGCCTCCAAATCGCCCAGCAACGTGACATGACCTCTCTCACTGCTGACCACACCACCTCTTGCGACTCTGTACTTTTCAGGCAGCATAGCCGCTTTCGCAAGCACGACTCCATCTCCGCTTGCGAAGGCTAGCGCATCATAGGCGTCCGCGTGCTTTATGCCTTCGCGTCCTGAGACTCGTGCGCCGTACACGGTTGGGATGTTGCGGCCGTAGACGACTGCGACGGGAGGGTAGACGTTGGCGTCGCTGTGGGGTTGGTGGAACGCCAGCGATTGCTTGAATCTCTTGATGGAAGCGAGCGTGCGTGTCAGGTAAGCGAGAGCTTTGTCGTGAGGAATCGTGACGGTGGTGGAAACGGAGGGAGGGAGTTCGGCGTCTTGCACAGAGCCGTTCTGGGACGCTGAGTAGTCGACATTGTTGTTCGAGACGGTTAGGCCGCTAGCGCCTTGGGTGTTAAGGTCTGAGGCATCAGGTTCGGCAGCTATTCCACCTGCTTTGGTGCCGTCTGTGGCGTCTTGTGTAAGATTGTTGGCATTTGAAGTGCCTCTGGGGCGAGTCGAGAGACTGTTCTTCCGTAGGCTTGGGAGGCTTGGTAGCGCTTTGGCCATGGAAGACACAGGGCCGCTGAAGAAGCCTGTTGGCTCGGGCGGCTTGACGAGTGGCGGGAGTGGTCTGGCAAGACATGGGGTCAAGCGGTTGTCGATCCATGTTTGCGGGTCGAAGAAGTCAACAGGGTACTCTTCGCCAGTCTCTTTATCGAAGAAGCAGCGGCCGTTCAAGGGGAGAAGGGCGAAAGATGTAGAATAGTGAAGTTGACCTGAGCGGTCAAGACACGGCTACTGAGAAGGACATCGTCGCCATTGCGGAGTGGCCCAAGAATGTTGACGCAGGTACGTGGGACTCCTGCATAGATGACGCCAGCGAAGAGGGTAGGTTGTTGATTCACCGCGTGTCTTGTGATTAGACCACCAAGCGAATGGGCGACTACTATAGCACCGCGCTTCTCTCTGGGAACGCCAGGCTGGTTGCATGGGAGTGTCTTCAAGAATTCTTGAAGCTGCTTACTGAGATAGGCCGGATCCAGACGCCAGTCGTAACCATAATCGTGGACTCGCAGCTTTCCTGATCGAGCATTCTCGCAATTTCTCAAACGCTTGAAGAGTCTCCTGGCAATATCCACCGGGCCAACGTGAGTAAGCATACCGCCTGGAATGACCTTTTCTGTAGCCTTCTCGTCGTCTCCGGGCTCAAGACCAACTTCCAAGTCGACTTTGCGTATGTTGAGACCGACTTTCACAGGAGCCCACAACTGCCGGTGTGGTGGTTGTGCTGATCGTAGAATAGAACCTCGATAACCACCCAAGATGACAAGGTCGCCCTCAAGCTGTGACAGAGCTTTGAAGAATTGTGGATGAGTGCTCTCGAACTTGCTCTCGTTGGTAGTACGCTGAGAGCCATTGCCAGTTGTTCCGTTTTGTGAGCCATTCAATTTCTCGTCTTGGGGAAGTCTCATGTCAGCAGCGCTCCTGGCACGTTCCCGCGTGCCCGTGCCTGCGGGCTTCCTTGTCACGGAAGCTGCTCGCTCGCGAACGAATTCAGGTGTAAGACTGGCCATCGAAGGCATACTGGGAAGCTTAATACTAGAGTCTGCCCAACTATCCTTGAAAGCTTTCATTCGATTGTTGATCTGAGCGGAAACATCTGCAAAACGATCATCATCTCCCAAGGAGGATGCATGGGACATTGTTCTTCTTGCAGTAAGGGAATCGTCAGAAGTCGACCTTCGGAGATGCGAATTGCGTGATCGAAGATTGGCTAGTTGGGGTTTGCTCGGTAAGTCTCCAACAGTGCCAGTGACTGCTTCTGGGTCCGGCGAGCTTTCTCGCCGGGATCGTTGGGTGTTTCTCGATAGTTCACGTCTTGATGAAGTTTCCGATGTTGAATTGGCGAGGCTTGATCGTGATGGCCATTGGAAGTTGCTAGCCAGAAAGCTTCCTGAGCGGCTAGATCTCTTACTCGGTCGTCCCTCATTGTCTGCCTCGTTTGCACCATCATGGTGTGAGCTGGAGAACGGTGCAGTCAAGGAGAAATTGGGCAAGCTGGGAAGGGCGCTTCGCCAGCCGGAAGCGTTATGATCTGAATCCGAAGAGCCTCTCCTTCTTGTGAACCGCAATCCATCTCTAAGGAATTGTTTGGCCTGGTCGGATCGTTGAAATTTACGTGGTACTGCTCGCCAAGGTGATGGAAGGCGCACGTCTGTCTTAGCAGGCGATCTCGTCATCTTTCTAGCGCTCTCTCTAGCCTCTACAGCATCTGCCTCAGCTTGGCGCCATTCAATGGGCTGTCCTGCGTCATGCGGTCTTGAAACTGGTATTGGGTCGTGTGTGTGCACAGCGTTGTCCGCCACAGGTTTTCCTTTATCTTCAAGCTCCTCCGACTCTTCTGGAACGTCCCTTTCCGCATCTTCAATGCCATCTCCAAAGAACCCTCCTGCAGCTTCGATAACAGCAGCCTTTTCTGGTGCCGGTGTTTGTGGATGTCAAGCGTGACTGCTCCGGTCCAAGGCTGACATCCAGCACTCTCCTTGCATCTTGCGTTGGAATCCTTTCGATGTCCGATAGATCTTCGCCCGAGGATGTGTTGCTGGTGTCGTAGATCAAGGAGTTGTACCCGATGTCCTTGAGAGCTCGAGGGCGCCGCTCAGGCAGAGCGATTGTGAGACCATCGTCGTCGTTCGCCATGATTGTTACCGCGTGAAGTGATTGGTGGGCATGAGTGAAGGGTGTGTCAAGTGGAGTAACGTATTGCAAGGGAAGGGAAAACACAACAATCGACCGAGCCGAAGCCACTGGCCAACTTCTTACCTGTTCCTAAATCCGTGAAACGTGCCCTGCCACGCTGAACTGCATCCTTCGCGCGTACCGCACCGTATCGCATGCGGCTGTGCGTGGTATGGCCGAGTTACCGAATTCGCCATTGGTAGCGTTTCCGGTGCATCCGGGGCTGTGTAGAAACTCCATCTTCTCCGGCATCAGCGTATCGACTTTGGCTCGCGTGGTTCGGAAGCATTGCGAGGCGCAGATTGCGGATCCTCATGTCATCATCGACATCGTCTCATTGGGCAGCTCGAGCTGTGGGCGAGACTAAAAAAAAGCACTTTCCAGACACGCGGGATGCCCGGTTCCGCTTAAGCTTGCTCTAAGCATATTCCCGATTTGTGAATTGTTATGCAAAGGCCATCCTGCACCTCATGTCTCTTGTCTCTGCATGTGGCTGTGTGGTCTCTGCTACCGTGCTCTATACGTAAACTCACTCTCAGCCTTAGATGCCCATCTCGTGATCAGACTTCGTTGTTCACTAGAGGGGCCTCGTGAGTCATGCCCCAAACACACGAACACAATGGTGCCGTTGCCTCACGTACCAGCGCCGTCCCTAACCAAACCGCTTCTGCCACTACCTCCTACTTGGAACATGGAAATGTGTTGCTTGGCCTTCGCCCTGATCCAGACAACACGCATGGTCTTCAAGCATCGATAACACGAGTAGAACGAATGCCTTCGGTATAAACCATCCTCCGGATGTGCTTCCTTGTCTACAGCTCCTAGCATGTAACTCGCACCAAGAGCCGATTCAACGTCGCCTGTCAAGTCTATCGAAATCCACTTGCGGACAAGCCACCGCTTTATGGCTGGGACCCGTAGCATAGCTCGAAACGAATTCGAACATTATACACGAGTTCCTGAATATGCTGACGAGCTCACAGCTGGTCACATTTTCGTTGTAGATACCGGAAGACTCGCGGATCCTCAAAGATACTTCTTGCTGCATGCCAGGAAGCGTCAACAGGGTTTCATTCCGGGCTCTGGCGCCTGATCGAGTAGATGGAAACCACGCCATTGCGAAATATGGGTGCGCAATATCGTTTTCTCTCGGAGAACAACGAAGCAGATGGCACTGAGCCGCACACAGTAACTAGTATGCGAGGTTATATGAGCTGCTGCGTTGCGGTGTATAGACCTCGGCGGGCTACGAGAGTAGTGAGTATGAACGTCAGAACCTATTGAAAGTGATTGCAACTGTCCTTGTGGTGCTACCATCAACACATCAATCTCACACGTTCATCAATTCAGACTTGTGATTGGCAGTCTCTCAACATTTTATCGAGAAGGTATGTGTCTTTATCGTCCCTCCGTCCCGCACGCATCACGGGCGATAGCAGCGGATATGGAGCGTCTGACATTAACCAGCCAACCCCAAACTCGCCAGACCTCACGGTCGCGTCTCTCAAACACCACACTCCACCGCGACTATGACAACTAACACGCAGCCTGTCTGAGATTTTACGCCGACTGGTTGCAATGCCGGTGCAACTTGCAGCGACTTTGGCGGAGATTGAGGAAGCATTTGCGCACGAAGGAAGCATTGACATTGAGCAGACTGGACTCATCGGCGAAGAAACCCTGACTCGCTTCGACAGCAAGCTCTGGTTCGCTGTGCGCGTCGGCGACCTTCTTCTGGAGCAGTACAGAGTCCTTGGGAAGGTGGCGAACGGAGGGAGCTCTACCATCTGGCTCGTTGAAGATGTACAGTAAGTTGGGACCTGGACCGCGCTTCGTGGACTTCGCGCATGGTATGTTCGCTGATCTTGATCTACTCATACAGCACTGCAGATCACTTGGTCTTGAAGATCTCTATCAAATCTAGTGACGAAGACGCCCGCGAACAACGAGCATTTCATCTCATCGAAGCACGCGCAAACGCCAACACCACCCATCCCGGCTTACAGTGTCTACAGCGACCTTTGCGCGACTTCATTGTGGAGAGTCCGCGAACTGGCCGTCACCACTGCTTTTTGTTGACACCGTCGGCCTGCCACGTTGAGAAAGCATGGCACGTTCTGGGAGATCTACCATTCACTCTCATCAAGGAAATACTGGTCAATACTCTTCAGGCGCTCGATTTCCTGCACACCGAGTGCTCGCTCATTCACACCGACATCAAACTCGACAACATCCTGTTCGGCTTCGCTGGCGAAGACCATATCGCAAAATATGTCCGTCAGCTAGAAATGCACCCAGAGCGAAGCAAGATTCATTACGGGAAAAACGGTGACGACGAGTACCCAATCACCAAAGCGAAGCCATTTACCATCACCAAGAATTGCTTCGCACGCCCACTTTTGAACGATCTAGGCGAGTCAGTGAAAATCCCCAGAATCAACATGGGCTACGCCACGCCTCGCACATGCAGTCCCAAAGCTTTCCGCGCGCCAGAAATCCTGCTCGGCCGGCCCTTCAACGCCACCATCGACGTCTGGATGGTAGGTTGCATGACCCTGCAAATGCTGACCGGCAAAGTCCCGATCCTGCCTTACGGCCTCAACAAGCCCTGGACCAAAGTGTATACGCTGGCACAACACCACGCGCTACTCGGGCCGCCGCCGCAAGCCTTCCTTGTGCAAAGTGCGAGCGCTCGCATTTACTGGAATGAGAGAGGAGAGTGGATCCACCCGGACCATGCCATCCCTGACATGTCACTAAAAAGCATGTTGTCATCTGTGGATAACGAGAAGGTACGCGAACTCGCCATTGACTTCGTGACGCGGTGTCTGCAATGGCTGCCCAAGGACCGCTGGTCGGCCAGGGAGCTCGCGAGGCACCCGTTCCTGGCGCCGCCAAAAGCAGTTCTGTGGAAAGCATTGGAGGAAATGGGAGAAGTAGAGAGCAAACGGGATTTGCTGCGATGGAATGGCTCCAACGATGGGACGGTTGGATACACCGGACGCTTGCTGGTCACGGATGTGAGGTGACAAGCGAAGGAATCGAAGAAAGTTCTCCCTGAAATAGAAAGGAAAAGCTGAGGGCGCAAAAAAGCTTGAGCAACGGCGAAGTGACACGATCAACGAATACATCGCTGTATGATTGTTTGATTCCTCACGTACGATTCGAAGTATGGTCTGCAATCTGCAATCGTTTCCAGCGAATCCCACTCATACAAGTATCCAACGCTCAACATGCTGATATGATACAAAACAAGGTGCAATGAAGCTGTTACAAACGGATCGACGTTCAGATAGGGACTTTGTTATGTTTGGAAAGGTAGATGTAATTCTCGATAGATATGTTCAAGCACAGAAAAGGCGCGGACTAGTTGTCTGCTGCATGCATTTAAATCGAAGCCTGTGGTAGCACAATCATTAGCTTATGTTGTGCGAGATGAAAGTCTTGCAAGCGGTAGTGGTTGTGTGTGTTTTCAGTAGGAACAATTGGAAAATATGTCCTCCATGGATTTTTTGTCGGAAGGTTTAACGATATTTCATTTCATCACAACACAGGGAATGGGCGGGAAGAGGTGAGTGATAACGTACCTTTAGTGGCAGGTCTTCAGACCACGTTCGCAGCATGCTGATTGCTTGCCATCGGCTTCTCTTTTTCACTAAAATCAGAGGTTGCCGAATCAGGCGGTGGAGGTCCGTCGTGCGTTGGTGCAGCTACCAGTACGTTGTCGTCGAGTTCGACTCTCGGGCCATGGAAGTTCTTGCGACCGTCGATGAACCACTGAACTACACTGATGAGTAGCACAATGGCGAATGCGACGATGCAATAGTTCATGTTGTTTCCTGTTACCGGAAGCTCTGGCGGAAAGACGAAAAGGACTGTCGTGACAATGACATAGGCGATTCCAAGCAAGTTGGCGAACCAGGCGAAAGCTTCCGGAAGCTTGAAGTATCGAGTCTCCGGCAACATGCGACGACCTCGCATGCAATTGATCGCGACCGGGATCGCGTAGCTGACACCAAGTGCAGTCACACTAGCGGAGGTGATAGCGTTGAAGGCGCTCGTGCTTCCCAAGAAGATGCATCCGAAGATAACAACCACAAGGAGTGTAAGGGAAAGTGACTCAAGAGGAACATCCAGACTAGCGTGCACACGTGAGAAGTACTTAGAGAAGGGTAAGCCGCCATCGCGCGCAAATGCTGTGCATACTCATTAGCGAATGCAATGTTTATCAAAGGTACGACTGCTTACCATATGTCATGCGGCTGCTGGTGGTCATGATCGAAGTGGTGGCGAAGACGAGACATACGAGCGGGAACATCGTAAGACAGACAGTTGCCTGCCTTGTTCCCTGTCGCATGGTAGAAGATGGCTCCCAGTGGTCCGTATGGCGAAGTGATCACATTTGCAAGATCACCAGCAACGAAGAGCAGGCACATTAAGAAGATGAAGCCTGTGGTGAGACCGATAGCCACGCAGTAAATCATGATCTTCGGGCCTTCAATAGCAGCGTTGGGGATCTCCTCAATCATGTGTGCAGTAGCATCAAAGCCAGTGAGACCCAGACCACCTTGAAGAAGGCCGAGGAGCCAGGCAATGCCGCGTCAGTCAGGCCAGCCGGTCTCGTTGCGGAAATCTGCGAAGACCACCTTGGCCGAGTTGTACTCCGGGGTTGCGCATGCCAAAACAGTGATCGAGATGATGGCGAAGCCGCTAATGGACCAGATGATGGCGGTCTTGTTGATGAGTGGTATTATCGAGTTGCCGAAAGCGTTGATTACAAAGGCGATTATGTTGTAGCCAATGTAGATCACAAACTGGTGCCACCTTTGTGCAGCGTAGTCCGGGAGGTAGAGCGGAATGAGTCCAATAATCAGCTGGGAGCCAAGAAGACCTCCGGTCGCTGTCAAGGCCATCCAGCCGAAGACATTGATCCAGCCGGTGATCCAGCTTAGGATTGGCACCCATGATTTCCAGCTGATGACAGCCACCCAGTGATATTGACCGCCAGCCTAATCAAATCGTCAGTCTCAGCTTGTTGCGGCGGAGAATGTATAGAATGTACATACCGTTGGGTAGGCAGATAGAAACTCGGCAAGCGAAGAAGCGAGACATAAGTTGCAAATGCCGGCGGTCACGAGACCCCACAGCACGCTTGTCGAGCCGCCAGAAGGCAGAGCAAGTCCCATGGAAGCTGATAGCGCAGTCCAAGAGTTGAGGATGGCAAAGGCCAAGCCCAGCATAGACAGCGGCGAGAAATTCCTCTTGAGCTCCTGCTTCTTGCCCATAGCAGCAAGCTGCTGGTCGTCGGGCGCGACACTATCGCGTCGAGTCGGCGCCATGTTTGCGTCTGGTTGTCAGTAGTAGTATGCAGAGACAGCAGTCAGGTATTGGTCAATGGCAGAAAGACGAGATGCTGCCACGCGACGATCGACCAGGCAGAGCTGGCCGCTCGGCAGCAGCACGCAGGTGCGACATGATCGGCCTTTGTGCCTCCGCAGATAGCAGGAGCAGCACTCCGTCATCCGAACCTTCCTCTCACCTCGTGGCCGCACCGAGCCGCGTGTGCGGGCAGGTGCCAGTCAGCAGATACATCTATCAGTACCGTATCGTGGTGGCCGGCGTGTAGATAGGCGGCCTTCTCCTCTTCTGCCCAAGTTGATTCGTGGAGGAGGTGCATGAAGGAAGACAAACTCGTGCCGTGTCTGCGCGGAAAAGAACGTGCGACGGCGGCTGATCCGTGGGCTTGGCTGCAATCAAGCATGGGCGGAAGCTTGTGCACACTGTTGTTCATCCTTCTAGGGCACTCATCCGCGAGTACCTGCCACATTGAGAGATCCCTCGACTATCGCCAGCTATTAGCAGGCATCTCCAGACTGGCTGCTGTCAGCGGCAGCTTGAGGACCGCTTACACACTCGACAGACGCGAGATAGACTTATCTGTGGCGCTGCCGGGCTTCCGAGGCTACGCGTCACTCGCGAGGACTGCCTTATCTTGGTGATGGGCGTCAGTATTGCGACAGGGCACGGCTTGATGGTGTCAATGATTGCAATGATAGGAGACACCGCAGATAGGTTTCGCAGACATCTTGTAAGCTGTCACCGCTAGTACTGATTCTCTCCACATCAACGTCCCTCTACTCCTTTGACCGGACCTACATATACATGCCTTGCTCTCCACCAATAGTAGAACATAGAGAACAAGAAGACAGAACCAAATATAGGAGACGCCCAATTGAAGCCGGAAGCCGTGACAGGCAGCTCCTGTGGCCAGAAAGACCAGAAGAACGACCAAGTGCCAAAAGCGACAGCCAACACATTGCACACGATGCCGAATCTCCGACCGAGAGAGAATTGTGCTGGCGGTAGCGTGTGCGGCGCGTAGATTCTTCGCCAAAGCACCGAGCCGATCGACAAGGAGTAACACATGAGTAGAGAACATGTGCTCAGCGACGTGATCGCGTAGAACGCCACCGGACTGCCGATGTAGATGAGACACAGGAGAGCACCTATCACGCAGGATAATTGACTGGCGTGGACCGGTAAGTGCTTTCTCGGGTGCACCGTACCAAGCCATCTCGAATACGGCATGCCATTGTCTCTAGCAAACGCGAAGAGATCACGTGTGACCGCAGCAAAGAAGTTGATCGACGAAGCGGTCAGAATGAGCGCGATGATCGTCAAGATTACAGAGATCCAGCCGGTCGAAAGAGACATCCTCATCACATAGATGGCAGGGTAGGTGGTTGAATCACCTAAGGCAGCTTCCAGGTCCGGAATGTGGTAGCAAACTGTCAACAGGGCAGGAAACAGCAGCACAAAGTTGAGCACGTAGAACGGCAATCATAGTCCTAGGAATTGCTTTCGCAGCATCTTTCACATCCTCAGCCATGTGCGCTGTCTGTCACTCTGTCAGCGAGGATCGCAAGCAGCAAGCTGGTGCCGGCAAGGTTACTCACTGTGTCGATCGCGACTTGCTCGCTAATACCAGTCAGCTGCCCAACCAAGATCGCAAGTGCCATGTTCGACCATCCGCCCTCGTTCTGAAACTCGCCCCAGACTGGAGTTTAGTTGCCGATGGCGCATTCACCCAAATCGGCACGATGTACGCCAAATATCCCAGTATATGGAGTACGAAGAACGCATTTTGCCAATACGGCAAGACTCTAGATCCATACACGTTCGCGACATAGCACAAGGCTAGCACAGCCAGCGCAAGTAATGATCCTTGGTATGCCGGGAAGCCATAATTCTCGTTGTTGATAAGGATGATGGTTTGCACGAGACTACCAGTCAGAAAGAATCCCATGGCGTTGCCGGCTTGCCAGGCGATTGTCGAAATCCAACTAGACATTGTCAGTCAAGAGCTCTTGCTGAAGGGATGGATGATCGACTCTACCCAGTGAGGTAACTCAAGAACTTCTGATACTTCTCTGGACCGAATTCGGAAACCCAATGGTACTGGGAGCCGGCTATCGGTGCCATACTCGCCATCTCCGCCTATGTGACTGGTAAGAAAACGGCATCAGATTGCATGGACGACGTGCTTGCTAGCTCGGGCTAGATCGGGCCATCAAAGATGTTCTCACGGAGAAAAGGCTTCACAGAGCACCAAAAGGCTGTTTCACGTACCATACTGAGATAAATAGGTGCAAACCCAATCCAGCACCACAGTGAGCTCCAGACGAGACCTGCTCGGCCTCCATCGATCAATGCCGGCGATATGATGAAGAGGCCGATCTCCCAAGACGCAGTTGCAATTGAGACGAAAGAAATGATTGATAATTGCCGGAATCTGCGCTCGAACTGCTGTTCCTTGCCCATGCGTCGCATGCCTAGGATGTCGTTGTCCGTTGAGTCCAAGGGGTCGGTGACGATGGACTGAGGGTCCAACTCGACGTCCTTGTCGATGAGCTGGACGACATTTACCTCGTTGCTTTGCTTTGTGGGCCCGTAGAAGGCTTGAGTGGTTTTTGTGACAGCTCCATGGCCTTGTCACTGTTAGATTTTGAGGTGGGCATCGTGGATAGTGAAACGCGAGCCTCGGATGTCTGCCAGGCGATGTTAGAAGGGACGAGAAACGCAGTGTGTGACAAATGTTCAAGGCGCGCCTCTCATATTAGCCTTCAACCGGAAGATCTTCACGCCGCCGATCAACTATCGATGCCCGAGCCACGACCCTGCAGATGCACGATATATTAAAGCTGATAACTGAAAAGGCTGTAGCTCTGGCATTGTATGGTGACAAGCAGTTCTGGCCAGATTGTGTAATACCCACGCACAACGAAGTCCGATATATCTTTAACAGACGCGAATATCTACACAGAGCTTTGAGCCTCTTCTGCACTAATAGTCCTCTTGCTCGAGTGTGATGTTCGATTCTGCAGCGCAATCTATCGCGCTGATTCAGCCCCGCTCCTGGTAGAGATCGTCTTGAAGTCGTGACACGACAGCGAAGTCAAGCCAATCAGTTCTGACTTCGACAGTGCACGAGTCTATCCCAACTGTATGGCGCGGCATACGTTACTTCCACCTCCCCTGCAGGATCGCAAGCGAGCCGCTTTGTGGCGTTTCCTTGAAGCCAAGTTCAGTGCCTAGACCGTCTCTTTACGTCGGCTCCAACATGGGTCACCGGCAGTGATAGACCCATTCTCACGACTCTTCGACCGGCAGTTCATCTTCGACAGTGAAGCACTTTTTCTGGTTGCTGTAATGCGTCTTTCGACGATTTCTCCAACGCCTAGTTCAGGCCAGGACAATGCTTCTCTAGATCGTCCACGAACATTTCTGTCACAGTGAAGACTAGTCAGCGATCACGAATAATCATGCTTCGCCGCACGATAGCAATGACACGGGAGCATCTTACCACGCAGCTTTCCGCATATCCAACAGTCCGCGTGCCCACACGGCGGATTCTTGTACTTGTTGTGCTTTGACCCAGGACCAACCACCTTGAAGACGAGCAATCGCCTTCCCTCCTGCGGGCGGTGAGGCGACATGTTGAACGTTGCGAAGCTGTAGTCTGCTTTCCGGACGAGCCTGTGTAGAAGTAATTGCGTCCTGCTGCTGCCAGATGGCCAAGCTCTTGTAGCATGGTCTTCGGCATTCTGTCCGTGAGAGCGCGGCTCTGTGATGGAAAGCATCCTGGCCATCTGGTCGACAAGATATGCTTGAATGATCTGTCATACTCTTTGTTGGTGTGAGTGTGCGATTGCTGCATGCTAGAAATGTTTGTTGGATTCTTTGGTGTCTTTGAGATCATTGGAAGTATTCATTGAGGTGAATGTATGGTTTGTTTGCTCACACGGTAAATGCCGATCAGCCTGGGAGACGAAAATGGCAACACATTGTTATTGACTAAATTCAGTTCGGACAGAATTCGGCTACATGTGATGCTCAAGGAGGTCAACACGAGACCTGTGATGTGAGATAGATCAGCACTTTGTCGGATCAATACAGGACATTCACGTGTTGGGCGAGGCGGTGATGTATGTGGTCGTATATCATGGTGCTGACGATGGAATATGTGTTTCATTAAGATATGATTCGTGAATTCGTGATTAAATAATACTATACCTTACCCCCTTCTCCTCCTGGTAGACAGGTTTCCAACTATTTGGCGAATTGTCTACTCAATGTCAACCTTCTTGACTTCGACAAACTCGCCGTTCATCTTCGGGACAGTGACACGAAGGACACCATCCTCGAGCTTCGCAGTGATGCCCTCAACGTCAACCTGCGCTGGGTTTGCACGACTTCCCAGCCTGATCTTCCTCTCGAACGCGCCGACCTTTCTCTCGTCCAAAGCCAGCGTCTTCAAGAACTCCTCATCACCTGGACGGTAGATAACACCAGCGACGTTGAGTTCAGATTTCTCGGCATCCCAGTTGACGCCAACATCCTCCTTCTTCGCACCAGGCAAGTTGATGTGGATGACGTAGGAGTCTTCGGTGTCGAAGACATCGGCTTCGGGCTTGAAATCGTCCGACTTGGCTGTAGCTCTGTTCTCGTCGTTGTTGCCGCCGAAGAGGCTTTCGTTAAACATTTCTGCTAAGCCTTGCATGAAAGGTGGTACGCCGGCAGGCGAACCAAAGGGACCGCGTCCGCCCCATGGGCCACCTCGTCCACCACGTCCGCCGCAGCGGCCACGACGACCCCTGCCGTGGTGAGGGTGCGGGCCATGCCCGTGGTGCGGGTGATGTCCCTCTGGGAATGGCGGTGGTGGGACATGTCTGTCGTGAGGGTGGGATCCCTCAGGGAAAGGTGGTGGCGGTCCACGGTGTTCAGATGGACCGGCTTCATTTTCCTCAGTCGGGGTCGAGATAGGCGGATCTTCTGCCTCGTACTCCGGGACAGGCGGTGGCGAGGGTGGTGAGGGAGGACCACGGTGAACGCCAAATCCGCCAGGCCTTCCGCCGCGATGAGCGAATGGTTGGAACGGCCACTGGCCCCACGGATTAGTGTTGTTGCTTGTTGCATCGGTTGTTTCGTTGTTGTCGCGATTGCCGCCGAAGGCAGCGAAGGCAGGATGGTCAAAGCCTTGACCCTCCATGTTGGCCACAAAGTCCCAGAAGGGAGCTGTGTTGTTGTAGTATCGTACGTTAGGCATGATGGTTGTTGTGTTGATGATGAAAGTAGAGTGTTGATGATGGGAAAGAAAGGAAACGAATAGCTAGGTAGCTAACGCCACATATATACAGATTTACTGTACCTTCAGAAGTCCACGCACTCAACTATGATTAGGCAGACTTGGCCGCGCAATACACTGCGAGTCACACACTCAGAATAGAGAAGCAACGTGAAGCTTGTAGAAGATCGCAGGCAGACATATTCCACGTACGCGAGGAGAAAGCAGGGCAAGCTTAACAATCAGTTGTCATTCGCTTTGGAGGTCTACGTACACAGACTAGTGAGCCGAGTGTGGTCTAGACTCAAGACATGACGCCGCCACATGATGGCGTTGTGGCGAAAGCTGTGGCGTTTGTGATTGCCCTACACGTCACTACGTAGGCAATCTAGTATCGAGTACCACCTTAATCTGAGAGTAATTGTCTTGTGAGAGCAGCCGTAGTAGTATTGTTTTGAAGTAATGATAACACGCTACGGATCATCCTCTCGTAGTGCAATCCTCAATCCTCACCGACCGACGCTGAATGATCTTCTCTTAGTATCTCTCCTTCGCACGTTGGAAGACACCGACTGAATGGTCCTGCACGACCCCAACCGACGGCTTGATAATGCGAGTCTGACTCGACTCTCTCCATGTAGATACATGACCTGCACCCCGATTGAGGCAGTATCACGTCACCTGACTCCGTCTCAAGAGCGCCATCTCTAATTTCTCCAGCAAGTCCGGATCGTCCTTATGTTCAGTAGAATAACTGAATCCAGCGCCAACCAGCTTCATACATCCGACTCGCTTGAACATTGTGAGGAGTCGACTGAAGTCCTTTGCTTCGAGGCGCTCGAGATAACCAAGCCGGAAAAAGCGTCGCATCCAGAGGTGCTTGACGCCAGGTAATACTCTGGGGATTGCTTCGATGTCGGGTTCCTCGATGCGCAACATAGCTGCCGTTTGTATAGCACCTCGCTGATCACGGCTGAACCGCTTGCGAAATGCTCTGCGGAAGTCTGAGTCCATGCCATTGCGGAAAACGAAGTTGTTCTCGGCATATGGAATCAAAGCTGTCTCGTTGTGCATCTGGCGACAAACACGGAGAAGCTGAATGTCAAGGTTGAACGACGTAGGTCTGCACTCATTGGGGATCTCGTAGCAGGGCGCCCAGTACCTGTCGGTTGTGAACAACAGTGAGCTTTGAGAGTGTGCTGCACCGGTCAAGTGTCTCAATAGCTCTAGACTATTCCCGTCTCCACATGCGCGTATGCGCATCTTATAGCGTGTTCGTGTGCTAGTCACGCCGCCGATGCGAACGGGTACGGTCACATTCAGGCCGCCGATGTGAACAGTGATGCCGCCCAGAAGGAGGCGGTAGATCTCATTGCGCAACTCGGGAGGAAGGCGGAAGAACGGAGAATCGCGCTGTCGGGTTTCACTAGGGATGATGAGGAATTTTGTTGTCGAAAGGGTTTATCGGGCACTCAATACGTACGCGCTAGTATCCATGCCGACCGTGTGCTGCCGTATTGTTACAGGTTGCGAGGTGCCCTGCTATACGATGTTTTGGATGCGAAGAGGCGTGTTTGTGTTTGAAGTCGCGTGAGAGTCGCGTGAGGGTCGCTGCCTTGGAGTGTTAGCGACAATAAAGAATTCCTCTCGCGGACTTCTTGTTGAGCGAGCTGTGAGCTCATCACCTCACCTCACCTCACCTCACCTCACAGTCGCTGCGTCGCTTCAGCTGCCTATTGACATCTAAAAAAAAAAGGTCAATGCAAGCTTAGAGAAACAGATTCAAAGCATTGTCGATTGCGTTGTTGTACTATTGACCATCAACTGACAAGCAGCCTACGTGCGACTTCCAGCCATCTTTTCATTTGAAGTCAACCACATTGCGCTTGCTCCAACCATGCTGCTCAACGAAACCAATATCTCTCTGCTTCTCCTTGTACAGCATGCCACTCAAGTACTTGTACAGGTCCACATTAGCACCGTGATAGGCAATGCTGTGATCGCTATCAGTATACGCCCTCCAGCTCATCTTCTCAGGGCTGACACCGTCGCCGACCAGCAGATCGACCAAAGCAGCAGTATGTTGGTAGTGCACGTTGTCGTCGCCGAGACCATGCTGGATGCTGAATCCGCCAGGGATGGCCTTGAAGCCTTCGGTGTTGCGGATGGCAGTGGCCTCGTAGCCGGCAGCGTTGGTTTCGGGCACTCGCATGTATCTTTCGGTGTACATACTGTCGTAGAAGCGCCAGTCGGTCACAGGAGCAGTGATGAGACCCAGCGTGAAAGGTCCGGCATCGGCGCCTTGAGTCTCGAGCACTTTGGCAGTCAGGAAGCCGCCGAAACTCCAACCCCAGAGTGCGACATGGTTGGCATCGATGAAGTCGTTGTTCTCGATCAGGTAGTTGGCGGCCCAGATCTGGTCCTTAGCCTCCAAGATACCAAGCTGCTCGGTTACAGTAGAGCGGAACTCACGGCCTTGGAAAGCGCCTCCACGGTTGTCAATAGTGTAAAGAATGTACTGAAGTTCAGGGTCCGCGGCGACGAACAGGTTCCAATTGTAGTTCGTAAAAGCTTTAGTCGCGCGTTGTGAGTTGGGCCCACCGTACGGTGTGAACATGATAGGATATTTCTTGGATGGGTCAAAGTTGGGTGGGTAGGTAACCTTCACGTTCAGCATGTAGTCGGTGTCTGGAACAGGACCAATCTGGGTCCAAGTCGTGTTGGGAAGGTTGTAAGTCTGCAGCTTGTCTACAAGCGCCTGGTTCGACGTTACGGTCGAGAGAGGCTTGGTACTGTTGACAGCATAGAGCTCCTGGTAAGGCACATTGGGACCACCGTAATTGAGCAGATAGTAGCCGTTGTTTGAGGAGAAAGATGCGGACCACCACCCGGCCTCAGAGTCATCCACAAGAGCCTTCTTCTCGAGTGTCGCGTAGGAGACACTGTAAAGGTGACTCTCGGTGCTGTCTCGCTCTGTTGAAGTGAAGTATACCAGCTGACGCTGAGTATCAACAGAAAGCACAGAGCGAACTTCCCATTCACCGCTGGTGAGCGTGATATTGTTGGAAGCAGGCCCATTGACCGGGAACAGGTAGATGTGCGCCCACCCGGAGGCATCCGACACATCGAGATAGTAAGTCGTATTGGCGCGAGCATATGTGCCGTTGCCGCGAAGTTGGCCGACGTACTGAATGTTAAGGCCGTTCTCCAGCCAGCCATCACTGCCATCGCGCTCACGATTGACCTTGGAAGAGACAGATGGCACAGAGACAGTCACGAGCTTCTCCTCTGTCTGAACACGGTTGTAGGCACGGTAGATGAGACTTTCATGGGTATCGGTGACCCAGCTGACTTCGCCGATGATGAGCTCCTCGGGTGGGAAAGCATCGGTGGATATAGGTGAGAGATCCAGAGTTTCCAGATCAAGTAGAGTGAGGGAGACCGCAGGGTTGGTGGTGCCGACCTTGGGGTAGCGGATATCAAGGTTCTGACTGTAGACTGGGGCGATGTCCGAATCGTTCATGAAGTACTGCACGGTGAAAGTGCCAACACCAGACTCATTGAAGCTGAGGAAGCTCAAGAATTGAGCGTCCGGAGAGAACCAGAGCGCGGAGCGATCACCAAAGATCTCCTCCTCGTAGACCCAGTCAGGCACGCCGTGGAACATGTCCTCGCCGCCATCGTTAGTGATCTGGGTGATGTTGCCTGTCGCGCCATCTTTGATGTAAAGGTTGTTGTCTCTGACAAAAGCAATAAGATCGCCAGTGGGTGCAAGCTGCGCATACTGAATGTCTCCATTCTGGTCCTCCACTAGAGGAGTCTGCTCACCAGAAGCCACGTCGAGAACAATGTAGTTGGACCAGTAGGAGTGTCTGTAATTCTGTGTGTAGTTCGTTGCGAACAAGACCTTTTGCTGATCGGGTCGGATCCAATACTCGTAGACGTCTTCGGGAATGAGCTCGGCCGCCACGAATGTATCGTTCTCGCCGGTAGCATAGTTCTCGAAGATGAGGGCACCGCTATCTGCTTGATAGACTACAAGACCGTCCTCCTCGTCGGGCAGCCAGTCAACTGAAAGTGTAGAGGCACGGAATGAAGGGCTGATAACAGTGTTGTTGAAGGTGAGAGACTCGTTACCAGTGCCAGTTGGCGCGACTGGTTCACGAGGAGGGTCAATGGCACTTGCACTCCCTAAACAATAGGGTGGCCATGCAGGCCAACGAAAATGAAGACATGTTGGCGATGATGAGTGGGAGCGAGGCAAGCAGGGCACTGACGACTTACAGCAAGGGCTATCGTACGGCTTTATAGCAGGACGGCATCATGCACGCAAGGCTCAGATCATCCGCTATCATTGATAGTGGTATCGTTTGCAGCATTGCACAGTATGTAACCTTCCAGTTGGAGCTAGGGCGCCAATGTTATTGATGGAGATGGATTCTTGGCTTTTCTTGGAGAACACGAGAACTTGATTCGCGTGTCTGACCTTGGACCATGCTGGCAAGTTAGGAATTCTCAAACGGTTGTATGATGATTCCATACATCTTATAGATCTTGAGGCACAGGAGCAAGGGCCTTGGTATGCTGACTGACTAGTATCAGCTTACGTTGAATAGGTACTTAGCTGCTGCAGGGGTGCTCTGAGCAAACTCCGCCCACTCCCATAGGTGGCTGGGGTTCGAGTCGCCATGCGTGGGTATCAAAAAGGCAGAGTCGGCGCTGAAGGCGTGCTAGACGACGATTATACAGTCATATATGTGTGGCAGAGGTCCAAGCTAGAGTTCCTTTCCTCGGACGGCGTGCACACCTTCTAAAGCCTCTTCCGACCCTTAGACACGCCATTATGCTGCTCCAGAAAGCACAGATCTTGCGGGCTCTCCCAGAACAGCAAAAGCCGAAGCTACGACATCGCCCCACCAAAGACTTGGAGGTACCTTTAGGGCGCATATATCCCATTCTAGTCTTCCTCCTTCAATGCTGCCACGTTGGTACATGACTGCGCCAGTCAAACAGAGGTATAAGTTGAGATCATTTCCATTGTCTGCACAATTCCAGTGCTGTAGCTCTCCACTATCAATCGTTACTTCTGCTCATCCCATCTGGCTTCTCAACCGTTTGGAACCAAATCGCTTGCACATTGCAACGTTCACTTGAGCTCGCAATCATCTCGATCGAGAGGAAGGATACAGAGTCAGCATAATGGCCGCCCAGCAGAAGGATCCCGAGCAATTAGCTCTCGCTCGCCAGCTCAACCACACTCCTACAGGCGAACAGTATGAACATATGATTTCTGGTATGCTGTGAGTATATTGACACTTCCCATGAGCACTCGAGAGGACTCCGACTAACGTCTATCCCTCATAGTTACGATGCTTTCACGCCAGAACTCAATGATTCGCGCTTCAAAGCCCGCCGCTGGTGTCACGAGTACAACAACACCTTCCCGGACGACCCCAAAGCGAACTTCGACACCATTGCAGCAGATCGACTGGCCAAATTGAAAGAGTTGGTGGGACATGTGGGAAGCGATGTATTCATCGAGCCACCATTCCGCGTAGACTACGGGTGCAACATCAGTCTGGGCGACCGGTAAGAGCAAGCGCAACAAGCAGAACGAATACATCGCAAGAGAGGCTGACGAGTGATTGACAGCTTTTACGCCAACTTCAACCTCACGATTCTGGACTGTGGTCTAGTGACCATTGGCAAGACCGTCATGTTTGGACCCAATGTGTCCATCATGGCTGCCACGCATGAGACAGAAGTGCAGTCAAGGCGCGATAACATCGAATATGCGAAGCCTGTGGTGATTGGCGACGATTGCTGGATTGGCGGAAATGTGGTGATTCTGCCTGGTGTCACCATTGGACAGGGTTGTACAGTCGCGGCGGGTGCGGTTGTCACAAAGGATATCCCAGCTTGGAGCGTTGCCATGGGCATACGGCAAAGTGGTGAAGAAAGTAACACCTGTGGAGAATGCATAAAGCTGGAATCCTACCCAATACACAATTGCGATCGATAGACGTGCGGTTTGCGTAGAAGTTGTCATGAGACAGCTCATATACTGACGATTTGATCATGATCCATGAAGCAGCGGACCGCACGAGCAAAATGTATTGTATACGGAAGTAGAGACCATTTAGCATCGATTCGCCCACCCTGCTGCTTATCAAAAGCTAAATGTCCTCTCGTGGTAGAAGAAGTTGTCTCAATTTACCTTTGATAATCAACAGACAGCTGCTTTCTAAGTACGCTTCGAGATGAAGGTCCAGCAAATGGCCACTAATTGCCATGGGCATGCATTTGATGCAGCAGGAAATCACGCAAATTAGCCTGCAGCCAGCTACTCGGAACACGAGCTACAGGACCTGTACCTTATGCAAGACGAGTTGTCAGCGCTCGCATGCAAGAGCTGAACTCAGCTCCGCCAGCTAGGCTACTTTTGGCGACGCGTAACCCTACTTACCAAACAACACAACACTTCCCGCACCGGACGGATTGTGCCAGCGACATCCACCGACTCGTGTTATATATATCATCGACTTGGTATTCTCTACATGTCTACTGTAGGGCAGATGTGCCGCGTGAGTGTCACGTAGCTGACCGAGCATAACCAATCCATTCTCGAAAGTGCGGGTTGCTTGTTGCGATGCGCAGCCAACCGGACCATGATGAGAGAGTAGACGGCAGAGCGGTTCTCGAGGATGGCCAGGTTAAAGATATGGTGAAAGCCACCTCTTCATCGATACCGTCACCCATCGAACCGGCGAACGGATCGGGCACAGAATCGCACCACGTCCCTCGTGTGCCTCCACCCAAACGCACGAGATCATCGTCAGAAGATCAAACATCAGAGTCCCTGTCGCACTCTCCGACATTAGTCTCAGGGCCGCCTTCGCATATCGTCGACGCTCAGCCTCCAACGTTGGCCGAAGCCGCAGTCTGGGACTGGCAAGCTCCAACTGCTTATCAGTATTCTGAAGCCTCAAATTCAGTCTTGACCGGATTGTACGAACCTCAAGGCGAACTCTTGCTACAGGATCGCAGTGGGCTAGCAAGCGTACGAGCCAACGAGTTCAACATCCCAGACCCTGTACATTCTTCGAACGTAGATCATAGACGATTGCCAACGAATCCCCTTGAGGCTGCGCTCGCGGGTCACATTGTTCCAGGTGCAGACGGCGTGCGTGCAGGAGGAAAGCGCAAGTCGGCTCCCGACCTGTACCAGACGCCAGCTAAACGACCGACTCTGGACAGGAGAGATTCTGATCAGATTGGCGTTTACGTGAACGCGCAGAGCGGCAGGACGACGTTTGACCCGGACCGAAGAACGTTGCCTGCAACCCATCCCAGCGGTTCAGCTCCAGCTATGGTATTGCCGGCGCGGAAAGTGTTTCCCATCCAGATCGGGGACAAGCTGTTCCGCTTGAGTGGCGCGTCGATAAGCTCAGATGGTAAGTGAACTCATGGATACCAATGCTTGAATTAATGAGAACTATCATGTCTGACTTGCCATAATGAAATCTAGCACCCTCGTACTTCTCCCAGTTTTTCGAAGAGCAGCTTCGACAAAGTTCAGGCTCCAGCAAAAGCTCCGCAAGTGACGCTAGTAGTGTAAGAACTCTTTATATCGATCGCGATCCGTCTACGTTCTGCGATATCTCGCTCCATCTGCAGGGCTATCACATTGAACCGCGGGATGGAGCCCATTTCGTGAAACTGTTCGCAGATGCACAATTCTTCAGTCGTAAGTCTCCATTCCATATACTGCCTCGAATAGTATGGGCTGACCACATGCATCACCAGTGCCCCGTCTCACCTCCCAACTCTTCACATCGCCAATATACACTACAATCGGATCCGTTCCATTCCAGATCCCGCGAGATCTGTTTTCAGTTCACCAGGCAATGAACCCAATTACTTCACCCTGGGCTTCCAGATCTTCTTTACGACTCCTTCAGAAGTCTTCCCCGGTTTGTCACAGCGAAACCTGCTACGACCGCCTTCGCTCTTACCGCCAAGCGTGCCAAACCGCGATGCCGAGGTGTTTGCAGATCTGCTACGCATGCTCAAAGGATATGATGTTGAGATCAAGAGCGACCAGCACAGGCAAAGGTCTTCTACGAGACGCGAGATACTTCAACTTCAGAGGTTTAGAGCAGAGTTGATAAAGCACAGGATTCCTACAACTCGACCAAAGAGTTTGAAGAAATCGAGATTCGGCTCGAAGACATCCGGCAATCTGGAATTTCTCTGGTCACAAATCAAGATAATGTTAGTGGCGACGGGGAAGAAGTCTCTCACGGCGACGTATACTACGCGCGACCTTATGTGGACGACCACCCGCGTGCTTTGATCGTAGAGCTTGGAGGTGAAGACGGAGCAGAAGTGCTCCTCGATGCAAAATCCGAAATTGGAGCACTGGGGTTCGAGCGAGATACAGCAGCGCGGATGCGAAAGCTGGCAGCTGTTGTCAACGAAAAGGCCGGCCTAGCCGTTCCATGTGCTCAAAGACGATAAGCCCGTCGATACAGAAAAGCGCAAGCCATTTAGTTTGCGGTGTGAGTTCGGCTGTGATGCGGACCTGATCGTGGATGGGATGAGGTGGAGTGTAGCGCAAGAGGGCGACGATGCTCAGATGGAAATTGAGGACAAGGACAGAGAAGTCGTACTGGTTGTGAAGAAGAGTCAATGGAGGGTGAAGATCGGATCTTTGGACACGACCAAGATCTCATTAGAAGCTGTCAAGGTCCAGGCGTACAGCCGCCCGAGGGCAATAATTGAGTCGAGATCGTTTTTGTAATGATGAAAGAAACTTTTTCGAAACGCCGTGCTCTGTCAAAGCCATTCGCGTCGATCAACGTCGTATAAGCACAAAATCCCCAACCAGCACACACCACATGCCTGTTGTTCAAACGGCGACATGCGAAAGTGAAATACCGATATGCTCCGTGCATTAATTACTGCGGATTTTGGGCGGGACGATCGATCGCCAAGGCCGTCTCTGAAGGAAACGGGCGAGCTCCGAACCCTGCAATTGCCAGGAGATGGTTCGAGGGATCAGCGCCGCTGTCAGAAAGTCTCGCCACCACTAAACACTCCCAGCGAGCACCATCCGCCACGCCCCGAGATTGGACGTTGCCTGGTGATTTTTGGTCCTCTCCTTTTCTGTTGCTCGGTCCTTTTGCAACACGTTACACGACAAACTCTGCATACATTCTCTTGGTGATCTGCGTTACTCAGCCTGTTATACGCGCACAGTTAATCGCATTCCGCCCGCAGCGCGCAGGAGAAACGAAACATTGCCAGACGAGACATTATCAGACGAACATCTCCGTCTCAGCGACCATGCCAGGCCGGACTCTTCCCACCCTGCCTACTGCGCAAGTCGCCTCGCACAACACCGCCGAGTCTTGCTACGTGACAGTCGGCACCAAAGTCTACGACATCACACCATTCCTTAACGACCACCCGGGCGGCGCAGATCTCGTGCTGGAATATGGCGGCAAGGACGTGAAGGAGATCATGGAGGACGAGGTGTCCCACACACACAGCGAGGCCGCGTGGGAGATCATGGACGACCACCTCATTGGCTTCGTGGCGACAGACGACGTGATGGAGGGTGTCAAGGAGAGCCAGGACCCTTTCTCAATTGTGCCGATGGAGCCCACGAAGAAGGGATTGAACGAGCTTGAGAAGTTGGGAAGGGATGGTGATGTGAAAGCGCGTGCGCAGGTGGAGGTCGGGAAGGACGAGGCTGGCCAGCCGGTCTATGCGAGCACAGGCATGAGCAACGAGGATGATCTGAGCAAGGAGACCGATATGCGCGACGACTACAAGAGGCACAAATTCCTTGACCTTGAACGACCGCTGTTCATGCAAGTCTGGAACGGAGGTTTCAGCAAAGACTTCTACTTGCAGCAAGTCCACCGTCCTCGTCACTACAAGGGCGGCGACTCTGCACCTTTGTTCGGCAACTTCCTTGAACCTCTCACAAAAACTCCCTGGTACATTGTGCCGCTCTTCTGGCTCCCGCCCGTCGCCTACGGCACCTACCTTGCAGCAACACACTTCTCAAACCCACTAGTGACGGTTGCATACTGGCTCCTCGGTCTCGGTATTTGGACAGTGGTCGAATACGGATTGCACAGATGTCTGTTCCACATCGACGACTACCTGCCTGACAACCGGGTCGCTCTAACCGCGCACTTCTTGCTGCATGGTATTCACCACTACCTGCCAATGGATCGCCTGCGCCTGGTCATGCCGCCCACGCTCTTCCTGGCTCTCGCCACGCCCTTCTGGAAGCTCGCGCACACCGTCTTCTTCTACAACTGGTACGCCGCAGTTGCGGTCTACAGCGGTGGAATTTTCGGCTACGTCTGCTACGACTGCACGCACTACTTCCTGCACCACAAAAGGTAAGTCTCCCGTAAAAGAAAGAGTCGAGAATGCTCTGCAAGTCACCAATCCACACGAGAACATATCCAGCTAACATCTTTCCTCTCCCAGTCTCCCAGCCTACTGGCGCGAACTCAAGAAGTACCACCTCCAACACCACTTCGCAGACTACGAGAACGGCTTCGGCGTAACCAGCCGCTTCTGGGACCGCGTCTTTGGCACTGAGCTGCCTCCCCCACCTCAGCCTAAGGTTGTGAAGACTGCTTGAACTGGCTTCAGGGTGGTCTGAAGAATGTATTTGTAACTCGTATGATGGAACGCATTGAAAGTGAATGTGGGCGGCTTGGGCATTGGACAGGTGGCGTTAATACTGAAATCTTTCGATTCAATGGAGCAGATAAATATGGGACAAGGACACGGGCAAAGAGCTAAGCTCTTCCTGTGAAGACATTGAAGTAATTGTAATGAAAGCATCAAATAACTAGAATTGAAGAGCCTTTTTTTTCGCTTCAGAATTGGTCCAAGTCAGCTTTGCACGCAAGTCAACATGACAATATTTCGAGATTCTGCTTCAGCTATAGACTCGTTTCAACTCATAGGAAATCTTAACGCCATATCTATTCATTCATTCGTGAGAGTACTTTTCATAACGCTATCAAACCAAGACAAAAAAAAACTACAGTCGTAGTAATATCCTCCCGGTCAATTCCTCCGTGCATGACTCTTACAGTACTCTCGTACCGGCCGAGCACTTTTTGCCATTTCTCAAATGGACTTCACCCAGAGCCCAAGCCCTCCGAAGCAGAGTCTCCCTCAGCAGTCTGCACGTGTCCCCAAAAGCGTGCAGTACCACGTTTGGGCAACGCATCGTACTCGGCAACCTCTCCCTCACCAGCAAGAGGTCCTACACGCATCTGCCAAGATCTCAGCACCGCGATCTCATCAGGGTTCATCCACGTCATGATTCTCCCCAAAAAGTCGTCTTTGCTGCTCTGCATGTGAGGACGAAGCTGCTCAGCGCGACGACGGAAACAATCCGCTGCGAAAGCAAGGGAATGGTGGTCTGGGTCGAGCTGGGGCATGGGCATGCCTGCGTACCCAAGGGCAGATTGGTCAAAGCCCGGCACGAGGTTGGGGAGAAAGACGTAGCCGCAGGAGTTGAATGTGATCTTCTTGTATGGTGCAGGAGCAGGTTCTGTCTCCCGCCCTGGAAGTGACGTGTCCGTGAAATTGTGAACGGACTCTGTCTCTAGGCGGAGAGGTTGCGTGCGCCGGTTGAGTTCGTAGACGACGCTCGGCCAGCAGCCTTCACGAAGGCGAAGAGTTCTGCCAGTGCCCATCGCAAAGTCAATCGCTGTAAAATCGTTCTCGGGCCTTGTATTGGCGGAAAGAGATACAGAGTCAAAGGTGAGTGTCTTTCCTGTGATGGCGGCAAAGCTTTTGGTATCTGCGAGATTCAACAGCGCATGTGGGCTGATCCAGCAATTCACGAGGGTGACGTCTTCGATATGGTCCAGACACGAAACATCAGGATTTAGGTTCATGACCTGATCGAGCATGGTGATGGGCGCTGGCATGAGGTTTGTGTTACGCCCGAACATGCCTTTCGCATTCTCTCCGCCATCAGTGTAGCCGATGCGCAATTTCTTGATGTCGTCCAGAAGCGCCATGCGGTGTACGACTGCGAAGAATATGTCTATAGCGAGAGACGGCGTCGATTGCAGTGTCACTGCGCATCCAGCCTCGTCTTTACAGACTGTACGCCAATCCGGGCTCACCAGCAGCGTGACATCTTTCACGTTTGGTAGAGCGCTCCAGAAAGCGTCACGATCGAGCTTGGAGAGCAGACCACTGGAAATCTTCGAGATCGATATTTTCGTGACCTGGTGGAATATTTGCGGGTTATCGCTGAGCGCGAGAATGTAAGTGTCCAGGAAAGCGCTTTGTGCCCATCCCATCTCCATGATCCACTGATTTTTGCTGATCGGTGAGCGAAGCTGGCGATACTGCTGGCAGGTTCCTACCTTGCCTGCCTGAGACAGCGTGCGTCTCCGCTGATGTTGTGTAGAGAATACCTTTGACGGGCGCATCCATGCGTACATCACTGAACACCGCATCTGCTCTGACCTGGGCCACATGGAGGTATCGTCATATTCAGTTGAAACCACCGTGGGCAGTTGACCGGCACCCTTGCACTCGGGCGTGAAGACACAAGTGACCAATTTTTCTTGGCCAAGCTGTGTACCTGAGCCGAAACTGCTGTGCGACTGACGTAAGCAGCTCCAGAGACCTTCAGTGCCATCTGACGACGATCGCTGCTTCGTCTTGGCTTCTTCGAAGACTGGTGCGGGCCTCTGGAAGATCGTGTCATGGTGCGACCTGTCTGGGCCACCAAGGAAGCCAAGACCACTGTCAAGAGAGAGCCCGATCTCGCGTACGTTGACGAGCGTCGCTAGAGCAGCCGTCATTCGTGGAGTCTCGTCTGCGGTCTTCTCAATGGCCGCAAGTCTGCCGAAGGGCATAACCTGGTGGCGGCCATTGATAACCACCATGATATGCTTCCACGTGCCTGTAATTTGTCTTTTTCGCCTGCGCCATCGACAAGTCTGCTTCTGATACCTCAAAGCGAATGCCGAATTTGTTCATATGGGGTCCAAACCCTTGGAAGACGCGCAGACCATGCCTTGGTGCATCGTCGTTGGGCTTTCGGGAATACATGCCATCTTCGTTCTCAAGATACGAGTCAGGCGCACCCGACAAGGACGAGAAGCCAGCATGTCTGCCGTTGCGATCAGACGTAGAACGATCGCCCCTACGTTTTGACGCATTAGAAAGGCGTGCCGAAACGTCGTCTTCGATCATATCGTAGAGCTCCGCCGTGAACGGTACAACAACCTCTTTGAACAGTGAAGGTGATGTCTTAGCCTCAAACTCCTTGCAGACCAGTCTCATGTTCCGAATGTCGCGATGAGACAGAGTTTTGGTAATCATGTCGAAAGCTCGACGGGAATATCTCCTGCTGGCCATCGACGGCATGTTCCAGGCACATGGTCTCCGTTGGATGAGGCACGGTTATCTGCAAAGATGTTCGTGTCATCTTGCGGAACCGTCGTTGGGGAGCCATCGAGCATCCGAGATGTCCGAACGTCATCAATATAGCGCTTCGTGCTGGGCAATATATCAAGTGGTCGATCGAAGGATGTCAGAGTCGGAGCTACCGGTGTCTGTCCCTGCTGCGGATCATCGTTGTACGTGAATGGCGTGTAGGAGTTCGGGATATTGTTGGCTGAAAGGAATGCTCCAGATCCAGATCCAGAGCGATGGCCGATTTGAGGTCCAAGAGTGATGAGGGGGAGGTATCTCACCTCCTGGACGCCATGCGAGCTTGATTCGTTTTCGGCCACCTCAAACAGGATGGCAGAGCTAACGTGAGGGTAGCTGAAATTTGTCGTGGTCCCTTCGTGGACAGTACTATGGTAGCCGTCATTCATCAGAAGAGCCAAATCGTTCATGCCGCTCAGTCTAAACTTTTGGTCACGTTGATTCGGTTGATAGGCAGCTGCACGAGGATTGAGGCGAGTAGATGGGCGATCAGCAAGGCGTCCGGAGAGTTCTCGCGGACGTCTGTCGGTGGAAGGGGCAGAGTCAGGTGATTGGTTTTGCTCATCGTGAGCGGCCTTCGTTCTCGCCGAAAATGAACATGCGGTTCACCCCGTTTGCTAGCTGGGTGCGCACGAAGTCAAGGGGATTGTAGCTCATCACGCAGTCAGGAGTCTTCGGTTGTGCGATCTAATGGAGTGTCGTATGTGAGTTCCTGTGGTGCAATAAATGTTTTGCGCGGCGTTCAAGCGGGCCTCCTTTGGACGCCAGTGAAGTTGCTTCAGGCGCCAAAGGTGGGTTGGTGATCGGTGGCGAGCACGCCACCTCAAGGAGTGTGTTGTTTCGCAATGAACGTGAGTAATATTGTTTGCTTTGGTCTCGGGTGTGGATCGATGCCTGAAGTCCAAGGTCGGTGTTTGGTAAGGTGGGCTTGGAGTTAGGTCGGGGAAGGTGCCAGCTGCGCCAAGCGTTCAGCATATATAACGCAGTCCTCAATGGAGCACAATACCACGTGAGGGGAAGAGTCACACGACGACCCGTGAAGACACAACGTAACCCTGTTGACCTATCTCTGCACTGCATGAGCTTCTCACAAGTCACTGTCTCGTTTATCCCTGCTTAACTGGTAGTCTTGGAAGGATGCGAGTCACGTGATAAACATGTTCCGTGCGCATTTCAAGATATGTACAGGCGCATATGTCTGGAATCTCGCCCAGCTCAGCGGCCGTCAAAGCACAGGTCCTCAAACGCCAATTCTGGTTCCAGCAAACCATTCACCCAGTTGAAACTTGCTTAGAACTCAGCAATAGTATCACCGCGCAGCTTGCCACGCAAGTTCCACTTGCCCTAGAATTTTGGTCAGCATGTATACTTTCCAGAGAACACTTTCTGCGCCCATGCATAGCGTATCGTCTGCTATCATCGGCTCCCAGTCTGCCTAGCCTGCCTTGCATGAGCGTAGCGCTTCCTCAGTCATTGCACTCACCTCGGTCTTGGTAGCCATGTAGAGGAAAGCAGAGGGAACGGCGATAATGTAGGCGAAGGACAACCAAGCGGTGCGTGGAGTCCAGCGGAAGTATTCGTGTCTCTTCACGTACATGTCTGGCGGTATGAGTTAGCTTCAGTCCAGCCTTTCGTAATCCCTCGATCCTCTCCATTGGGTCATCTCCTTCTTTTGCGCGATCCCCGGAATGCCTCTCCCATGTCCTATTCCGGGTTCTCGTGTTTCCGCCGGGTCCAGATGGAGGGAAACGTACTCGCATAGCGAACAAGCGCCGGGTCAAGGTTGACGGCTACAGGCCTGAATTAGCTCCCTTTCGGCATGCATCACTCTCCCAAGTCATCTCACCATTGCCGCCAGCCAGCTTCGCGAATGTGGGTCTCATGTTTGCGGTTTGTGATGTGTATTGGTCGCGCTCTCAAGGCCTGTCCTTCGATGTGGCTATTGACGTCGCGCAAGAGAGCCCGCTCGGGCAAGGCGTGCGGGAGCGACCGCGGCTTTCCAGCGCTGGCGCAATCCTCGATCTTTAGCAAGCAACACCAGTCGCGCGACTTGCTGCCTGCTTCCACCATCATCACGATACTTTGTTTCTTGCACTGACACACATATCTGCCTCATCTTCCGAAGACTGTTCGACACGCACCTTCATTGGCTGCCTATCAGACTGGTCGACTACGACAAGCGTACCGTCAGAATACTCCGTCAGCAAACTGCTATAACGATTCTGAGAACTTCAGCCCAAGAAAAGGCGCAGGCAGGGTGGGAGCAACGGGGGATCGGAAGAGTCAAAGAGCCTGGTATTTGCGTGGGTGTATCCTGCTCCGGTGTTGAGGGTCACAGAAAAACACAGGAAGAGTGCGATCTCTAGCTAGTCAAAAAGCCACTACTTGCTGCCTCCTCGCTATTGTGGCAGAAGGCCGTAGTGCCACTTTTCTTCACGTGCTCTGCATCTACGCACCACCATCAGACCCTTCGGTGTGATCTGACTGCTTCCTCATCACTCCACAGGCTCGTGTCAACGACACAGTATCGCATACAAGCGCCAGTTCCTGTCCACAGAGACGGTGCATGTTAGATAGCTATTGCTCGTTTCGTGAAGTACTCGCCTTGAAGTCATGTCATCCCTTTCGCCCAGAGCCTCGATCTCCGGCACCGCCTCAGCCGCGGTCTCGGAGGACTTTGCAGATTCACTGCGCGACTTGACGCAGAACAATCGCTATGAGATCAGCAACCTGACCATTATCGCCAAGGAGAACACCGAGCACGCTCAAGCTATCTCGAAAGCCCTCGAGAGCCATATCAAGACGGTAAGGCACCATTTGTCATGATGTGAAGTAGAAACAGTTTCTAGCTTACCATTGTTGGCTGATTATCATATCCATTATGGGTGCCAAAGCTGACACTACGATAGGCAACACCGGCACAAAAGCTGCCTGCACTTTATGTTCTGGACTCCATTGTGAAGAACGTCGGCACGCCATATACTGTCTACCTTGGCCGCGGTCTATATAGCACTTATATGGAAGCTTACACACTTGTTGACGCAAATGTAAGGAGAGCCATGGAAGCCATGCTCAAGACCTGGAAAGAACCGGTACCTGGATCCATGGACAAGCGACCTGTCTTCCCGCCTGAGGTGGTGAGGCCGATCGAGAATGCACTTATCAAAGCAAAGACGGCTGCCTTGCAGCACCAGCGTTTGCCACCAGCCGGTTACAAGAATACCCCCACGCCACCACAGATGAACGGCCAATTCGGACCGCCGCAAGGACAGTACGCTCAACACCAGTACCAACGGCAGCAACATACACCTCAGCCTGGACAACTGCAGCCTCCGTTCCAGTCGACTCCTGTGCAGCAGGGTGCATATCCATACCCACAGCCGCCTCAGCAACAGCCGCGCAACGACGTTGAGTCTATCAAGCGTGACTTAGTCGGTGTTATAAGTCAAACGCAACGAGACTTCGCGGCCGATCCTAGCAGCCCAAAGATCCAGCAGAAGCTCAAGGCACTCCTTGAACTCCAGCAGGTGCTGAATGTGCAACAGCTCCCACCTCAATCCCTCCAAGCTGTGGCTGCTCAGATTGCTCAACTTGCCGTACCAGCAACACCTCAACCCAGTGCCACGCCACCAGTCAGCTCTACACCACAGTGGCAGCCTCCGGCACAAGCAACCCAATTTCCGTTTCAACCGCCTCCGACCTTCGCACCACCTTCATCGGCGCCACCACCTTTCATGCCACCGCAGCAACCGCCTCCTGTGCCCGCGTTCAATCCTCAGCAGCTCGGCTCGCTCGCAGCACTCTTCCAAAACAACCAAAAACCAAGCACACCACAGATTCGCGAAGCGGCTCCTTCACTTGAGAAAGCTCCTCATGCACAATTGCACAGCATTCAGAACCAGTCGGCTGCCGCGCCCACACCACAGTTCGGCAGCGACCTGATCGCGTCTCTCACCAAAGCTGGTCTGATGAAACCTCCATCTACAGCTCCCGCAGTCTCCACACCAACGGCACCATTGCCTGCTGCCGTACCACCCCCGGCTGACCTGATGGCAATGCTCTCTGGCCTCCACAAGCGTAATCCTTCCCAGAACGCTGGTGGCATTGTTCCGCAGATTCCCAACATGCCTTCTGGCAAGCCAAACGTGCCCACGACGAACGCCGCGCTCAAGACGTTCCGCCCTGAGTTGCTTCGCGCACTTTATTCCGATCAGCCCAACCAATGCTCAACATGCGGTCGTCGCTTCCTCTCCACACCAGAAGGTCGCGCCAATAAAGCCCGCCACCTCGACTGGCACTTCCGTATCAACCAGCGCCTTGCTGAATTCTCAGCTTCTCGCGCCGCTGCTCATCGCCACTGGTTCCCAGATGCTCGCGAATGGATGCAGCTCGAGGACTTCGACGCATCAACTGCAAGTGCCACCGATGGAGACGGAGCCGCAGGCTCAGGAGGCAAAGCCGGCACATCAGCCGCAAGCAAACCAAAGGGCCCAGAAGACATGTGGATCCGCGCTCCTGCCGGCGTTACAAAACTGAACTGTCCCATCTGTTACGAAGACATGCGCAGCAGTCATCCAGAGGAGCTCCAAGATTGGGTCTTCATGAACGCAGTCTACAACAATGGACGCGCGGTGCACGCGACATGTCTGCAAGAGATGACGGGCTCTGTTCCTGGCTTACAGCAAGCGCAGCAACAGCAGAAAGCAGCAGCAGCGCCGGCTGTCGCTCCGATTCAGGTGCCTACCAGCTCTTTGCAGGCTGCTTTGGCTTCGTTGAGCCAGGGTACGATGGGTATGAGAGAAGGTAGCCGCACGCCAGACTCGACGCTCGGCAAGAGGAAAGCTGAGAACGATGTGATGGGCTCTGCTGAGAAGATGAGGAAGGGAGGATGGTGAACTGAGAAATGAGTGATCTGGGCATCAGGCTTGTCATGTTGTTGTTGTGTTTTTTTTTTTCCTTTTTCAAGCGATGCATCATAAACGGGTAGCTACATGACAGGGATCAACTCTGAGGAGCTGTCGGGCTGGAGCATGTTTCAAAGCCCTGCACCATGTAGCATCAGGCGAGCTTCTCATAGCTGCATGCCAACGGCAATGGAAAATGTATAACAAATCATGAAACACAAAATGACTTTGAACAAGAAATTCCATACAACTATTCTCACAAGCGGTCGATCTTCAGAGTCTCGATCGGGACACTGTGCCCGTTGGCCCAAGAGTCGCGCTGCAAGAAAGGCGGAAAATAGCCTACTGCTCTTGCTCTTTTGCTACTGCTTTCTCTGGACCTTTTGTCATTCCTACGTCCGCTTCTCCGTCTGCATCAAGACTTTGGCCCTTGACCGTATTACTCACGTCTACCGGGACGGGCGGACCCTTGAAGTCCTTGCGTCCACGGATGAAGTACCAGCCGATGCTAATGGCGGCGAAACCGGCGAACACGACGGAAGCGTAATTCATTGATTCTGCTGTTACAGGTAGACTGTAGAGGTGGTTAGCACGGTTCCAATCAACAACACAAATGGAGTTTTTATCACTCACCTGACAGGCATGCAGAACAGCACAACAGCCAGACAAATCCAGACTAAGCAGATGATATTGATGGCGTAGCCAAATCTGCCCAGCGAGAAAGTCGATCCACGCAAGAGTTCGCGACGGCGCAGGACAGAGACGAGGATTGGGAGGCCGTAGCCGCACGAGAGACAGATCGTCGCTACGCCTGTGAAAGAGTTGAAGGCCGCCGTGCTGCCAAAGTAGATGAGACCGAGAAGGCAGTCAACGACGGTCGAGAGGACCAGGCCCCAAAGAGGGACGCCGAGCTTCTGGTTGGTCTTTCCCCAGAGACGCGAACCGGGGATGGCACCGTCTCGGGCGAAGGCGTATGTGCAACGGCTGGAAGCCGTGAGTGCACCAGTGCCGGCGAAGATCTGGATGCCGAGAATGAGGAACAGGAGGCCAAAACCGCCTGCTGCTGAACCAGTGACCATCTTGAAAAGCACGGTAATCGGCTGACCAGCGGATGCTGCGAGTAGAACCTTGACGTCTGGTAGGACGAACAGGATTGGAACCAGGTAGAGCACACCAGTGAATCCAGCAGCAACGACAGACATGACCATTGCTTTAGGGACTTCGCGAGCTGGGTTCTGAACTTCCTCGCACATGGAAGCAACGAGACCATAGCCAGTGAGGGTGTAGGCAGCCTGCAGAAGACCCACGAAGAACGCCCACCCATCAGGCCAGCCAGACTCGCTCGCATCGTAATGGGAGAACACGTACTCTCCGCTCCGTCTCGTGTCGGCCATGGTGAGCAGAGTGATCAGGATGATGACAACGCTAGCGCCAGTCCAGTAGATACATAGCTTGTTGATGAGATCCAGGTACTTCGATCCAAAAGCATTGATCAGGAATGTGACGAGCATGATTGCCCAAAAGCATAGCACTGTTTGCCAGGCCGTGGGTGCAAAATCTTCTCGCCATAATGAGATAGCGCTCAATATTAATTGCGCGCCACCGAAGTTGATAGAGAGTGTCACTGTCCAGTTGCCGACGAGGTTGAACCAACCACAGACCCAGCTTGCTATAGGCGCCCATTCAGGCGTCGACATCATCGCAAGACCAGTAATACACGCCTGTCGAAGCAAATTAGCCAGTGCCACTCCGAATGACATTTTGGGCATCTCACCTCCAGCAGTAGGATAAACAGCACAGATCTCAGCCAGACTCGCAGCAATGCTGACCGAAATCAAGCTGATCAGGACCCATCCCCATAGCACAGTGACACTCTGTCCGTCTGTGAGAGTAATGTACATGGTCGTCGAGAGACCATATGGAACGGCCATGATCGCGAATGACAAGCCGAAACCGATAGCATAGACAAGTTACGAGGCAGCTCGGACTTGTAACCCATACGTGCCAGGTCGGCGTCCGCAGCGGTGGCAGAAGCTGATCTCATGGGGCCTGAAGAGGCCGATCCTCGCCTGATATCCATGGTGGTGAGTTGTATTGGTGTTCGATATCGTGCAGGAGGCTGCAGGGCAGCGTTTTGAGTCGATAGGACCGCAGTCCGGCACGATCCAGTCGTGTGACACACTATCGTGTGCAATGCTACAGCAGCAGAGTCCAATGCCTGCCCCGAAAGAAAGAGATGCCGGATAAAAGTATGGTACAGAGTATATACAACTCGCAAACAGCGCGCAACGCAGAGGTCGATCTTCAAGGAACAACAAGGCGTGCAGCTGCACGATAGATAACGGGAGCGCACGTGTCGGCGAGCATCTCGGAGCGATCACGAGAGGAGCATACCTTATTATCGCGGCCAGAACCAGTCGGGCATGTGCACCCTGAGCCTCTGGCTAATCCGCTCCACTCTCTCCACACCATTTATGGGCCTGGGCTGGGGCAAGCCACAATCGCCAGCGCTGTGTGGGAGACGCCAGGAGACATGATGCTGATAGCGGAGTGCGCTCTGACGACCAGCTGCTCGCGCCGTCTTCGGCTCGGCTTACTGCTCTGATCGTCTTATCGTGCCTCCATACCCACTGCGGACGAATCGGCGCGTGCGTCATGGTTATGTTACAGAGTACTAGCGCGAGATACTGCATGTCAGATAGCCAGATATTAGTAGTGCGGTGCTTTATTTGTTTGCGAAACAGGCACGCTCGATGCTTGAAGCCCGGCGACTGTGGCCGTACTTCGGACAGAGATAACGACACGAATATGTCAGCAAGCAATAGTTCGACAAGGCAGTGGTGTGTAAATGTTTCAATCGTTCGTTCTGTTCACGGCTCGCGGTGTCGTGCGCAGCCAGATATACAGACAAGAAAAGAAATGTGTAGAGATATACAGTTTGGGCCTTAGCAGCCACGATCCGGTCCTTCGCTATGCAACAAGCAGATTTTAACGACATGAGAGAAAAGTACGTCGGGCCATTCACACCCACTCCACGGGCTTCTTCAGCACTTGAAGCAGCCTGTCTTCCCGGCTGCTCTTGTCAGGCTCGTGTTGGTACTGCCATCTCGCGGTGAGAGGCAAGCTCATCAAATGCTTTCCACTCTGGCGCCGGGAGTGTTGAGACCGAAAGCGGTGCCTCTGTCGTGCACCAGGTTGAACTCGACATAGCGGCCTCTGCGCAGCTGCTGCCATGCCTTCTCCTTCTCGGTGAACTGCATGTCTTTCCTCCTCTCCATAATGGGAAGGTATGAGGGCAGGAACGCGTTTGCGCAGGTCTGGATGTAGTTGAAGAGCGATTCTTGGTCCTTCTCGGTCTCGTCCAAGTCGTCAAAGAAGATGCCACCCACGCCGCGAGACTCCTGGCGATGAGGAATGTAGAAGTACTCGTCGCACCACTTCTTGAAGCGCGAGTAGTACTCCTTGTCGTGCTTGTCGCAGGCATCCTTGATGTTGCGGTGGAAGTGGATGACATCCTCGTCGAAGAGGTAGGAAGGTGTCAGATCTGTGCCGCCGCCGAACCACCAAGCATTCGTAGTGCCATCCTCATTCGCAGTCTCAAAGTAGCGGTAATTCAAGTGCACCGTAGGAGCCATTTTGACAGGATGGACGACCAAGCTCAACCCAGCAGCAAAGAATTCCAAGCTCTCAACATCCGGGTCCAAAGCCTTGTGATTGACTCTCATCTTGCTAATCGCCTGTCGCGGCAGCGTGCCGTATACCACTGAAATGTTCACGCCGGCCTTCTCAAACACATTGCCGTCTTGCAGCACACAGCTGGTTCCACCTCCGCCGTTGGGTCGCTCCCACTTGTCGATTTGGAAGCGTTTGCCGTCGACGGCTTCAAGAGCGCGGACGATCTCCTCCTGCTTGGCCTTAATGAATTGTTCCATTCGCAAACGCATGGGAGATGCGTCGGTGACGCCAGACTCGCGCTTACTGAGACTGTCCCGCTCTGCGATCGTTGGAGCCTCGAGCTGCTGCTCGGCATCGCCGGTAGCCTTGACAAACAATGGTCAGTCATGTTCACTATTGGCTTGTGCATTGGACTATATTTCATACCATTGAGTAGATCAAAGCGCCAATGAAGACGACGCCGACAGCCAGACGAGTCTTGGGAGCGATGACGGTGTTTTTGCCAACGCCGCCTCCCGGAGGAGTGGGTGGCCTTCCATTCATATCGCCAATCCATCTGCGCTGGACTGCGGGCGATCGCTTGCTGAAAGGCGCATTGCGAAGCGCGGGAGCTCTGCCTGCGCGGGTGCAGGACCGCAGAGGCAGCGTCAATGAGCGGAGGACGAATACCAGCCATTTTGGTGTGTATGCAGAAGAGAGAGACCGAGTAAGGAGAGAGGAGGGGAATGAGGGAAAGGTTTTGGAGAACGTCATGAGCTCGCGGTTGGCAATCCCATCATCCTTGTCCCTGAGAATTGGTTGCCGCGGCTTCATGCGGCTTTCTCACGCGCAGTCCACCGCAGCTGGCAGCAACACGCACCACTTCTCTTGATCCCGTACCATTCCCTTTCTGCGGCGGCCTCCGACTTCGCATGCCTCGCATACCGCCTGCATTGCTCCGTCACGCACGACGTCTTGATCCTCTCTTGCCATCTTTGCTTCCCGTCTGTAGAGATTTGCCATCGTCCCAGAACGAGCTCAGATGGCTCGGGAACATGCCGCCGAAGTGGCTTCGAAGCAGAGCAAGGGGAATGAGAAATATACTACAGCAGTATGTACGTCGCCGCTCACAAGGCGAGCCTTTACAGTATATACTAGGAACAGAGTTCTTCGGTGATCTCGAAATAAAATGCGGACCAGGCGTGTTGATTCCAAGGTGGGTGCAGTATTCACCTTCTATTCCTTATTGTCTGTTCTGATCCCAGGTCTTTGCATGTAGACAAGAAACGGCTGCATCAGTGTCCCATCTTGCCCAATCACTCCTAACTTCATGGGCACTCAAATCGCCCGAAAAGCCTGTCAATATCCTCGATCTTTGCACAGGCACTGGATGCATCCCGTTACTTCTCCACCATGAGCTGCACAAAGACCCGAAACTTGGTTACAACATCGGACAAATCGTTGGAGCCGACGTATCGTTGCGAGCTTTGCAACTAGCCAAGGAGAATAAGGTCGTCCAATTGCATGAGATGAGTGGAATGTCAGAGTCACCAATACTCGAATCACTTCGCAATGTGCAATTCATCCAAGCCGACGTCCTTGAAGATCCTGGGGGACCAACAGGCATCTTGGCCAAGCTTCAAGAAATCGGCCATGCGACGCCCACCTTCGATGTACTCGTCTCTAACCCGCCTTACATATCGAGCTCGGCGTTTCGCACGACGACAGCAGCGTCAGTTCGTCGGTACGAGCCTAAGCTGGCTCTTGTACCGCACAGACAGCCAATGGAAACCACGCTCAAGACGGCGATTTGTTCTATCCCAAACTTTACAACCATCGCTTCGCTTTTGAAATCAAAGGTCGTCCTCTTCGAGGTGGCTGACATGGAGCAAGCTTGTCGAGTAGCTGCTATGGCTAACGAGCGTTGGAGAACTGTGGAGATTTGGCGCGACGACCCTGTTGCCACCACGTGCGAGACGGAGTATGCAGAGGTTGGATGCGATCGTCGCCCGAGGATCAGAGTTCGAGGTGTAGGAAATGGGAGATCAGTCGTTGCTTTCACGGCGGAAGGAGAACAGTGGCGTGGCCACACGGGATGATAACACATGCATTGATACATTGTGTTTGTATGATATGCTATGAATACATAAGTACTTTGATTTGCATACACGCTGCTATCGCTTGAATATCTGGAGGTGTCTTGGCCAAGAAGTGAAAGGTGCTCATCGTCCCTAACGCCTGGTTGGTCATTGTTGCCGAAAGAGGACCACCGTGCCATACTGGCCTAATCCAGCGATTCTCGGGAAACGAAGGCGCAAAATCATTGCAAACATGCCGAAGAAAGAATATAGGTCCCAAGATATGACAACAGCTTGCATAATAGCTCTACAAGTTTTTATAAGATCCAAGAGACTGTACAGCAACCCTAAACCCTTGAACCTTAGAGGGTTGAAGTGACAGCGCGCTAGCGACGGCGCTCTTCATCGCAAGTCGTCGCTGAACAGCCTCGAAGCTGTCGCGGTCGCGACAAACTACCACGACACCTTTCCCTCTCTATCCTGTGAGACAACGATCCCGCCGCACCCCGATCACACGATTAAAGTTCTTGCGACTAGGCTGGAGTGCGACAGGTGAGGCATCACGTCCGGCATCATGGCCGCTGAACAGAACAAGGCGCGCAAGCCAACAAAAAACGAGCAGCGTCGTGCGCGCAAGAAGCAGTCCAAACTCGAGGTATGTCAATCTTGCGGAATTATCCGTGCTTCCAGATACTAACTCTGCGCCAGAGCTCTCAGACGCCGGCTCCAGAAACCGCCCACGATGCACCAAAGACCACAAACCCAGATGATGCTAGCGCAAATCTACCGCTGCAACCTGTACAGCCAGCCAAGGACGACCCGATCCAGGATGTACCAGCAGTAGACACCGATATCACGATCACTGAAGATCACCCTCTTTATGCACAATTCCGGGACGTCTTTGCTAAGTTCCAGGAAGCCGACGAGGAGGACTCCGAGCAGAAGGAGGGAGAGCACGATCAGGTCTTCTTCGACGATGACAATGACAACATTCAAGGCGAAGATGAGGAGGAAGAGACTACCCAAAGGCTGTCAAAGAAGGCACGTAAGGCCGCGAACAAGCTGAGCATTGCAGAGCTCAAAGCTATCGTGCGCAAACCGGAAGTGGTAGAGTGGACCGACACATCAGCACAGGACCCAAGATTACTTGTTAACATCAAGAGTTCGAGGAACGTCGTGCCGGTGCCGAACCATTGGTCGCTGAAGCGCGAGTACCTTAGCTCAAAACGTGGTGTTGAGAAGCCTGGTTTCGCGCTTCCGAAGTTCATCGTCGAGACAGGCATCTCTGATATGCGCGATGCTGTTCTGGAAAAGCAAGCAGAGGCAAGCTTGAAGTCAAGGCAACGCGACCGGGTGCAGCCCAAGATGGGAAAACTCGACGTCGACTACCAAAAACTGTACGAAGCATTCTTCCGCCGCCAGACAAAGCCCAATCTCACCAGGTTATGGCGAGGTCTACTATGAAGGTAAGGAGTACGAGACAAACCTGCGTCACCTACGCCCTGGTGAGCTGAGCGACGAGCTTAAAGAGGCTCTCAACATGCCACCTGGTGCGCCTCCACCATGGCTCATCAACCAGCAACGCTTTGGTCCACCACCTTCATACCCCGCCATGAAGATTCCTGGCTTGAACGCTCCGCCTCCTGCAGGTGCGCAGTGGGGATTCCATGCTGGTGGCTACGGCAAGCCACCACTTGATGACCAAGGTAAGCCTCTATGGGGTGGCGATGTCTTTGGTGTAGCGGAGCAGGATGAGCAGGCAGAGCAGGCAGCGAAGGCAGCGCCGGTTGACAAGTCCGTATGGGGCGAGTTGGCGCCACCAGAAGATGACGAGGAGGAAGAGGAAGAAGAAGACGAGGAAGAAGATGAAGAGGACGAGGACGAAGATGGCAGAGAAGAGGACGTGGGTCGCGGCACTGAAACGCCATTCGCTGGTACAGAGACACCCGGTGGCATCTACAGCACAGTACCGACGGATATGGGGACGCAGAGCATGGCCGACGAGTTCAATCTACGGAAACAACGCCGAGGTGACGCCACAGAAGACTCACATTACCCTCGCTCTGCTGGCACCGTTCTCAATGAACGTTCCATCCGTAACGAAGGCTTCTTCGGTGGCGAGCGTGCCTACGACCTTTCGAACAACCGTGGCGGACCTTCGATGCCTGTTCTCGGCTCCGAGCGTGACGACAGAGGAAGAAAGAGGAAAGCTGGTGACCTGGATGTCTCTGTGGATACCGATGCTCTGGAGAGGGATGACAAATTGAGCAAAGAAGAAATCAGGAAAAGATACGAGGAGCAGCGTGAGAGAGAGAACGCTGGCGGCTGGTCAGGAGCGGTGGACCGCGATGATCTCAGTTCGATGATTGCGGAAGAAGGCGCGAAGAGACTCAAGAAAGACAAGGAGCGTGCGAATAGACGATGAAGGACGGGTGTATAAGGCACGGTGGATTTTCAAGATTGGTTTTGAGCGAGGAGTTTACGGGCATTTCAAGAACATGGAAGGGGGAGCAGTGTAAACTATGCAGATGCAGGTCTGCACACAACGAGCTGAGCTCTACGGGGACAGTTGGAGATCAAAGAAACGAGTGTATCAAGAACGTGAATGCAACAGCCTGCGAACTTCGAAATCATCAGACGTCTGGACCATTTACTAACAGCTACGGCGCCACAACGTGCGATGGAACGTGAGATCACTTGAAAGTGCGTCAAAGTCGACACATGATTCAAGAGGCTGAGTGTCGTTCAAGATATATCAAGAGTTTTTACGTGGAGGAAGATCAAGACGAGCGAAACATCTGTCACGTGAAAGAATGCATCGATGGACGTCACACACCCCGATTTAGTGAAGGATCCCTATATTGCGACAACCTCACCAATAATCGAAGTTGCGGGTTTCGCTGTCAATAGCAGCACAGCACGGCTTGACGTTGGATTGAAAGCCAGAGAGAGTGATCGGCACGTGAGAGCGAGCGAGAACGCCAAGTCTGACCTCCGCGAGCCGATGGAGCATCTTCGCTTCGACCATCTTTTTTGTTTACAAGCAACCGTCATAAGACGACAGCACAACCGCTGAGTCGATTTTCCGACCCTCAGCGATATTTCTACAGAAGCAAGGGCGAATATTTGACGTCCTCAATTACAGCGCAAGAAATACTGCCCATCATGGACAGACAGAAGGTATGTTTGCTCGAAGATTTAACATGTAAAACAAAGAGACATAGTCGATCGACTCCTCCTTCCACTACTGGCGACACATTATTCTACTCGGTATTGGATCTATTTTGGAAGCATGCGCGATGCTGACCAGGCTACAGTAGACCACTCGACATCCCGCCGGAGGACCGATATGGTAGCCGTGGTCAATCTTACCGCCCTGGAGGACGCTCTCCTCGCGCAGACTCCTATCGCGCCCGCTCTCCACCTCCAGCTCGCCGTGCCTACGTGCCCGCTCGCGGGCGCAGTCGCAGCCCTCCACGCGCGGAGACACCTACCGCAGACGCTCACCTTCGCCCAGAGACAGATATCAGGCACCCAGAGGCGGCGACAGCTACAGGTCCCGACCTCGCTCTCCGCCTCCCGTGAGAAGAGAGGATCTTCCAAGAGATGACTTGTTCAGAAGGGACCCGGAGAGAGAGCCCAGAAGGGACTTCAGGGGTGAGAGGGAATTCCGTGATGACAGGTCCTACCGTGATGAGAGGGAGTTCAGAGACGACAGGGGATACAATGCTGCACGCTCGCCTCCCCGCTACCGTGAGCGCGAGAGGTCTCCGCTGCCTCTCAAGCGAACGCGTGAGCCTTCTCCCATTGGCAGCAGAGGACGGAGAACACCCCCACCAGCTAAGCGGGAAAGACTGGCCAGCCCTGGCCCCAGAGGAAGATACGACGACTTCCCCCCGTCCAGGAACGGTAGCCCACCGCGCCGTGGCTTCTCTCCTCGCGGAGAGCGCTCACCTGCGGCTCGTGGTGTGACCCGTGGCTACAGACGTGCAGACTCTCGCTCACCACTTAGAAGGAACGACAGGAATGATCCCAGAGATGTCAGTGATTGGCGTCGTCCTGCTGCCGCTCCTGCGCCTGCACCGGCGCCGCGCTCGCCTTCTCCACCAAGAGCCAGCAGGCAGCCTTACGAAGAGTTCGACGAGCGCGGCCAAGACTCTGTTGCTACCTCTCGCCGTTCCTCACCTCCTCTTCACAGATCTGCAGTTCAGCCTTCGATTGACGAGAGACCAAGCCGTCCAGCACCAAGAGATCCATATGAGAGCCAGAGGCCGGGAACCCTACCGTGCACCACGCTCACCAAGAGCAAGGGATCCTTCGCCGCCTCCTGTGACCGGGGACCGTGACTATCCCGCCGAGCGTTCGTATGACCAGGAAGACCGTATCCCGCCACCTCGCGAACCTTATCGGGCTGACGATATGCCAGTCCGCGCCCCGCCGACGGGCCCATCTAGTGGTTACCGCGCTCCCTCAAGCTCCATGGCTCCTCCCACCGGCCCTGCTGAGCCTCCGTTTCTGTTTCTGCGCATGCCAGAGCACCTGCAGCTCCCCCATCTGGTCCACGTGGTGACATGGCTCCTCGAGGCGGTTTCGGCGGCCCTCGCGGTCGTGGTGGCTTCGGTGGTGACTATGCGCCTCGCGGCAGGGGAGGCTTCGGTGGTCCGGGCTATCGCGGAGGCAGAGGCGGTGGACCATCTCCAGGTGGCTACGGCCGTGGGCAGGGCTATGTTGAGCGTGAACAGCAAGACTTCCAACCGCATCAAGGCCCACCTTCAGGCCCTCGCGGATCTTTCTCTTCTCAAGGCCCTCCAACTCCATTCCGCCAGAACAGCAATTCTACTGCCACCACATACCCTCGCTCCCAAAGATTCGGCCCGAATGGTCAAGCCATTCCCGACACTCCCACAGGCCCTCGAGCCAGCGTTTCCGCCGCTGGCGGTGCGCCTGCACCTTACCGTCGTCCAACTGAACCGTCTATTCCCACAGGTCCCAGCAACGCCAGTCTTGGCAACAACGCTATCCCATCTGGTCCTGCCAGTGACCGGCGCCGCGAGTCTGAAATTCACAACTCACTGAACAATCAAGCCGCCAACTCCAACAGCGGCGTTCACGCAGCCCTTCGCGATCTCCCTCCGATAATTCCTGGCGGGCGCAAAGCTTCTCCCAAATACGACCGCTCCCGCCTCGACAAACTCAATGAAGAGGCAGAGAAGCTACGCAGCCAAATCGAGGAGAAAGAAACTAAGAAGCGTAGGGCTCTGCGCGACTGGGAACGTATGTCCAGAGAGAGTGAGACTGCTCGTGTGAGGAGTGAGTTGGCAGAAGACGCTCTCAGAGGTTTCGTCGAGGACGAGACTATGGGTGCTGCGTTCTGAGGAATTTGAGCTTCATGATCTTTTGCTGCAATCTGATGATCTTGGTTCTTGTTTCCGTCTTGGGAAATTTTGATCGGTTAGCGAGGTGCTCGGGGTTTGCTTTTGGAATTCGGCATAAGATTCGCTGGGTCGGGTATGAATTGCGTGTAGAAATTAGCTGTTATTTCGTAATATCTGTCTCTTTGCTCTCAATTCGGGGCTCCGTTTCACCCCAAGGTCTACTCCCGCATTCTCAGCACTATCGGCGCGGTCAATTCAAGGCATTACTTCACAGCCAAATTCACTGTAACCAACAAGGACGACGTCGCGCCACCACCCAACTCGAAAAAGTCTCGACTGCCAGTACGGACGAAGCTGTGGTACTATTGTGCAGACCTTTGAGCAAGAGTGAGGTATCACAACCAGCGTCACACCACGCGGCCACGTGCCGGCACTGCCACGCCACATTTAGGCACCATCAAGGGTGTCATCCAATGGAATCGAATTCGCCACCTTCGAAGTGAACGTTGCCAGGGCCGACAGGTCACGCGTACGATAAGTCGCAAGTCACCACGCGACCTCGATTCAACATAAATAAAACCTGGAACGACCTCTCCTAGGACTTTCACCTGACACCAACTTCGTCCCACATACCCGCATATGAACGCCGCATCGACCGGCAACATGAATCTACCGGGCATAGATCTACCGCTGCAGCAGGAATCTGGACTGCGTACCGAGGGCGATGACGCCACCTGGTATGAACATGCCCTCCCACTCACAGTCCGTGAGAGAGTCATGTTGGACATCATGGCTGCTCTAAAAAACAAAACGGACTGGGAACGTAAGGTGTTTGACGACACCATTGTGGAAAAGTGGCAGAATGAGGCCATGTCAAGCCCTAAGCTTGACATATCAACCAGTCAGACACCGAATGCGAGTGCGGCTAGCGAAAACTCGCACGAGATTGAAAGCGACGATGATTATCCCATGAACCCACCCGCGAGGCAGAAAGTCGTCACAAAGAAACTGTTTCAATACGTACGTACCCTTCAATGCGTCATCGTAGCGAAGAGGAGCTAAGTCTCTCATTAGTGCATTGACGAGCTACGCCACCAAGCAGCCGATTCACAGATGAAAGGCTTCACAGAAGTGATTGATGCCAATGCGACCGTCTATATCTCAGATAGCAACGTCGATCTCGAAACCAAGGCAGCTCTGAGATCAGGCATTGCGCTTTTAGAAGCGGTGCCTCAGAAAGACTGGCACCCAGGCTCTGACGGTAAAGTACTCGACATTGTCCATCCCTCGCTATTTCCGTTGATGTACGGGACCTCACGATATCTGAAAGAGGGTCGCGTGACTCTGGAAAGCTGCTTGGAACACATTGCGGTAGGCGAGACAATCCTTTCCCCTGGGCCACTTGCACCTTACAGTGAATATTCCGTCAAACATCAGTGGCTCCCGAGCGAGGTCTCCATCGGACCAAATGGGCAAGCTCAAATTACGAGCTACATCAACAACTTGCGTCCGGGGTAATCAAGCACTATACGGTGCGATCGAAAAAGTCATCACCGAAGCAATCCCGTTGTGGAAACTGACCGTCAAATCCACTCTGTATGACTACAACCACCCCCGCATAATAGTCGAAGGTGACGGCTATGATGCTGACGCAGTGAGACAACACGAAAAAGAGCAGCGAGCAGAGAGCGGACGCGAGCAACGACGGAACTCGACTGCCCTGATCAAGACGGTCAAGAAGAAGATTCAAGCGATGACGAGCAAGACCTATGGCACAGGAAGAACATCATAATCCCCGAGCCACGCCGATACGAACCTCGTGTCAGAAAAATGTTGGACCAGGAAGCCACGACTTTCAACCAGACGTTCTCAGGAAACACTTGCAAGTCATAGTGAAACTCGCCAACATTCATCTGACTCCAGAATAAGCCAACTTACGATGGTGGCTCCTGGCACATCGAGGTTAGAAACTCCCATAACATCTTCCCGATTTTCCACTACTCACGCAAGTTCTAGGGTATGCCCAACGAACACATCTGTGCCAGCGCACTGTACTATTACGACAGCTCGAATGTTACCGACTCATACCTTGCCTTCCGCGAAACTGTGAACGAAGCATACCTAACAAACCTGGACGATGATGACAAGTTTCCACCTGGACCGGAATATGAGCAGCACCGCTATTACAGCTTGATGGAGATCTACGGTCTTACTGATCCAGAGAGCATGGTAAGGAGGAATCGGATATGCTGTTCACTATCTGACGAATCAGCACTGACATCGAGTCTTCAGGACACGGCGCTTTCAAGTCCTAGGTAAAGTTCTGACCCGTGAAGGTCGCTTGCTCGTTTTTCCGAACGTACTCCAGCACCGCGTCCTGCCTTTCAAGCTCGCAGACGAGAACAAACCCGGACACCGCAAACTGCTGGCGTTGTTCCTCGTTGATCCCAACATCAAGATCCCTTCCACAGCCAACATCCCGCCGCAGCAGCGCCACTGGTGGGCCGAGCAGATCAACAAAGACGGAGTGCTCAAGAAGCTGCCACAAGAACTGAAAGACCGTGTATTCGATGAAGTGCGAGATTTCCCGCTGGATATGGAGCAAGCAAAGCGCGTACGCGAGGAGCTGATGGAGGAGCGAAAGATCCACCGCCAGGAGCATGAAGAGTCGTGGGGAGAGCTTGAATATTCCTTTTGCGAGCATTACCTCCTGCGGGAATGATTTCAGGCCAGGCAGCTTGGCCGCTTATCCTGTGGCTTCCACGGCAAGGATGAGAAGCCTTGTAAGAAAGGTTTGCAGTCTCCAGAGCGTGGCACAGGCGGTCGTCGACATGCCTCCTGGTCAAGCAAATTGATTTTGGCTAGTCAGCATGAAGCATTCTTTTGTGATCGAGCTCGTCGGAACGCACCTAAATCACTATCATCGTGATAATTTAAGAAAGCGATCCCAAAAATGCTCAATATGCCCACAGACGTATTTCCGCTACTAGCACTTCTCTACAGCGAGCCTCAAAGATAGCTAGATCAGAAAGATACAAAACCATGTTTAAAAGAAGGTGTCAGGAGAAATTGCCATTAATTACAAAACAGAAGTATTTCCAAAAGAAAGGCTCGCTGAAGAAGCAGATCATCAAGTCAAACTATTCCTCAAAATTAGACTTTCCGCCTCGCCGGCCGCCTCCCATATTCAAGTCAGGCTGCGATCCAGCTGTGTGGTCGACGCTGGCTCTTCCCTTGTGATCTATGCTCAACTTCTTCCCCTCAGCGCTCGAGAGCCCAACACCGCCCAGCTTGTCTTCAGGAATAATGTTTCGTCCATCGACAAGATCGACATCGCCAGCCAGAACGTCAGTAGCACCCATCTTTGTTCGTCGGAGGTCGAGAGATTTCTTCGGCTTCTTTGCTTCCGCCGCACGTTTGGCTTCCATTGACTTGCGGCTAAGCTCGAGGTCTCCGACTTCTCCCAAGGCCCCTTCGTCAGTAACGTCAACACCTAGCTCCTCCTGCTCGTGCTTCTGCTGGATCCTCTTGATGGCTTCCTTGGTCAGATCTTGGCGGAAGATGCGGTCGAGAACATCCTTTTTGCGGGTGCGCTTGTCGCCAATGGAAATCAAGACACCGGCAGCGATGTTGCAGCAGATGGAGAAGGACAGGATGACCGCAGTCAGAGACGCAGGACGGACCCTGTAATCGATGGACCAGGTACAAGTACCAGCGCAACTTGGAAAATACTGTGGAAATCCAGAAGAACGACGATGGCAATAAGCAGGCGAAGTGGAAATGCGTGATGGGTAGACGTCTCATGAGGCTTGTAGAAGGTGTGTGTTTTGGCGAATTTTGCCTGGTGGTATTGCAGACGCCTTTGTTGGGTCGGAGTGAGCACGGTGTATTCGTATCTGTCCGTCGCGTCGGCCGGTGTTGATCCTGCTTCAAGATCTTCTGCTGCGGCGCTAGATCGACGCGCAGGCAAGTCGTTGTGATCTTCGAGCGCGGGCAAATGCTTCTTCTCGCGTAGCTCCCAGGTCTTGTGATGATATTTTGCGATGTAGATCATGTGGTATGTGTCAATAACGCGGAAAGGTGCAAGTCCGTCGCCCATAATTGCGAAGAGAGCAACCAAAGTCAGATCAATGATGTTGATGATGTAGTCTTGCTTGCCACCGACGTAAATCCATCCGATCAAACAGAAAACCCATGCCGCACCGAAGAGCGTGATGAGGGTAGCGTAGACTGTGACGAATAAGCCAAGCGGCTTGCTTACGTATTTGCCGAAACCTCGCATGCTTCGCTTGAAGCCTTCTCGGCGAGAGTGCAGTAGATGACGAACGTGATCATTCAGCTCGGCAAGGTCTTCGTCGGACCAGCCTTCGAGTCGGACACCATGGGGTAGCACGGCATAGTGCGACTCCGTCAATTGCGAGGAGACCGAGTTTCTTCTGTGTGAGGTTCTCTGCGCCAGGTCCTCACCATCACCTGCATCTGATGGTGCTGCTGACATCCTCGCAGCGTCACCCTCAGGTCGAGATGCTCGTGTGCCAGCTCGCGCACGAGGAATGCGAACTGTGCCGTCCTCGCCCTTTACTCCGTAACCAGTATCTGCGGCTGTACCGGCGCGCTTCGTGAGATCATAAGTGGGACGACGGTTGACCAAACGACCCAAGTCTGGCACGAAAAGAGAATTCTGCATATTGGTGAGAGTACCAAGAGTTTGTACTTCGGGATCTGAAAGAAGTCAGTAAAAAGCGCCATGTGGCCAGTTGGGAGAGGAAGTACATACCAATTAAGTCTAAGAGACTAACAACATCCGCATCATATTCGCTGTCAGCCGCAAGTTCCTGTCGAGGAGGCAGAACGCCACTCCTAAAGTCGTCTCAATCCTCGACCTCCACGGGCAGCGTTGCCAGCACTGTTCGAAGCCTGTGCACCACCTTGAGAAGCTTGAGAAGTGTTTGTCGCTGACCTTTGGAGAGCATTTAAAGGATGGTCGGTTGGGCGAGAGCGGACAGGCTCAAGGCCACGCGCTTCTTGCGCTGCCGTGGCCTGGCCTTCGACGATTGAGGGCATGAATGGCTCGGCGGTGTGCTGCCTGGTCAAATCATCTTGGCCAAGTTCGTGCAGTGCTGGTCGCTGAGGTGCTGACGAACTACGTCTACGACCGGCAGTGCCTGGATCTGCAAAGTCACGTTCTTCAGGCACATGAGTATCGGAGCCTCCCGAAAGAGGCCTGTTCACTGATGTGCTCGAGGGGAGGCGACGGATCCTGATGCTTGACGGTGTTCGCATGCTCTCGCGCGAGCCGCCACCAGGCATGAGAGGTCTTACAGAGGGGTTCATTCGAGGTGTGCTTGGGCCATTTTGAGGATTTGAGTACCCGCGCGCTCGGCTGCCGGAGTTAGATGGGTTCATTTTGTTGTTTTGCTCTGGGAGCCAAGATTGGCAGGTAGGAGCACCGTCGCAGCGGATGCTATCAACCAAGCTACCAGAAGAGGAGTTCCGAGGGGTGCCTCAATATAAGAGATGCAATTGCCACAGGGTCTCGATAAGATCAAGACGCGTGAAGAGATCCTTTCAAGCGTGGTCCCAGGGTGCGGGAAGCGTGGCAGCAGATTCCGGCTGCATCCGGGAGTGCGGATGTCCAAGTATGTATCCAAGACGGCCCTTAGGTATGCTTCACAGGCCTCTGAGGTCCACGGGGAAGATGTTGGCGTGTGTGGAGAAAGAGAGTTGGGGTCAGGACTCAAAACACGATGGCACGGTGCAAAGGCGCGCGAAGTTCAACAGGTATGGGGTGAGCGAGGCGAGACGTCAGAGTAGGTTCGAGCGTCAAGCTCGCAACGCCGCTAAAACCAACTTAATCCCAGCGCCGATCCTCCAAGCGACACCTCCTTTGCTCTAGCCCTGCTGTCTGACGAAACTACCCGCCACCCGATTGCTTGTGTTTCAATAGCCGTTGCGAATGCTATACACCTGCTTACCGCTCTCATTTGGAAGATTATCTTGACAATGCGTACACATATGTCCGCCTCAAGAACATTGCGTACGCGGCGTCGGCTGCTGTCACCCGCTTCCACGATGGACCCCGAACATACTGCCGAGCCCGTTCCGTTGCTGCCCGCCACGCATGTAAGCATTTAACGGCAGCTAATTCTGAAATGATGAGCTTCGTCTCTGCTGACTACGAGCTTGGTGGCGCTCTCTAGCCGCCACGAAAGGAGGTCATTGCTTGATAATGGAAAGCTACATTTCCGGAGCGGCACACATTTGGCATCATCTATACATGGGACTGCCAGTGATAATAGGAGACTTTGCTGTTGATTTTTGTTATTATTACCTACCTAGGTAGTAACGAGCGGAGTGGTAAATTGCTTGTACTTTCTGCTTAAAGTGCCGAGCGTGCGGCCACGGACTTTCCTCCGTGAACCCCTGCAAACAATCTTGGGATCGAGCGATGCTATCAATCTTTTTCTGAACAGTCAGACTTACGCAGCTTGTGGACGATCGCACGAGAATTCTTCATGTTGCTATCAGACTTGCTGCTCTCTCCCAATCTTGTTGTCCTTGCATAGGCGGGATCGGCCGCTGCTTGGGTGGTGCCTCCAGATAAGCTCCCAGCCTGCTAGATGTCAGAATTGTCTGCTCATGTTCAAGAATACCTTCAAGGGCGTGACAAACCTGTTCATATACATATCCTTGATGGTGAATCGTGAGGAGTATTTGCCTCCAGCTCTCTGGACCACGAAATTGGCCGGGAAGCCAAGGTCGAATGGCTGAGCGTCCTCGATCTCATCAACCTCCTCGTCAGTGAGACTGATGCCCAGAGCCTCGATGTTACCTTTCAAATGATCGACCTTGCGGATGCCGACAATGGGAAAGACATATGGCGCTTTGTGCATGATGTATGCAAGCGCAATGGAGGTAATCTGGGTGTTCTTCTTCTTTGCCAGCTCGTCCAGCTTCGCAGCGACGCGACGGTCCTTATCATTCTGAGGGCCCATTTTGCGACCCTCGCGTTCAGCAGCATTGAATTCTTCTTCGCTCTTAAATTTTCCGCGACCGAGTGCGCCCCATGGACAAAGACCCATGCCCTCTGATTCGCACATGGGCAGGATTTCTCTCTCGAAGTCGCGGGTACCTGCGCTCCACTCTCCTTGATAGACACAAAACTGGGTCAAGCCATGCTGACGAGCATCTATAGCGGCGTGTTAGCGGCTTATGTTGTTGGTGACATGCATTGCTTACATTCGTTGCACTTGACGACCACCCAAGCTGGAGCATCGCTGATGCCAATGTACAACACCTTCCCGTTCGCCACGAGATGGTGCAATGAGTTCATGATCTCCGGAACGGAAGCCGTAAAATCCCAGGCATGTACCCAAAGCAAGTCGACATAATCCGTCTGCAACCTCTGCAGACTCGCCTCGAGCGCAAGCTTTAGATTCTTGCTAGAGTTGCCATTGAAATTGCTTCCCATCTTGCTACCGAACTTTGTCGGACTGGTGAACTTGGTCGCCAACACAATCTCATCACGATTGCCGCGCTCTGCCATCCATTCGCCAATCCATTGTTCAGATTCACCCATCTGGTAGACGTTGGCTGTGTCGATGAAATTGCCGCCCTGCTCGTGGAAGTGGTCGAGAATGGCAAAGCTGGTCTCCTTGTTGCACTCGCCCATGAACGACGACCAGGATTCGCCAAAGTTCATGGCGCCCAAGCATAAGGGAGAGACGCGGACGGCTGCCGTGGGCGACAGGATGCGGTGGTAGCCAAGGAGGCTGGTAGGCTTGGGAGGCTTGGGTGCGAAAGACATATTGGATGTTTGTGCTGATTGAACAGTGTGAGTAGAAGGGAGTGAGTCGAAGCCCTGATGCTGATGTGCTGATCGACTCTAGGTAGTGACCATTGGAGACCTATATAGTCACTGGTGGTGGTCTGAGAGGGAGGCGGCCTTACACTAAACTCCGTCTCCTCGCATTGTGTACCATGACAGTGGAGGGACTGCAACATCATTCCTGCTGCCTGGATCATGCCAGCAGGGAACGGCTGAGAGTCTTGGTGTCAGATCGCATGACGACTATTAGCAATATTATAATTTGGGTCTGAACAACATCTCGGAGAATGATATTCGCTACCATTTTAGGCATGACTCTGTCCTAGAACTTGGTTCAGCATAACGTAACTTATCCGTGGCTTGAAAGCAAGCTAGAATTGGTTACCTCTATACAACCGATCAAGAGTGGCCCTGCGAACCAAGAAATACGGGCATGAGTCTATCAAGCCATTGTCGCTTGTTCACTGATCGGAGCTCGAAAGCTGAAAACATATGCGTGCTCCGCTTCGGCTGCATGTCATCTTCTTGGAAGCGGAGATCACTTTATCTCCGCTTAACGTGCAGTAACCCTGAAGGCTAAAGGGATCCTTCAATAAGTTGACTGACGCCATCCCTGTGTCGATGGGCCAGCCTGAGAGTCGCGACGAAGCTCACTGAATTATGATGTGCTAGCAGGTCTGAGGTAACTTAGAGAAAGCCATCAAGTCTCGCGCTGTCAAACTCCTAGCACATGTAACGTTAATGAGTTAATTTAGTTATTAGAAACGACACCAATTGTGCTCGGGTCTTGCTTTGGGTCGGACACAGGCTGATTGCGCCTCGTTTGAATTAATTTTCACATTGAGGCTTTGATGGATGCGTGACCAGGTGACGAAATATGAGCTCTTCGGTCGAGCCCGCATCCTGGTTAATTTAACATCTAATCATGCGCAGCCACTCACTGATTACAATCGACCTCTCTGGCCAGCTTTTGGAGCAGACATCGGCCAGCTGGTCGCTGCTTCTTGTCAGTCCCAATCAGTGAACAAAATAACATCGTCATGATAGTAGGTTGTTTGATCAGACTCCTGGCGATGCGGCCGACAAGATTGGAGGCGAATTCATCGAACTGTGCTCAGCTGTCGCCAGTGAGTTGGGAATCCGGATTTTCCCACAGCAACGAGACTTGACGTTAAGTTGGCGTTAACGTTAAGTTACGAATTCTACCATTCGAATGGAAAAACATCATAAGTTAACGTTACGTTACGTTAAGTTAACTTATTTGCAATCTTTTCCACTCCAACAACCAGACCTTGATTTGTTGGGACATCTAAGTTAACGTTAATGCCTTCGTCCTTTCTTCAAAGATTCAACAAGCCAGGCCCTGACTTGAGTCACGCGAATTTAACCTCATGTTCAATTAACTTAACGTTATCTAGGTCGTTGTAAACACAACGTCAACTTAAGTTATCTCAACGTTTGTTTCGAAATCAACAATGACATCAATCTACGCTTTGGATGCGCTGCGACACAACTTGGCCTCATAACTTAAACTAACGTTATATTTGTTCGCTGCTCGAGGAGTGTTCAACTCAAGCAAGGCAGCGTCGACTAATCCCGATGCATGGTGCTCAAAGCACGGAGTCCACTTGAGTGTTCTATATTTTTCAATTCAGTTGATCAAGACAAGTTGACTAGCCACTAAGTTACTTTTAAGTTAGATATAACTTCAGTTAAGTCGACTCATCCAGTCAATCGACGTGAACTCAAGAATCATAACTTATGGCTTCGACCGTCTTTTGGCTTCATTCCAGTGCAGAGATGCGTAACTCAAGTTACACGTGCTTGCACGTCCACTCACCTTCAAAAATCCTTTTCGCGCCCTCGTTGAATAATGTGGTAGGTCGGGACTCGGACTGACTACCTTACCTTACCAGGCACAAATTAGCAATTTCAAGGATGTTATCTAACCTTTCTGATTGACTCTGGAAACACACAAAAATTGCTCGAACATGGCAATCAACTAACGTTAAATCATAGCGACTATTGACACAGCGCATTCGCCTCATGAATAATTCTCTCATCCGTGTAACCTGTGCCAGTAAGTTAACGTTAACGTTACCATTTTCGCACCAGCCCTTGTTGTTTGACTTCAAGTCTATAAAAGAACTAAGTCGCAAGTTCTTATTCCACATCTGCAGTTCCCCGTTGATGCTGTTGCTCCGGCCGCTCTTTTTTCTCTCTAATTTGAATAGGTCAGTCAACTTGGTACTGTCAAGCATAACTTATGCATGATGAAATCGGATGTAACTTTCGTTAGGGATCCCTTTCCTTTCTGACTCGGGAGATGAAAGTAACTTGAGTCAATTTCTTTACATAAACCATGATACCACCTGACGTTAACTACTCGCATCTAAACATGGCATCTCAGCGGCCGCTGTCATGTTTGCATAGGCGAGCGTTGAAGGAACTACATTGCCATTGTTCAAGATTCTTCAGAGGTCCTCTACGATCTTAGTCAGCAGCACTGTCATTGTTGAATGACCAGGTAAGATGAAGATACGACCGCATCAACGACTTTTGGTCCTTTGAGAGCCCTCTACGATCTCAGCAGCACTGTCGTTGTTGAATAACCAAGTAAGATGAAGATACGACTACATCAACGACTTCCGGTCCTTTGAGAGCCCTCTACGATCTCAGCAGCACTGTCACTGTTGAATGCCCAGGTGAGATGGAGATACGACCGCATCAACGACTTCCGGTCCTTTGAGAGCCCTCTCTGAATTCAGCGGGGCTTTCTAATATTCAGTAGAAGAAAGCCGACAATCGCAGCTCGCTAGAGACTAAGTGATGATTGAGTGTGCCCTAACATCTCAGCGACAATCGCTAATCGGTTAATTTGGATCAAACGAAGTAAAGTAAAAGAATAAAGCCTGTCTCAGAAGGGAATTATCCTGCTGATAGCTAATAATACTTAATATATAACTTATTACATTACTATTATTTATAAGTCATCTAAAGAATAAGAATAAAATTCTTATAGAAAGTTATAAACACTTTAGATTAATATAACATTATTTTAAAATAAAATTATGATTTTGATAAATTAATAAATCATTTAATAATAGATTAAACTATACGAAAACTCTTTATACTAGTATAATATATATAGCCCTCTAATCTAGAGCTAAGAATATATCTGTAGTCTTGATAATAAAGAGATATCCATTTTTTAAGATTCTAAACCTTATTTTCGTCCGAGAACCCTTACTATCCGAGAACCCCTATTAGCACATTACTATAGTTAATGCTGGTTTTCGATAATTCTTTTAGCTGTTAATGTTTCTATCAGAGGTTAACTCACAGCGCTTAATGTAAGTTGGTCAGATTATCGTATGCTCGTTATAGATAACTTAAGAGCTAAGTTTTAGGCATTTTGTAACGTTAGTTAATATTGACTTACAGCGTAATATTATGCCTTAGGATTAAGCTCGTATTAGTAAAGTGCTATATAGAGCGTAATTACTTTAATATGATTTCATTTTAGGATTGCTATAAATATTTACCTTGGGATCTCTATAAACAATTCTAGACTAAGTTACCTTCGCTTAACTTATTACCGATAATCTGATGTGAGGATAGAAGAATTAAGTAACTTAAGTTACTGCCAAAACGTCTTATAAAGACAGTCTCCTTAACTTGAACGTAACTTAGTTCTATATCTTATTAGTCGTGCTAGAGTAGTGTAGCTCTAATAGAGTAACTGTCACTCTAACTACTTAATATGCTAGTAGGGGTTCTGCGATAATGTTAGAGCTAGACTTTGAAAATCTCAAGAAATAGATAAGTTAACTCTTTAATATACTAGTAGGGGTTCTCGACTAGTAGGGATGCTCAACTAAAAAGAAGGTTTAAAAATAATAATAGTATAAACTAAAGTAATAAAGTATAATTTAAATATATATAAGAGTTTTATTATTCTTATAAATAGAAAATTACTTAATAACTTAAATAATTAGTAAGTTATAGATTAATTAAAATAAATTAGTAATAATATTAAAATTATTATTTATTAATCTTAATAAATTTATATATCTCTTAATATATAAGATATTAAGTTAATTCTAGTTTATATTTAAATTAAAACTATAATATACTAGAAATATAGCTTATCTAAGCTTAAGTACTATACTTAATGTGCTAGTAGGGGTTCTGGGATAGTAGAGGTTCTAGGATGGAAAATAAGCTTTTTATATTCCAACGCGGAAATAACACGTAAATCAGATCAATTAGTTACTAGTCTTTAATCTATATAACATAAAAATAACTAAAATATGATTTTTTCAAAATCACCTTTTTTCTAGCTTAGATTTGTTAGCGAGATATATAAAGCTATTATAAGTGTGATAAAAGCCTATTACTAAGTTTTCTTTAATATAAAGATAATGAATACTTAATTAACTTATATCTATATTAAGAGCTATATACGTACTAATCTCGTGTCACTTTCGCGTTTTTTAAGGTCAAAATAAGATAATAGTCTAAAATATACGCCTTATATACTAAGATATACTCTGAAAGGATTTAAGTTTAAACTCGATTCTATAAAGTAATTAATTTATACTGTATTAATCTTACTATTATTATTATATCTTAATAGCTAAAGCTAATCTTCTTATATTAGATTATACTATAATAAATCAAGATATTAATAATAAAAATCTAATAAAAAGTTATAGGCTTCTAACTGAAGTCTAATACTTTTACTAGAAATTATTAAAAATTTAGTATATTAATAACTTCTTTATTAAATACGTTTATTTAACTATAAGTCTAGTCTTAGATTAAGCTAACAATTCTCCTTATTATAATATACTATACTAGTATATCCCTAATATAGCTAATAAGATATAAATTTCTTTAATTTATAAACTCTATTTCTATCCTAGAACCCCTACTATCCCAGAACCCCTACCAGTACATTACGCATCATTTTCGTGTTTCTATTTTCTTAAACCTTATTTTGGTCGAGCACTCCTACTAGTCGAGAACCCCTACCAGCACGTTAATTAACGCTTAATGAATCCAAACAAATGAAAAATTCTCAATTCGATATTCGAATCAGACATAACTCTATATTAGCCTGTTTTATCTTTTTTTAAAATTAGCTGTATTAAGTTTATTATTCTTTTTGACTTTTATTTCATAATAGGTTAAGTGGAACTTGCTCGATCGCGATTAGCTTTATGAGATAATGTTAACTTAACTTATAAGTTATTAAAGACGTTTCGAGTTCTTCCTCTCTAAGATGACTTAGGTATTCATATTTCCGTGTGGAGGTCGTGTTAGTTTCGCGTTTTCAAGTTTGTATTAGGTGATAATTGATCCAGTTAGCAAATTGGTAAGTTACATTAACGTTAAGTTACATGAACTTAGTCAAATTAGAGTCTAATGTGCTGGTAGGGGTAGTGGACCAGTAGGGGTCCTTAACCAAAATAAGGTTTAAGAAAATAGAAACACAAAATAACGCATAAGTATAGTACTTAAGCTTAAATGAGCTATATTTCTAGTAGATTACAGTTTTAATCTAGTAATATAAACTAGAATTAACTTAATATCTTATATATTAAGAGATATATAAATTTATTAAGATTAATAAGTAATAATCTTAGCATTATTACTTATTATTTTAAATAATTTATAAGTCACTAATTATTTAAGTTATTAAGTAATTTTTCTATTTATAAGAATAATAAAACTCTTAATTAATTCAATATTATTTAAATTATGCTTTATTACTTTAGTTCATACTATTATTATTTTGAAACTTATTTTTGATTAACGTTAAGCACTCCTACTAGTCGGTAACTCCTACCAGCATATTATAAGTTAATTACTCGGTTTTAAATTAACTTAATCAATTTACTAACTTAATTATTTATTTAATGTTAAAACAACCTTTATAACGTAATTAATAGCTTTATACAAATCCTTATATGCTTTAGTATTCTAGCTTTTAACCAAAGAATACTTTCGAAATGTTATAACGTGCTAGGAGGGAGTTTAGATAGGACTAGTATCCGGACAAAATGCTAATATCTTAGCCGATATCCTATTAGACTATTTAGCTTTAAGTTACAGAATGCGTATAGCCTATACATAGTTGTAAGTCGAATATTTATGTAATTCTCGCATTTTTGAGCTTATTATAGTAATTCGTTAATTCTTATATGTTTTGATTTTATCATTTTGAGAAAATTCTTAAAATAATGATTATTAAGTATGTAATAATAACATCTATAGTAACAATAGTAGAGGCTTTAAAAATTAACCTAACGTACTAGGTATACTAGAAATGCCGCTACTACGTAAGATATTCGTGTTTTAGGCTAAAAACTGTCTCAAAACATCCGGTTACTCCTCCCATTTAGACTCCCCTCTTAGCACGTTAGATTAATGTTAAGATTAACTTAAGTTCACTTTAGTGTCAACTGACTTATATCTTCTTTTATGAATAAACATCTTGTCTACTTGTTCTACTGGGTTCTTTTACTATTAGCATTCTAAGATAACGTTAGTTACTCTATAGGAGATTAGCTTTATAAGTTTTATCGTTTCGGTTCTGTATTAAGTAGATTTTCTAATTTTCAAGTTTCCTGACTTACATAACTTTGATTAAACCTTAATTTGATCCGAGAATCCCTAATTTTAGCGTAGTCACAGTTTAAGGAGCCCTAACTTTACTAGCACTTAAGCGCGCAATACTTGATTTTAAGCTAACGTCGGAGGACAGGAGTCGGCTAGGGACGGGAGCCGGCTAGCGTTTTAGGGTCCACCCTATATATTATCGTTTTTTTTATTCAATTTTCTTCTTCCCTTCTTATGCCTTTGTATACCGAGGAAGACGTATCGAACGTAATTGCTGCCTTTAAGGCTGGCGAATACGTGTCGATTTCGCGTTATGCTCGTGTTTTCGACATTCCCTATTCAATCCTTCGAAATCGACTCGATAAATGCAAATCCTATTCTAAGAGTCACATTTATTAATAACTACTATCGACTGCTAAGGAATAAGTCTTAGAGAACTAGATTATTAGGGCATCGAACTTAGGGGTGCCTATTAGCCTTTAAACCTTGATTATCCTTGCTAAAGAAATTATTAAGAAACGCCCTAACACTAACCCTAATCACAAAATCGACTCTATTTCAATTAAATAAACTTAATACTTTAGGACGCATACTTATATATTCAAAGCGTATTTAGTACGTCTAATCGACGCATTACGAGCTAAAGGCGTCGAATATTCGAACGTTAAGGCCTATTTTGATAAACTAGGGTTAGTAATTCAGGATTATAATACTTACTTGATGCGTTATATTATGCCGACGAGACTGGTTTTTCGATTAGTTCGACTCGTAAATCGACTATTCTTATCGACTCCCTAAGTCGACTTCGTTAAAAGCGATAGCCTAGCCGACAAGAGTAGGTAACGACGATCGAGTGCATTTCAGCTCTGGGGGTGACCCTGCCGCCGACGGTTATTTATAAAGGCCAAAACATCAATTTAAGCTAGATTCCTAAGGAGGTACTTCGTAATTAGCGATTTACGACCTCGAATAAGGGCTAAACTAACGACTTACTTGGTTATAAGTGGGTTAAAGACTACTTTGACTCTATTACGCATCGAAATAATAGAAAAAATATCTCTTATTTGTTAATAGCTATTCGTCGTATTTAATAAGTCGATTTATTGCCTTTTATATCTCGAGGGAAATAGACCTATTTTTATTACCCCCTTATACCTCGTATATTATGTAGCCTCTCAATTTATCGATTTTCGGACCTCTTAAAACAGCCTTAACTTCGGAGATCGATAAGCTGTTTCAGATCTCGACACGTCGAATTCAATATGTCGAATAGACTAAGGCCTTAATTAGAGCTCGTAATAGGTCGTTTAGTCGATCAAATGTCGAATTAGGCTTTCGGAAGGCTGGTATATACCCTTATCAGCCTGAGGAGGTCCTTAAGGACCTACCCCCCCCCCCCCCCCTAGGACCCCTCCCCCGAGACGACGATTATTAATCGACCTGAGGACCTAAGTCGAGTTTTGACCTTAAATCGAACGCCTACGACTTCGAGGACTCTAAACCTACGTAGTTTGATCGAGAATGCGTCAATTTGGCGAGATATACCTACTCTAAACACGAACCCTAATTCGTAACTTAGCTACTTTAGCTAAGAAACGCAATACTAACGCGATTTTGGCGCGTAGGGAGCTCAAATTAAAGGATGAGCTGCTTAATATGCATAAGAAACGTAAGACAGGTAAAAGAGTGATTCTCGAGGGTAACTTCCTAATCACAAAGGATGAAATACTTAAAGATCTTGAAAAGGCTGAAAATGCGACTTGAGAGGCTAAGGCTAAAAAGGGTAAAAAACGAGCTTATGCCCCTATGCCGATTAAGGAGGAGGAACCTACAGATTCTGAGGATAAATTGGCTTATTTACTTTAATTGATTAGGCATTAGTTAAGGAGTTATTTAATTTTTATTACCCTAAACCCTAAATACCTAGCCGGATCCCATCCCTAGCCGACTCCCATCCTCCGATGTTAATGTTAGCTCGTAGAAATGGATGTATGCCGAATCGCTTGACTTACGCATAGATTGATTATACAACGACTTCTAGGAAGATTGTGTCAGAATTCAGTCTAGGTCTTCGACGCATAACGTTATGCAATTCCAATGTTTATCAATCTCAACGGAACCTAGTTAAAGTGCGCGTTACCTTAAGATAGTAGTAACGTAGTGGTAGGGGGTTCTGGGATGGAAGGGGTTCTGGGATGGAAGGGGTTCTGGATAGAAATTAAGCTTTTTATATTTAAACACGAAAACAACACGTAAAATAAGCTAGTTGAATAGAGTAGTCTAGGCACTCAAGACTCTAGGATAAAAGTATTATATACTACAGTTCTTATTATATAAGATGTTAAATTGACTAAGATATTACTTTTTTTAATTCACCTTATTTTTGGCTTAAATCTATTGAATAATATATATAGAGCTATTATAAGTGTAATTAAAGCCTATCCTTAGATTTTTTCTAATATAATAAATAAAGTGTACTTAACCTTCTTATACGCTTGATAAGAGCACCTTACGTGTTAATTTCGCATCATTTTCGCGCTTATAGACTATAAAATAAGGTAGTATTCTAGAATATATGCTATATATACTAAGATGTACTTAAAGAGTATTAGACTTTTTAACTGATTCTATAAAGTAATAAATCAATATCTTATAATCTTATATTAGAATCATATTTTAATAGCTAATATAAAGCTTCTTATATTAAACTAACCTTATACTAAATAATATATTAATAATAAAAATTAGATAAAAAGTTATAAGCTTTTAAATAAAATCTACTACCTTTAACTAAAAAATATTTTAAATCTAATAAATTAATAACTTTATAGTACTTACTTTAAATAACTAACTAATTCTAAGATTCTTTAGGCAATTCTCTTTAATATAGTATAGTACACTAGGCTATTATTAGTAATAAGATATACATTCTTTAAAATCATAAACCTTATTTTATCCCAGAACCCCTACCATCCTAGAACCCCTACCAGCACGTTACACGTAGCTTTAAAGCTTTAAAAAAGACTAACTTATCAAACGTGCCGGTTGAATATTCTGGACAGAGTTAAAGCTTTTTGGCACAAAAACACAAATACAATTTGGAAATTAATGTAAAATCAGGCTCGACTGAAAGTTTGACCTTGTAAGTTAGCATAAGAGATAAGTTAACTTACACAATGATCGAATCATATTTTGATGTTTTAATTTTGATCGGATTATAATTTCATACAATCCGCCTTTTCTGAGCATTACGATGTTAGTTAGTTTAGTAAGCTTTAACAGACACCTGATATTGATAACCACATGAGTTACAACAGATAGTTAGTCGTGATTCTCTTCTTACGCAAGATTAACTTGATTACGTTAATCAGAAACGCGAGATTAACACGAACTTACCACGTGAAAAACTCTGATTTAGCGGATAGATAGTAAGTTATCACATGTATAATAGGTTCTAAGCTCTAACATATGACACCGACGTTGATAGCTGAGTTCTTGGATTTGCTACTCGGAGGGTTCAAAATGTGTCTGAAATGTCGGAGGCTAAGAAGGGTAGAAAATACGAAGAAAATTGATCTAAGTTATGATAGAGTCAGTTTTTGTAAGCTTCTATGACTTTGGTGCTTTTATAACTAAGTCAGCTTTGTTATTGAACCTAAAGAATCCGATCGTATATGTGTTAACTCTTAATGCAATACTCGACATTAACGTGGTGGTAAGTCGGGAAGGGACTGATGTCCGGACAGTGACCTTATGCTAACAACTCGGGTTAAGAATACATTATAGTCTTTATAATCAATCTACAAAATCGTGGACTTAAGTTACGCTAATATTAGCTAAGTTAACAGACCTAAAGACAGCGGAATTGACTCAACTAGTTAACTAAGTTTTATTAACTTGAACAAAAGAATGGATGAAGGATCAAGCTATTAGCTTCGAAGAGCAGTGACGGTATACATAATGTGATTCGAACACCATCAATTAAATGCCGTTCGAAAGGGAGAAATGGTTGTAATTAAAGTAATAGTCAACGTACCAGGAGGGTTAATCAGATGATTTGAGAGAGATCACAGCTCTGAATTCACATATCTCGCGCACTAGTAAGTTAAGTTAACGTTAACTTACGCACTATAACCGCGCACTAACGTAACTTATAAGATGTGACATGAGAATTGACAAAATCGTGTCACAAGCTCAAAAACGCGAGATCAACACGTAAGTTAATGTTACGCTCTATAAGCTATACACATTTTGTGACTTAGTTTAACGCTCAAGGCCGAAACAATTTTATTAGTTGACTTAGTCCCATCCGAACTCCCATCCCACCACTTTGACCTAAGTTGTTCGCCAGTCTTCTGTCTGGGCCAGCTTCGTGGCGTGATCTTCCAAAATGAGTCATAACATAACTGATTGATATTCGCGCTCGAACCAAGATTCGCGGCGATGGTTACAGGGTCAATGCCTAATGACAACGTAACGTTATGGTCAGTGCTTACATCTTTCTCGGCGTGACGAGCGCGCTACCCAAATCCATTATCACAAGGGACATGGTTGTTCATAGATGTTCAAAGCTGGAAAGAAAGAAGGTCTGGTGAGTTGTGGCTGTCAGCCAGCTGTTGACCGAGATTAAATCAACGTTAATTTACCGCGAATGGACTGGTGAACAGGTTGTTTCTAGGCGATTTGGAAGCAAAATTGGTAATTTGAAGTGGCAGATCGATTGTGATAAATTCATTTGAGGTGCCTGTATTTGGGTAAGTTACCAGCTCCCAGATCTGCACATGCTTCGATAAGTATGGTAAGTTTAGTTAACTCAAGTTTTAAGTTACAAGTTAAGTTGACTTCGTAACGTTAGATATCACAGAGGTCGTCGAGGAAAGTTATTGTAAGTTAACTCTGAAGTACTGCCTTCAGTTTTCGTCTAGTTATGCCATAATGATAGTCGCCGCCGAGATTCCCACCTGACTTACAGAGTTATGAGCAACATTGTAGCTTAACTTATAAGGTTCGAGATGCCTCGGCAATTCTTCCAAAGCTGTGACAGCGGTGATTGGGCGGAGAAAGCGCTCGAGCTTTGCGATATCGCGGGGAAGATGCTTGGACACTTTTACCTCAATTTTCCTGCTTATCCCCCTTTTCCGACCCACAACGGTGCCAATTTGCACCATTTCTACTGCCACCTTCAACTCAAAATCTGGCTAATAACCGAATCAGACCAAAGATACTTGCGAACATACCATTTGAGACCTGCTGAAAACCTGGAAACAGGCAACACTACTCCGTCTGATTGCCAGCTCAAAACCCGTGTACATGTACATGTGAAGACTCACCAACGGACTAGGCTTATCATTTATCCAGCCGCGGCGAACTTCCTGACGAAACTCCACCATTAGCCACTTGTTATGGATTCAACGTTTCCATATCGTCCAACAGACCGCGCCTTGCCATCTAAAGATATTAATGCCGACAACATCGCGGATGCTTACGTAGCATTCATTCTATACTGCAATTCGCATTTCAATCTCGACGTTGATACGAGCACGCTTCGAGCTCAATTCAATACTCCACCTCGAAGCGATAACAAGGAATTTGAGACTTTCGCTCTATGGGAGCTCATCGTCAAATTTGATGCTAAGGAAATCAAGACTTGGGGTCAGCTCGCCCAAGATCTCGGAGTCGAACCTCCCGATGTTTCCAAAGGTCAATCTGTACAAAAGGTACAGCAGTACACAGTCAGACTGAAACGATGGATGCGGGCCATGCATGTTGACGCCTTCTTCGAATATCTTCTCGGCAAGGAGCACGCTTACTTTCTTGACATTCCACACCCAAGTAATCCATATCCCTCCAATGGCAGAGATGGTGTGTTAGTGGAAGAAGACACGGCCATTAGGGCTCTAGATCCATCTTTCAAGCCGAAACGTGGTTAGAAGGAGAAATTCTGAAACCGAGCAAGATGTAGAGACCATCGAACAACCTAAGCCGGCTCGATTGCTAGGTGCTTTTGCTTCGGATGGTCAGTCTCAGTCGGCATATCCGAGATCTGCAATCCCCCTGAGTGGACATCCAGATGGCAACAGCATGATCCATGGGCAGTGACTTCTGCAATGTCTCAGCAGCAGTATGCTCCATGGTCGACTTCACACGCATCACTCCGCCATCACACTCCTCTGTACTCAACATCTGAGATGGAATAAATACCTCCCTCACTCCAGCTACACCGCGATCCAATGACTGCTCTGCCTGGTAGCTCGATGGCCCACATATCGACGCCGCGGTTGCCGATGAGCCCAAATCTGCTATTACCCCATCAGCAAAGAGGCGACGTCGACATGGTCCCGCGGTGTCCAGTGCTTGGCCTTCACAAAACCCTCCTGGGGCTAAAGCAAGAGGTAGACCACCAGCATCGCGTACGACACAAGACGGACCGTTTTCGACTTTTCCTTCAAACCCTAGGGGGTACTTCGCCAACGCTACAGGATGCGAAGATGGCCGCACAGGATTCAGTGCCGCCTGAAATGCACCTCCACAGAGTGCCACCTCTACTCGACCTGGGAGACTTTCATTGCAGGTTCCGCAACACACAGGAGGCCCATCCGGCTGGCAACTCCTCCACCGCCTACAGTCATAGTCAGCGGCGATACCAATGCATCTGAGGGCGATGATCGGAGCATGTCACATACGCCAGATCCAATGCCTATTCCTAATACTCATCATTTCCAGCGAGCACCACAGAGCATGCCCGGTGCAGAGTTTGAACTCATTCCAGGCCTCTCCTTTGAGACCCTCAAGCGTGCTTTAACAACAAATTTGCTCCGTGCCGAGCTGATCGGCCGACAAACCCGCTTGACAAGTGATGCAGCAAAACGTCTTGCAGATGCTGTCCTTGAACGACTCTCAGTCCCTCGAACGACAACTTCCAGCCCAGGACGTGACAGCATCGCTCTCCTCACTGCATCGTCTTGGCTGGGCCTTGGCGATCAATTGAACATTCCTCTCGGTCCAGCGGTCGGACACGCCAAGAAGATAAATCTCACCCGCTTCCGGAAAGATGCTGAGGGCTATGAAGAAATCGTTGGACCAGACGAAGACGATACTGGCGAGCCATTGCGAGAAGTCTACGATCTGTACTGGACAGCAACGCAGGGCACCTGCACTGGCAGCTTCTCCCTCAGAACACTTACCCTTGCTCCAGCCGAGATCCCACGCCCAGAACGCTCGACGGATCCAGACATCCACGATGCTGTCTTGCGTGCGGTTGTGGAGACATCGAGAAAGATCTCCAATCCTCCCGATGAGGAAGTATTCCGCCAACGTGCGCGGAAAAATATGGACAGAATTTCTGAAATGCCAGGATATCGTGATGGCGGCGGTGGCGACGATGATGACGGTATTGATTGGAAAGCACGATGCAGAGCTTTGGAGTTTGGAACTATGGTCGCCCAAGGCGAGATGATGAGATATAGAGAGAGGCTGATGGAGAAGATTCTGGACGTGCTGCACTAGAGATATACCCCGTTGTAATGAGGACGAATTTGAGCCAAGGTTATGAGCAGCCGCAGGCTCCAGGTGTTTAGTACCCAACCATGCCAGCTCCCAAGCTAGCACCGACCCAGCTCCATTCCAACCACTGGAGCACTTCCAACAACTTCTCTGTGGCTTTCTGAGCTTCGTTGTACTGCCCCATGTTGGGCAGCGGCACTCTCACGCCGACAGTCTTGCCATCCTTTGGCGCCCAGTAATTCTTCATGTGCCCGCGAGCGAGCAGGAGCACAATGACCAGGGAAGGCGAAGCTGCATAAAGAGCAGCTGCAGGGACCACTTCTGGGAAGAAAGTGAGTGTAAGAGACACTACTGATGAGAGCAAGATCTGATATTCACTATTAGTCACGTGCCTTCGTCTTTGGTGATTTCAGATGACACGCACTGTAAGAGCTCCGGAAGTTTGGGTGGCGCGAGTCTGGGCCAATTGCTTTGCTGCTTCATTGGACCACTCGGCGAGCTTCTCGCTGGTGGCCTCGTAGGCTTGGAGGTTTGTTATGGCATTGTAGGAGTGGTATGCTGCGTAGCCACCGAGGACAGCCTGCGAGAGGTGAATCACGCGCATGAAGAGTGACATGGTTGCGGGATGGGTTCTGAATAGGTCAATTGCAAGGGAATGAAATGAAGCAGATGTTAACAACAGACCAGAATGAACAATTGTGCTTATACCCCACCGAACTGGTTATTTATTGACTTTCTTAAGGCGAATGACGTGAAGGCTGGCCGTGTTGAGCTTGTGAAGGCGGCGGCGGCGGGGCTTACCGAGCGTGGAGTGCTCGCAGGTCGCGCCAAACCTTCTTCGGATAGACAATCAACAACGCTCACGCAGAAACAACAACCCGTCCGCGCGTGAGCGTCGAGCCCGCCAATTCCACACCACCGATTGTTACGCGCCGTTGCGCTGCTACGACAGACCGAGCTCGTACACACTTGGACACCGACATTGATATCGCCGCGTGTGCGCGTCCGCTCGCTTGGATATTACGCGCCTCGCGCACCGACTGCACCCATTGGACCCGCGCCGCTGGACAAACTGGATCCGGAGAAAGAAAATCGCATACCGCGCAGCATGTCTGCCGCGACTAGAGACAAAGATGCTAGGAAGAGCGTTGGGCGGAATACGCCTGGCCGGCGAGGACGGACTGGGAATCAGTACTTTGATGTTGGCAAAGTTGGCCGGTGAGTCGTGGTTGCGCCAGAGATTACATGAGAGGCGATACTGACAGCGCGATAGTAAAACCGGAATCGTCCTGATAGACACAGGCGTCCGCGACGAGTATGGCATGGAGCCTATGTCTGGCATTTTCTCGTCGCCCACCTCGCCCGAGAAGCAGGCGCAAGGCACTTCGAGTTCCCATGCGATGGATCTACAAGAAAGTACGAATACTACCATGAACGGGCCTTCATCTGTCGCCAGCAAGCACTTCGTGGCTAACATGCCATATCGCACAGGCTCCGCGCCCGATGTCGACGAAACACTGCACATGCGCAAAACACCGCGCTTACCGCCTGCACGCGCATCAACACCCAGACATACAAATATCGGCTCTCCCAAGCGCATGTCGTCTGCGCGCCCACAATCGCGCAGCGCGAATGTAAATATGGCCAGCGACATTAGCCCTCAGCGTGCTGCAACGCAACTCCAGCTAATCGAGTCTTGAACTTCAATCGCCAGAACGTTCGAGCGGACACTGGGAGCCCTTTCAAGCCAACGCGTGTTCTGAGGCGATCATTTGGTGGTGCACCGCAGGAACGATCTGATGAAGATATTCCGACGAGTAACTACAGTAAGCCCGAGTTACCTACGATGGAGAACGAGGTCATTCAGGCAGATGCGGATGATTACAGTGACGACGACGATGTGGGAGGTGGAGCTGAGGTGTATATGGACGAGGCACACGATGAAAAACAACATCAGCCAGAGGACCAATTTGCGAACGATGCACCGATTATGTTTAACGACGACGAGGACTACTACGACACTCGGGACGATGCACACGATGCTGATATTACACAAGCTATGGAGCACGCAGAGGCAGTCTTGTCGACCACCCCTTCAGCAACCCCATCCAAAAATCCTGGCGGGCGACCAAGAAAGTCCATCAACTCTAGCACCGTCCATCGCAGCCCTCAAGGCGCGAGCACAACTTCGAGCAGGAAGCGCAGCAGACAGCAGATCGAGGAAAATGAAGACAACGACGCCAATGAGACCATGCAAAGCATTGAGCAAAGCCAAAACGATGTTTCACATGTTGAGGCTTCGTCCAGTAACCCTGCAAAGAGACCGCGGGGTAGGCCTCCAAAGAATAGGATCTCCGTGTTGCAAGACTCGACTGTGATCGATCCGGACCAATCGCTCCAAAGTATAGAACAAGACGACAACGAAGCATCGCAGATCTCTACGACAGCAGACAATGCACAGAAGAAAGCACGCGGAAGACCAAGGAAAAGCGATGTTACGATCGTGCATGACAATACCGAGCAGGCTATCGATGCCACAAATATAGCTCATGGTGACTCTTACCTCGCTCCTGTGGACGAGAACGATGAGGCCGAAGTTGCGCCAGCATCTCCCGTCACGAAGGGCAAGGGTGGCAGGAAGCCGAAAGCACAAAAGGCTACCAAGTCAAAGAAGGCGCCGAAAGAACGAGACCCGAATCAGTCGATGCGTCGGACGCCGTCCGCTAGCCCGGCAAGGCAGATCGAGACCGCAAACTGAACATCACTACTCCGTCGAAGCGCATGGGAAGCGTTAGTAACGTAAACCTGCGAGCATCGACGCCATTTGAGGATGCACATCAACGCATGTCTCGTTCTGGACGCCCAATTCTAGCACCTCTAAAGCACTGGGCTGGTGAAAGCTACGTGTGGAAAAATGGCGAGGTCGAAGGCATCATCCGCGCTGATGAGGTCAAGACGTCTACAGGAAGCAAGAAGAAGCGAAAGTCGAAAACAACGCGCCGCACTGGTAAGCGTGGTGGCAACAATGAGCTTGGGATGATCGCCGAAGAAAGCGATACAGAGAGCACAGTTCCAGATGACTGGGAAGAGCAAGTTGGTGTCATAGCAGGCACTGTCGCTGCTTGGGATCCAGATGCTCAACAAGGAAATCCAGAAGATCCAATACGTGAAGGTTTGTTAGCATTTCGATCGACCTGCCTTGCACACACTGACTTGATTTCGCAGATATCGCGTTTGCATCGTCTTCCATTGTGACCCGGGATGTTGCTGGATCTGCCTTCCAATATGCCAAGATAATGACCCTTCCCTTCTTTGGCTCCGGAATTGTCGAGCTGCCGCCTGAGGGATTCAAGCGTGCGAAGAACTCCCGCAAGATGCAGATGGTGTTCTTTGTGCACGTTGGCAAGGTTTTAGTAACAGTCGGCCCGCCTGCAATCGAGCAGAACGGAGTCAACGACGCCGAGACAAACAAGTTTGCCATTTCCAAGGGTGGTGTGTGGGTCGTTCCCAGAGGTGAGTACCCCGATTTCTTTCCTTTTCATCTGCATCACATTATCACAAAGCGCTCGCTCGCGTACATTAAGGCCAAATTACGGGGGCGAAGAGCGGTCAGCTCAACCCGCCAGCTCATCTTCAGAAGATGCAGCATTGGGAGAGCGGTGTGTGCGACCAGCCGTCGGAATAACCTCAGCATCGCACCAGAACACCGCACGAGCTCTGCGTACTGTTACGCCGACGCCGCCTCAATCCCAATGTGGCTTTCAGGAACCGTGTTGCCCTTGAACCGACGGCTTTGTTCGAAGGGTTACATCGCAGATGGCAACGCGCGTGTGTGCTCGGTTGCACGACATCCTGATCCGTTGCCATGGGAGTGTGGGATGCCGTGCGACTCTTCACCTCCGTGTGGCGGCGCGATACCATTCCCGAATCGTTCAACCTTTTCCCTCTCACTGTTGAAGAACCAAAACGCTAATTTGTGCGCTCAATATAGGAAACAACTACTCAATCGCGAACGAAAGTGCCACAAAGAGTGCCCGCATTTTCTTCGCGCAGGGCTGTGAGGTCGAGCCTGAATCGTCGTCATCGCAGGAATAGATGAGGATCTCGTATCCTTCTCTCGAATCATGTTCCCTCCTTCGTCCTTCGGTTTGGAGTCGCAGCAACGCACTTTGGCTCTCAATGGTCACGAGTGAAACGACGTTTTGGTGTATTGAGTCTTGTCCTGTCTTGCTATTGAATATGCAGGAGGCGGACGTTTTGACGGCGCGTTAGATACCACTATGAATTGTCCGATACTTTCTTTACATTCGTTTCTCGATATTCCATCAGCCGATCTAACGAGTTCACGCCATAGATGCATATGTCTTGATCAATTTGACGTGCAGGCGGGCTTTTCCAGACGCTGAAACAGCTCTGATATCTATCATCACCAGTTTGCCAACCAAGCGCTGTCAGCACTGTCATTCCAGTGCATCTAGAACTCCTCGTCCTCATCACTCATCAGCTCGTCGTCAAGTCCCAATTCGGCAAAATCTCCAACCTCAACTCTCTCCGCGCGAAGGAAGACGCCACAGTTCGGCGCGCAGGAGAAGTACTTGGTTCCATTTACACTTCCATCGTTCTTGCCGGTAGGCTCGTCGAGCGTGACGCCAACCCACGCTCCCACGCTGCCGGGAATCTCTGGAACTAGACCAACGAAAGCCACGACGCCGCGGCGGTGATCGGTCGAAGGGAGGATGCGGCAGCGAAGGCCTTCTTTGATGCCTGTGGTTGCAAATCACGTTAGCATAGTTCGTATTGACGTGAAGAGCTGCTCTTCTGGCTCGATGCTATGAATCCTTTGAGCAACACAGATTTACGTACCTCTGTCTTCGACCTCTTTGAACGAGGCTTCAATTTTGCCTTTTCGATTTCAGGCGCGTTGGGGTCGAAACGACCGAGTTTCTGTGACTTCTTCCAGGCGAGGACGCTGTCGGTGCGGGACTCGTAGTCTTCGGTGCTCATGTTGTACTTTTCAACGGCAGATGTGTCGGTGTAGTTGGGACGAGCGCCGGGTGGGCGGGTGTCGACGATCTGTTTGGTGGGTCAGCTTTCGTACAATTTGTTATAGATTCGCATGTGTAGTGATGGCTTTTCAGATTTATCATATGTCATTTTCCGATGATACTGTTTCCTTTGGAGCACGAATATAGTTGTCACGAAATAATGCTCCAGCGTCGACCTTGACGCTTCTGCAAAGAGACATATATGTGGCGCGACTACACTTTACAAAAGAGATAATAGCAGACTCTTTCATGAGTTCGCGCCACATGTTGCAGTGTGCACGAATTGGAGAATGGAAAGAAGAAAAGAGCCTACCTTGAGCTCAGCATACGCCTGCAAAGGCCAGGCTGCGAGAATAGTTGACTCCTCATCCGCAGCCTCAATGGGCTGCGCCGCCTGAGATCCAATCTTGAGACTTAATTTCTGGCATCCTGCTGGCACACCAGTCACAGGCTCGAGACGGCCTTTGAGCTGCGCAATGGTCCATGAGGGCGATATGCGACGCTCTGAGGCGGAGTTCTCAGACACAATGAGCAGGGGAATGTCTTGAGCGGTGGCCATGTTGTATGCCGTGGTGTATGCCGTTACGCGGATGTAACACGGGCAAGTCGAGTCGACCAGAATATGTCCTTGCTCGCGGTAGTAAGCCGGTGATTCGAAACCGTCAGAGAGACGAGCTTAGAGTTGTTCTAGAAGCGTGATGTGCGGCGTTAGCTGCGTTCCGCGATTGTCAGGGCGTGGCGCTTGGTTCGTACAGAGATACAGGGCCCGGCGTTTCAGTGTCAGACCAGTCTGTGTGCCTTGATCGCCGGCAAATTGCGGTATATGTCACGAAGACGCAATCTTACGTCCAAGCAGCTGTCGGCGTATCACAGTGCGGCGAGTCCGAATTAGCAGGTGGGTAGTGAATCTGTTTCGCAGGCATGTTGATGAATCTCTGGTGAAGCGAGAGGAAGTTCGTGCCAAGGCAAAACATCGGGCGACAAACATCAAGAAAACGCAAGAGTCTAGAACGTGTGTACAGCAGGACGTGAGGACAGCATGTTCGCAGAATACAATGGGACTCGTCGTCATGAGTGCTTAAGAATAGTGCTCGTGCCGGACAAGCATGACTCTCATGAGACTACATCGACGTACGGCAGCGATGTCACTGTTACAGGCCTGCGAGTACAACGGGCACGCATTGTCCTCGGCCGAACTGGGTTTGAGAATAGAGATCAACGATCAAAGATCAGGCCAGCTCGCGGCTAGGACCATGCGAGTTCTAGATTTGCCATCTTGCCAGCACGCCACTTATTATAGACGTGTTAAGAGATGCGTGTCATACGATGAACCACAGAGCGTCGACAACGGTCACACAGCGAGGGCGCCGAACAGCTGCATACTGCACGGCGATATGGCGCCTCGTCATTGTCGCCCGAGACAGCGAGCAGCGCATCAGGACATGGCATTGTTATTGCAGCGCATCGCATGGGCGACGGACGATGCGAAGGGCCACGAAGCACCCGGGCTTCACCGCCAGAGCTGCTCGCATACTACTCGCCAGACCGACAGGCAGCGAGGCAGGGAAGCGTGGGCGTGAACATGTTTGGCGCTCCTCCCGCCGCACGCGCAGCCTGCCAATCCTTGAAGTGCATCAGTAGACCCTGCCGCTGCTGCGTGGGCCTTGCTTAAGCGACACCGCGACAACATGCTAAACGCAGTCTGCAGCGATGCTCCCTGAGACCCTGACGACTGCGCCATAATGCCCATCATTGCCATCCATGCGTTGTTGCATCTGGGTTGGGCATGCCTCACATACGCTGGCAACGGCATGCTTGACCAACTGCTGGCTGCCTGACTAATAGCTGCTATAGCCCGGCGTGGTGCCAGACGCCGTTGCGCCTCTGCTCGCTTGGTACAGCCGCCAGTGCTCTCGGAAACCCCGTGACCAGCCTTCGTCCACCCCGCCGTGTGTTCGTTCGTCCGTTCTTCGCTTTAGGCTCCTCCATGCAGATGCTTGTGGACCTTGCCAATCTCACGAACGACCGATCTGTGCGTCGCCCGCATACTAGACCCCGGACATGACTTGCGTCTGCGCGCTATATCCTTGACAATAGCAACCGTCGACCCGCTCCCGTCGCAGTGTCGGATACCTTCACCGCCGGCAGCTATCCGCTCTGTGCGATCAGAATGCCATTGTTGAGTCTCGACGTCAAGTTAAATTATCACCACCATGCGAAACTTGACTGCGACGGACTTGGCAGACGTGAAGGCCCAGATGTCTGAGAGAGGCATTCCTCACGAGCTAGGATTCACAGAACCACGCGTCAGTCACGAGCCCCAGCATGATCTGGCCCTCACGTCGTTGGTGTCACAGGGCTATCTAAACAACGTCAGTGCATGCACACTCTAAACTTGTTCGACCTCTCGCTACCGGACCTCTCCTCCGGCAGTTCACCGCTAAGTCCCCTGCATGTGCATTCCGATCTCTGGTCCTTCCAGTCCTGAGGGAGATTAGGCCTCTCTAGACGAATCGCGCAAAGTGTTGCCTTATCGGCATAGCATCGGCATGACTTGAGCCACCTGGCGAGTCTGCGAAAATACGCTTGTAACTGACACGTCCGCGGCTATTGCGATTGTAGATGCTTGCTGGTAAGCACCAAGATGTTTGATGCGTGCAGGCCGCATGCAGATCTGCGTTCTCAAGCGGTGCCAGATCATGACGCCTGTTCCCGGGGATCTAAGAACAACCAACATCCTTAGCTCGAGGCTTCCGCAACGTCGACCTGCACCAATGGCAGAACGTATTCACCGCTTCTCGTGTCTGTCGGCGGCCGCCTCTCCGCCCCGAGTCAAGCCGTGTCTTACCACGTCACTCCACTTGCACCATCCCAGCTACTGGAAACTCGAGGTAACGCAGCCTTAGGGTCGCACCTGCTATTGCTTTGCCTCGTTTGCGGTGTGTGGGATGTTGGCTCACTAATAGCATGCCGACGTCACAGACTTGTGGCGCAAGTGCATGAGCGTAGATCGGCCGCTACCATGGTTGCTTTAGCCGCGCTGTTCGATATCGAAGAAGCTACATCCCGGTTACGAGCCCGAACCGTTGTTTTCGACAAATTGTGCTGGTCCTGCTCCAACGGTTCCCCAGCACAGCGCGAAGCTATTTTGATTCCAGAATCTGGTTCGGCGTACTGGAATTTCCTCGATCCTGTGCTAGGTCAAGCTTGCTGTCATCAATGTAGGCTCGCCGCTGTTTCACCCCTTGCACCTAATGCCATTGCCCGAGCTTGCGAAGGGTTGGTTTCCATCCTCACGGCACCCGCCACAGCACGCACGGTTTCTCATGCACTGTATCCACAGCACGCACAGGAGGGTGCTCCCGTGCCTGGCGCGCTTGCACATCAACTGCTGCCCATGCCTCCATCCCTGTTGCAGTCTTAGATCCCTTCACCGTCGACTCCCAGTGTGTGGTCTCGTGAGCTAGTGTTACGTCAAGTCTGGCATTCCCGACCGCCAGTTGAAACTACACCTACTCACGAGCCTTACAACAGTCTTGTCCATTCCTTGCCTTTGCTGCATCAGTAGTCATCATTGTGATCAAAGCACCCTTCAATTTACCGTTTCAGGACTACGTTCTTGCTGGGATAGGGCTGTCCCGCACGATCCTGGGCTGTTTCTGACGACACGCGTTCATCAAATCGTCTCACGTCGTTGGGTATTCATTTCGGCATTAACCCAATCATTGCCCGACTCTGAACTCACAAAAAGAAACGATCCGCCGGGTCGGACCAGTCAAAGTCAGAAGTCATCACCAGCAAGACACTACCATTCAATCATCAGTATACAATAGTACCTTCGGTACATCGACGACACGCCTCACGACCCATTACGATACATCTTACGAAACGACGCTTTTGTTAACGAAACACTGGAACCCTGTGCCTTGCAAAGCAATCGTCAGGCTCTTCCAACACGACTTTACTGGCATTTAAGCCAGCAACATCCGTCACCGTGGATATCCATACCCTCCTGGAGAGGCCTAGTGGTCCAGCATCGCCGGGTAACGCAAGCAACATCTTCCAGAAATTCATCTGCAAGTAGCACTGGCAGAGACAGCGCCGCAACGTCGAACCAAGCCTCGATAGCGCGCCCAGTGTCATATCCCGGACCTCCAAACGCTATCAACAGCGAGTATTACCACCAGCAATCCCCTTCACAATTGCAATATCAAAGTCAGTTGTACCATCACGCAATGCAGGCTGTACAGTATCACCAGCCGTACATGCCTCATCCGCAGCACTATCCGCCTCCCGGGGCTGAATTTCCTGGATACCCTCCTCCTGGAATGGCGGATCCGCGGTTCCCTCCGCACATACCAGTGACACACACTAGCACGAGCAACAAGCGCCTGGCCGGACCTCATCCTGCGGCGTCGCCTGCTAAGAAGAAGCAGTCGAAATGGACCTCGGACGAAGACGCGTCGATCATCGAGCTTCGCGGCAACGGTATGAAGTGGGAAGACATTTCCAAGCACTTGCCAGGTCGCAGCGCGATCAGTTGTCGTCTCCGCTTCCAGAACTATCTCGAGCGACGTTCGGAGTGGGACGAGGAGAAGAAGAACAAACTCGCCAGGCTTTACGAGAGGTATGTCGATTGCCCATCACCTTGATATCCATGATAGCACGCTGACAAAGACCAAGCAGATTCAAGAAGGACATGTGGGAGAAGATCTCTAAAGAGATGGCTCTGCCCTGGAGGGCGGCTGAAGCGATGCACTGGCAGATTGGAGAGGTGGAGATGGCTCAGCGTGCCAACGTGCCCGTCTTCCACCTCGCTGGTCAGCAGAACACGACCACGACGGCTGGAGCTCTGCCAGACAGTAGATCCAGCACATCACCTGGGTCTGTAGCGAGCGGCCCGGCATTCGGCCCTGGCTACTCGCACGCCCATTCGCATACACACAACCACAGCCTCCCTCACGTCTCGCATCCCATTCACGCGTCGATATCGCCGGAACAAGTACGGATGGTTCGACGCAATAGCGGTGCCAGTTCGCCTGGAGCGAGCTCCTTGTTGAGGCACAGAGCGGACAGCGCGCGATCGTGCCAGACGCAGGCTTTCACACCAAGATCTGCACCTGCTCTGCCACCCTTGGGTGAAATCACCACGCCACAGTCTAGATGCCCACTGCCGCCGGTTGTCACCTCGGCAGAGGCAGCGAGGAGATACTGAATAGTTAGATTTGATCTTTGAGAAGACGCGATGGCTAGCGATGGGAGGTTTTTGGTCTATGGGACGACATTAATGAAGGAACTACATCCGGTCGGAGATGATCTGAGGAAAAGATGGGAAAGCATAGCGTGGTCGTCGGTGTTGTTTGTTTTGCTTTGAACCAGGCATTGCAGCGGCTGGGCTGTACAGTACCCCAAACGTTCACGAACTTGATGATCTTAGCATTGGGTGGTTCTTACGGCCGAATAATACAATTTTCATTTGTCACACACGCTTCGTATCATCACTCGCATCATGATATGTGAGACTTCAAATGTCATGAGATGTGCATGGCGTGAGTTGTCGTACTTGAACCATGTGATCCCGAGCTTCGGCCGGAGACAGAACTCCACCAGGGAAAGTCGCTCTGCAGTAGGAGGTACCCTGAAGGCGGGCGAGCTGTATTTGTATAGTCTCAACAGCTCCTCAGACCCTGAAGCTCGTGCCGAAAGCAATACTTCTGATGGAGCTCTGATATGCGTACCAGGTTTCTCGCACAAATTTGAATCAAGCAGTATAGTCAACAACCGAATCACTTTCGTGGCAGATGGAGGACGACGGCCTGGACTTGCTGGGCGAGAGCTTGCTGCAATGGGTGCGATCATTTGACGGCGTGGGCGAGATACAACAATGGCGAGACCTGAGCGATGGACGAGCGCTGTGGACTATCTTGCAAGACGTCGACTCAGACTACTTCACGGGCGCTCTCCCTGAGCCGGACCTTTCGCCCTCCGACGACTGGACTCGGCGGTGGCAGAACCTGAAGCACGTGGACAAGCAAGTCTCGCTATACTACCGCGATATCTGCAATGGACAAGAACAGCTCGGAGAGAACAGGCCCGATCTCAAAGCCATTGCGGCCGACTCATCTGTTCGGGATCTGGAAAAGCTACTTATGGCAATCATCCGGTCGGCTATGACTAGCCCTGAGTCGAACCAGCGTATGGCGCCGAGGCTGATGGGTCTGGGAAGAGAAAGAGCGATGGCTATTGCGGGCGAGCTCAGGGCTATGGAGGAGAGCGAGGCAGTAGAAGAGTCGGAGCCAGTCAGTCGGGAAGAGTCGGCGTACCAGTCTGAGGCAGAGGCGCCGGAGGATGGCAAGCCGAATGGCGCCAAAGGCAACACTGGGCTATACAGCGATCCCTTGCTGGAACGTGAGGAAGAACTGCTCCAGGCACAAGCGACGATCGACAAGCTACAGGCGAATCATGCAGTAGCACAGCGCCAGCTGCAAGAGCTCAGGCAGGATAAGGATAGGCTTCAAGAAGCCTTCGACGCATATCGCGATGACATAGACAGCAGAGGCAAGAAAGTGGATGGTGGCGACGCCGTGAAGAAACTCCAACGGCAAGCAGACAATGATCGCGCTTACATCGACGATCTGGAAGCACAGTTGCAAACTTCACGAAACGCGGTAGAAAAGTACGAGCGACAGATCCAAAAGCTCAGAGATGATGCCGAGGCTGGACAGAAGCTGCGTGATGACTTGCAAATGCTGCGAGCCGAGAACGAAGATTTGACTCAGAAGATCAGGGCCAACGAGAATCTTAAGAAGAAGATTCAGGCTTTGCAGGAGCAGGAAAGGTTGAACGGTCAGCTACGCGATGAAATCAAGACGGCAAATGAGAAGCTCGAGGAGCTTGAGAGAATGAAGCAGATCCAAACTAGCCTGCAAAAAGAGATCATTGAGAAGAGCGGCCTCATTCGCAATCAGGAGTACCAAATCAACGAACTTGGTACCATGAGGAAGCATGCTGTGTACGATTCCGGTGTGCTTGCCCAAAAGTTGGAGGCTGCTCGTGAGCGACACGAACGCGACCACGAAGCGATCGAGGAACTTCGCCAGAAGCTGCAAGATCACAACATCGACGACGATGATGTTGCGCCCAAGAAGGATATGAACCGCGAGATTAAGGCTACTGAAGAAGAGCCAAAGCGTCCAGTGCCTAAAACAGACGAGAGCAAACATTGGGCTGAGAAAGTCGAGCTACTTGAAAAGCAGCTCGCAGCGTCGGACACACGCCTCAAACAGGCTGCAGAGCGGACAGACGCTCTCGAAGAAGAGAAACGCAACCTTCAGGGCAACGACTCGGAGAGGCTCAAGGCTCAGCAGCTGGCGCAAGATCAAGAGACTAGGATCAGTGAATTGCGTAAGCAGCTTGATGCCGCTTCCAAGCAGCCTCAAAGCACGGCGGCTTTGACCCCAGATATGGCCACGCTGCAGCGCGAGAATCGCCTCATGGCTTCTGCGTGGTACGATGTGACTGCGAGGTTACAGAACAACGGCGTCTCGCTCAACAGACGCAAACAAGAGCCGAAGAGTTGGATTGGAAAGCAAAGGGCTTTGGTTGGCCCGGGAAGTGGCATGGTATGATGGCCTCGATTCTATTGAGAGTCATGGATGAGACTGACTGTTTCGCAGGCAACAAGATGATTAAAGACAACCTCGGACATGACATCAAATGCATTGCATATCTAATAATAGACGCGACATGATGCGAAGTCGAAGCATTTCAGCGATATACCCCTTTGCGCGGTGATTAGCAGTCGCTAGGAGATACAGGAAAGGAAATCATGACCCAAGAAGCTTAGTCTGAAACGTCTTCACACCTCTCAGCCCCAAGTCAAGTGTGTATATGGAGGGTTACCTAACAAGCCAGACCAGCAATTACCAGTCACTAGATCGTACATGCATAAGTGAAGTCGGGGGAGTTGGTGTTGTCGCGTTGTCCCACGTGGCAGGCACGACCTCGCTCGCGCGGCTTCCTCTCTCCCCGACCTCGCGACTGCACGCCCGCGATTGCTCATCTGTCTGTCTTCTTGCCACCGCAGCTTGCAGTCCTGTACTTTCCATCCTTTCGCTCTTTACCTTTTCCAAGACCACCCACTCTCCTTTCCTTCATCAACGCAACCGACCGAGCGCCGGCGCTTGTGCATCTTACCTCGATCGAAGCATCCCGCCTGTTTACCTACCTCTTACTCCGTGCTCTTCAACCCGGCGACCCGTTCACAGCCTCGCCACGTGAGCCATGAGCTCACCACAGAAGAGATCTGTGCGCTCGTTCATGTTCATCGCGACGAGAGCAGCTCTTCGACTCACAGCGTACGTTTGTTGGGATCGGCGCCATGTGGCTGAGAACGAAACCTCACTGACACGTGCTTATGCAGGCCGAAATGAAGCGCGCCCACCCGACTTTGCCACTCCCACTCACAACCTCCAAACTCGCCAACAAGCTTCCTCACGAATCTCCAAAGGTAACTGCACATGCTCTGTCACAAGCCAACCACCGCACTCACGCTCACGCTTCACAGAAACTCAACCCCGACGCCAAGACTGAACAACACGACGACGTCCTCGGTGAACTTATGGCCAAGCTCAACGAGCAGCAAAACATCAAGCACGATGGCGGTGTCCCGCTCGCCGACGATGTCTCTTCTCAAGACACTGACCCGTTCGCCAACACCCACCGGCAGGCAGCACTGCCACCTCCGACAGCAATGACACGACTGCTATGGAAAACATGAAGAGACAGCTCGAGCTTGCCCGAGCGCATGGCGCAGATGGAGCTGGAGCTCACCCAATCTCGCGCCCGCCAGACCTCGGAGCAGCAGCCAGAGCTCACTCAGCCCCGTATTCATCGCGCTACCGCCGAACAGTCGGCCAGTGCCTCCTTTCATTCTACTTCTCAAGCCTATCCCTTCGCCTCCCTCCTCGGAACGCAGGTCACCTACAGCAACGACTCTCGCCGCGCCAGCCCGTTGGACCTCAATTCCCAGCAGCAGGCCCTTGCCATGCATGGCGGGTTCCAGAGTGGCACATTGGCACCGCCACCCCTCTTCACTAGCCAGAAGTAAGTGAAAATTCTTTTAGTATGCATTGAGTCGGCTTTATACTAACAGTCTCCAGTGAGGGTCCACCACTACTTGGTCGTCCGTCTTCTGCCTTCGCGTCGGCGTCCGGTTCGCTTGACTCCTCCGCAAACTCCGTTCAACCAGAACTTCAATCATGCTCAGCTGAACCAGATCTACGGCCAGCAGGCCAATGCGTCTGGCCAGCCGCTCCAGGCACAGGCACCATCGGTACCAGACTTTCCCGACACCTCTGACTTTTCTGGTCCATGGCCGATGCCTGCCACCAGCAGGTAGCCCAGCAAGGGCAGCACTACATGAGCACTGTCGAGCCGTTGAACTATCGCCGCTTGCTTGATCGTGACATGAGCTGCAACTGGCGCTACATCGTTGACAAGATCGTATGCAGCAACGACCAACAGGCATCCATCTTCCTCCAGCAGAAGCTGAAGCTCGGCACACCAGAGCAGAAGTTCGAGATTGTGGAGGCTATCATCGCCCAAGCCTATCCTCTTATGATCAATCGTTTCGGCAACTTTTTGGTCCAGCGCTGCTTCGAGCACGGCACACCTGAGCAGGTCGTTCACATCGCGCAGGCTATTCGTGGCAACACTTTGAACCTCAGCATGGACGCCTTCGGATGCCATGTCGTCCAAAAGGCCTTCGATAGCGTGCCCGAGGAGTACAAGGCTATCATGGTACACGAACTTCTGCGTCGCATTCCGGAACTGTCATTCACCGCTACGCATGCCATGTTTGGCAGAAGCTTTTCGAGCTCCGTTGGAGTGGTTCTCCGCCGCAGATCATGACATATGTCAACGAAGCTTTCGTGGGCATGTGGCACGAGGTCGCGCTAGGTGAGACTGGCAGTCTTGTCGTTCAGAACATCTTCGAGAACTGTCTCGATGAGGACAAACGTCCTTGTATCAGCGAAGTCCTTGCCAGTATTGATGTCGTCGCTCATGGTCAGTTCGGCAATTGGTGCATCCAGCACATCTGCGAGCATGGTGCTCTTCCGGACCGCAACCGTGCTGTCGACCACGTCCTGCGTTTCGCCACAGAGTACAGCATGGACCAGTTTGCCTCCAAAGTCGTCGAGAAGTGCCTGAAGATCGGTGGCTCTGACTTCCTTGACCGCTATCTCGACGTCGTCTGCGAGGCTCGTCCCGACCGCCCTCGCATGCCGCTCGTCGACATTGCCGGCGACCAGTTCGGCAACTACCTTGTTCAGTACATTCTCGCAAATGCCGATGCGCAGCGCCGTGAGATCGTCGCTGCTCACATTCGTAAGCACATGGTCTCCCTTCGCGGCTCCAAGTACGGGTCGCGCGTCGCTATGCTGTGCTGCAACCCAGCCTACACCACACGCCCTGGTCCGCCAGCTGGGGTCAGCCGCAACAACAGCCGTTACCCAGAGCAGCCCGGCTTCGATGCTGGAGGCCGTCAGTACAACAACAACAACTCCGATCGCGGCTACATTGGCATGGGCCGTGGTGGTAATTACCGCTGAATCATGTCTGTAACATGATGCAATCTTTCCGTCGCGCAGTCACTTCCGCACTACTTCTGGATGGCATCACCAAGTTTTATCGCTCCATCCTCGAAACCATCTCGCATTGTGTCAGCAATCTACAAAAAGGCGCTACGGCACCTAGATTCATCCTCGAACTCCTTGCTTTTTACACCCGAAAGCTAGCTTGGGATCAAACTCCCATGCTGTTGGATTGGACAAGTATCTCACCGTCTGGTTTACGCTTCCGGAAAGCTCTTACTCTCTTGCATCATAACATATCGCCATGCCTGCGATTCCGTGTGCATTTCCTGGGGCACATCTCTTCTGTTTGTAATGTGTATGGTTTTCTTTTTGTCGACTGTATACTATGACACAATGGCATCCATCTCACGCTGGAGGGCAGAGTTGACTGTTGTAATCGTAGTTAATCTCTCAGAAGAAAGTAATAATGGAAATTTCGCTTGTTTGCTTGCTTACTACCTAGTTAAAGACTCCTTGATCAGTCTTACGCGACATGTCTTATATAAACATATCTCGTGTACATGTTTCACGCTGCTGACCGGATCTGTAGGAATTTCTGAACCACCTCTACCGAATCATTGCTCTTCTCGATCATCCAACGAGCCTCCTCCCATTTTGCCTCCTCAACGATTCCGCCCGTCGTTTTGTGCGTAGCATTATACAAACTCCTATAGACACCCTGACAAGGATACGCCACCAATCCCACAGCCGCCGCGCTCGTCTTCGCCGTCAAACTGACCAGTCCCATGGCTAGCCCTTTCGCCACGCCTCTCGCGCCTTCTCGCTTCTTCCTCGCAAAGGTTTGCGAGAAGATGTCGGACGTGCCTTGGCGGATCCCGTCTGTGAAGGATTTGGCTCCGACGCGCGAGCCGCTCTTCCAGTCTGTGATCGGCGCGTGATGTGAGTAGGAGGTGTCGCCATAGAGTTGGGGCAGGGCACGCATGCCTTCGGTCAGAGCTAGGGGGATGTCGATGACGATTCCTTTGAGAGGACTGAGGAGGAGGCGGGTGGTCGGGTTTCGTGTCGAGTGAGAGAGTTTTGTTGAATTTGGTGTCATGTCTCTTCGTATCGGGTCCACTGGTGTATTTTTTGACTGCGCATGATCGCTTTCTGAGGCTGGCTCTAGGACTTTTGCTTGTCGAGAAATCAGCTTCGTTTGGTTGGAATTTTGCGCTTTCGATGTTTTGGATGTTTGTCGTGCCTCTGACAGCACTTCGACGGCAGCTCGCCCAAATGAACCAGCTGTCTCGAAAGAGGCTGAAAAGATCGCGGTGATGGGATCCCATCTTTTCGGCTCCACGTGGAAAGGTCGTGGTCGGAAACTGGTTGTTTCGGTTAGCATCTATCTGTCAGGGTCGCTTTAGAAGAACTTGCGGTGATAGCATGTCTGGCTTCAAGATCGAAGCTTCGATCAAGGTAGCTGCAGCTTTCTTCGAAAGTCTGATGTTGGTGCGATTGCTTTTGTACGTCCATGCTGCTGGTTGGTCCTTGAGGACCTGACATTGCAAGTCTCGAGGTAAGTGGTTATGGAACGATGCTACGGCCGCTTTGACACCATTCTCAACCTTCATTTTTGAAGCCACAGTTTGAGCTGCAGATCGTGTTTCTGGCTCCAAGCATTGAAGAATTGAGCGGGCGAGATTCTCGACGGTCAAGGAGCGATAGGGAATCGGCTGAGGTCCTGCTCCAGCTGAAGCCACCATTTTGCCCCAAAAGGGCTGACTGCGAATGAATTAGCATGTAATGACCACAGCAGGAGAACGAGGTAGTACACACTCCCCGAAGAAAGGTACGATGAACGTAGGGATACCGTGAGACAGCCCACAAGCGGTCGTGCCAGCACCTCCATGATGAATGACAGCTGTCACTCGACTGAATAGCCATTCATGAGGGCAGTCGTCAAGGAACAACACTCTGTCGTTGGACACACAGTCTTGGCCTAGCTTACTCCAGCCACGCGAGACAAGAGCTCGAGTGCCAGTCAGTTGCAAGGCTTGTAGAATAGTATTCGTCAAGGCTTTCGGGTCCTCGATCACAATGCTTCCGAAACCAATATAGATCGGCTTGTCGCCATCGTTCAGAAATTTGACCAGTTCTGGTGGAGGATCGTAAGACGGAGGCTCGCGGAAGAAGAAGCCGCAGACATCTTTGCGAAAGGATGTCAGTCACCCAACCATGACAAGCGAATACGCAGTAAGACACTTACCTATATGCTGAGGCCAATCGAGAGGACGCGGAACAAGCGCTGGGCTCCAGCAGTAAGTATGTGGCACTGCCAGCCGTTCTAATAACTTTGGACCGTCTGATTCGGTTATAGGTTCAAGATCTAGAGATCGTGACCGCCAGCGATTCACGATATCCCAATGCCTTGCCACATCATGAACTCCACGATCCCAAAGGAAAGAAGGTTGGCCACACCCATGTTGGTCTCTGCAGATACGTTGAGATTTGCAAGAGGATGAGAAAAAGCGCGCGTACTGCTCCAAGGCATGGTGAACATGATATGCACTGGGATTGACAAAGCTTGAGCGCAGTGCACATGTCCCATACTCGGAGGGTTCGCAATGATCGCATCTGCTACGAAAGGCGCTCCTGTCAATTCGTCTCTGTCAATACAAGATTTCCAGCAGCCTTCGAGCATCTCCCCGAGCATCTCTCGTTTCCGTCCAATGTCGCCTGCCTTGATGCTGGCAAAGCTTGGAACCACACCAGGATTTTTGACAATGTACGCCATCAGCTCGGCCGGATCGCCTCCGATGGGATAGAATTCCAAGTCAGACGAGCGCACGAAATCTTCAAATGCTGCGTGTGTTGCGATCCGAAGCGGTGGCCGTGTTCACGCTGCAGAGCACATCCTAGTGCTATGAATGGCTGAACGTCGCGCGGCTTCCGGCCACTTGAATAACGATGTTAAGTCTTGTCGGGCCATTGGGATGGGTCGAAGATGCTGAATGATCGTTTGTCGGTACATCCCAATCGTTCGCTACAATGAGGCGTGAGAGACGACGCCCTAGCGGAGCATGACAATCCACATCGACACGGCCATCGTCGCGAATGCCGAGCTCAAGTCTGTCCAAATCGTGACGACTGGTCTCGGTGCCGCTGTCAAGTTCGTTGTCTGCTTGTGATGTATATGAGGTGGGGCTGTGTATGTAGAGATCAATGATGGTGATCGTGAAATGGTAGATCCTGATGCCATCAGTTGCGACGTCATGCTATGCTGCTATTATGCGTCGTGGATTGCCTCTGTCGCATGTGCGATCTTCTGCGTCGACGCTCCGAATGTAAAGGGGAGTATTGTATGTGCAGCTTCTTGTATCGGCTGGAGATGGCTTGGTGTTGCTACAGATGCTTGCCTGAAATGATGTGGCTTTCTCTGATGAACAGAAGAATGTAGAAAAGGAACTTTGAACGATCAGTTTGTTCATGCATTCTCCAATACTTGCAAGGTTTCTTTCGGGTCAATTAATGTTTTGCATTGTCAAGCCCTAACTAAGGCAACCGCTTATAGGCCGTATTCAATACGGTTGACTTCGGATTTGAGTTTGGCCGTATAGCATACGGCGGCAGTAATACGGCTCAACAGTGGTAGGGCACAACGGATACAGTGTTAAGTACGGGGACAAGGGCACTTGGTCGTGCTGTTGGAAAGACAATCGTTTCAACTCGGTCGTCAGTCTGGTACCCTCTCAATAGCCGCACAAGAACTCAACCTCTACAGCAGACCTCGACCTACCACGCAACGAAACAAAAACATATCGGGACCACGCATCATATCTCAATCGAACTCCGACAATAGCAGCCACTACAACCTCATTCGCGCTGCAATAGCACATTATGCGTTCCAATACACCCCGGCGATCAACGACAAACGCGCAGCACTACAACAATACTGGCACGAAAGCGGTCTGACAGGCATCTACTGTCGTGCCACCCTTCGAACACTGCAATTCTCGACCGCCATCATCATCATAGGCCTCTACGGCAGTGAGCTCCACTATCGCAGCAGACACAGCGACACCGCGACGCGATCACAAACGAGATCTACGCTCTCGTCGTCGGCTTGCTTTCCGTCCTGACAGTCGGGCTGCACTGCTTCTTGACCATCAACGCGTGCCGTACATCCTCTGGGACTTCGTCATGTGCGTTCTCTATGCTGCTCTGGCTGGCACTTTTGGAGGCACATACCTAGTTGGTAGTAGCGATGACCTGCTGCCAGAGGATCGTGTGCGGTCATCGGAGGGAATGAAAGCGGCGATTGCTTTCGACTTGCTTGGACTCGTGCTGTGGCTCTTCACTTTCTTGCAAGGAAGCATCTGGTGCTGCAAGGCCCGTCGATTCACACGCCGAACTGACGTTGAAGAGACCTCGACTGAGGTTGGTGTCTCGCCGCCAAATACGGAGGATGAGCGCGTGAGCTCTGACGAGACGACGCTCTACGCTGAAAGTGCGACCTTGAAGGACTCGAAGGAAGGCAAGCAGGTTAGGGAACCGGTCGCTGATTGTGGAAAGATAGAAAGTGTCTCAGGATTATAATGATTTGTCGTCAATTTCTGTTCACATCTATACAAACCCGAACTACGCAAATAGGTATCCGCTATTTCCAATGCTTGCTTTGCTTAAATCTCATCAACGTCATCATCGTCTTGGGCAGAAGCCTTTTCGTCGTGCCGTTGCTGTTCAACGTATCCATGCTGTAGAGAGGATAACGGTTAGCTCGACTTGGTAATGTTGGCTTGTAGAAAGATCGCTCACCTGTAAGATCCCTTTGCGGCATGCAACTGCTTGTCTGCCGGTATCCGTGGTCTCAAGGAACTCGCGCAGCTTCTCCTTGAAGATGTCCAATCCTTGCGAGCTGGCCGCATTTGTCATGCGGAGTATAGGTCCCCAAAGATTGAGGGTATAGGTGACGTAAGCACCGACACCCATAAGAATAAGGAAGACGAAGTAAAGAGGGTTGCGAAGGACTGTACAGGCAATGTTAGTAAATGAAGAAGCAGGTAGGACGGATTCAGCAATGTGTGCGCCTTACCAGCAACAATCTCGTTCCAGCCAAGTGCAAGCAGGAGACCGTAGAAGTACAGAGGCACTTGCGCAACGCCACCGATGGCGCTTCGCTTTGCTCGACATAAACGCCGTCGGGCCGTCTTCTGAATCGTGTGGCAAGATCCTGACGTTTCACGTCGCCGAGAATAGTCATCTCATCCTCGAGGGTTTTACCCTCTTCTTCATCAACGCCACCGATGGGGTTGAGGTCTTCTTCGTCGGCTGCGGTGATGTTCTGCGGCGGTGCGCCAATCCAAGCATCTAGAGGTGGAGGAGCAGAAGTGCTCAACAGCTTGAAGTGAGACAGAAGTGGAATGAGTCCAAGTGTGCTCTCGCGAGCTTTGGTGTACAAGCCTTCGATGTCATCGCTGGGCCTCCAGATGCGAGGTACGCCCTCCTCATCGTAGCGGAACTTGTCCTCGAAGTTTTCGCGAAGCTTGAGCATAAGGTTGCCCTCCATCATCTCTTCCTCGATCTTGTCGCGAAGTGCACCCCACGACTTCCTTCGCAAACGCCAGAGGCCCACCTCAACTTCGTCGGGGCTAGCGTCGAAGCTGCGTGCACGATCTGTGAAGCGAGTCTCGGCGTGGGAGACAGTGTCCGTGAACACGCTCCAAATGCGATCCCAGAGGTCTTTCTCGGTGGCAGGCTTCTCACCTTCGGCCGGAGCTCCTGATCCTCCGCGTCCAGAGCCGAGCTTGTTGAACTCCAAACCAACCAATTCACCCAGTCTTGTACGGACCCAGCGCTCCGATCTTGTAGCAAGGCGGCGCATTTCGTCCTTTCGCAACCTGGTGCTCACCTCGTCAAGCTCTTTGCGGTACAGGTTCAGCTGTTGTTTGTAGTCACTCCAAGGTGTGCCTTCGATGAGAGATCCCTTTGCTTCAGTCTCATACTTTTCCAATGCCTTTTGCTTCTCCGTCGAGACAATCTTGTAGAAGTCGTAACTTCCGCCTCTCTTTTGGCCGGCCTTGACTGCAAGTGACACAGCTTCGCTAAAGTCGTGAACACCGCGCTTGTGCGCTGCACTGAGTTGGCCCTGGAAGAGGACCTTGAGCCTTCCATCGACCTTGCCAGCGAGCTCATTTTGTTTCGCTTTGAACACGCCCTTGTGGTAGCGGCTGGCCTCTGTCTCGAAGTCGGCGAGCACAGCTTGCCTTGCTCCAGCGATTGCCTTTCCGAGGGCGGGCAGAATGGTAGGTGTTCCTGCAGCCGTCGCAGTCGACTGTTGCTCTTCAAGTGGCAGAATGATTGCATCGAACGCAATAAGCACTTCCTTTGCAATCTCGTCGCAACGGAACTGGGCCAGTAGCTCCTGCTGGGTCGGCAAGTCAAGATCCTTGTTGCTGTCGATTTGCTCCCAGACACCCTGTGCATACATAGGGAAACCGTCTGCGGGAATTCTGCGGTGATACTCGGGAAGGAGGATCGCCTCGGTAGACTCATCCACCAGACCGGCTCTCTTCGGGTCCTTGAAGCCTTCCCTGAAGCGTCCACCCAACCTTTCCACCTCCTGCACGAACTTCTCAGGTTGCAGAATCTTGTGCGGCAGAGCGACAAAGGCAAAGTCAAAGTAGTCTTCGATCTTGCTCTTTTCGAGTCCGGGAGGCTTCGAAAGCGAGGACCAGATGCGTGTAAGATCCTGAATTAGAGTGTTCTTCAAGTTCTCCAAAGGTGTGGTGCCCAAGTGATCTCTGATCACGAAGAAGAGCAAGCTTCGCGGCACGCTTGCTGTCCTTCAAGAACAGCTGCAAGTTCACCTCGAACACAGTCTTGAGCAAGCCCATGTTTGCACCCTGGTACAAACCGACCTGGTGTTCCCAAATGTTGACAATGAGGACCTCGCTGGTCGCAAGAGCGAAAAGCGCACTCTTGCGCTCGAAGTCTTGGTCCTCACCCTTTCTCTGCCGTCTGTACCTTCCACGTCCATAACAAGAATGTTCTCAGCCATCTTCTGTCCAGGCGCAATCTCCAGACTCTCCCTCTTGTTCTTGCTCATCCAGATACCCTTGGTGGTCTGTCGCCTTTCCTGCTCGCTCATGACGCCGAACTGCGTGCCGAAGAGGGCATTGAGCAGGGTGCTCTTGCCGGTGCTCTGGCTGCCAAACACAGAAATAATGTGGTAGTTGAAGCCAGACCTCGTGACATGTTCCTGGGTGAGATATGCCGGAAGGGTGGGGTTAAACACCTTCTCCTCGTCGATGACCTGGATGCCATGCTCGAAAGACTGCTTGGTCGGGTTGTCGCCGACGGTGCCAAAGTGGCCGTTCATGGTGAGGACGGAGGGCGCAGTGGGCGAGCGGTTGGTGGTGACGGGACGGCCGCCGGTGGGAGAGAGGGTGGCCATGATTTACCAGACGGGATGCCTCGAGGACGGGAGCGGCGTGGGCAGCCACACAATCCGGAAAGCTGCAGCGGGAAGAAAAGACAGGGTGTCCAAGTCACGTCACAGGCGAAGCGAGCAGTTGCTACATGTACATCCCACAACTTCTCACAACTCTCCCCTTCACTAGCGCCTGACCCCCGGAAGGAACCGCTGATCTGATATCATGACCTGTGGCACTTGCAGTATTGATTCTGATCACACTTTTGCTATATCACATTGCAATGTGTACTGACCGTTGAGAGTGATGACTGGACTGCTTACAGGTCACACGAACATGTCACTTGTCACTAACAGAGGAGACCGAACTGTAACACGATGTATCACCAATGACGTCCAATAAAAGTGGACCCATGCTATGGCTCGTTGTCTGGCCTGGTCTGGCGGCAAAGCAAGGACCATGATCACAACACGCGTCTAATGCTCAATATATTGACTGATCAGCCTCAACAACAGTCTTGGAAAAGCTCAGTGGCGACATGATCACACAACATCAAAATACAAGAAGTACTGGCTTGTCTAGTGATCCATCATCGTCGTTAAATCCAATATATTATAGTATGAACAATGCGAAAAGCTCCACACACGACCTATCGTACACCTATCCCATGTGATGGAGTGCCTACATCGGTCTGCCGCCACGTCTCTTCCGCTTTCGTTCCCATCGGCAGTGAATATGGCATTCCGTTCTGCGCAGGACTGGGTCTACTGCCTGCTCTCGGCCTTCCCTGGTGGTCGCCATTAGCAAAGCCACTGCCACCGCCGAAAGAACGTCTAGAGTCGTCGACAGCTACAGGGCTGTTCGTGTACATCGGCGGTGCAGGGTCGTTCTTCTTCTCATCGCCGACGTTGATAGGCAGTAGTGGCTGGTTAGACTCGCCCATGCTGGCACGCTTGTCGGCCTTCTCGTTCTCCGAGCTGCGATCATAGAGGTACAATCCCAGGAAAGTGAGTGCGAAACCAGTTCCCTGGAGGTATGTCATCGGGTTGCCGAACCAGACAATCGCGAAGATGATGACTGCGACACGCTTCATAAGCGAGGCAACAGAATAGGTGACGGGACTCGTGAGACCCAGAAGCACAAATGCTACCAGCGACTGTGCGAAGTGGAAGGTGCCGTTGAAGAGGAATTCTGCTGCGAGAGCGCCATGGTCAAGCGAGCCAGGCTTTTCACGCAAAGTGATCGAGGCATCCTGCATGAAGTCCTGAGCCAGAGACCAACCCTCGCTGAATATCCAGATGGGTACTGTGATCAGGAATGCCAGCGCGCTGGAGTAGCAAAGTAGGATTCAGCTTGTCTGGCTTACGACGACTTGCGGGCAGTCCGTCGGCCTCCGATTTGGCAGCTTCGTTGAAGATCTTCTTGCTGACAATGTTTTGTGTTACAAATAGCACGGCCGAGCCAAAGGCGTTGAGTAGTCCAAAGAAGTTGGTGGTAGTATCCGCAGCGCAAGCCATGCAAACGCCTATTGTTAGAGGCACCAAGGACAGATATGTTGGGGTGCTGTAACGAATGTTGTAGAAAATGCGATAGGCAAGAACCGTCATAAGTGGGCTCAAGCCCTTGATGGTGTGAACGAGCGACACCGGGATCTTGGACATGGCGTCTGAGTTCAGGATGTGACCTCCAATCTGAAAGGCTGTCAAAGGCAGAGTTGCGATGATAATGTCTTTGCTAGGCTTCTGAATGCCGTTCTTCAGGAATGGTGCTATGTCCCGTAATGTGCGATTGTGTTTGGCCAGGTAAGAAAGGAAGATGCACCAGAAAGACACCAGGAGAAATTGCACGATCGTCAGAGTGACGGGCTTTCGCAATGCAGTCAGGATGGCTTTAGACGATGCATTGGTCATGATCGAAGTCATATACCACACACCGCAGAGTATGACGAGCTTCCAGCTCACAGGCGCCTTTAGTGATTCGGCGATCTCTTGCGCATTCTCGCTGACGCTCGCTTTCCTGCCTCGCACTGTTTTGATCGCCTCAGTCAAGCTCTTCTGTCTTCCATGTCGCGTCTTTCCAGGTGTGCCATTCGACCATGAATTCCAGCTGTTCGCATTGGATGCTCTCCGGGCAGGCCAGCGTTCGCTTGAGTGCAAGCCATGGGGGAGACCTTTCGGCAATGGCTTAGGAGAATTGTCTCTTGAGTGATCCTCGAAGGTGTCGCCGATTACTTCATCTTGTGAGAGGTCCGGGAATTTGTATGTGCCGTTCGGATTCGGGCTGATAGAGGACCGTCGGCGGGCTGAGTCTTCTGTCGCGTGAGGAGCCATGCTCATTCGGGAATGTTTGTTGGGTGAAGGGAGTTGTAATTATCCGTCCATGGCAATACGAAGTGGATCAGGCGGTGTTGATCGCAGATATGCGAAAGGAGTGTCGTGTCCTGACCCGCAATGGACGGTGGCTGTTGGGTACGAGGTGGGCGCACTTGTGTTCTATCTCGCGGCGTACATGTTCTTGTGTAAGGTCGCGTATCCAGGGTTAATGTATGCGCACACAGCAAGAGCGTCTGACGGCGAGCTCTATAACGAATGCACAGATGAAGGCGTTAACTTAATTGCACCGGCCAACGAGATGCATCAAGCTTTCGGACTTCCTCGCGTCCTCCACGGCAAGCTAGCGGCGTCGTCATCTCCAGGCTTGCTTGCTTGCTATCGGCACGCGATTCATTGGTCTACATACCCTTACAAGTAGTACCTCCTAGTAGTGTGCATTAGCAGCATGCAACGACATTAGCCGCTCATGCAGCTTGAGCATTCCATGTGCACAAGGTGATAGACGCCAATAACATGCAGCCGGGGCAGCTTCTCCAGCATGCATTACAATTTGCAGCGAATCCGTGCCATACACCATTGTGCTGCCTGCCTTGTCTGTGCCCGGCATGTCGATAGAACTCCCTACCTTCGCTTTCTCTGAGCACTGGCAGCTTCTAGGTCCTTTCCAAGTAGGGACAAGAGAAGCTACTTGGGGTTCAGATCCACTGGAGCAGTATGGCGGCTTCAGAAACCTGACCTTTGACCACAATCTCGAATTCCCCAGCTCCTTGCCTTTCAATGCCACAGCCTCCTGGTCCACCACGACAGCCAAGCTTGGCGACCCAACTACCGATTTTGCAAGTATAGAGCTCAGCGTAGGCTATCCGGAGGTCGACTGGCCCCTCCTGCAGCAGGTATATGGCTGGACAGCCTCTTCAATGGCAGGGCTGGGCACGGGGCAAGATCATTGTGCAGAGAGATGATCCTGTTACACTAGCCCTCAACGTGGAGAATTTGCTCGAGTATTGGATCGATGGCAGGCAACACTTCGGTGGCGACTTCTATGGCTTTCATCGTGCTCCTCTTGTGCTACACCTCGAGCCTGGTGTCCACAGAATTGACGTTCGACTAGTAAGAGATGTACGAGCTCTGGGAGGCATCACTGCCAATCCTACGATCGACGTTAAGCTTGAACTACAAGCATCTACTGCACATCTGCAGCAAACTGGCCATGTCTTAACAGCAGACCATGTTGTAGAGGCACCGGATGGGCTTACCAGCGAACTTGGGTCTGTTGTACTTCACAACAATCTCCATGACGAAGACATCTGGATTCAACGTCTCCAGCCATGTGCACTTTTGCGCAATGAATGTAAAGCGAGCTTGGTCAACGATACCCCTATCAAAATCACCCGCGGTCAATCTAGACCTATATCATTCCGCATCGCCTGTGTACCTGCCACACGTTCATCGCAGAGCATGACTCTAGAACTCTTCTACCGCATAGGCTCCAGAGAGCAGGAACAGATTCATTTGGTGACTAGCGTCGCAAAGCCTGTGCCAGGTAGATACGACCCACAGAAGATCACATATCTGCATCCAGGCGGAATGGTCTCATATGCCATCTTGCGTCCGCCTTCAAAGAACGCCGTTGATAGTTGTGACTTGACCAACGGCAAATTACCAGTACTTCTTGCGCTACATGGAGCAGGCCTTGAGGCAGATGACGAACTCGTTAGACACGCACTGGATCCTCTGTCCGACCTTTGTGCATGGGTACTTTTCCCCACAGGCGTTACACCATGGAGTGGTGACGACTGGCACGTTTGGGGCTCTGCGGACGTCGAAGCTGCTGTCAATGCGATACCCGACTGGATTGAGCAAAACGCTTGGGAAGGTCCAGGCGTTGACATTGGGCGATGGCTGGTCACTGGGCATTCTAACGGTGCCCAAGGCGCATGGCATTTACTTACGCATCACCCAGACAAATTGATCGCGGCAGCGCCGCTGAGTGGCTACTCCAGCATCCAGAACTACGTGCCATATAGCTTTTGGCGAATCACTGAGCCCAGAAAGGCTGCAATCGTTCATTCAAGCCTGGGGAGCTATCGCCATGAACTCTTGCTAGGAAACACAAAAGACATCCAAATCCTACAGCAACATGGAAGCGCTGACGACAATGTGCCCGCATACCACAGTCGATTGATGCATCAGCTTTTGTCACAGAGCGGCTCTGGGAGCACGTATCACGAGATGGAGGGCAAGCCGCATTACTGGGATGGTGTATTCACCACACAGCCTTTATCTCACTTCCTTGGGCAGCAGCTCGCTCGGGAAGCAAGTCTAGATCATACCTCTGGCCACTCTTCTGCCTTCACGATCACCACCATGAATCCGGCCGACACGGGTTCCCTGCATGGCATTCGCATATTGGGTTTATCGACACCCGGCCAAATAGGAAAAGTCGAGTTTACAGCGAATGGTCCTGGCACTTGCACTCTACACACAAGCAATGTTCGATTACTTGATGTCGGATCACGTTATTGTGATTACGAAAAGATGTTCATAGATGACGAGCCATTGTCGCTTTCATCAGATTCGAACGGCAGCATGCTCAGACGCGAAGCCGACGGTAAATGGGCGGTTTTGGACCAAAATGACGAACGTTCTCTTTGGAGTATCCGGCATGGTCGGCAATTGGGATCCATGGACGCGATACTGCGCACGAAGGGTGCATTCCAAATTATTCTGCACCCTTCTGAACAAACGGATGCGGTCGAGCATGTTGCTCTGCAAATCTCGCGCAATCTTTGTCAGTACTTTATCGCAGACACCGAGATCACCGACAACATGTCAGAAGCAGTGAACAACAGGACCGGGAATGTTATCAGTGTAGCTTTGGGTGCCGATGTTCCGCAGCATCCGTCCGTGCTTGAAGGAGCAGACCATGCCATCACATTGCGCAAAGATCGCGTAGAAGTAAGAGATGGGCAAGGATTCAAGCACATCTACCGGCCGCGGAACAACGGACTCGCTGCCATCTACCTGCGTCCCTTGCCCGACGAAAGACTCGAGTTGGTTGTATGGGGCGTGGACGAAGCAAGCTTGCGAATTGCTGCCAGGCTCGTGCCGATGATGACTGGGGTTGGTGCACCTGATTTTGTGATCACAGATTCAAGGATGCTCTGGAAGGGGATTGCAGGCACTCTTGCCATGGGATTTCTGGACGAGCACTGGCGTGCTAGCTCGAACGCAATATTCGAATGAGAGTCGATGTTGGGCAATACCACATAAATACGACAAGACGTACTTCTACTTAGACCATTGATCAGCTTCTCATGCTGACAAGTTGCGCTTGAACGGATGCGCCTCGGTGTTGAACATCCATTGATCCAAGCTGATCACATCCGGCTCACTGAAGATGAGGTAGAAATACTTCAGCGTCTCGGCCATCCAAAAGGATTCCATGCTGTCCATTTGAATGTTGACCCCTGCTTTCAAGTCCTCGGGTGTCCATGTGATGTCCGATAGAGCAGCGTATGCGAGCTTAGTTTCTGAGATCTGAATGATCGATGTGAACATGTCCCAGGCGGCGTCTTGATACTTCTGCCCCCCCGTGATGCGATACATCATGAAAACAGACTCGATCGCTTCCGGTCGCAAGATGTATCGTGGATCACTGATCTGAGCGAAGCCCTTAGGGAAGCGCTGTCCTTTGACGTAGTCGTCGAACTTCTGATCAGCCCCAATCGCGTTGTTCTTGGAGACTTCTTCGCGCCACATGGTCTCGTTCCATTGGCAGTTGAGCTTGTCTTGGCATGGGATCATCTGGAAGACTTCTGGCATGACCCGAGCGGCAGAGCTTTTGTAGGTCCAGATGCATCCATCCGTGAGCTTGCGGCCAACTTCCACATGCTCAGGCAGGTCAAACAATCTGCCGCCAAGTGCGAACATGCCACCTGTGAAGCAGACTAGATGTTCACCACGCGGATCAAGTTTTGACGTTGACTCAAGCTGGGCCCGAGCGCCACCCGCAATCAGGATGTCAGCATTATCAGGTGTCATCGGCCTGTAGATCGTATGCTTGATCGCTGCAGACATACTCCCCGTGTACAGTTGTTTGTACACAGCGTCCACTCCACCAAGTAAGGCGTGCATCTTAGGGAAGTACTGGACTGACTGTTAGACAATTGTAAATGTGCTTCAAAGTTTCTAAATACATACCTCATAAACTGAGTCCGCCATGGCTCCAAGTGTGAACCAAGAATCCCCGGTGAGATCGGGTTTCTGGCATCGACTACCACCGGCCACATGCCTGGCAGGTGAGTCTTGCTCTGCTGTGTGGCTAACAACTTTGTGATACGGTCGACCGCGTCGTACCACTTCGGGTCACCAGTCAACATCGACAGCCGTGTGAATTCCATCGTGAAGGACCCAAGCTCGGCAAGGAGAACCACCTTGTCGGCTTCCTGCCTTCCTTGCACGGCGTTGCCAAGATTCCACCTGGTGATTGGCATCCGATTTGGTGTGTCGAACGCTTTGTAAAGCATCTCGCCAAATTCGGTGGCTTTGTGGAGACATCTCTCGTCCTCACTCAAATCATAGCAAGCCAGAAAGCCTCCCAGATGTCTGATGGTGGTTTCGAAGACGTTGACCGAGTCAATAGTTGCGGAGCCGAGGTCGATCTCCATTGCAGCGGAAAGTGCATGCTCGAATTCGTCTTTGAGGCCCATGATCCAAAGATTGTCGAGATTGTCGACCAGACTGGCACCCCAGCCACCAAAGCCGTTCTTCGCTGCTCCTGAAATCGGGGCCAACTCATCCTCCATCCAGGCATTCTGCCGATAAGCCTTCCAAGAACGCTCAAATGTCTTTCGTACCGCCGCCAGTCGCTCCTTGCGCTTCGTCAGGTGCTCCTGGTTCTCCGCTGGAAAATCGTGTTGGATTTTGGGCAATTTAAGCGGCTTATCAGTGGGCAGAGGTGTGAAACTCGTGACAGGGTAATTTGTCGGTACGTCTCGCCATTTGAATTTCTTGTCGCCCGAGCCAGCTCCCAGGTGCTGAGGTTTTGAGCCTGCTTGCGCTGCGCCGGTGGGGGGATGTGATGGTGCCAAGAAGTCAGTACGGTAGTAGGTCAGTGTGATTAGTATGCACACCGCCAAAGTGAAGTACAAGGCATAGCGCTGAACGGAAAACATTTTGCTGCTTCCAAAGAGGTTCAGTATTTAGGTCAATTCAGTTTGGGAAAGAATGTATTCTATAGGGATTGATGGCAAGCACGCCTGGTAAGAAAAAGTGCCAAAAAGAGACACGTGAAAGGCTCGTTGACGCAAACTAAATCCCGCCGACAGCAAATTGTTCACATAATTAAAATGTCGCGACGACCTCGTTGCTGACAGGAGAGGGAGGTAAGGTGCACATGCAAGAATGCTTAGCATCAGCGCTCCAAGTCACGTGAGCAGGCGTCAACGTTTAACGCGTCTCGCGGCGATCAATGACAATCCTCCACTGCGAACCAAACAGTGCTCAGCCCATACAACATATCAACAAGATTTTTGTAAATATGGCACGCGCCGAATCTTCGAAGGATGCCGAGAACAATGGCGTCAAGGCAAATGCACAGGGAGCGCCATCAAATTACGAGCTGCCATGGTAAGTGACTTCCAGTCCGCATTCCTACATCCAAGCTAACAAATGTTTCAGGGTTGAGAAGTACCGCCCAGTCTTCCTTGACGACATTGTTGGAAACACCGAGACGATCGAGCGCCTGAAGATCATCGCGAAGGATGGCAACATGCCTCATGTCATCATCAGCGGCATGCCTGGTATTGGCAAAACTACCTCCGTCCTCTGCCTCGCCCGCCAACTACTTGGAGATGCATACAAAGAAGCCGTGCTAGAGCTTAACGCATCCGACGAGAGGAATTGATGTGGTCAGAAACAGAATCAAGGGTTTCGCGCAAAAGAAGGTCACACTGCCTCCGGGTCGACAAAAGCTCGTGATCTTGGATGAAGCCGACAGCATGACGAGCGGCGCGCAGCAAGCACTTAGAAGAACAATGGAGATCTACTCGGGCACTACAAGATTCGCATTCGCATGCAACCAGTCGAACAAGATCATTGAGCCGCTGCAGTCACGTTGCGCAATCTTGCGATACTCGCGCCTCACAGACGCCCAAGTGGTAAAGAGGCTGTATCAGATTTGCAAAGCGGAAAATGTAGAGTATAGCGACGATGGCATAGCTGCACTCGTCTTCAGTGCCGAGGGAGACATGCGACAGGCTATCAACAACCTGCAATCGACCTCTGCTGGTTTGGCTTCGTGAGTGGGGACAATGTCTTCCGTGTTGTTGACAGTCCTCATCCGTCAAAGTTCAGGCAATGATCAAGGCTTGCCAGGAACAGAAGATTGATGATGCTCTTGACATCTTGAAAGATCTCTGGTATGGTCAACACGATCGCACTCATCAATTGGATACATTCATTAACACGGTTTACAGGACTCTCGGCTACTCGTCCCATGACATTATTAGCAGCATGTTCAAAGTCACAAAGACGATCCCTTCACTCAGCGAGCACACGAAGCTGGAGTTCGTCCGCGAGATCGGCTTCACGCACATGCGTATACTCGAAGGCATGCAGACGTACCTCCAACTGGCGGGTTGCGTAGCAAAGCTCTGCAAGCTGAACATGAAGCCGGCTCTGTTTGCTGTACCACTGAAGTAGCTGTGTGCGAGGCGAGACGATCTTGCGGGTTTGTGTTATATTAGCGAGGCGTTGGTCGGTGTATAGTGTACTTCAAGGACATGTGGTCAAGCCACCGTGGGATGAAATAAGATGGATGAGAGACTCGGACGCGCGATTGCTAGATCATCAAAGGATTCGTGTGCAAATGTAATTCTTCGAACCAAGCGATCTTGTCTCTGGTGCGACAGGACTCGATTATTGCGACAATGCATCCCGACCATGTTATGACGGCCGGATTGATAGTGTCGAAGCGTGACCAACTGCGCAACACGTCTGATTAGTGGCATCAAACATGAACACAAGATAATGCCGGCTGCGCTGAGCGTGTTGCAAAATTGGCAAATTGAAGCTCTGCAGCCAAACAAAGCCTCCACCTTCTGATTGCAACACCTCCACTTCCTCTCTTCTTCGCCTGTCGACAACATTGTGTTCCGCATATCGCTGTCGGCGTTAACATCTTAGGTGTCGCAGTAACGCCGATACCGGAGCAATACAGCATGACGCGAGTATCTTCGCGTGCTGATGCACCAAAAGTTGGAGATGTTGACACGGCAAAGTCGGCACGCAAACTGCGGGCAGACTGACGCCTACTCGGCGAAGGTCCGATTCAGGAAGGACATCTTATCTATTCTATTCTTTAGTAGCGGAAATCCTCCTCCTGTGCAGGTAAGTATTGTCATTTGAGTTTATTTTGCAGCTTCGATCTTTCGCTACAGTATTTGGTCATCCGTGTTGTGCTTCATACCACAAATCCGAACCGAATACCCTATCTTGCATCTTTCTCGGCACTTCGGACCTTGAATCGCCACCCTACCTCCTACAGCCTCGTCGGCATCCCTGGTAGCGAAGTGGGTCCGGTACTTGCAAAATTGAGTCGTTGCAACAACCTTACTCAGCACGAAGACGAATTCGTTCAAAGCCTATCGTCGTTGGAATTACTGGTGTCCACCCAGACCTTGTCGACTCAATGTTGCAAGCGTGAAACACAATCAATCCCAATATCTCTCTCATGGCTTGTGAAGACCATCGATTGGCAACCGGCATCTCATCACCAGCGTTTCACTAGCAGAACATCGGCCATGGCCCGCAAATCTGGTAATCTCGAAGACACCTTACACGATCAAACACAACTGCTGGACAGGAAGAATATCCTCTTTGTCTTCGCACTACTATCGCTCTGTTTGTTGGTGTGCTTCATCGATCAGAACGGCATTGGAGTCATCCTTCCGCCCATCGCTCGCGATCTCAATGCACAGGCTTCGATATCCTGGGCTGGCACGTCTGCTTTGATTGCAAATACAGTCTTGTGCGTACATCGAACCTATCAATGCAGTACCTATGGATTTCACTAATTTAATCGCTCTGCAGTCAGGTATTGTATGGACGTCTTTCTGATCTGTTCGGAAGGAAGAACATCCTCGTATCAGCGTTGCTCCTGTTGAGCCTCAGCGATTTGGCATGCGGCTTGAGTGTCAACTCAACTATGCTGTACATCTTCAGAGGCTTGGCTGGCGTGGCTAACGGCGGCATCACCAGCTTGACGATGATGATCGTAAGCGATATCGTCACGCTTCAAGAGAGAGGTAAATACCAGGGCATCCTCGGATCCATGGTCGGCTTAGGTAATGCAGTCGGGCCATTGATAGCGTCAGCTTTTGCTATCCACGCAACATGGCGTGGTCTCTTCTACTTACTCGCGCCATTGATCATGGTGGTCGTGTTCTTAAGCTCGATCTACCTACCGTCCAACATGCCCCAGCTTGATTGAAGGCCACGATCGCGAAGATTGACTTCTTGGTCTGTTCACGGGAACAGCTGCCGTTATCTTACTACTTATCCCAATCTCTGAGGGTGGTCCGAGGGCACTCCCTGGGACTCTGCAGAAGTCATTGCGATGCTCTGCGTCGGAGGCGTATGCTTCATTGCATTCCTTCTCGTCGAATGGAAATGGGCTCGCCTTCCAATCATGCCTCTCGGCATGTTCAAGATAAAGTCCGTGGCTGCGATGCTGGCACAAAGCTTCTTCCTGGGTGCGAGCTATTATTCCTACCTTTATTTTCTACCCCTGTAGTAAGTCTCACATCCAGTTTACGACACTGCTCTATCATGCTCACCAAAACAAACAGCTATCAGAACGTCAAAGGTTACACACCTTTGGTATCGGCCGCTCTATTGCTCCCACTTGTGGTTACACAGGCCATCTCATCGACTTTGGCCGGCTTCTCTATGTCTCGCTTCAATTTCTACGGCTACATCATTTGGTGCGGGTTCGGAATCTGGCTTGTCGGATCTGGCCTACTCATCATGGCAGACAGAAACTTACATATCGGCTTGGTGGCATTCTTCCTGATCCTGGTAGGCACCGGTACAGGCATGGTCTTTCAACCAACACTGGTGGCACTGCAAGCACAAACTCCAAAGATGCAAAGAGCAGTCGTCACATCCAACCGCAACTTCTTGCGCAGCTCAGGTGGCGCTGTCGGCTTAGCAGTATCATCTGCTATCCTTGCAAACGTGCTGAGAAGCTCTTTGCCAGAACACTTGTCATACGTGGCAAACAGCACGTTTTCTGCTCCTGATCTGAGCACTTTCGATGTGCAAGATCAAGACGCTATTGCGAACGCCTATGCCGATGCTAGCAGAGCAGTATTCATATTCTGTGCCCCGTTAAATGCTTGCTGTCTGGCTCTCTGTGTCTTCATCAAGGATCGAGGACTGATACGAGAAGAAGACACGCCTGGAGCAACAACGCCCGCCGTACAGGATCTCGAAAGTTCGACCGCTGAGAAGAGCAACGAAGCTTCGAGGCGGCCTTCTGCAGAGCTCGCGACTCCGCCCAGTAAGCACAGCGGACCACGCGTCGAGACTTCATACAGTATGTCTGCGGATCAGACAACGGATAATGGCGAGAAATCGGGACGATGAGAGCAAATTTGTTCGAACACTGCACATGTCTTCAACATTCACCGACCTCCAACCACTTGCGCAGTTTTGAGACATTAATCGTATTCGAATTCTAAATGCTATGATCTTAAGATGCTGCCTTCATAGGACAACCCTTCTCGGAAGCGTGTGTCTTCTGATCAATCACTTCCTTGGTCAACGTCATCAATTGCTCGGCAAGCTGCATGTCGTTCGCCTTAGCACTACCTTTCTCGGTGATCTTTGGCGGTGCAACTACAGAAGATATTAGCACAACTTCACCATCAAGTGAACACACAGGTGTCAAACTCACTGTAAAGACCGCTTTCCATGCATGCTGTTGCCGCATACATGCTGCTGACGCAGCCATCGAATTGGCTCTTGCGGAAAGGCTTCAGGCCCACACTCATGCCGTAGCCCAATAGTGGGTATGGCTCGTGGATGTGAACATTCGTTTGGGCGCTGTCGACGATGCCAGGGTGAACTGCGTTTGCGAGGATGTTGGGGTGTTCGGAAGGTCAGGTGACGGGCTAAATACTTTGCGTGCAGTAGGACGGCAAGCTTAGAGCGTCCGTACTGCGCTTCTGGGCCGTAGTTCTTCTGCAGCTCATCGATGTCCTTGAAAGCAGTCTCCTCGGGGCAGCTCTCGTGCAAGCTCGATGATAGGTTGACGATGCGAACTTTGTTGCCTGCGTCGGCGGTCTTCTTTAGCAGAGGCAGGAGGTGGGAGGTCAGGACGACATGGCCGAAGTGGTTTGCTGCCATGTGTTCATCGATGCCATTGGTGTCTGCAAATTGCTGTGTCATGATGCCACGCCCGGCGTTGTTGATCAAGATATCGATTCTGTCGGTCTCCTTGGAGATTTCATTGGCAATATCAGAGGTCCGTTTCCAGTCTGACAGATCGCACTGTTTCCAAATCACGGCTTTGCGTGCTTCGGCGCCAAGTTCCTTCTCGATGGCGGCCAATGCATCATCGACTTTTTGCTCAGTCTTCGAAAGGACGAACAGCTTGGAGATATTGTGAGATAGCAGTGTATGGGTGCTACCATAGCCAATACCTTCGCTACCACCAGTCAAGACGCCGACCTTGCCCTTCAAATCGGGCACCTGCTCAAGAGTGAACACTTGATCTCCAGAGGCAAGACTGTGGAAAGGTTGGCCGAGGTTCTCGGCGAGCATTTTTTGAACTGTCTCCATCTTGGACTATATGTAGGAGGGTATATGCTTTGATGGAAGGTCTCTACAGTGTTGATGAGTGTAGATTGAAGTTGTGTGTGTAGTTCAAACGAATTCAAGCAAAAGTTTGACCGCCTCTATATATATACTTGCTCTGATATGCATATCTACGGCCAAACATCATCATCTGGCATGTGCCCCTCGTCGAATCACATCCTCGACGTTGTCCATGATGCTCTCACGGTGTCATGGTCAACATGACGGCATATGACCCTCGTTTACCGAGCGTCCGGGAGCGGCCGCGGCGCCGTCAAACCGATCCACTTTCATGTTCTTAAACAATATCTTGTACAAACACAAGGTTGTATCAAGCGATACAGGCTCTATGTTTGCTTGACATTTTTGACCAAGCCTCGGTCATTGGCAGTGACCACTTGCCGGCTCCTTGGTGGTCAATCTCGCTTCAGCTTACCAACCTCGTCTTCGGCAACCAATCAGGAAAGGCAATTGGTGTGTCGCGTGCCAAAGCTGAACGGCTACGCACATCTCTCCGCTTGTTTTCTGCTTGGGCTGGAGGATCAGGCACTTCTCCGCCTGCAAAAGCGGCACCGGACACACCGGATGTGGATGTTGCTGACTACCGTCGCTAGGTTGCACTATCAGTGCATGTAGAGTAAGGCATCCTCTTCTTCTTTTCTCATCATGTCGTTGTTCTTCCATTTATGATTTCTCGTACTGCCTGCTTCAATCGCATTCAATGGCGCTCGTCATGATACGGAAGCCGCGGAGACTAATATGCCTCTTTGTAGCGCTCTGGCTCGTACTGATCCTACTTACGGCCTTTCATACTGTACCACCAGCAATTGCCAGATACCCCTACGCAATCAAAGCACCCATGGGCGAGATTACCAAAGCTGATGCGGACTTCGTGCCACCATTGCGGACCGCAGGTCGGCATATTGTAGATGCTGATGGCAAACGCTTCAAGCTCGCTTCTGTGAACTGGTATGGCGCCAGCGATATATTCTTTGTGCCTATGGGACTTGACATCGTCCATCGATCTGAGATCGCCAAGGCCATTAAGAAAATGGGCTTCAACAGTGTCCGCTTCCCGTATTCGGATCAAATGGTTCTCGAGAACCCGATCATCGATGTGAAACACCTTCAGGCCAATCTTGACCTGCTGGAGCCTCATCATAAGAGCGATAAGGCAGGCGACCAAACACGACTGGAAGAGGAGCCTTCCGGACCACGTGCCCTTGATGTCTACAATGCTTGTGTTACAGCGATGACCGACGAAGGCCTTGCCGTCATTCCCAACGATCACATTACGAACGCCGCCTGGTGTGATGGCATGAACTTGTGCGATTCAAGTTGGAAGAATAGCCACTATGGCCCGATCTGCAAGATCTACCAGACAACTGAGTCTTGGATAGAGAATTGGAAGACCATCATGAGACCTTTCATCAACAATCCCCTTGTCATCGGAGCCGATCTACGCAACGAGCCTCGCGGTCTGTGGGGTACAATGACTTGGTCAATGTGGGCGACTGCTGCAGAGCAAGCCTCCGAAGCTCTGCTGGCAATGCAGCCCAATTGGCTTATGTTTGTCGAAGGCGTTGGCTCAGCTAACGACTGCTCGGGCGCCCGTAACAGACCAGTGAAGCTCTCCGTGTCTGACAGGGTGGTCTACAGTAGTCATGTCTACTCTTGGTCTGGGTGGGGAGCTCTAGTGCCATACCACAAGCGTCCATATCCATCTTTTGCGAAGGACATGGAGGACAACTGGGGCTATCTGCTGCGCTCACCACGGCGCCTGTGTGGGTGGGCGAGTTCGGGGCTCCGTCGACTGCAGGTGATGGTGATATGCACTATTGGAATCATCTGATGAAGTATTTGGGCGATGTTGATGCTGACTTTGGTATTGGGCACTTAGTGAGTCTGCTTCCTGAACGTATCACTGTGTATGATGGTGCTAACTCTGCATCAGATCCACACAAACCCGAGAAATACGACAATGAGACTTACGGACTGCTCCGGAGCGATTGGAGACGCGTCGTGGAGGATTATCGTATGGTTGGGCTGCGGAGATTGATGGGTATTTAGGATAGTAACCATCGACTTGGGAAAATTGTTGCACATCATGATGCTTTCGTGAGAAAATGACCACACTATTGCTCACCGCCGTATCTTGCCTTCGGTATTTATTCTCCGGAAACCAAAAACATTGTTTCGTCGACGTGTAGCATACATAGCCAGCAAGAAAGTCAATCAATCGACACATCAGACTGACCCTAACTCCACATACATCGGTGGTATGTCCAAACCGACATAACAGACTACAATGCATTTTTCTTACATTATATCGATCAGTGGCCTCCCCAACACTAACCCTCTCAATCAAATCGAAGCTCAAAATCTCAAAAATCAACGTAATGAGGCTGTATCTTTTCATGAGCAAGGTTGTCAATGAAAAAGAAGATATTGGGCATATCAGCCATCGGGTCCGTCTTGAGACGTCCCTTATTCGTGTAGTATCATGCTCACCATCGAAAACCTGACGCGCTATCGATAAAGTTGAATTTAAGCTTTCTCGCGTCCAGATGTCCAGCACCTTGAGCGCCGACGTCATCGCCTGGGCAGCACCAGAGGCCACTGGCATTGATGTTGTCCTCGTGTACCTCCATTGTACCTCTCTAACAAACACTAGCCACTGCGCAAAAGACAGCCATCGTAACAACTTTCAAACCTGCCAGCAGCGCCACAATGAAGTCCACCACCCTAGCCTTTCGCCTTCTCCGCGCACCAACACCCGTGCAGCAACCCGGCAATTCTCAACAACAACCACTCTCAATGCAAAGAACCGCATCTTCCCCGCGCCCGTCCGCTCCGAGACGAACTCCAGACCCTCCTCCTCATGTCCGCCAGCACGCGTACGCCGCTCATAACCCTCTGGAAGACCAACTGGTGCAGCTCCTGCAGCGCTGTCTCTCCTTTGATCCGCGCCTTGATCGAGCAAGACGGCGTCGGAGAGGACGAAGGCGGAGTCGGGTATGTGGAAGTCGAGATGGACTCTCCGATCTGGGAGGCGTGGGAGGAATCCCGTTGAGGTATATGATCAATTCGATTCCGACGCTGTTGGCTTTTGATCGCCAGGAGCCGCAGCAGGAGACGAAGGTTAGTCGGCTGGATGATCTGAAGAATCGGGCGTTCTTGAAGAAGTGGATTGAGACGGAGGCGGCGAGGCAAGGAAGGGCGGTGCTGGTGGGAGTCTGTTTGGTGGGTTCTTTGGCCGGTAAATCGAGGCAGCCATATGGTACTCTTCGATGCGATGGCGGGAGGATACACTTCCCACCCACCTGGTCAATTCAGATCTCGACGGCTCTCCGAGCACCATTTCCCTGACTCTGTATCGATGACCGATGTGTCGCGGCCAATACGGCGCAAAATGCCGCAGTTGGGGTCAAGTCCTCGGCGTTCTTGAAGAGAGGCCATTGTGAGAGCACAGGGTCTGCCTGGCAAGTGTCCGACACCAAACCAGCAGCTTTAGTACGCGAAATGACCTCCATTGGAGTATGGCTGTTATGTCTCAGAGACGCGATGCTCACCGAATTTCCCAGCACAGCGAGCTGCTTCTGAGCAGAACATCGTCTGATGTGTGTCATAGCGTCGCGCAACGAGCGCGACGACCAATTCTGTGGCTCGTCTTGGGATATCCATGACAATCTCTTAAGCGATCTAGCGAAGAGCGACTTATAACCAGATCTGTACAATATTCTTCAATAGTATCTCAGTAAATCTATTCACATATGAACACCCAACACCGCTGCTCAAAAGCAATGTACATCGCTGTACCATTTCTCTCCCGTCTTTTGCTACGAATGTCTATAAACAAAAAACTTCATTGAAAGAGTTATCTTACAGCCTCAGATCGCCACCATGAGGCAGCATCATAGTATCGTTGCCAGCGAAGTGGCCATGGTGATGATGGTCGCGGTGTTCCATTGCCGCGCGGTACTGTATCATTCAGTCAGCGGCATTCAATCAAGTCACAGAAATAAGTATATCTCACCTTGAAAGCAAAGTTGAGTAGCAGCGCAACGATCAGACCAACACAGACGACGACGGGACCGGTGATGGCATCGAAGTCGCGACCACTGCGGCCGTAGATCAAGCTCTGTCGCCACATGTAGACACCATATCCCCACGCGCCAGTGAAGACCGCAACGAGAGTGTATACGAGTGCGAGACCGCGAGCGATGTCGTTGTCAACACCAGCGGCATTGTACAAGCCCAGACCAAGCGATCCAAGGAGCACACTAACGTGTTGCCACTTGATAAACGTGCGCTGATTAGCGAGCCATACCTTGGCTTCAACTTTGACGGGACCGGAGTCCTTGATCCAGAAGGAAGGTTCGACGACACCGGGTGGCAGCTTGGCCTTTCTGCGAGCGGTGGCGTACTTGGATGTGCTGAAGGAAGGCAGGAGGTCGGCAAGGCGAGAAGACTTTGATGTCTGAGTGGTGCCGTAGTTGCGTGTGCCAGTCTCGTCTTCGTCTGCCTCTTCAGCAGTCTCTGCAGTCTGTGTGGGCATGTGTTTCGACGAGTGAGAGGTCACGGAGGCGAGTGTCGATTTGCGGCGGTCCTCGGGACTACGAGCTTTGATTGTTGCGGCAGAAGGTGATCCAACAGGGCTAAGGACAGCGTTGCCGCCGGTGAAAGACTGACCAGGATGCGACTTAAGCAGACTGCCTACAGCAAACTCGTCGTCACGCTCCTTGCGCTTCTTGGCCTGTTCTTCCTCGAACGCCTGTGAGGTCACGGCGAATATCGGTTTCCACCTGCGACAACCAGAAGGGGAAAGTGTTGACGTAGTCTTCGAATAGGCTGGCAACACCCTGCACGAATTTGCTGAAGCGAGGTGCATCCTTGACAAGGTGAGAGTTCATAAGATCTTGTACCCACTCAGTGCGCTTGCGATCTGAGTTGCGCAGCTTGATCTCCAACAATGCGAACGGGAAGCGGCTGACTTCACCTTTGCCGAACAGCCTGATTTGAAGGGGTATGACAGCTCGTTGTCGTCGATGTCAGTGCGGTGCCATGACTCGGGATCGCGACAAGGGCGACCACTGTCAATGGCATCCTCACGGATGAAAGCGAGGTCGGTATCAAGGGAGATACGGATGCGATCGTCACCAGGTACCTGGAAAGCGGTACGAGTGTAGTTTGCCCTCATGACAGGCTGAAGTTCATTCGATTTGATGAATTCTTGGATCTCATCAACGGACTCCTTGAAGCGCTTTGCCTCGACGCTGTCGGGTCCAGCTTGGTTGGACAGCTTCTCGATCTGCTTTTCCATCTTGTACTCGCCTTCGATGAAACGCTGGATGTACTTCTCCTTGGTCTTGAAGCGATCGTCGCGGCTGGTGTCATCCTCAGACACTGTCTTCTTCTCGAAGAAGATCTCGGGCTTGCTCTTCAGCTGGCCGTACCATCTCATGCGCAGACTTGAGGCCTCTCCGTGATCAACCTTCTTCGAGTACAAGTTGAAGGCAGGGTTGTCGAAGTAGAGATGCTGGTGATCGATGGGTCGGGCTGTGTACCCTCAGCAACTTTTGACGTTTGTGGGTTGTAAACAAGCACCGGCAGGCGACGCAGAATGACAGTCTTGACTTCGAGCAAGTTCTCGGGGTGCACCCAGAACTTGTGCGACACGTACTCTTCCTTCTCGGGTGGATTGGAGCTCATGCTGAGACCGCGGTGGACCTCGACACCCTCCAGGTGCTGTCGAATGAAGTTGTACATGGAGCTCAGACGGTACAGCAATGGGTTGTAGTCTTCCTTGTTGAACGGCAGAGCAGCCAGGCGCACCTGCAGCAAAGGACGCACGCGGTAGGCATGGCCTCGCTTCCGGTCGTGCTTCTTGGCGGCCTTGAGGAAACCAGCGTAGTTGATGCGGGCATATGTCTCGAGCTCGTTGGTCTCCTTGGTGATCTGATCAAGCTGCTTGAGGACATCCTGAAGCGTCGACTTCTTCTCCTCCTCGCTAGGCACAGCCTTCTTGCCATTGCCTCCCTCGCTGCCCTTGTTCTGATCGCCCTTGTCGGCGACAGCAATGGAGTCGAGGCTGGCCTCGCATTTGGCCGTCTGCTCGCCGAGCTTCTCGTAAGTGTCCTTGTGGAAGGCGTGCACCTGCTCGAGCTGGACGTTGACCAGCTCATCCACGAAGGCGCCCTCGTCTTCCTCGGTCCAACGGTCGGAGGTTTGTCGGTCGGGCGAGTTGTTGGCGGAGTCGTCCTCGCGGAGCAGCTTCTTGAGCTTAGCGTATCATGTAGTGGTCGCGCCATGGCTGGTAGGTCGACTTCTCCAGAGTCCGGCCGAAACGCATCTTGACTGTGTGTGAATGAACGACGAGATTGTTGGTGAGAGCAGGCTGCCCTCTGGCTTTGGGTTGAGAGCAAGAAATAATGCAATGGCGTCGAATGCCTGCCCTGCTGCCGTTCTGGGTGCAGTGCACGAGCACTCCACGCATCCCAGCCCCACCGCGTCGACCAGCAAGCTGCAGCACGCCTCGAACTTTTGCCCAGCCATTGGCCAATTGCAACGCCGCTTCCTTCACGTGGCAGCGCTGTTCGGCAGACCTGCTAAAGCATTTATGATGACATGCTCTCACAACTCACTTGTGCAGACCGAGGCACGCGACTCACTCTTCAGCCGCGTACTACTCATCGCGTTTCTATACCAATGCTACTACTCGGACCCATCTTTGTAATATTCTTGCACACCTTGACACGCATTCATATATCTCTGTACAACATAGACTTCTTGTAATACATATCAGACATCCTTATCACTCAACAGAAATCCTCCATAGACTGTGCTCTAAGTCTCGCTGCAATGGCTTACAACAACCCACCCGAAAACCAGACCCTTGTCTCACACCTTCAAAAAGTGCTCTCTACCCTTACTGCTGCACCATACCCCATCTTGACCTCCGAAACCACCAAGAAGCGCGCCTCTGTAGCTCTCATCGTCCGCATCAGCCCTTCTGCCTCGCAATGGCCAGAACCGTCCTCGTCTCGCCCGGAGAGTCTTGAGGAGTTCTTTGAGCAGGACTGGGTAAACTTGGAGATCCTGAAGTCTTGTTCATCAAAAGAGCTGCGCGCAAGGGTGACCGGTGGACATCCCACGTAGCCTTCCCAGGTGGCAGACGCGATCCCGAAGATGAGGACGACCAAGCTGCTGCCATTCGTGAAACATGGGAAGAAGTAGGCCTGGATCTCAAGAGCTATGCTATAGAATGTGGAAATCTCCCACAGCGATTGGTTACAACGCACTGGGGTAAGACACCTTTGATGGTGCTATGCCCATACGTTTTCGTGGTCACGGAACAAATATACCACCTCTCAAGCTTCAGCCAACTGAGGTCGCTTCGACGCACTGGGTCCCTCTCCGCTCCATGCTTCTGCCGTCGCAAAGAACGGTCGTATTCGAAGATGTCTCTAGCCGGCTGGCAAACCAGGAGACCGGCGTCAAGAAATGGATGTTGAGCCTGATACTTGGAAAGATGATGTTTGCGGCTATTCACCTGGCTCCCACCGAGACCCTGCACTCATTCGAGACTCCTGCTGCACCTCTGCTTCAAGATAACCGCTTCTCACCGGCGACCACAGGATCGCAACTTGAGGCATTAGTTGTGCGTCTAATGCGCTTCGATCCGTTCAATCGCACTCGGACTCCTGCTCCAGAACATCCCCTTCTCCTCTGGGGCCTCACTTTGGGAGTTGTGGCTGACTTCCTTGACTTGCTTCCTCCACACAATGCTTTGACGCTCTGGACATACCCTACCTTCACCCCACCTGATGTACGCGCAGCGATCTGGCTCCTCACGTACCGTTTCAAGGACCGAAAGCGCGCCGAGCTACAGGCTGGCACGACTCTTCCATCTCCAGGCTCACTCTCGCCCACAGAAAAATCTGAACCACCGCGCGACGACGCACGGCGACGCTCGTTTGGTGCTGCGACAGAATCTACTGTACCCACTACGAAAGAACGACCCGACGAGACAGGCTTCCACGGTCTTGGCACAGGTCTAGGAGAAAATACAGCCAAAAGGCCGCCGTGACGACCCTACTAGAGGGGTTGGTATCTCCGGTTGCCGAGATCATGTTGCCAGAAATCACTGACAGAGGTAGGTACTACGACATTGTGCGAAAAGCGGTTGCTTTCGCAATCGTGGAAGAATTGGTGCTGTGCGTTGGTGTTGCTCTGGGCTTGGAGAAAATGGAAGAGGGAGGACGATAGACTATAGAAGGTGGGACGCTTCAGGCCTTTAGATTGTTTCTTTTTGATACCCTAAGCGCTACATGTCAGAACCCATGTCGTCGCTCACAGCCGATCATCCGGCTATTTACAGGTTAATATGTGCTCGTATACGACAATAAGGCGATGCCTGTTGGCTGATATTTTGGGTGGATCTGCGTCGGTGACTTTACCCTGCTAGCGATCGTGCGGTCAGCGTGCATCGAGAAGCAACTCCTGCCGTGTCAAGTACGCGAGAGGCGTTGTTTGTCTTTCTGTACCTGCAGACGGTGGCGGCATGGGATAGATTGCCGAGCATTAGCGCCCGGAAATTGCGCCAGCCTTGGGCGGGCTGCTCGCTTCGCCTCCAAGGTATGTTTGTCCTTGCACACGATCAGCCCTATGTGAGACTTCTACTATTACACAGATTGACTTTCACCCGCAAGACAGATGGAAGCTATTGTGAACACTGTTGGCGAAAAGCATGTGCGGTCTGTACGGTGGTTCTGGCCCTGTGCGGCAGCGCCACCTTAGCAAGGCTCGCTTCGGTGCAAGCGCCAGAACCTCAGACGTCGGTCTCCACGTCTCTTGATCCAGCACCGCTCCGCGAGCAACCCCTTCATCAACACCCTCCTTGGCATCACCTAAACAACCCGTGCTGCACCACCCCCGCCGCCTTACCCTCCCTAACAAGTAATCTACACTTACCGCTTCCGTCTATTGCGTGTCAGTGCTCGTTCTACTTGCGACATCGAGATCCAGCCAGGCGGCGCTTTCTGGCGATGCGAGCGGTCCAAGACCGCCAGTCTCTATAGGGTTCGACATCGCCTGGACTGAACGTCGCTTGGGACAGGCATGAAACGGCTCGTACGCAGTGGCGTCTCTTCCACCTCTCTCCACGCGATGGCACTGACAACAAGCCATGTGGGCTGTCATCACGTCAAGCCGGCACGGCACTCTGTTCATAGTGCTCGCAAGGCTGGACTAATTTTCCACCCTGATTAGGCGCCGGTGTCCGAATCGACAAGCGACCTCAGAGCAGAGCAGGCTCTGCAGGCGTCGGTATATAGGACAGGCTGTGACACCTCCAGGTAGGGTTTCTTTCCTCTCCTCATCCAGCCTTCTTCATCTAGCTTCAGCTCTCCCATTCTGCAGTGCAGCAGCCTTCTTGGTCTAGTACCATAGTCATTCATTCCTGATATCCTGGTGATATCATCCATTCGTTCATACAACACACACTTCCGTCGAAGCAACTAGCATCTTTTCAAAGAATCTCTACCACCAAACCAACAAAACTATCAACATGTCTCTCCTCCAGAAGGCCGCCCTTTTGGGTTCCCTTGCCGCTTCGGCTTACGCTCACGGCCGTGTCATCAGCATCGATGTCGACGGAACCGAGTACGAGGGCTTCACCAGCGCCATGGTCGGCTCTGGCAAGTCTGACGGCATCGCTTGGAGCGCTGCCAACCAGGACAACGGCTTCGTTGGCCCGGACAGCTACTCTTCCTCCGACATTGCCTGCCACAAGGTAAGCATTATTGTGCCTTGAATGACCAATCGTCCATTCTAACTGAGTTCCTATAGAGCGGTAAGCCTGGTGCCAAGGTCGCCACCGTCGCTGCTGGTGGTAAGATCAAGCTCCAGTGGGACACCTGGCCCGAGTCTCACCACGGTCCCGTCCTGGACTACCTCGCCAAGTGCGCCGGCGACGACTGCACTTCCGTCTCCGCTGGCGACCTCTCTTTCTTCAAGATCGACCAGAAGGGCCTGAACGATGCCGCTTCCCAGAACTGGGCCTCCGACGATCTGATCGCCGACGGCAACGCCTGGACCGTCACTGTTCCCGAGGACATCGCTCCCGGCCAGTACGTCCTCCGTCACGAGATTATCGCTCTCCACTCCGCCCAGGACGCCAACGGTGCCCAGAACTACCCCCAGTGCATCAACATCGAGGTCACTGGCAGTGGTACCGCTGAGCCCGAGGCCGTCGCCGCCACCAGCCTTTACACCGCCACCGACCCTGGTATCTCTCTCAGCATCTACAACGGTCTCACCGACTACGAGATCCCCGGCCCGGCCGTCTACTCTGGCGGTGCTTCCTCCGGCTCCTCTCCTTCCACTGGCGGCTCTTCGTCCGCTGCTTCGTCCGCTGCCTCATCTGCCGCCACCTCTGCCACTTACTCTAACGCCACTACTTCCGCCGCTGCCACCTCCGCCGCCGCTACTTCTGAGTCCTACCCTGAGCCCACTGGCGAGCCCACCTTCGCCGGCTCCGCTGGCGCCGAGTCCACTCCTTGCACTACGACCATCACCCTGACCGGCTCCGCTTCCGCCACCGCAACTCAGACCTCCGCCCCTGTCGACACCTCCGACAACTCTGACGACGAGAGCGACGACTCATCCGACAACGCCCCTACCACCACCGCCGCTCCCTCTGCTGTCATCTCCGCCGTCGCCAGCTCGCTCCCCAGCTCTGTTCTCGACGCTCCCATCCCCACCGCCACCAGCTCCAGCGACTCATCCGACGGCAGGCCCAGCAAGCCCCTCCCCGAGGGCTTCACTCTCGCTGACCTCCTCGAGTGGGTCAACTACCTCCTCAGCAAGGCTTTCACCGAGAGCAAGCACGCTCGTGATGTCAGCCGTCGCTAAGCGATGAAGGATATGACGATGATGGACAAATTTTTTGGAGACGTATTCTATGAGCTCATGTGCTCGCTTTCTTGATGGCTTTTCTTGCACTGGTTGGAGGAAAGTCTTTGGTTGACATGACCTGTTTTGTTCTTACTTTTCTTGGTTGTACGTTTAGAATTCTTTTTGAATGAGATGCACGCTGCTTTTCTGGCGGTTCGTGTGATTGGCTGCTTCAACAACATCTTCCATTTTAAATGACCAGTGCGTGACTGCTACGACGTGTGCCATAGTTCCGTGAGAGCGGAGATTATGCCTTACCCGGTTCTGGTCTCACTCCTTCTAAGAGGTACCAATCAACCTAATGCGTTCAAGATCAATGTCACTGCCCAACTACCTGACTTGTCAAACAACATATTGTCACACGCACACACTCGCCAACGTAATCGTGCTCAACGTGTGCCACTCGAAGGAGACTAACGATTTGATGGCATCATGCAGGCTTCTTGCCGACACATTTGTGCCCAGCGCGTAGCACTCGCAGATGACCGATCCGATAGCATTGTGATTGGGCATTTTGCCGACATGATCGGATGTAGCATATGTGCATTGCGGAATACCCATCTGATGGGACTGTTGGGCTTCTTGCCGACATGATAGTGTTCAACGTGTAACACTCGCAGAACTTCGGTCTGATAGCGTTGTTGGGCACGAAGAGGGGGATTTTCCTTGAAGAGTGAAGATCATCATCACGGCTATGGGTGCCCCAGGAACATCCTCGTAGTAAGCTTTGAGATGCTGATATCAATGTTGATCCGGGATGTCGGGGAACGTGGGCTACCAGCGTTTTGTTATTCATATAGTAGTCTATGTTGGGCAGCAGGGCACTGCTAATGCAACTCGCAAGCTTATCGCGACAGGGGCGAAAACCTTAATTGCAAAGATGAAATGGGTTCTCGACATGTCAGTCAGTACCGTATGTCCCATGTCACAAGCCAAATGACGGACAGGTCGCAGAAAAGCATTGCAGCCCAAATTCCCAAAACCCAGCTTTTGACAAGCGGGCCGAGCTTTGCGACTTCGAAACCCCCCAAGCAAACAGACAAAAAGGGAACATTTCCGCCACGAGGGTCAGGAAACACTGATTGTGCCTGTAAATTCGGAAGAAACATAGACGCAGCAAATCCTCAGCCATGGCCAACCCAAACGCCGGCCACTTCTTCCAGACCTCCGAATCGTTGGTTTCGGGGCAGCGTAAAGCAGCCAAAGCCAAGAACAAGCTCGGCCGTCCCATCAAGCTATCCTCCAAACTGCTTGCCGTCACTGCGGACCCTTTCGATGAGCGTGCCGTATATGTGGCTGAAGCTGCGGGAGAAGTGAGGAGGGTGGTTCTCGAGGTAAGTTTGATCTGAGCCGTGTCGTTTGTCAGTTCCAGCAAATGTTGGGGATACCTGCATATGGCTGGGAGATGAGACATGTGAGCTTCGACAGGCTGACAGAATCTATACAGACTGGCGAGAAGATCTCTGTCGACAAAGCTACTGCACCTCTGACCAGTCTTGCTTTCTCACCAAATGGCCAGCGAATGTACTCCGGCTGCTGGGACAAGAACATTTACAGCACAGATTTCGAGACGGGCAAATCAGAAACCCTCTCCGGACACGCAGACTTTGTCAAGTGCTTGCTCACTACTACACTTTCTGGCAAGCCGATCCTTCTCTCTGGCTCTGCGGACGCAACGATCATCGTGTGGGATCTTAGCACCGGCAAACAATTGCACAAACTCAAAGGCCACGTGAAAGCCGTGCAGAACTTGGCAATTGATCCCTCAGCTTGCCTTCAGGCTCAAGTCAGCCGGGCGATAGCTTTGTGGTTTTCTCAGCAAGCAGTGACCGGGAAATCCGTCGTTGGCACATCAGCCTCTCTCGCTCCTACGAGCTACCTGAGTCTATTGAGAAACCCCTCCGTCCGCACGAGACAAGCATTTGGTCACTCAAGTTTGACTCAGAGGGCGATCTGTGGACTGCATCGGCGGACAAGACGGCGAAGCACCTTGTGCGGCGTCGAGAGTGGGAAGCAGACACCGTCTTGCAGCATTCGGACTTTGTCGATGACGTTCTACCAATCGAGACCTAGGCCTGGTAGTAACGGCTTGCAGAGACGAAGATGTCAGAGTGTGGGATATTGGAAGTGGCAAGTGCATCTGTGTCTACGAGGGACACTTTGAAGAAGTCACTGGCCTTGCTAGGGTGGGAAGGGCAGCTGTGGTCAGTGTGAGCATCGATGCGACCGTCAGAACATGGGGACTTGACAAAGCGGAGATGAAGAAGTACACGGAGGAGCGGGAAAAGGCAGCAAACGGAGAGGGTGCTGATGCTACAGCACAAGGTAGAGGCAAGCCGACGCTGACTGCTGAAGAGGAGGATGAGTTGGCTGAGCTGATGGACGACAGTGACTAGGAAAAGCCTGCATGACAGATCATGAATACTTGCATACACACCAAGGCAATAAAAGCCTAGCATAATGACCAGTACTCAAAGTAGACTGAAATCGCTCTCCCTTTTCCAAAGGCTTCTCTACATAGGCTCGCGCCTCATACACTCCGCGGCTCCCAACCTGTGCAACTCCCGATGCCCATCCTTTTCCCTCCACTCCTCATAACTAGGATACACTACCTCTCCACGCACGTTATCCACCTCACACATCTCACAAAAGACCACCAATCCCACCAAACGTCTCCCCCTCAGCCCATGTAAGACTCTCTCCCAGCTCGGCTCATCAACATCCACAGCCTCCTGCCTCTGCCGCAACCTGCTCCATTTCCCTTCTACAGCCTCAACATAAATGTTGTAAGACCGACCGTCGAATTGCCACTCCATTCTGTGGGCTTTCAGCACTCCTTGCACGATGCTCAGGAATTCGGAAAATGTCGCATCGGCTCTGAGTTCGATTTGTTCGCCGTATGAAGACGCAAGCTGCAGTCCATGGCTTCCTCTCGGCGCTCGTGGGCCTATCCATTTGACGCGGAGAGGAATATGGATGTAAGTCTTTTCCAGGATGTGACTTTGTTGTGCAGTTGAGGGAGGCGATGATAGTTGTGGTTTTGACGGAGGACTGACAGGGTCAGAATGCGATGAAGTGGCGGAGCGCTTGCGACGGGAAAAGAGGTTTGGTATGAGGTTGATCAAGCTTGAGTCCATCGCGAATTTTGGGTTGGTTCGTTGATTGACGAGAGGACCGATGAGTGGCAGAATGGCGATGAAGGTGATGCATGGTTTTATGGGCGGATCTGGAGGTGGGAGATCTAGATCTTGCGTTCAATGTTGTCTTGTTAGATCGTGGGACGTCTATGGTTTTGGTCAATGAAAGTCGGAGACGGTAGTGCCTAGCTGAACAGAATGCAGTGACTTATGGATTTTGTATCACGTTCACTGTTGGACGACACAAGAGTTGGAACATTTTAGTCACTCTTACACGAATGTACTGTTCGCAAGCAAATGATGTTGATGGGATTACGCATATAGACCGCAGAGAATAGTCTCAACACGTGATCGGTTAAATAAGCTTGCAACCTCTAGCTCAGCATGATCTTCCCAAAATTGAGTCATACTAGCAATCTCACAGTATCCCCAAAGACTATGGGTGATAGAGTGAACGTCGTGAATCTAGCTCCCCATCTCTGACTTTCTCGAAATAGAACATTCAACCAGTACACGCCCTCATCATCATCATCTCCAGCTCCGCGGCCGTCCGGGTTCCCACGTACTGACATACCGCGCTCAACTCCTTCACGGTCCCCTGGCCCACCCCTTCCAACATACGGCACCAAAGCTTCGCATTGACTGGCACAGCCTGACAACGGCTCCACCAATGCTTCTTGACCTTCGCCGAAACCCGTACACCCATGGTGTATTTGTCCCACAATACGTCCATGGGGAGCAATAGTGAATTTAACATTTTCATGAAGTCATCGATAGTCGTGTCTGGTCCGAGGGTGATCGTTGTGTTGGTCGTCCAGTTGAACTGGACTACGCCGATACATTCCGTGTAAGGTTCTGGGCCTAGGTATCTGATGGCGAGGGGCAAGGTGACGGGCAAGGTGACTGAATGCCCTTTTTTGTCCTGGGTCTGATTCGCCATCGAATAGGGTGTAGGCGTCGGTGGTCGTAGTGGTGGTGATTTAGGCGTGGAAGAGTCGCGGCTGGTCAGCATGTATAGCAGCCCGACGACAGATAAGGTAAAGGCTGTTTCTCTCGATTTGGATCGTTGGAGTAGGGTGGTATCACTGTGGAGTATGGCGATCTGGTGTGTACGTTGTGCAGGTTTTATTCTAAGAAATCTAGATCTCGCAGCCTTTCTTGACATGGTGGACGATCGCAGTCCTCTAGTCAATAATGCAAGCAACACTGACGGTATGCATCGGGGCTGACCTAGCTGCGGACACTAAAGGTCATGCTCTTTTCTGGCATTCAGCAGGGTATGACGTGTCATTCCACTTTTCACTTTCCCTGTTTACTGGTCATATAATGAGAACATTGTATGAAAATGGAATTCGTTAATACACAGAAGTACCAGCGGCAAGTACTTTCTTGACTGAACCAGTGGTGGTGCCCTGCAGTCACTATGTTCGTTCAAGCATCATAATGTTGCAACCGTGATGGTCACCTTATCAATCTCGCCATTGCAGATTTCCCCACGCACCGCCTCCCAACTCTCCTCGTTCATTCGAGCACCAGGGAACCTCGTTAATAAGAGTCGTTCCCACTTGCACTTCGACTTCAGCCCACGAACGTCCTTCAGAGCATCGACCCGCATGGTGACCGAAGGCTTCAGCTGCTTCAGACACTCCCAAAAGCGATCCCAGTCCATTGAATCGTAGACCTTGACATGTGCCTTGAACTTTCTTGCTGTTGGTAGTATGACCTTAGAGTACCCGTCGTCTTCCAGAACAATTACTCGGTGTATCGAACGGTGACGGGAACAGTCACTGTTTCCACGCCAGGCGGTGGCGTAGTAATGACCTTGATATATGTCGGTGGTTCTGCGTTGAGTTTCTGATATCGACGGCGTTTGGAGTATGGTGGTGGAGGATCACGTTGTGGCTCGCTTGTTGCAAGTTGTGTTTCTGCATATTCAACGACACTTGAGAGGTTGTCTGTAGATGATGCCTCGGAGTTGAAGCCATCGCTTCTCGCTTGGTGTCTTCGTTCTCTCGCAGCGCATACTGTGCATGCTTCGGGTGAGTGTTGGATTGAGGTTGACCGTTGAGGCGCTGACATGAAAGCCCAAGGCGCATCCATATTATTGCAAGTTGATTTGTAAAGGGTCTTGAGACAAGTCTGCCATACAGCGCACCAGCGCACATCTAATATTAACGATCGTTTCCGGCGTCCGATAGTCGATGTCTGAGTGATATGCGCCATTAAGAAGGCTTCGCGGAGGAGGCCGTATTAACCTACAAGGGTCGGCGTCCGCACAATTCCGTTGCTCGCCGCACCTCGCCGGAATGCGATATGCGATATAATGTTGCAGAACGATGTTCGATTTGGATGATAGCTTTTCATAATCGCAGCTTACATGTGAACGAGGACAGTAGTTCGTGTCGCATCCAAAGGTATGCCTCCGGTAACTCTTAAGCCGTGCTTTGAGCCAGATCTCCTTGGTCTCATTCCTACTACTCACATTGTGCAGGGGTGGTAGGAGCCCAAGTGGGTATTTGCACTGTCCACACATGTAACTCATTGTTTTAATCCACGCTTGGACTCGAGGATTGCAGACCGCCTATGATTTCTTTCATATTCCATACGTGCGGCTATGTCGGCACCTGAACAAACACCAACTCTATTTCTCCATCATACTGGATTCGTTCAAGGTCGCTGATGATGGTACAATGCGATGGTGCGCAACAAGCTCTTTAGGTACGCTGCTCGCTGCGACGGTCAAGCCTTCCTTTGCTATCTGCTGTTGATAATTGCCTGTGAAGCTTTGTGGGAAGAGCTATCACTGGGAATCAAGTCTTGATCGCAGTGCGTTCCGCAACTGTCGAAGCGTATCCTCAGTTAAAGGTGGTGTAATACCTTGACGTGCCAGATCTTGGTAGTTGGCCAAGACGAAACGCATGATGTCGATGGGTTTCAGATGATGCATAATCTCCAAGGTGATCTCGGCAGGAATCCTGAATAGTGGAAACAATGCAGGAATACGGGTTCTTTCCTGAATGTATTGAATGCGGATTCTCGAGAGGGCGGGTGCCATACCGCTGGCGTGCAGGAACGGATAATTCGCGAAAGCAAAGTTGATGAATGCGTCTGGTGGGAGTAGATCAATTATGTCCAGTATGAGCTCAGCAGGCAGACGGTAAAATGGATGTTGCGGCCCAATAGGCTGCGTATGCTGATGATTTCGGACAGCCTGTCTCAACCCTGGATTTTGAATCTCTGGAGTATCATCGCCTGTGGCCATGATGTCTTGATCGGTGAATATTATTGGGCCTTGTACCTGCCAATGCTCCCTGTCGTCGACTTCACTCTTTGTGGGTCTTGTCAGCAGCGTCGGACCGCAAGAACTTCCAGACTCTCCCCGAGGCAATCCAAGCAATGCCAGCAAGTGCGATGATGTATGCTGCAGTCGGGCCCAGTGACCTTGGGAAAAGATTGAAGACGTATGGATCTAAGATCAAGTCGACGTTCACTGGAGGTGGATTTGACATCAATTCCTTGTTGGTGGTAAAGAAATCGGCAGCTGCTCTAACACGCAAGAAAAGTACGCTCTCCTTGCTCCGTGGCGACGAGCGCAACGGCTCCGGTCGCGTCCTATCAGGATCCTCAGAATATTCCGCAAGGCTCTGAATAAGATCTGGCGTATCAAAGACTTCCGAGATAGCGTATGTGTCAAGCCAGAATTCTGTCGGTTGCTAATGATATTTTGATTAGTGTATATAAGAAGCAGGCATGAGTCGGTGAGGTACATACAACCGCTGCCCAACAGACGCGAAGTTCGTATCTTTGCTGTGGATTGAGGTCCCGGAGCAAAAACCAGTGATCTGAGCCTCGGGGTGTTTCGTCGGTCGGGAAGAGCACTTTGAGTGATGTCCGAATTGAGTTGTCGCTATGCGTGAGCGAGTGCAATTGCAGCACGTCGAGGGCAGGGGTGCTATCAGTGAAGCTTATTGCCCCAGGAGCAGTGAATATTGCTTTTTCGGTGTTGGCGAGCACTGAGGCTACCAGCCAGAGCCAACAGAGAAGACAGGACAACAGGCAGCTTCATTGTGGTTATGGTGGGCAAACGGGAGGAGGGTGCGCTGTAAGGAGTGGCTTCACAGCTCGACCAGTACAGGCGTGTCACGTGAGGTCAGGTGGCGAGGATCATGGCACGCAGGGCGTGGTCAAGGTACACAGAGCAAGTCGCCTGGCGCATTGCACAGTAGGAGAGGCATATGTATCGCAGCCTTGCTTTCACTATGCCATGCCAGGCAGCGGCCAGCCACCAACCAGCACGTGCACGGCCGCTATCATCCGGCTTGCGATTGGCCAGACGCGCTGGAGCGCGAGGGCGCTCACCGCCCAATGGCAGGAGCGAGGGCCTGTGATCCCTGGGAACTAGCGCCTCAAACTCCCGCGCACAACAAGCAGACGCCCCACAGAGTAAACACCTCGCGACCTTACCTTTCGAAGGCCTCCACCTCACCACCCAAACACCGCCACTCCGATCCGCTCGCGACCTCCACCCATCCACCACCCACCACACACACATCGCCAATATGCGTGAGGTTATCTCGCTCAACGGTATGTTTACCCTTCCCCTGTGCCCGCCCGCACCCAACGCGCCTTGACCGCCTTGCCCGCCTGGGTGTGAAACATGGAATTTGTGCTGACTCCAGACGCGTATAGTCGGCCAGGCCGGTTGCCAGATCGCAAACAGCTGTTGGGAGGTTAGTCTCGAGTCTGAAAGAGCTTGCAATGGGACGGGATGAGATGCGAAAATGTGGGAATGTGGCAGCCTCAGGGGACACATGCTGACGTGAAGATATTGTAGCTGTACTGCCTCGAGCACGGCATCCAGGTCAGTATCTTGCTTCACTCGATCACTTGGATGAAATGCTGACTTGATGTAGCCTGATGGATTCCTCACTGAGGAGCGCAAGGCCGCCAGCGACGACCAGGGCTTCTCCACTTTCTTCTCCGAGACTGGTATGCCGCACCTCGCAAGTCCGCCAAATCTCGACGAGAACAGCACTAACTCAAGTTTGCAGGCCAGGGCAAGTACGTCCCTCGCACCATCTACTGCGATCTCGAGCCCAACGTTGTCGATGAGGTCCGCACTGGTACCTACCGCTCCCTCTTCCACCCGGAGCAGATGATCACCGGCAAGGAGGATGCCTCGAACAACTACGCCCGTGGCCACTACACCGTCGGCAAGGAGCTCATTGACCAGGTCCTCGACAAGGTCCGCCACGTTGCCGATAACTGCTCTGGTCTCCAGGGTTTCCTCGTCTTCCACTCCTTCGGTGGTGGTACCGGTTCCGGTTTCGGTGCTCTCCTCATGGAGCGTCTCTCCGTCGACTACGGCAAGAAGTGCAAGCTTGAGTTCTGCGTCTACCCTGCCCCTCAGGTCGCCACCTCCGTTGTTGAGCCCTACAACTCCATCCTCACCACTCACACCACCCTCGAGCACTCTGACTGCTCCTTCATGGTTGACAACGAGGCCATCTACGACATCTGCCGTCGCAACCTCGGCATCGAGCGCCCCAACTACGAGAACCTGAACCGTCTGATCGCCCAGGGTATGTGTCGAAAAATCTCCTAAGTGCAGAAACCCAAGCTAATTATATATCTAGTCGTCTCTTCCATCACTGCTTCTCTCCGCTTCGACGGTTCCCTTAACGTCGACCTGAACGAGTTCCAGACCAACTTGGTCCCTTACCCGCGTATCCACTTCCCCCTCGTCGCCTACGCCCCGATTGTCTCCGCCGCCAAGGCCGCCCACGAGGCCAACAGCGTCCAGGAGATCTCCATGGCCTGCTTCGAGCCCAACAACCAGATGGTCAAGTGCGACCCCCGCAACGGCAAGTACATGGCCACCTGCCTGCTCTACCGTGGCGACGTCGTCCCCAAGGACACCCACGCCGCTGTCGCCACCCTCAAGACCAAGCGCACCATCCAGTTCGTCGACTGGTGCCCCACTGGCTTCAAGCTTGGTATCTGCTACCAGCCCCCATGAACGTGCCCAACGGCGACTTGGCCAAGGTCAACCGCGCCGTCTGCATGCTCTCCAACACCACCGCCATCGCCGAGGCCTGGTCTGCTCTCTCCCACAAGTTCGACCTCATGTACAGCAAGCGTGCCTTCGTTCACTGGTACGTTGGCGAGGGTATGGAGGAGGGCGAGTTCTCCGAGGCCCGCGAGGACCTTGCCGCGCTCGAGCGCGACTACGAGGAGGTCGCCGCCGACTCTGCCGAGGGCGACGAGGGCCTTGACGCCGAGTACTAGATGCGAAGCTAGAGGTGTGATGCTGGAATTTCTTGTTGAGCGAGAGAAAATTATGTTATCAGCCGAGCGCATGGCTTACTAGGGTACTGGTACTACTGACACTGCAAGCTGCAGTGGATGCGCTGTTTTTCTTTGATGCACCACGACTGTTTAATCGAAAGCGAATTTGACCATTCTGTAAATTCTGTTTGAGTACTCCCGTGTAACATGATTTGTGTGACGGTCCGGTCTTCATGTCCCTTTCTGTGAAGGCGATTCGCGATTAACGATACACGAACATGAATTGGCTCCACTTAGACGAGAGATTAGGCTAGAGCCTGGATGGGTAAGGACCAGGACGAAAGCGATGGCGAGCGTTCCTGTAGGGTGGAGGACTATTGGACTACTCAGCCACAAAGTCAGCTGGCGCCTCGATGCACGTCTGTGGTCAGCAAGTAGGCTAGCTAGGAATAGCCAACAACCTTGAGCGCGTGGGCAAGAGACCACGGTGCAGGTACCGCGCGAAAATACCGCTATACCGCTCCTCTTTCTCCCGGGAAGATATTGCCCTTGCGAGCAGCGCTTCCTTCCTGCCTCCTCCTCCCATCACGTATCTAACATCGCCCCACCCTCGCTGCGCGAACGTCGGTCTGGATCGGAGCGCCGCACCGAAGTTGATCTACTACTGCTTTCTTATTTACAATTGTGCCATACTGTGCTACTTTTCCTTACGACCCGCCACCGCTGTTTGCTTTGCCCTCGCCCATAGAGCGCCCCTCACTACACGCCAAAGACACTGGGAGACGTCACCAGCATGGCGGAGCCAACTACGCCTGACGCTGGTCCTAACTTCGCCCCGCCGAGTCTACCTCCCGGGTGGTGCGTCTTCACCAGCCCTTTACATACCTCACCTGCCTCTTCCCTCCCCTCGTGAGCATTCGAAGCTTGCCATCCTCACCGCAGCCTCCACTTTCACCTTTCCACCGCTTTGCGCGACACTGTGTGAGACAATTAGGACTTGGCACTGACTTGGCGGCTGTTGAAGGATTGCGCAGTGGGATAACAAGTGAGTCGTTTGCTGCTTTCCCTTGCACTTACCCTCGACTACTTCTTTCTTAACTCCCAACTTGTTCGTTCCGATCTGACCATCAACTTCAGATCTCGCAAGTACTACTTCGTCCAAATCAGCACCGGCGAATCGACCTGGGAAGTCCCCACCGCTGCTGCCCCGCAAGTCCCCACGCCGGGAGGTACACCAGCACAAATGTCGGACCCTTTCTCGAAACCTGGTCAAGGAGGTCACCAGGGCGGTGGATACGGAGATAGTTACGGCAACCAACAGGGCAACGACTACGGAAACAACGGCCCAGATGGCGCACAGGAGGGCGAGAGGGGTTTCAAGGTGAGTTCGATGTAGTAAGATATCTATCTCTTTGAATGGCTACTGATCGATCATTCATAGACCGAGGCCTTCAAGATGGCCACTGGCATGGGTGGAAAGCAAAAGAACAACTCTTCCGGCTTGGGTGGTATGGCACAGTCCTTCCTCGGCGGCGGAAGCTCCAGTGGACACAACAACTCATCCGGAGGCTCATCTGGCCTAGGAGGACTTGCACAATCGTTCCTCGGCGGAGGCAACAGCCACAACAATAATAACAACCAGCACGGCAACCAACAGCATGGGTCTTCTGGAGGCTTGAGTGGGCTTGCTGGCCAGTTCCTGGGTGGAGGCAGCAATAACAACCAACAACATTCCGGCAACAACAATAGCCACGGTTCCTCGGGTGGTTCTGGTGGACTCATGGGCATGGCGAGCTCGTTCCTTGGCGGCAACAGCTCTTCGAGCGGTGGTCAGCATGGATCAAACCAGAATCACGGCTATGGTGGAGGCAATGGTTCGCACGGCAGCAGCAACCAGCAGTATGGCGGAAACAACCAGCAACACCACGGCTCTGGCCAGAATCAAGGCCACAGTAGCAGCTCAGGCGGTCTCCTCAGTTCCCTTACAGGCGGCCACAAGCCAAACAATGGCTCGGGCAATTACGGTTATTCGTCTGGCGGCAACTCCGGCACTTACACTGGATCTGCACCTCCAACCTCTTACCAGCCGTCCGGTCAGTCCAACCAGGGCCATGGCTCGCACTCTGGCGCACCACCTCAAAGCTTCGGTCCTCAGTCCGGCTCCTACAACCCGCCTGGCGGCAATCCATCATATGGGCAACAAGGTCACGGTTCTCAGCAGCAAGGAGGCTATGGAGGGCACCAGCAACCAAGCTCCTATGGTGCTCCTTCACAGCCATCCTATGGCGCTCCTCAACAGCAACCGGGCTCATACGGTGCACCTCCTCAGCAACATGGCGGTTACAACCCTGGCAACCACAGCGGCCCTGGTGGCCCTGGCGGTTACGGACAATCACAAGGTGGATATGGCCAGCCTCAAGCAGGCTTCCAAGGACAGCAACCCCAGTCAGGATACGGCAACGGAGGATACGACCAGCAGCAGCATGGATACGGAAGATAAGCATCTTCGTTGATTATTCTGAATATAGAGACCTGACACGGTGTTTGCGGTGGAGAAAACTTGACGACTGTACATGAGAGCGCTTGCGCGCATGACTTGAATTGATTATCGGAGAGCATTCCATTCGATAGCTGCGCAAAATGATGGATACGATTTGCATACGTGGACATATGTTGCGCTCGGACTCTTTGCAGACGCGGCATGATTATTGTCTTATGTAAGGCTAGCAGACTAGGTATAGTTTGCAGCACTGCATGCGCTTGAGTATTGAGTACTAGTATTTAGCACAGTCTCACGGCCGTGCGTGTGCCTTAGCCATGGCAATAACAAAGCAGTCAATAATGAGGTGGCAAACAGACTTCAGCCAGTAACGTAGCCCATTTCATGTTTCAGGAGCCAGGCGTCTGCCCTGTCTTCAAGCCCAGCCAAGGACTTCTTCTCACCGCGAGCAGCCCCCAAAGCGCAGCGCAGCGCAGGCAGAGACATCCGTGCACCCCTCGTTTCGCGGCCCGCTGTATCCTCATCATCTGGAGAATCCACGAGACAGACCGACTGCACTCGGCACACCAGCCTGCTACCGACTCGCACCCTCTCTCTTTGCGCATACCCTCTATTTACCCCCACCACCATCAGAACCTGTGGTATTCTGTCCGACATCGCAAAGCGACCACGCACCACCCAACAACTCTCCACGTTAGGCCTCGCGGCGACCATACTCCGCAACCATGAACCCAGAGTCGTGAGTACAATGCATGTACAGTGATGGCGCCCATGCGACGCCACTGTACACAAACCTGTTGACGGTGGACATGACTGACAGTGTTATTGCAGAGTATCTATTCCCCAGTCCTTCAGCGCAGACCGCTATCATGCCACATTCACTCGCCTGCTGCACCACCACTACCTTCGAACAAACACTGACCTGCGCCTGGTACAGATACGACTACCTCTTCAAGCTCCTGCTTATCGGTGACTCCGGCGTCGGAAAGTCATGCCTTCTCCTCCGTTTCGCAGACGACACCTACACTGAGAGCTACATCTCGACAATCGGCGTGGACTTCAAGATCAGGACCATCGAGCTTGATGGCAAGACCGTAAAACTCCAAATCGTGCGTACACACCGTCATTCCGAGACCGCAGACACAGCAAGAGGCGCAAGAAACTGACAGAGATCGTTTGTACAGTGGGACACAGCAGGCCAGGAGCGTTTCCGCACAATTACCAGCTCGTACTACCGTGGCGCTCACGGCATTTGTGTCGTCTACGATGTTACCGACATGGACAGCTTCAACAACGTCAAGCAGTGGCTGCAGGAGATCGACCGCTACGCCACCGAGGGCGTCAACAAGCTCCTTGTGGGCAACAAGAGCGATATGACCGACAAGAAGGTCGTGGACTACAACGTCGCAAAGGTACGTGAGCAACCTAAGGGCAGGGCTAACTGCACCGGCGACCATTCAGTGGGCAACAGCATATTCTAATACCTTTTTTCCAACAGGAGTTCGCAGACAGCCTCGGCATTCCCTTCCTCGAGACCTCTGCCAAGAACGCCAGCAACGTCGAGCAAGCCTTCCTTACCATGGCCCGTCAGATCAAGGAGCGCATGGGTAACACCACCGTCAACAACAAGCCCACCGTGCAAGTCGGCCAGGGTCAGGGTGTGCAGTCTGGCAGTGCCGGTGGCTGCTGTTAGATTGATCCAGTTCATCATCTTGCGAAGTTGGATTGATTGTTCATGACTGGCAGGAACGGCGTTCTTTTTTTTATGTGTACCTCTTCTTCTTTCCTCCCTCATACACAGACACACAGAGATGCGAGTAAGGTCGGGGTTGCTTCTACCGATTCTCCCGGCTGCTTAATGGCAGAAATAGTCGCATAATTATGGTTGTTTTATCCCAAGATGATGTTCTCATGCTTGTGAGGTTTGCGGAATGCTGTATGAGATATGCATATTTCAATTAGAATTAATATATGTGACCGACCTGTACCTACTGTGTTCTTCTACCGTTGATGGGCCGCCTCTCATAGCCCCTATACGATTGTGTCCTTACAGCCTGAGGCACAAATCCTATCCCCGCGCCAATTTGAGAGGAGCCCCAAACGCGCGACTAGTTTCCCTAACAGGCGCGTCGAGATGCACACACATCACATGACAGTGATGTGTGAACGGCTAGGCGCTTCGCATAAGAGTGAACGCAGCCCTTTTCGCGCCGGACCGCGCGGTCAATTAGGCCACAGTTCAGCTTCCGTTGGCCTGGTGGTCGAGATCAGAGTCAATTTGCGATTGTCCACAATCAAGGAATAACCACACAAGATCTTGATAAGAAGAATCGCACCAGGAACATACGTAGGCCGTAGCTCTGCACGGCAGTCGGGAGCCTTACGATCTTGACAAACATACATTCTGCATCACTCAACAAACAAGATTGCATATGCCGCTTGCCACTACCTGGAAACCTATCAAGCCACGCTGCGACCCACTATGAGCAACAGACTACACATGCGAGTTTCCGACCTCTCAGCCAGCAGCAAAGGACACCGCTCCCGACAGCAAACGACGCCCGCACAGAGGACATGGTCGAGCCATCAGTAGCAGAGCATCGCAAGTTTGTCGGCAACGCTTGCCTATATCGCCACCTGGCTTTGCGCCGGCCACCGTTTCTCGCGAGGAACGTCAACCAAGCACTGGACGGTTTCGAGAAAGCACTGGCCAAATCTAAAGGTGCGGTCGATGAGCCACCGGACGGGAAAATGAGCGCGAACGAGAAAGTGAGGGCTGGTTGGAACTATCCTACTCCGGAGATGATGAAAGATCTACTGAAAGGCCAAAAGCCGACTCTGAGGCTCGATGGTCTGCAGATTCGTCATTCCAAGACTGCTGAGGTGCAGAGGTCAGTTGTTTGAATCAACTTGTGAGATGTCAAGGACTTATATGCTGATTTGTGTAACAGTCGCAAGGGACTCCGTTTGCAAAAGATCAAAACTGAGCCTGATTGGCTCCCTGATCCGAGCATTGATTTCAGCGCTCCATGCTTGGTCACACTGATGTTCATCGACTCAGGGAAAGACCTCAACAGACAGGAAAGAATTCACGTCGACACCCGAACAGGTACCATTGAAAGCAGCGTTGCGACCACAGAAGAACGAGTCTTCAACATTGCCCTCGATGAAGCGTTTTCTATCGAAGTGAAAAGATCTATGTGACCGTCGAGAGAGGCAGCAATGTCAACGAAACCTACAGATGGAAACGCACCATCCCGGCCCATTATCAGCTGAATGTGGAAATCAAATGTCTGGACCACAGTGATGCCAAACAATTCCTTGGCTTGATGGAGATGAAGTCAGCCTCGAAGTATCGGGGATCTCTCACTGAGGAGGATGCGACATTACGAGCAACATGGTATGACTTGCCAGAGTGCCCAGCACCTGGCAAGTTACTTGCTATGACCCGTACCGATGGACCTCGTCGCACGGTCAATATGAAATTTGGAATCGAAATGTCAATGGGCTGGAGTCGCAAGAAGGACTCGCCACTCACGATCCACGCGAAGAGAAGGAGGGCTGAACTGATTCCTGATCAAACCCAATTGCCCACTCCAAGTGCGTCGGACTGCTCGGGAGATGTTATAAAGCATTACACAGTCACTTACATTTTCATGAACAAGCGCGTTCACAAGATGGAAGACTTGCAATGCCCGCTGTGCGCCACTGCGCCATCAGCCAGAGCTCAACAGAAATTCACATCATTCGAAAGATTACATGCACACATGCTTTTGTGGCACGATCACTTTCACCCTCGCGTTGAGATGACAAGCCACCATCAAACACCAGGGACATCGTCCTTCGAATACACAGTCCACCTCACGCTTTCAAACGCGCCCCCTGAACGCATCATCCAGCCTAAGTGGTCGGGCGATGAAGATTGCTGGATAGCGCCAGAGCGGCCGTTCGACGAGAAAGCATATCTACGAGGTGAAGATACTTGGACAGGACATGCGAAACGAGTGGAAAGACCACAACTCAACGCAACGAAGAAACAGCCTTCGAGCGGCGCGGCACCCAGCAAAGCTGCCAGGCCCGCACTATCGGGCATCAAAGATCTGCCCGACACGCAGAAAGAAAGGTGGAAGATCCCAAAGGTACCGAGAGTCAGATTCTACCGAACAAAGTCCAAACGGCCGTTCGAAGCAGACGAAGAAGTCTCCGAGAGCGATGAGTCCGTTGACGAGAGCTGGCTACAAGCTCACAAACGTGACGACATGTCGTCTCTACCCATCAGCGCGGGCGGGAAGGATTTCTATTCAGATTGGAACCTGGCTGCTGCGGAAGACGATTTCCCCGCTGATCTCTTCATCAGAGAGTGCCTTGTGCGATTCGCACGGAAATTCAGAGGCAAGATGTGGAATGACGAGTATCACGCGGAATTCAAGAAGATGGTCGACAGACTGCATGCTTTGAAGCTGATTGATGGCGAGGTTCATGGCTACTGCAGCGACCGCAGGAGCCTCTTGAATTCTGACGCGCCAGCTCAGACGGCGAGTGGCAAACGCTTACGTGCAGCGGACGACACAGCGCACAGGAGCAAGAAAAAGATGGCAAGTGATGATTCCCTGGCGGACAGGGTGGCAAGACTTGCTCATGCGGCTCGATTGTTGCGAGTGCACGAGCTGCTGTCACGTGCCACAATATCGTAAGTTGCTCACGCTTCGATCTGCCCTGTGATGTTGTTCTCTTGCTAACTTCGTCCACAGCGCTGCTCACGAGTGTTGTATCATATGGAATGTGTCGGCCTCACACGTCGGCCAGAGAACTGGCAGTGCGAAGAGTGCTGCAAAAACCAAGAAGGAAATGGTTCATAAGGAGGCTCTGAAGTCCAAAGGTTTGGATCTTACTTTTGCAAAAAAGCAAGAGCATTGAGCCAACGTGTTTCACGGTTTTAGCGAGGCGTTTTCTGGAGGAGAAATATACTGGTACTGGTTTTTCTGGCGAGTTGGCGTTGCTTTTAGTAGATTTTGGCTTCAAAGATGGTTGGAATGCCGTTCTGAAAATCACATACCTCAGATCAACTGCGATGAATTAAACAATGCAAGGCATCAGAGATGGAGAGATGAGGTGTTTTTCCAGTCCATACCATTATGCCAGAGCATGTCTATTCGTCTACTACTGTTACTACTGTCTTGGAAGTCTGATTTCAATAGGAGGTAGATACTTCCGTTTACGGGCGTTAGTCTTTAGATTTCGGTATGTGCAATCATTTTCATCCATGGTCCACAACGACTGTCAACTAAATTGTTTCTACAAAGGCACATCAAAGATATCATAAGATCAGGCCTTTCTCTGGATCGCCGGGTACTGCAGGAGCACTAAATTCAAAACAAAGACCATCATTCATACTCTACGCCCCCTGGAATCGTCAGAGCCGGGTGTCTACAAGCTTGAATTTACACGTCCGTAGAGGAACTTTCGCTTCTGAATTTAACATATTATACGATACTAGCGACTGTGTGAACACAATGGAACCACATATCCTACCGTCAGGGTAGTTCTGTTCTGGTACAAGAAAAGCTGCGTGTATGTGCTAAAGGCGCTGACCTTCTAACTAGACATGATCAAGCATCAAACGGCACGTCCCTATCGCAGCTACCATGATCATTGACGTGCGCTAGAGTTTAATCATGCCGGTACAAGACATGATTCGCTTGCAAGATGGAGATCTCCAAGATAACAGGTCCATACTCGTCAAAGTTTGCGATTCGTTCAAGCAATGGTTCGATGAGTCTATGCAAACCCAACCGTGAATATGGGAGAGCAGGCGATCCTGTAGACAAACAATATTGCCATCCAATTCCAGTGGCACCCCTCTCAGAACAAGCAAATCGATCTCTTCTACGATAGCGTTTGTCCTGTGTCGTTCGCATGTGCTGTGGAAACAGCATACAATGCAAGACTCACCCCATTGACGCTCTTAACCGCCAGAGAAGGAGAGGGAGGGAAGAAGAAGGTTACATGTGCCTTGCATTCTTCCCAACCCTGAAAGCCAATATCATCCTACGGCGTTGTCGAAGAACCAGCACAGAAATTCGTCACATTTTTTTTCTTTTTTTCTCTGGCGCCTTGCAGGTTGCTTGAAAAAAGATCAATCAATCAACCCACCCGTCAACTACAATGGCCAAACCCTTCCGCCGCCTCTTCGGCTATCTATCCACGTTTTGGAAGTTCTGCAAAGCGTATCCAAAAGAACGAGCCGAAGCGAGAAGAGCGAGAAGAGAGGGATGGGTAGAGTCTGAAGATTATCAGGGCTACGTGCCTATGTTTGTTGGCACTCGAAGACCTGATTTGATGAGATGAGAGGTTTAATTCATTGCGCCGGCGATATCAACAGCTTACAGTGGTCTGATGTGAAAGCTACAATTTCAATGTCAACGTGGGTTGTCTACGAGGGAAAAAAAATCGAGTCAATGCGTGCGACTTTTCTACCGCTTCAGCATAGTTTATTCTAGGTCATTAATCCGTCTTTGTTCTTTTCCATGCTCATGTCTGCCCATCCATGGGCGAGCTCCTTGGCCGTTGGTGGCATTTGGAGCCAATCAATGTCCCTTCCGGCTCACAAATGCGGCAATCTATCATGATGGCTTTGCAGCCTTGTCCCGTCTACCTCGTGTATCTCCAAGGCTCGGGTCCATTGCTAGGCGCAGGCTGCATTTGAGGAAGCATTGGGCCCTGCCCATTTGGATTCTGAGCTTGCGCGTGTGCAGTCAGTGGTGCGAGGTCCGGCCTTACGGATTAGGCCCCCAAGGCGCGCTGTAGATTCCTTGCCCTTGATATTGGTCCCTTTGCTGTTGCTGGTGCATGCCAGGTGTATTGGACTCGGAGATCGGGCTAGCAGTGGGCGCCTTAGGACTTGTCCAAACGTGAGTGTCTGGACCCGACGCGCCATATGGCTGGCCAAGGCTACCACGGTGCTGCTGCTGAGAGTGCTGGGGCTGAGGCTGTTGCTGGAATGTCGTTTGGTATGCAACGTATGGTGAGGTGTGCTGGTGACTGGTTGCATGTAGCCTTTATCCGCATCATGCGCAGGTGAGCACCCTCACGCGAGGCAATGCTTGGAGCGTAGGTGAGCTGGTTCTGGAATTCTTGTGGTGTCTGGTGTACAGCAGCCGGCCACTTTGGCTTCTGGTCCTCTTGACGTGGTACCGTGTACGTAGTTGTTGGTATATGTGGGCGTTGCGCCTGGGCGTTGTGATGGCGGTGTCCACTGTTGGCTCACCGGTCTAGAGTTCGATCCTGAGCTCACGGATACGGAAGGTGTGCGAGTAGATGCTTGTTGCTTATCTGTAGGATTGTCTTGAAAGCGGTCAGCAATTGTATTTGCGGCAAGAATGAACAGCGGAAAAACGCGGATCATTTTGGGTGATGTTATGGAGACAGACGAGGAGACTTACTGTGGCTAATTTTTGACTGTTGTGGTTGTTGGAAGCCCATGGAAGATGCGGTAGCAGGAGTTGGCGGTGCACCATATGGCGAGTGAGTGTATGGCGTAGATTGCGCTGCATTACTTCCTGACGGTCCGTACGGCGCCTGCATCGTGGGACTACCAGCGGGGCGATTCATAGGAGCTGCAGGTGCATATGCGTGGGCAGGTGGTTGCTGCTTGTTGTCTGGCTTCTGCTGAGACGCAGGTTTATACAGCGATGGCATGCCTTCCGGGAAGCTCGGCCGTGGTAAGGTCTGCGCGCCTTGTGACTTTCGCACTTCACGCTGGAAACTTGAATATTCGCCCTGCCATGCCGCTGGAAGGACTCGGGTAGAATAGTACTGATCCTGCGAGAAAGGGCGTAGTGGTGGTGCAGCTTCGCCCTCGCTCCCTCGTCTAGAACCTTCTGGTTGTGTAGTCGGTTGCCCGTATGGTGCCGGCGAGTGCGGTTTAACGAAGGGGTTGAATTGCCCAGCCTGTGTAGTGAAATTGCGTTGATTAGCCAGCGCCTGGGTATCGATTGCAAGCATGCTAGGATGCGGTGGGCCACGTGGCTTGTAAGCGTATGGCTTGTCCAAAGCTTGTTGGAATGCATTCATCGAGCTGTACGAAGGCTGAGTCCGAGGCATCGGCGGTGCGGCAGCCAAGGAAGGACGAGGTGCGGTGTAAGCATAGGTAGGTTTCGGCGGAGCCACCCTGTCCAAGAAGTTGCTTCGCGGCGCATGCTCGGTACCACCCACTTTGTCTGTGAAGAAGCATCGTGCTTCAGTTGACTTGGCTGGGAGATAGTAATACAGCTGATCTGGCTTCTCGAAATCGACCTTGACTTTGGGCAGCTTGTCTCTGTTGTGTCGATAGCCTGCTGGCGGGAAGTCTGAGTTGTAGAATTCTTGCCATTTGTAAGCCGCATCGTCGGTGAAGACTTCGTCTTGGTTGGGCACGCCATCTTGACGATTGCTTGCAGACACGAGCTGTTTGTTCATGCCTTCGGGCATTGGCACGGCGTTCGGCGAAGGCTGAGGCCTCTGCGATAGGTCGGGGTCCAAGACACATATGTATTTCCATTCGACTTCAACACGCTCACCTTCGAATAGCACATCCACAAGGACTGTCATCTCAGCAGGCCTGTTCTCGACAACAAGCCCACCGAACACCTCGCGACCAAGGAGCTGCACTTGCACAACGTCATTCGCCTTGAGTTCCTTGGCGACCTTGAGGACTCGGTCTTCCTTCTCAAGGCTGTTCGATGTCGCATTCTTCGGCATCTTCGGTCTGTGCATCTTGCACCTGAAGTCAAAGCCTTCTTCAAAGTATTCTTTGCCATCCTCGTCGAAGGTGGGAACAGGACCAGCATCGATTTGTACACCAGCCGCCAACGCGCAGGTAGCGTGGAAAGCGCGGGCGCACTTCTTTGCTGAACACTGGAAGCATGCACCACGCTTCGAACGACAGAAGTTGCATTTGAGATCCAAGCGGGCGCGATCAATGTTTGCAACGCCGTGCACCATCTCCTTGCCGTTCTCAGCGGTGATGAATGTCTCTGGTGTATAGAGAGCGCACGATCTGTGTGCTTTCTTCCCGTTGTCGGTTGGCAGCAGCGGCTCCCATGGATTCTCATTCGGGCACATGACGCAAGGCTCAGCAGAAGGTGCCATCCGGATCCGAATCTTCTTCTTTTGCTTGGGTGCCTCTTGCTTCGTATCACGCTTGCGCTTCTTCGTAGCTGGTTTTCCTTTGACGCTTGCAGGAGGTGTGGGAAGTTTGCTGTCTTCGTCTTCCAATTCGGAGTCGTCGTCAGTTTCCTCGTAGTATTCGGGTGTGGGTTCTCCACGCATCTTGCGCTCAATCTCAGCCACGTCGACCCAGACATTGTCAGCCTCACAATTGCACTTGCGAGCGATGCGTCCATACTCAAGCCAAGACTCGGTGGCAAAGTTGACGGATTCGGCGCAATTGTATCCGAGGTTGTAGCCAGAATGGTATCCGTAGGGGTAAGTGATCACGAACTCTCCCTCATAGTGCACAAGCTTGTTGACTTTGACGCCATACTGCTTTTGCAAGACATCCGGTGATATCAAGTAAGTCTTGTGGCGAAGGAATTGATCGCAGTTCTTCGAGTCTACTGGCCAAGCTTGCTTCATGGCTTTTTCAAAGCGGCGTGCGTCTTCTTGTGAGATACTGTACCACTGCTTTGGTGCTCCGAAGTGGATATAATTGATACTGTAAAGGTCGACGTCCTCGAGATGCCATGCGAACGTTGCCTTCCACATGCCAAGGTAAAGATAAGCAGTGTTGACGCCGGGCACTTTGGTGCCTAGCACATCCAGGATGTTTTCCAGTTTCGCAACGTTCCAGGTCTCTTCGTCGTCATTGAAAAGCGTGCCAGGCATATCGGCTGCGTACATAGGTTGGTTGAATCCAAGACTCTTCCAGTAATGGGTCTCCAGTTCTGCGCAACGTTCTGGGGTGAATTCCTCCAAGCCCTCCATTCGATAGTCGAAGTTCTTGAAGGCCTTAGCGTCGATGTGATCCACAGATTCTGATGTATTGTTGAGCCGTCTCGAAGTCACAGTCTTGTTTGTGCCACGCCCACCACCACGACTTTTCTTCTTGTCGGCTGGTGTAGGCGTTCCCTTCGTACGGGCTCCAGATTTCGTGCTTGATTCGTCTGATTCATCTTCGTCCTTGACTGGGGCATTTCTTCTAGGTCGTCCTGGTTTCCGTTTCTCCTTGGGCTTCTCAGAAGTCTCATCGTCCCCAACTTCGCTTGCAGCTCTGGCAGCAGCCGCTGCAGCGCGTCCTCGGAGCCCTCCACCGCCTCTGACAACCTTCTCCTGGTTACGACGGCGCTCACCACGCCTCGCTGGCGGTTGGTGCTGTGTCTCGTGCGTCAGGCCCTTCCACTCCGGTAGGTTGTACGAGCGCTGCTTCTCCACGTTTTGCTGTGTGTAAGTACCAAAGGTACCATTGAACTCCTGCGTAATCGGGTTCTTGATCCTGATGCGTTTAATCTTCTCGTCAAGGTCCGGTAGTTTATTGCGCCTGATGACGTCGTGTCAGCACGTGCGCTCCAAATCAATACATTAAAGCTGTACTCACCATTCGTCCGGCGGGATGACCTTAACGATTCCAGACTTCATGCCATATTTGTCCACCTTCTCGATAAACTTCTTGAAGCTCTTGAACTGCGCCATTGTCGGCTTGAAGACCGGAATGTTGCCTCCATCCCAGTAGTGGTCGGGTTCGATCTCCTCGCCGTCGTCCTCGTCGTCGCTCAAATCCAGCTCACTCAGTTCAGACTCTTCGTCCTTGATCTCATGATTCATCTCTTCAGAAGTGGGTGGTGTGAGGGCGTTCGCAGGCTTTGCGCCTGCGCCTGGATCGGTCTCGGTGGTAGGTTTGGGGTCGTCGTGGTGCGCAGGCGACAGCGGCGCCGTAGCGCTGGCCGTCACCATTTCTGTGTCGCCTAGTGCATCCATGGTGGATGCGCAGGCAGGCGTGTGGTGTGCGCGCACGCGGGCGGTGGTAATGCGTTCGCAAGCTCGAGTCGTCGCAGTCCCTGGGGTCGTCGGGCGTCGCCGCGAGACGAGACGCGGTGGCAAAAGAGCGTGACTGTCCGGGCGGGTGCTGTAGTAGAAATGCGGCGGGCGCTTCAGTCGGGAGCGTGTACCAGCATCACACGCAGGGCATTTGTGAGTTGCAGAGTGAGGGTTGAGAGAGAGTGACGCAGGAGACGGCAGGAGCAAGTTCGCTCGCTGTTGCCAATCCGCTGCGCTGCCATCCAATTCCCCGGACCTGCCCTGCAACTGCAACTTGCTTGCTTTAGAGCTTGCGTGCCTGAGGCTGCCACATTCCCACGTGTGCTTCTGCCACGTCCATGATACACATCTTCTCTTGCTCTGTATTACAATGCGCACATAATAACAGCAGATAGTTCTATCGCGCTCACAGTACCGATACAATGACACCTATGTATGCTGTGCGATCAATGTATGCCGTCTTCTTATGTACTAGCTCTCAGCGGTGCAGCTCGCCCATTTCCATGGCGTTGCTATTGGCACCAGCTCCATAGCACTGGGACAGATTTAATTGCATCAGAGAAATTATACATAGATAGCAAGCTACAGATGACACCTTCTACTCTGATTGCTCGTGTCTTGGATAGTTAGACGGCAAACAACTCCACGGAACTGAAGTATCATGACTCGTAGACACACAACCAAGGCCATGCCAACTGTGTGTCTATCAAACAAGCATTATTTATGCTGTCTCAGACCGCCCATGGAGAAAGGGCAGTTCCATGAATGGTACCTGCAGACACCCGCTAATGCACGACATCTTCACTCCCGCTCCGTCCTCCACCTCCGCAACCCCGGAACCGTCAGATCGCCAGCCAGGTCAGGGCCCTGGCAAGACAGAACTCCTCAGCTTATCTGATCCAGTCGGGCAGGGTTGCCGGTGGATACGAGCAAGCCGCCACGCCTACTACGCGCGGAGCAAGCCCATCACTCGGCAGACGATGAGCTGGCCTTAGCATCTCACGGAGACCTCACGGAGATCGCATCTCCGGAATCAAGCTCTATGAGCCATTGTGGTAGCGACGCCATCTGACCAGTTTCGTCAACAGGATGGGTAGTCATAGAAAGTAGTATTGCGAACAGTATGGGGTATCTTAGAACTGAGGAGGAAGAATAGCAACAAACGCTCGCAAGCAAACCTCACCACCCTTTCCGCGGCGTCCTCAGCTTCTCTGCCAGGCTTTTCGCCGCGGGCGTCATCCCTCTTCTGCCGCTCGTCAAGCCCTCCGCACTCTTGAACTTGGGTGTTGGCGTACGTCCAGGTGTAATACCCAATTTCGCCAGCTCTTCCACCCGTCCTCTGCCTCCCTTCCTTCTGGCTTGGTCAGCCTTTTCCACAAGTCTGTGATGCACATCCTCACGCTTGCTCCGTTGGTGGATTGTGAAGAGGTTAGGCCCAGTATCATCAGCTTTCGGGAGAAGGGCAAGTGCGGCTTCGCGTTCAGCAGCATCCGCTTCTGCGTCAGAGACAGGTACACCCAACTCGGAAGGCGTTGGCTCAGCATCTACAAACGCATACCCATTTACACGAGGTGTCTCGGCACCAGTGTAGCCTGGCTCGGAAGCTGTGGGCTTGGGTCGACCAGCGATAGCAGCATCTATAGCACTCATCGACGGACTTGGCGGAACCAGGTCTGCAGAAGACTGAGCTTCTGGTGCGAATCGTGTACCAGCATAGTTTGTAGCTTTAGGAGCGGCGTAGGATCTTTCTTCTGAGAGCTGTGCCCTGGTGGCTACTTTATCTTCGACACTGTCCGGACCAAACATGAGAGTATTGCGTGGTCCCGTACGGTTCGGGAAAGAATCTACCGAGGCGGGTCTATCGTTGAGGTCTTGTGATGGCCGATTTGCAGCCAGCAACTTTCGCTCATCTCCATCAGCATTTGTAGTGATCAAAGCTGTTGACTTGGCGCTCTCGCCATTCTCGATTCGCTTCTGCTCTCTTTCCCTGTAGGCAATCTGGCGGTTGGTCGGTATCTTGTTTCCATTGTGGAAGAACGCGTAGTTGGCTGCTCGCTTCTCGTTCTGCTTATCCAGGAGCGAGTTGAAGCTTTCGTTGTCTTCACTGGTGTACTTCGCCTGGAAAGCTCCTAGCGACATGTTGACATCCACTTCGGGTTTCTCTTCAGGCGCAAAGTGATCACCACCAGCTTCCGTGAGCGGCGTCTGACCTGGGGTCGCTCCAGTCCATCCTCTGGGCGTCTCTCCTATTGCAGTCCTCCTCCTAGGGGTAAAGCTCGTTCCCCTTCCCAGTCTTCTCCGCCCATCTGGGCCGGGTGTCATGACTTGTGTCAAGTTCCTTCCCCGCATCTCGGATCCAGTCATTGTTCTTACTGTCCAGTGCCGTGAGATATTCTTGCTGTGCCTGCGATTCCACAAGACCAGGGAAGAAGTCACGTGCTATAATGTGTGAGAGGGCGTCGGTATAAACATCCTCGTCGAGTACTTTGGCGGGTCGTTTTTGTCGTTTGGGTGGTGGAGGAGGCGGCATAAGCGCGTTGTCAGTCGAGCGCTTCGCGAGCGCGTTGGACGTCGATTCTGCCATCCTGCCAGATGTGGCCGTCGACAGGCAGAGGTGTGCCCTTTGTATGCTGTTGGACTGGAAGGAAGTAAGTAAGTAAGAGCAACCGGGCCTTTGGCGGCGACATGTGAATGCTCGTTATCGCTATCTTAGCGCCGGGAGTCGTCCCGAACCCTATTGAGCTTATTCCGAATTATGGCACGCGAGCGAGGGCGCTCTGACAGCTCTCCAGCGCTAGCAGCTGTCGTCCGACACTGTGGCCGAACTCGTTACAGCACGTACATTCACACGTCTCCTCTTCAGCTTTACACTTACATTCTTGTCCATCACTCCCAAAACATCATCAGACTATTGCCCACTTACAATGGCCGCTGCAACCTCCCCCGAGCCCACTGAGGCCAGCACTGAGAGCCCCTACGTCTTGAGCCTCCAGAAGAGCATGCGCGCAATCAACAAGAAGCTCAGCTCCATGGCCAAGACCGATGCCGTGATCAGTGAAAACCCCAACGTCTCTCTCGATGACCTTGTCGCTCAACGCAAGATCAACCTGGACCAGAAGGCTTCAGCTCTCAAGAAGCCGCACCTCCAGGCCCAGCTCATCACCCTCGAGGAGCAGGTGCAGCAGTACAAGAAGTTCGACGCAGACCACCAACAACGATACCAGAAGCAAAAGCAGGACCTCACATCTGTCCACAGCGAGGAGTTGGAGAAGGTCAGGAAGGAGGCGCAAGCTGAGGCTGCAAGCCGTAGTGAGGCTGAGCTTAAGAGCAAGCTCTTGATCTTCTCACAGTTCCTGCGTGCCGCTGCTGCCAGGAGGAACGCCGAGGAGGACTCGGAAGAAGATGCGAACAGAGCTTTCGAGGGTACCCTTCTGCTCGTCTACGGTGGTGACCAGAAGGCTGTCGAGACCGCACTGAACCTGATTGAGGGTTCCGACGAGCAGGTGACCAGCATAGAAGGCTCGCTCCTGCCGGTCAAGTGTAAGTTGCCTTGATACCTCGACTGCGACCACGTTGGTTGTCTGTTTTGAACACCGCTAACCAACCACTACAGTTGCCCAAGTCAAGCAGCTCGCCCTCGAGCACGCACCCGCTCCTGTCGAGGATAACTACACCGAGTCCGCTCCTACCAACGATGACCTGCCCGCAGGCTCAGACCCGACTACTGCGCACGCTGGCCTGACCGAGCTTCAGCAGCCCCAGACCAACGGTGTTGCGGCTTCGGAGACCATCGCGTCCACCACCCAGGCCGAGGGCAATGTTGCGGGCGAGCGCTGGGATACAACGACTGGCGCCGAGAAGGAGAACATCGAAGACAACTATGAGGTCATTCCGAGACCCAACGAGGAGGTCGACACCCCAGCAGCTGCCCCTATTGAGGCTTCGCAGCCGCAGGCTACTGCTAGCTGGGCTGATGAGACTACCGCTGGCAACGCTGCAGGCGAGACTTGGGACACAAAGGCACCCGGCCAAGAAGCTGCCGCAGACAGCACTACTCAGACCCCTGATGACGGCTTCCACGAGGTTCCCGGCAGGGCCAGAGGTGGCCGTGGTGGCTTCCGCGGTCGTGGCGAAGGCGAAGGTCGCGGTGGCCGTGGTGGACGCGGTGGACGTGGCCGTGGCGGTCCTCGCGGCGGTCGTGGTGACGGTGAGGGTCGTGGTCGCGGTGGACGTGGCCGTGGTCCTCGCGGTGACGGCAATGCTCCCGCCAGGTCTTAGAGAGCCTGCGGAGCGTGCAAGATCTGCCAGGAGAAAAACATTAAACAGGGAAAACGATTATGGGTTCGAAAATTAGCGAATGTAAAATTACAGGCGCATATGGGGAACGGTGTAAGCATAAGGTAGCTAGCATCCAACGAGCAATGTATACCTAGCTGGGACCTGGTGGTCTCACGCTACTGGCCTCGGGCCCTTCACGACCTACTATTTCTCCACGCACAGCATACCCTCAACACCATGCACTGCCATACACGCACTTCTATAGTACAGCCGCCGTACATGTACATGTATTATACACGTATGCATGTGCCCATTTCCAATCTTCCAATCTTCGGTATTGATTGGAGGGTTCGGATTTGGGGCAATGCTCGAGTGTGATTCTTCCTCTCATCTGCGTTCCAGGTATTTTGCTGTGTTGCTTTTGACTCGTAGTGAGTCGTACAGGCTATGATCGCTCTCTGCTTGAGCTCTGTGAGCTCGGGATGGCTGTGTGTACATTTGTTAACTTATTTGCTTTTTCGAACTCGTCTAATCAAATTTGGCAACAGAACGTCTTGTTTCCAAGTTGACACTCAGAAGATTTTTGACCGATCGCGAAGCCTGCGTTCTATGCGAGGATCTCTATGTGACTATGAGAAACGAGTGATTCACGTCCCACCGTGATCCATGCTGCGTATATACACTTATATTGCAATACACGTATGTATGTTGTGCTTCCCAAGCATCGTTGCTCTGCTGTACTTGCAAGTTGGGCCGAACGAACATCACTCAGGGTCCAATTTCCGGCGCGTCGTCCTCAAACACCGACGCGTAAAGTACCAGCACCAGCCTCGAGGATCATTCTACACCAATTGGACTTGACAATATCCGCAAGTCAGACGAAAAGATCAATCGCAATGGACGAAAACATGGACGACGCACCCGATAGCCAGAATATCGCCAACGAGACTCCTCCTAACGATGTCTTCCTCGCACCGTCGGTCACCCGGTCCTTAGTCCTGTCCGGAGAGAGCTACACATATCAATCACCAATTCCCAAAAACGTACAGGATGATATGACAATGCCATGTGTTCTTGGCGTCGACGAGGCAGGGCGTGGACCAGTTCTAGGACCCATGGTCTACGGCCTTCTGTACCTGCCACTTACACTCCACCACTCGCTGCTCGCCGAGACACACCACTTCGACGACAGCAAAGTCCTCACACCTGCCGTCCGCTCAGACCTCATGGAGAAGATCTGCACTAAAACAACCGATCTGTACGAGAACTGCGGCTGGGCGACACGCATGATGAGTGCGCGAGATATCTCGGCGGCGCAGATGAGACCCAACGGAGCATACAACCTCAACGCACAAGCGATGGATGCCACGGCAGATCTGATCCAGGGCATTCTGGACTCCGGAGTGAACATTACGGAAGTCTACATCGACACGATCGGACAACCAGAAGCGTACCAGAAGCGGCTGGAGAGGATCTTCCCTAGTCTACGCATCACAGTCGCGAAGAAGGCAGACAGCTTATATCCATGTGTGTCAGCAGCTTCAGTCTGTGCAAAAGTCTCAAGAGACGCAGCGCTGGACGTCCTCTACGAATCGTACGACGAAGGCGGCGAGGTAGCGTGGGGATCAGGCTATCCCTCCGACGCAAGGTGTACGACATGGATGCGGGCGAACATGGACCCAGTCTTCGGCTGGGGAAGCGAATGTCGTTTCAGCTGGGGCACCGCCAAGGAGATGATGGAGAAGAAGGGAGCGGCTGCTAAGACGGACTGGCCGGATGCGGCAGAAGAGCCGGGCGACAACATGAAGTTGACCGGCTTTATGATGGGCGGTAAAGAGGATGAGGGAGACGAGCTCGGCAACTGGTATGGCAGGAAGGTCACTGAGGAGGTTTTCTGAGGAGACTGTCAATGCCAGCCATGGCGCTACGATATACACTGCCAGGAGCAGCACCGATGCAAGACCGATTGTGGTTGGCAACGTCGATCGCGCGGAGTTGTCGCCATCACGACTTGTCGCTAAGGCTTCCAGAACCTCCCAGCGACCATCGAATCGACGTGTAGAGTAAACCACGCGCAGTCCGCCGTTGCCATGATTCCAGGGCGCTCGAGTGAGTTGGATTGATCAGAACTCGAATGACGGCGGCAGGGAGGGAGGTCTGGGTTACTTATGATATCAAATAGGTCGAGGAGCCTGCCTGGGTCTCGATGGTCCACGCCCGGTAGTCCGGGATCACATTCGATCATTGTAAGTTAGGTAGGCAATTACTTAAGGTTAAGGCATCAGCGGGACACAAACATGCGAAGATAATAGCCAAAATCAAAAACTTTTGTTAGACCGCAATTATACATAAAAAATAAACACCCCAAAACAAAAACCCTCAAACCAGGGTGTCCCAGCAATAACTTTTGTGTCTATTCCCGGGTATCATTTCCCTCCCCCAATCCAAGACGCCAGAACACTTTTAGCTCTTTCCTTCTCTTTGCCCTTACTCTGCGCTTCGGAAGGCGTTTTCTCTTCCTCCTTGGGACCATATCGGTCTCTCAAGCGCCTGATTTGCCCCAAACGCTCTCTCCAGCTGGACCGGTAATCCGGCACGTCTTTGTTGACCCAGACTTCGGCGAAGACACATGCATTGAGCGCCAAGTTGCGCACGTATCGCGGTAAAGAGGCTCCCGAAATCATCTTCGGCTCGTGAGCGGATGAAATTCCAGGGAAGTCGTCGCGGGTCATTACTTCGACGCGGTAGAAGCGATCGGCTTCAGGCGTCTGCATCGTATGCGTGCGAGTTTGCAGGAAAGTGGTTCGCACTGAGGGCGTGATGACTATGTAAACATAATTGAAAGCCGAGGGGAACATGTCGAAGCGGAAGGGCTCCCCAGAGTTGTTGAAGACTATGTTGACATAGTCGTTGCCTGTGTGGCGTTTCTTTTTGGCTGTCACGGCCATTTCGTCGTCGTGTACTGAGGTAGGCATCATTGTTGTGACATGGTAGACCAGCTCGGTCACCTCGTTGTTCCAGACGATTGCAAATTCACCATCCATATCGTCGCGCGTGTCGAGACCTTGAGTGTTGAAAGTGGCACCCTTCAACCTTCTCAAATGACCAAGGCGCTCGACGAGCTCACGATAGTCCGGAGCTCCACTCGAGTTTGCAAATGCAGCATTCTCCGTCGTTTGTCCTTCGCCAACGTATATCACTCCAGCCTTGTGAGAGTCGAGACCTGGTGTTCTGTCAAACATGCGAATGGCTGATTTTACACTTTCGATGTCCGGAAGTTCGATGAGTCCTGCCGCACCGAGTGGTGAGTTGGTGCTAGGCACAGTGATATTGCCATAGAGTTGACCTTGTGGGTCGTCCAAAGAGACAGGTACTTCGTCACCGGTCTTCATCACAAGCTCAGCGGCTTTGCCCCATTCTTGTTCGATGTGCATTGTCGACTGCGCTGTGGTAGGCGTCTTTGCATGCGCCGACGCTCCACCTCGAATTTGTGTCTTGAAAGTGCCAGATGGTCTTCGCACGGTCACCAAAGTTCTGCCATTGCGCAAAGCAGTGGTGGTTGAAATAAGCAGAAGTCCGAATAGTCTATGTCTCACGGTCAAGCCGCCATCCTGGTTCTCGTCGAAGATGTCGCCTTGGTTCTTTTCGCTTGCAAAATTACCGTGTGCAGCCGCAGCATCGACACTGTCCATCAAATCTATGGTCACAAGGGCTTGGTCAGGCCAGGTTTCTTGACCGTCCTTGGAAGTATGTTTGAGCCGGCTAGTGACATACTCCTTGATGGCTTGCCTATCACTCGCTCGTACAGCAAAGTACCAAAATACAATGACATGGTAAGCCAATGCGAGGACGTATTGAGGCGTGTGCTGTATGTTGCGATCGCTACTACTCCCTTGATCTGACTTCTGTGGGTGCGGGTCAGATTCGCTGCTCCTTATGTACTCCAAGTAACTGAAGCACACGCCGAAGATTCGCTTGAAGTCATCGAAGCGGAAATTGTCGTATAGATAGGGCAGACGTGACAGACCAGTAAGAAACTCCAAGACGTGCACTGCTAGATGGCGCTGTGTCACCATCCTGTGCATCTTCTGGACAATGTCCTCAAGGTGTCGCATAGTAGCCGACGACAGTTCGTAGCAGCAAACAGTGAGTGCATGAATGCAAGCTTTGCTCACCATCTCGGACGAACCGGCGGTTTTGATGAAACCGCCACCAATTGTCGTTCTTCTTGCGGAGAGAGCAACCCACGATAGCTGATGAGTGTAGTGAGCAAGTGCACGAAAGATGCTGCATGAGGGCCACCTCCATTGTTCAGACGGGAGCAGGGCAATGTTAAAGCAGCTTGGGATATTGAGGTCGCTTATAGAACAGAGACAGGTTGCTAAGCTGTTCCGGCAATGTTGCCAACACAAAGTTCAGACAATGTTGATCCTGACTTGTTGCGTGTCCATCAATGAGTGCAATGAGCTGATCCATCCATCTGTCCAAAGGAAGATCCACGGCCTTCTGATCATTCGGCACAGTCGGACCAGACGGTACATTATCAAGAGCGTCGTCTGCCGCCAGATGTACCGCACCATCTACCGCAGCGCGTAAGCGAGAGAGAACACGCAGCGCAAGCATCCTGGCCTCGGCCGTGAACGCGAACACGGCGAGATCTGTGACAGTATTTACGAGCTTCTTGATGGTTCTGACCAACCTCGCAGAACTTTGAGGATATGCGAACGCACGGTGGAAAACAGTCCAACTGCACCCGAGCACATTATGGCTGCCTGTGCCGTACACGTTTCACGCTGAGCTTGATCTGCACACATGTCAACCAGACTCTCCCAGGCCAAGTCGCCCTCAGAGTAGACAATGGAGTCCAGATGGAGCGCAATCAGCCTTTCCAATGCGCTGTGGTGTTCTGGTTGTGGCGAACGACAGAGAAGGAGAAAGAGATCCTCATGTTGCAGAAGGGGAGGTGTTTCCGATGGGGCCGACGAAAATGGTGCGCTTAGCATAGCCTCCAGCATGGGTTCTGTAAGCGGCTGGCTCGCTTGGACGAAAATGAATGCAACTCTTTCCAGTGCTTTCCTCTCAAGGTTGGAAGAGTATTTGGCAACATGCTCGAGCACAGTCCGCTTGTCTTCATCCTGCGCGTGGCTGTGGCATATCTCGAGCACGTCGACACAGACATCCCAGCTTGCTGTGCTGAATCAATTCTGAAATAGCAAGGTCCTCCGTAAATATTCTACTCATGACATTGAACACCTGCTCTTTTAAAATCTCGTCACTTCCTTGCGCCACCGCACGTAAACACGGCAACAGCTGAAATACTGATACAAATGGAGTCCGAGACTCAGTGCGGTCTCCGAGCGGTAGTTTCTCCTCTATTAGTCTGAGTGCGCCGGATGCCGCGGCAAATTCTGCTTTGTTCTGATACTGCTGCGCAAAGCTCAATATGTCGAGTAACGCCGTGATCGCCTGGCGGCTCAGGTGGCTTTGCAGTATATGTTGGAAGACGCCCCACGCTTTGTCCGCAAGGCTTTTGTGTTTGTTCATCCGAGTGCCCTGGTAGTATGTGTATGCAATGAAACGGACCGCTGGAAAGATACTCTCGGACGGCAGAACAGCGAAGGTACCAATGGAATCAATGAACTCCAGCGCAGCGTACAAATCCACAGTGGCCCTGGAATTCGCCGTGCGAAACAAGGCAACCCGTAGCAACTTGGTCAGACCCTCCTGAGTGAACCATTTCGCATTGCGCTGGAAGGTGTCTTTCGTCTTGTGAAGCGCGGCTTGCAGCGGCATTTCTGTCTCTAGACATCCTACGAGCTGTTCACAGGTGCCAGTCTCCAACGTAGACGCAATTCCGGAATCGTGTTTCGTGGATCTGTCCGAGGGCCCAGCATCTATGCTGAGACGGGGTGAGTGGATTGTGGACAGCAAGCCGTCCGAGCCCAGGCTCGATTCTGGCCTCCACTCGGGCGTACCCAGAGCATCTTTTTCGTCCATATAGCAGGGACTGCTGGCTACCAGGGCTAACAGACCTCGACCGTTGAAATGTTTGAGTCAAACAGCATCTCCGTATAGACGCAGGCGGCGATCAAGCAAGGGTGCGCATCCAGGTCGGCTCAGGCGTGGCGTTGTGAAGAAAGCGGAGCCGTGGGCAGAGACAATCTCATCGTGCAGCTCGGTGCAGTGCTATTTTGCGCGAAAAACCTGCGACATGGTACTAGTACATCGCTTCAGATAACCTGGTCGCCTAACGAGAAGTCATGGTGCAGGTTAATTAGCGAGAGGCGGGTTGCGGGTCCAGACCAGAACGATAGCAGGAAAAGCACGGCAGCCGGCATGGTGTGGCAGGCGATGCGGCGCTCCAGGCTTGCGTCAGGCGGGTGTCTGCTATCGGCCCGCGAGCCACGCGTTACGTCCCGATCCTTGCTCGCATACACTTGCCCTCGTTGGGCGTTGCATGTGCCCTGGCGTAGCTTGGGGATGACCGTACACGCATGGCTCTGGCTAGCCAATAACATACTGTGTCACGAGACCCGAACATCAATATTCTTGGACGGACTGCTATTACGATCGCCTTTACGAGACCATGAAGAGCAATTAATTGCAACAGCCGCGACGAAGTCATGCCTTACGTGAACAGTACCAATGGACCGCTTCTCTCCAGTAGCAGCGGCGCACATACGGGTGCTTGTGCTGCCAGTCGGACGTATAGAGCGTCAGGTCTTCCTCGACTTTGTGCGGAGGCTGCAAGATGAGGCTGCTGTGATACGACACAAGGAACTGAAGGATTATGTGGAAAATGGGGATTTCTTGTTGTCTCCTAGCAAGTCGGAGGAGGGATCTCTGCTATTGCATTATAATACGAGCAGTGCCAGCGCCACTACACTCAATTTGAGCCCATATGAGATCTTCAGGGAGCCGTTGCTTGTCGTTGGGATTGTGGGAGGGTTGGGCGATGGCGAGGAGGAAGTACAGAAAGAGCTAAAGGCTGCCACCGAGATTTGCGGAACGGCATCCGCGTGTAGTGCATCGGCAACTCCTGGTGCTGAGAGACGATCAAGAGGATGCTAAACCCTTGGAGAATGCAATTGTGGTCGATCAAGCACACGAAAGAGGACACCCATCCCTTATGAGAGCAATGCAGTCGCTGTCAGTCAGCTTCCTGCGCGAGCTGTCCACATATGTGCAAGCCATGCAAGCTTCTCCCAGTATCCCAACACCTGGCCAGACATCTCGATCTTTACAACGAGCATCTTGGATGCGAGACATTGAAACGAGGTCCGGTCCCAGCTCAGGTCACGGCACGCCTCGCAACGTCAACAGCCCACCACCTCCAGGCGAAGATGGCGCATCACGGCCTCCCTCACGTAGCCTGGCGTCACCCGGGACTTCGTTTGACCATCTGCCCAATAGTAATGCTGCGAACGCGCTCTCGAGATCGGACAGTAACCGAGGAAACCACGGAAGCCAACCCAGTCAAGATCGAGTGCCAACCCAAGGCTTTGGAACGAACACATCCACAGAAAAGACGAAGAGAAGAGGCAAGGCTCGCGTAGGGATCGTTGTGGGTTCTGTCTACATGATGGCTGGCTTGTGGAAGCAAGCCCTGCAAATGTTGATTGAGCACACCGGCCAGGTACGTAACCTGCAAGATTTGCTATGGTACGCAAAGGGACTTGAGAACATAATTGTTTGTCAACTGCTGGAGGCATGGGCTGGATGTGGCTTCCAAGTTCCTTCAATATGTCAGCAAGCCATCGAAAAGTCCATCTCGAAGCAGGCGGCTCAACGCTTCTCCACGGATTCTCTAGCAGAGTCAGCAACCAGCGAGACCTCCGCTCGCCGTCTTTCATCAATGATACCTGAGCTTGTGCGACAAGTAGTTGTTCTGTACCGCTCGAGTGAGGGTCCTTTGGAGCTGCCTTCTCTCATAGTCTGCGAGGCTACGATCCGTGGGTCGAAGCTCCTCGCAATATTACACAATAGTGCTGGTGCTTTGAATAGTACCGCGCTCAAGCAGTTGGTTGAAGGCGAAACCACTCGCTCAGAGGGTATGCCTCAATCAACCAGCGATCACTACAAATCTTCGTCTCTGCAAGGCTCTCGACTCCTCGCTAAAAGCGCGATTGCTGAGGTTATTGCAACCGCTCTCCCGGCCCACGAAGACACGATAGCAGTACCAGAACAGCTCACGTTACTGGGTGGTATCGCTTCGGTCTACTCGATTCTGCACATGGAGCGCAAGAAAGCGATGACGATCAAAGAGCTTGTCGTCAAGCTGACAGCTGCATTAAATCAAGCCCGCAAGTTGGGCGCAGCAGAAATGGGCATTCATCCGGCGGCCAGTCTGTCTGCTGAGCATGGGTCGGAAGCTTTGGCTGAATCTATGCAAGAGAGTGGCGGCATGCTCAGCATGATCTCCGATGTGGCCAACATCTATGGTGTACAACTGATAGGTGGTGCAGCAAAAGCTCAAGGCGAGACGGCCGAATCAGATTTGCAAGTAAACAGACCACGAGCTTTCGGTAGCGATGCCCTTAAATTTAGCACACTGCGAGAGTTACTAGCTTTGTGTGAAGCATCGCCAGATCCGTATGGGATTCTTCGCCTGATTGCATCCTTCCTTGCATCTGCTGGTCCTCACGCGGCGGTTGATGATGCGCCACAGAATGGCGGAGTAGCTATTGCTCAGGCCGAGCAAGCCCACTTGGCGACCACGATCAGCCGAACCATCGGCGTATCGAAGCAGCTTGGCCTCACAGACACACAAGTAGAGTATTGGGATTCGTACCTACTTCGGGGTGTCGTTTTCTCGCCACGTTCGACAGCTGTTGAGCTCATAGACTGGGCCAAGTTGAAGGGTATGAGACCTTCCTCTTCGCAGCGCAATTCAGCAAACCCTCTCCTGTACGATCCTAATGCACGACGGCAAGCGACTGCTGAGCGAAGTGCAGTGCTTGTCGAAGGTGAGGCCATCGAATGCCTGTTGACCCTGCAAAACCCATATGAAATTGGGCTCGACATCGAATCTGTAAAGATGGTCACTGAAGGCGCTGAGGTCACCACGAGACACGAAGCTTTACATCTTGGTCCGGCACGGGTCCAACAATTACTCGTATGGGTCACTCCTAGCTCGAAGGGAAAGCTTGTGATAAAAGGCTGTCTGATTAAACTGGCTAGCTTCCGGGAAGAATTCTTCCCTATCATCAAAAAGCCATGGTCGGAGCGAAAGACTTTGATTGTAAAGAACATTGGACAACAGGCACGATCTGGGGACCGGGATCCGAAACAACAAATTCAGAATCCCGAACATGTAGTCGTCTCTGCAGATGTGATTCCGCCCCTACCTTCACTAGTACTGAAGCATACATCGCTCGTCGAGTCCAGCTTGATGCTACTCGAGGGTGAGAAACACACTTTCCAGGCGACCATCGAGAATGTCTCAGATGTGGGAGCAACAATTCTGGAAGTCGTCGGCAATGTGGAGGGACTAACTATGGCGAGTGCTTCAAGCCTGGCCATCCCTCCATCAATCCGTCGATCTACCGCTTCAGATCATTGGCAGAGCCGGAATGAACCACCTCAGGGCGGATATCTTCCACGCTGGACTTGTTCAAGACGTCGGCTATGCGCGCATGCTGTCCGTACCCATCACTGCGACGGTAAATGCTGCGCTTCAAGCACACCACCTTGATGTCTCAGAATCCAACGAAGACGATGTCCTGTGCGCATCGTTCGACCTCGGTAACGCCTGGCCGAAGTCTGTTGCGTTCTCCTGCAGCATCTCTAACGGAGGCTCGTGGGATGCGCGACAAGAGAACATCCTAGCACCTGGTGAGGTGCAGCGGATCTACCTAAACCTGAATCGCTGGATTCACGAACTCACAGGCGACCACAATGCCGACGATGTCCGCAAGGCTCTACTCGAAAGAATCCGCATCAGATGGGAAGTAGACTCTCGCTGTGGCGAGGTACCATTGCACAACCTCATGCTGTCGGCCGAGGCCATCGAAATCATTCGAGGCCCTGCAATTGCCATCAAGCTCTCACTACAGGAGACCGCCGCCGCCCAGTCAACAGCCAAATCAGGATCATTCCTTATAGTGCGCGCTACAGTTCGTAATCGCTCTTCCAGATCAGCACCTCTTCTCGTAGAGATACATCCAAGATTGGCTGGACTCTCGAGCAAGATCCCAGACGAACGTCTCAGAGCAGTTGCAGGACCACTTTCACGCTTTGTGGCTGCACTGAAAGCTGGAGAGAGCAGAGACGTAGACTTCTCAGTGTGTCCCCTATTGAAAGGAGCACTAGCTCTCACGGCTACGGCGGAAGCTGCGGTGAATTTGCATGAAGGTGAACGATCTACTCCGTTAGGCGAGAGCAAGACCGTGGTGGTCAAGATAGAGTAGACAGCGCATCAATGATATGATGAGGAATCAGACTTTTGTAAAGGACGAGTTGTGCGCCCCGTGAATGATGGTTTCGTGAATTGTACATCGCAATGCTGTAATCTATGGGCTACGAGCATATGCGCGCCTAAATGCGTGATTGTTTAGCCAGAACAATTCTGATTGGTCGAGCGGCGAACGTTCCGTTGTAGATTACCATTCCTACAATGTCGTTATTCCGCGCCCATTACCAACCAGCGTTCCTGCAAGCATTTATTCTACGATGGACCTGTCAAACCTACTCTGTATATGACTAGTGTATACCGGTGGATCTTTGGTGTATGATGGCTCCTAGCAACCACCAGCAGGCCACTGAGCAGACCATGGCGGCCACCAAACAGACGGCGCAGGAGTCAATTCCGGAGCGTATCGCAACAGAGCATACCGACATGGAAACTCTACATCCCGTTCTGACCAACAATCGGAGGCCTGACTGCTTCAACAATATCCTCGAAGAAGTCCTGTTCGTTCTCACCTGCACCATGGCCATCGCCATGCCCGCCTATGTCTCAGGCCAGATCACGGTGATCTCCTCCTTCGTAGGCCGGGATCTCAATATGAGCACTGCGGAAATCACATGGCTTACTTCTGCGACTGCACTGGCCAGTGGAGCTTTCTTGCTATTCTTCGGCGGAGTTGCGGATCTCTTCGGCAGGAAGACTATGTTCATCGCGTCGATGCTTCTGTTCGCGGTGTTCTCGTTAGTGGCTGGATTTGCAAAGAATGCGATCGCCTTGGACGTTTTGATGGGAGTTATGGGGCTCTTCTCGGCTAGTTCGGTCCCTCCTGCTGTTGGCTTGCTGGGTGTTGTCTATGAAAGCCTAGCAAGAGGAAAAACTGGGCTTTTGCTTGCTTCAGTGGCGGCAACCCTTTGGGCTTCGTGTTTGGGACGATCTTCAGCGGCCTGGCTACGAACATATTCAACTGGAGAGCGAGCTACTATCTCCTGTCGATTATCTTCTTGCTCTTCTCGGTTGTGGGCTGGTTTACGGTACCCAAAGACCCGAGCGACAAACAGCCATTCACCTGGGAGACACTGAAGCGCTTCGATGTTGTTGGCGTCGTGATGACCATCGGCGGTATCGGCATGTTTTCGGCAGCATTGAGTCTTGGTGAAGATGCTGCTCAAGGCTGGCGTACAGGCTATGTTCTGGCGTTGCTTATCGTGGGTGCAGCCCTTATGGTCGGCTTTGTGTTCTGGGAACTCCGCATATCGAACCCACTTGTACCTATGTGGATCTGGAAGGACCGGAACTTCTCCCTGTCTCTATCAATCTTGATGTTCGGATTTCTCGCCTTCTCGCCAGGCGCGTTCTTCATCGCTCTCTACTTCCAAGAAGTCTGGAATATGTCAGCACTGCAAGTCGCAGTCCATGTCCTGCCCATGGCAGTTATGGGCATTATAGTAAATGTCTTTGCTGGAATGGTCTTGCACAAGGTCTCAAACAAGCTACTCATGTACGCAGGTGCCGGGGCTTACAGTGTCGCCTTCTTGCTTTTGACACTGAACCGTCGTTCATCCAGCTATTGGGCGTTCAGTTTCCCGGCTTTCATCCTGATGGTGGTCGGAGCTGATCTCGAGTTCAACGTCGCGAATATGTACGTCATGTCTTCGATGCCCCTTCACAACAAAGTATCGCTGGAGGGATTTTGCAGACTGTCACCAGACTTTGCATGACAATCGGATTTGGCATTGCCACTGCGGTCTTCAATGCGGTGCAAGAGAAGCCTGGAATGTCTTCGTACTGGGATGACGAGACGCAGCCGTATACCGCGACGTTCCTGTTCGCGCTGGCAGGTTCGGTAATCTCAGTGGGATTGGTGCCATTCTTGACATTGACCACGCAGGGCGGGAAGGTCGTAAGTCTGAATGAGCCATCATCGCCAGCCAGCAACCACGAAAGCGAAAAGGTGCAATCGGCATCAGCGTCGCGGGAAGTGATGTGACGTACCATAAAGTGCGGACTCGGTCAGATACATGAATGTACAGTACTCTCTCTCACGGCATTGCGTTTGCCTTGATATCGTATTACCTTAGTATCAGCAGTTATGAGTATAGATTTTGGGATCCATCCCCTCAAGTCTTGTGAAAGATACTTATAAAACCTCTAGCTTGTTCTAAGATCCTACCTTCACCCTCCGCTACGAAATAACGTCAGCTGCCGCTGAGATGTCATGTACAGACTTATGAGTAACAACCGTATCAAAATTGTAGCATTGTACTTGCGCTGGCATGAACTCTTGCTTCGCCGAGACATTATATAGGGAGTCTGGTTTTCATGAAGCAAACGAAAGGCATGCCATTGCTATGTGGCGTCAAATCTCGATGTCTACACTAGCGAGCTCGTTCATCGTATAGAAAAGCGAAACCGAAAGTTCTTGGCGGCTTGGTATACTGCTCATGTCTTGCCAACTGCCTTTAGTGTGCTTCGAACGCGTGATTGTTACCTCATTTGTTTCGTCATGCGGTAGAAATTTTTCAAGGCATCTTTGGCCATGATCTTGGGTCTCCAATTGTTGGTGCACATGCGAGATCGCTCTCATGGTCAGACGAAATCTAGCAAATCAAGTTGAAGCATCAAGCAGCAGCGTCTTGAAATGGCAATCGTACAGAGCTAGCCCTGAAGTCTGCACATACCTCGGTATCACGTTATTTAGTATCGGCGGACAAAGGCAAAGATATCAACTTCCGTCCCGTAGAGATGATGGGAAACACCTAGTCATTCACCAGTAGCCTGTAAAGTTATACCTCCAGCTTTCATTAACATTATAACGAGAGATTCTCTGGGATACTATATACAGACTTATGAGTACCGGCTGCACCTCTGCGAAGATCCACTCCGAGGCGTTCGCTGTGCCGACCGTTGACTGTGGCGTCACGTCTCAGATCGTGGAGAATTATGGATCACCTGTAACTCGGCAAAATGAATGCACGTGCTTCTTTTGTATCGAAAGAGTGAAAACGAGTATTTGATACAATGAATTATTGTTAATGGGAGCTCGAATTCCACCAAATAATTCTTCTTCATCGTTTCAACGCCAAATAAGCGAGGCGGGCGGTGCTATCGGCGCCCAGAGTGCCGAGATTGACTTCTTGGGGAGAGACTCTAGCGCTGCTGGTGGCAACGGGCTCGCTGACATCCGACATAGACAGGAGCAGGCTGACGTACTCGACTCTGCCTCTACAATTACTTTTGCGCCTCCTTCGAGTTTCATATGTTCTCTTGTGTATTGGCTCATGTCCTTCGCTTGAGCATTTCGCCCCCTCTCTTGCATCTCGAAGCGTTTTTAGAGCTGGCTACGATACTATTACACGACTCAACATCCGGATAAACATTCAAGAAGCATGATTGGACGCCTGCCACCGACTACTTTCTTTTAAGCATCACCCTCGTGGGATCCCTCATATATTGAGCAAAAGACGCTACACGCGGCCTCTGGCTAGGAGGATGGCTTTCCTACGGCAATGTTTCGCTCTGGTAGAGAAGACTTTGCTGATAGTCTTCTGGAGAAACTGGTTTAGCACTCTCGTCCGCGCATTCTTTGCGCCCATCATATTCTTCTTCTTCATCTCGTATGCGAAGAACTTTTTCGTCCCACCCAGCGAATTTGGTGTTGGATCTCCCGTACCTGTGCGATCTCTGGCGGATGCTGTATCACATGGGAGTGGCGGGAGAAGCAATTTCGTCTTTGTCAACAATGGTTTCAATGGCGGCCAAATTTCTCAAATCATCTCCCCAATCTCCGATACTCTTTCTGGAGCTGGCCTCAATGTTCAGACCGTCGAAAATGAGGGCGAGTTGCTCACTGTCTGTCGAAGCTCAATTCGATCAGTGTCAAATTGTTTCGGAGCTGTCACATTCGTCTCTTCACCCACTGAGGGCTCGGGCGGGATCTGGAACTACACACTGCGCGCAGACGGTTCCCTGGGAGGCCGTGTCTTTGTCAACCAAGATACCAATGATCATGAGATCTACGTTCTACCTTTACAGCATGCGATCGACAGACAAATTGCCTTGCTCGAAGGTGCAACTCTACCCGAGCAAGTCCAAACGTTTCCCTATACCTCAAAGAACAACGAGGAACGAGACGCCAATATCACCAGACTGTACATGGACTCCATTATCAACATCCTTGGTCTTGCCTACTTCATCGGCTTTGTCGGTGTCGCTTACCAATTGACCGGACAATTGGCCCAGGAGCGAGAGCTGGGTATGTCACAGCTCATCGAGGCTATGATGCCCAACAAGAGGCGATGGGAACCGCAGGCAGCGCGTATCTTATCGATACATTTCTCATTCTCTGTTCTATACCTCCCATCCTGGATTATTGGTGCAGCCATTGTCTCTACTCTCAACTACCCGGATTCTCCCGTCGGCGTCCTAGTCGGATACTACATCATGGGCGGCCTCGCGTTGACCAGCTTTTCGATTGCTTTTGCGAGCTTGTTCAGTAGGGCCCAACTTTCTGGAATCACGGTCACCATCGTTTCGATCATTCTTGCAATCATCGTGCAAGTCGTACCACCAAAGGGCGATGGCGCCGTCTACATCTTGAGCTTAATATTTCCGCCGATGAACTTCACCTTGTTCACGATCTACATGGCTTACTGGCAGCAAGAAGAGATCTCAGTCGACCTGAGTCAAGGACCACCAGGATCACCGTGGCAAGTTCCTGGATATGTGTTTTTCATATTCTGCGCAATCCAATTCTTGGTCTATCCTCTCATTGGTGCGTGGATCGAGAGGAGCTTGTATGGAACTGCATCCAAAGCAAGGACATTGAGACATACAGCCGACGGAAGCCCGGAGACTGTCAAGATCACCGGTCTGAAGAAGTACTATCCGCAAAGCTGGTTGTACAGAAACTTGTGGGCCCGCTTGTCCAAGGACCCGCGTCAGACCGTGAAGGCAGTGGACGATATCGATATAACCGTTCTTAGGGGTCAGGTTATGATTCTCCTAGGATCAAACGGAAGTGGCAAAAGCACGACCTTGGATGTTCTCGCTGGCCTACAGCGACCCACTGAGGGTACAATCGAGATGGAAGCAGCTGGTGGCATTGGACTCTGTCCGCAGAAGAACGTCCTCTGGGACGAGTTGACAGTCTACGAGCACGTGAAGATCTTTCAATCGTTTAAAAGCAGCAACTATCGACAACAAGGATACTATGAAACAGCTCGTAGCAGACTGTGATCTCGAGCAAAAGATATCAGCCAAATCGGGCACACTCTCTGGTGGTCAAAAACGCAAGTGCCAGCTTGCTATGATGCTTACGGGTGGATCAAGTCTTTGTATGCTGGACGAAGTCAGCTCTGGTCTCGATCCTTTGAGCAGGCGCAAGATTTGGGATATTATTCTTGCAGAGCGTGGTAGACGATCAATGATCTTGACCACGCACTTCCTTGATGAGGCGGACCTGCTATCCGACGACGTCATGATCATCTCGAAGGGCAAAGTCGTCGCACACGGATCTTCTGTTGCGCTGAAGCATGAGCTTGGTGGCGGCTATCGTGTACGAATCTACCACGAGAACAAAAGGGACCTTCCCGCCGAGATGGAGCAGTATCCCAAAGATATTCAACGCGACCAGACTGTATACCAGCTCCCTGACTCTGCGACTGCGGCCTACTTCGTTATGGAGTTAGAGAAACATGGCGTCCTCGACTACCAGGTAAATGGCCCTCAACTGGAGGATGTCTTCTTGAACCTCGCCGGCGAGACCAAGGCAGAGTTTGAAAAGGATCAGGCAGAGGATTTGAGCATTATGTCGTCCTCGGAGAATGTCACACCGAGAAAGAAAGAGTTGCAACTTGCAAAGGGCAAGAATCTTGGATTTGCTGCCCAAACTTGGGTACTCTTCCAGAAACGATGGATTATATTGCGCCGTAATCCGCTTCCATATCTCGTGGCATTGTTAATCCCTGTTATTGCAGGTGGTCTCGTGACATTGTTCGTTCAGAACTACCGGACGCCTTCGTGCAACCCAGAGGACAACGCATCAAATGCCCCAAGCTTCTCGATGCAATCTCTGCTTTTGCTGGATCAGGTCGATCTCTTCGCTGCTGGGCCACCAGCTGACATACCATCTCAAGTCATAGATACTTTCTATCCTGGCTTGAATCTCAATGGCGTGGATAATGTTCAAGGTCTTATCGACTACATCAACAACAACTACCACAATGTTACCCCGGGAGGCTTTGTTCTGGGCGATACACCCACATTTGCGTGGCGTGGCGATTACGACGTGTACTACTCCGTTGCCGTGCAGAACATTATGGATGTCAGTCTATCCGGGACGCAAATCTTCACGAGCTTCCAACATTTCGATACACAACGAGCTCCTGGCCTGGGTCAGACCTTGCAATTCATCTTGTACTTTGGTCTTGCCATGAGCGCTTATCCGGGATTCTTTGCTTTGTACACGAATGTTGAACGCCTGCGGGCTGTTCGGGCCCTCCACTACAGTAACGGTGTTCGGGCAGGGCCACTCTGGATCGCATATACCCTTTTCGACTTCTGCATTGTGTTGCTGGTGAGCGCAGTCACGGTCATCATCTATGCTGCCTCTGCGCCATCAGCATTCTATGCTGTAGGATACGTCTTTTTGGTGTTCATGCTTTATGGTCTTTCGGCAACACTGATGGCATATGTCGTCTCCTTATTCACGACTAGCCAGCTGGCGACTTTCGCCTTCGCATCAGGCGGGCAATGTTGCTTCTTCCTCATCTACTTTGTCGTCTTCATGGTCCTCAATACCTTCATTGATCCTGCGGACATTGACAGGTCTGTCGATATTTCACACTACGTCATGGCTGCAATCTTACCATCAGGAAACCTCTTCAGGACGCTTACAACGACGCTCAACATCTTCTCGATTACCTGCAAAGGCACGCAAATCGCGCCTTATCCTGGAGACATCAGTGTATATGGTGCTTGCATTCTATACCTTATCATCCAGTCAGCGATCTTCCTTGTTGTCCTTATCTGGTGGGATAGCGGCTACAAACCGGCGTTCCTGACAAGAAAACACACCGGGAGCAGGATGCCGAAGAGACGGAAGAAGTTGATCCCGAAGTCTTTGCTGAAGCAAAAAGAGTTGACAGTAGCAACGATGAACTTCGTGTCCTGCATGCAACCAAAATCTTTGGTCACAATGTCGCTGTGAACGACATCACTTTCGGCGTGCCCAGAGGCGAGGTCTTCGCCCTACTTGGACCGAACGGAGCTGGAAAATCGACAACCATGAACATGATCCGTGGCGATACCCGACCCACTGGAAGTTCGAGCGACATCCGCGTTGAGGACAAATCTATCATTGCTCAGCGTGCAGCAGCTCGAACGAACCTTGGCGTTTGTCCCCAACATGACGCGATGGATCAGCTCACCGCGATTGAACATTTACGTTTCTACGCTCGCGCGCGTGGTGTTCCAAACGTTGAGGACAATGTGGCGAAGGTCATCCATGCTGTTGGCTTAGAGCCTTTCAAAACACGCATGGCCGCTAAGCTCTCCGGTGGTAACAAGCGCAAGCTCAGTTTGGGCATTGCGCTCATGGGCAACCCTTCTGTGATCCTACTCGATGAGCCAAGCAGTGGAATGGACGCTGCTTCCAAGCGTATCATGTGGCGAACTCTACAGTCTATTTCTGCTGGTCGCTCACTCGTACTCACCACGCACTCCATGGAGGAAGCCGACGCTTTGGCCGATCGTGCTGGTATCATGGCTCGTCACATGCTTGCACTTGGTACTGGTGATCAGTTGCGCAAGAAACACAGCGACGCCATGCACGTCCATCTCGTGCACAAAGATGCCCCATACACTAGCGAGAAGGACATGGCCGAGATCAAGAACTTTGTCGTGACATCTTTCCCTGGTGCTCACACCGAGGATCGATCCTTCCATGGTCAATTCCGCTTCAGCTGTCCAGCTGCCATGGTTGATCCAGTCACCAACGGCAGTACAGACGGCAGCAGTAGCAGTGTCAGCAAAGGAGGTGCCATCGAGAAAGAACGTTCAATCGGTACAGCTCAGAGCGGCATTAGTTCGCTCTTTGCACAGCTTGAGGCAAACAAGCAAAGCCTCGGACTTGAGTATTACTCTGTTTCACAAGCCACTTTAGACCAGGTGTTCCTCAGCATTGTTAGCAAACACAATGTGCAAGAGGAGAACTACGCCGCTCAGCATCAGCCTGAGAAGCAGTCGCGTATGAAGAGGCTGTTTGGAAATGCTGGCAAGCTCAAGGACATGATCTTCTAGCATTGGGCATACGTTGGACGTCAATACACTTTCTTTTGTTGTTTATTACATTTTAAACGCGGCCGATGATACCCGTTGCATTAGATAGACAGCGAGCATTGCTTTGTATAGATCGGAATTATCCATGCAGCATATATTAGACGCTCATAAGTCTGCACAAACCTTCTCCATGGCTGCTATAATCATCTTTGGATCTATACCTGAAAGTAGTAGCATAGTGATTATAGGGGAATCATCATATCCTTGATAGATTCTCAATGGGATTGAAGATAAGCCCAAGGCTTGTAGCAGCTGGTAAAAGCATCGAGATACACAGGAGCTCGAGGAGGAGGTGCAGACTTATGAGCTAGTACTGTATCCGAACATTTAGCCACACTGTGTTTCCCCATTTCCTATGCTTGCATGCAAGTCGCAATTCCAAGGTATTCACCCCTCAAACCATTTACACATGCTGTCTTCTGGGGATCTGTCACTAGACGTGGAAGAATACTTCAGGTAGAGAACTGGTAAGTAACCGATGAATGTCTGTGTGACCTTTATCTTAGTGAGATGCAATTTGAAGCTTGTCTCTATATCCGTCAGTACTGACATAATGCGATACTGTCATTGTACGGTATGAAGTGAAGCCTGACTGTTGTAAAATGCCATCATCGCTGGGTTACGCAAGCACACGGCATTTGCGGCTGGTAGCGTCAAGCCATTGAGTTACGCTTTCCTTGCTTTGACGCCACCTCTTCCCTGGATTGCGGGTACGCGAGACATGTAATGGCGTTGAGTATCACGTACCTACTACATATCTATTCTCTCACGCTTTCTCAAACCCATTGAACTTACCAGGACAGCGCACAACTGATCTCCGACTGAATTAATCGCTTCCTCATCTAACCAAAATCATGGACCCACAGCTGCCACCTCCTAGTGAGCACAAAGAAGCTGCTGCCCAAAGCCTCGACAAACTCGTCGACCAGTCTGAAACTGGAGAGCATCCGCATACGCCTGTTCACAAAAGCTCGTATACCTCCTACTTCCGTAGCCTCATCTCATATGAATCCTTCGAAAGCTTCGAGAATGCCTGGCACCTCGGCAACTATGTCATCGACCGCGAAACTGGCAAGAAGTCTTTCGAGGCAATGTCTATCTATGTCCGTCTGGGCATGCACTTCCTCTACTACGGCTCGGAGCAGGAGAAGGTGTTAGAATGGAAGCGCACCCAGGCCATGCTGAAATCGCAGAGCGAACGCATGGGTCTAGCCTATGACTCGCCGCAAAGCAGAGATCACATCCAACCTTTCATCACCTCATTCGGCCTACAGGATAGCTTGAAGGACATGGTAGAACCTGATCCAAAGAAGTACGCCAATTTCAACGAATTCTTTGCCCGTGAGATCAAAGCCTCTGCTCGACCTATCGCAGAGCCAAATGACCCGCTCGTCGTTTCATCGCCTGCCGACTGTCGCCTGACCGTCTTTCCCACGATTGATCAAGCCACCAAATACTGGATCAAAGGCTTTGGCTTCACCATTGAAAAGCTGCTCAACTCTGAGGATCTAGCCAAAGTATTTGACGGCGGATCCATCTCCATCGCTCGCTTGGCACCACAAGACTACCATCGATGGCACTCGCCTGTCGACGGCCGCATCGAGAGCATCACTGAGATTCCTGGAACCTACTACACTGTCAATCCACAGGCCATCAACCAGCCCGGCACGATGGACGTGTTTTGCGAAAACAGGCGCTCAGTCATGATTGTGCGCCGCAGCGCAACTTCCTCTCCTATTGCCATTATCGCAGTGGGCGCGATGTTGGTAGGCAGCATCAAATACAATCCTGGAATTACCACTGGGGTAGATGTCAAGCGAGGTCAATGTCTGGGTGCATTCCAATACGGCGGCAGTACGGTCATTGTACTCTGCCCGCCGAACGAGGTGGTATTGGACCAGGACCTTGTTGAGAACTCGACCAAACAGAACTGTGAGACGCTGGTCAAGGTAGGCTGGAGAAATTGCAGGAGGCCCTGTGTCTAAATAGAAAGCGACTTGAGTGGATTCAGCACGAAACATGAAGTTTTGGAGAATGGCCTAGGGTCACGGCAGTAGCATGACTGATCTTTGTATGTATAGGCCTCCTTTTACGTTTTATTCATCACCTCCCTGAGGCATGATTCTAACCCTTCTAATAACTTTTGCGTTCTGTGCACAACAAATTTACAACTCATCGTGACCGCTACCTTTCCCGGCGAGGTCGGGGAAGTTCATGATCTTGACCACCAAGCTAGTCCATCCGGTGAAGTGCTGGGTACGCTGTCCAGCGCCTGTCTCGGGGTTGTATTGCTCCCAAGCAAAGCCAGTTTCACGCCAAGACTCGTACACAGTGTCGACCAAGTTCTTGCGCAACTCGGTGTACATCGTTGTCGCGCGCTTCTGCTGCGGGCCGGGCTGCTGAGCGATGTCCTGTTGCCGTATGTTAGTACGCGTGCGCCTCGAAACTGGTTTGCTTATGACTTACGAGAAGATTCTTCACGATCAAATAGTTCAGTGGCATCCACACGGGGCTACGCCAGTAGTTCTCGGCGGTGCCGTAGAATTCGTCTTTCAAGCTCAAGCTTCGGATCCCGTGAGGCGACCACAGCTCCTCCTTGTCGCCAATGAGGTCTAGAATAGCACCGAGGTGCTCATGGTCGGGGCCAAGAAGGCCAGTCATGAACGGGAACAAGGAGATATAACCCTTGTGGCAGACGTGGATGCTCTCCTCGTAAGCATCAATGGTTGCATCACAGTAAGTCTTGGCTTCGGCGTTCCAGTGGAGATCGTCAACATTGCGACGGATGGCTTCTGCGATCTTGAGATACTTCGCCTCGTCATCCTCCTCGCCCAAGAATGCGGCGATGCGGCCCATGTTGCGACTAAAGAGGCCCATCCAGCTGATCAAATCAGTGTGAAGCTCACCAGGGTGTGGCGGCTGCGCACGAGGGTAGTCATCCAGACCTGAGGTCAGGATGTGCTGCTCGGTGCGTCCACGCCAGCGGTAGGCCTCCTTTGATGAGAACGCAGGACGGTCGTAAGACTTGACATCGCCGTATTGAGTGCGGCGGTACCAGTCAAAGTGACGCTGTAGCAAAGGGTAGACGGACTTCAACCATGCCGTTACGGCTTTACGATCAGTGAGTCCCTTTTCAGCCTTGTCAAGAAGTGCTTCGACGGCCATGAAGAGCGTAGGTGGGTTGGCATAGTGAGGGTATTGAACCTGGAACTCCGGCGGCACCTTTGATGCAGCCTCAGTGCCAAGAATTTGCTCGCGGCCAATCCAGCCGTCTTCGTCCATGAGATTGAACCAGCTAGACAGGATCTGCATTGTGAGCTCCGGATCCCAATCCATGATTGGCAACAGGTGGAAACCTTCATCCCACAGGAAGCCGCGAGGGAAGAACGGGCGTGAGGGCACAGCCGTGAACAATTCGTAAGGACCCTCCGTCTTTTGCTCGTTTCTCGCGCGCGCCTCAGCAGCTTCTTGCCAGAAGCCTTCATTCTCTTCATCGTACTCGCTAGCGTAAGATCGGTCAACGACTTGATCACCGTAGAAGTATCCAATGCCGCCAATGAGGTTGCTGAAAAGGCTCTTCGAGAATTCCAGGTATTTTGACACAGCGAAAGGTGCTTGGGGCTTCAAGACCTCTTGGTACTTCTTGTCGAAGCTTTTCTTGACATTGTCGATTTGTTTGGTGACGTAGTCGGAAGAGAACGACATCTCACGGGTCTTTGGCTTGAACAGAATGTCAAATTCGAAAGCGCCTTCGAAGACCTTCTGAACCAAGTGCATGTTGCCGTGACCAGGACGGTTCTGAATCGTGTAGGTTTGCCATGGAGGCGGCATGCTTTCCGTCGTGTACTCCTCGATGTAGCCATCGATAGTGGTTTTGAGTGATCCGAAGACAAGAGCTATAAAGGTCAAATTAGGCATATCCAATGTCGTCCGATCGTTCATTCACGACTCACGTTTGATCTGCCAAAGAGCCTCCTCAGGGACCTGAAGGGAGTGTACAAAGGTACGGTCAAGCGGTTTCGAATCGCCAGCTGGGTGGGTGATCTCTGGGTGCGTGTTGCCCTCACGCTCGGTAATGGTGACCTTGAACTCGCCCAAATCGTTGGTCTGACCATCGAGGACGACGTCTCCTTTGTATCCAAGCTCTTCCGCGTCTTCGATCCCTGTTGCCTCCAAGCTACCAAGACCTTCCAAACCAAGGTTGAACCAGATGGCTGTCTTCAGTGTATCGACGCCGCCTTGACTGCCCGCCATAAGATCTGCATCCTCTCTAGGCGTACCCTTCACTCTGGCCGCCCAAGCACCTTCGCTAAGGGTGACAAAGCTTGTTTCCAGATCGATGCCATTGCCTTTGTCGTGGATAGTCTGCACGCCACCCGTGCGTGGGTCATACGAGTCCCAGCCATAGCCATCCATGTCCGCATGTTGCTCACAAGTATGACGCAGACTGTTCTGGACTTTGACGAAGTCCTCGACCCGAGCCCATGACAGACTCGCAGTCAACGACTTAGGGATCCGTGGACGAATACCGAAGTAAAGGTTCGACTTGTAGGGTCCCCATAGCAAGCTCTCATTGCTTGCTTTGCTGAACACCTCGGACTCTTGCCCCAGAGCCTGGGTGGCATAGAGGGATGCAAGCAGCGCACTGGCGCCGTATTGCTTCCAGACCATCGTATATGCAAGTGTAATGGTGTTGCAAATCAGTCAACACACACCTACAAAGCCAATGCCTCGGCACAGTACACCTTGCAGGTAGCTTCAATTATTCGAGGCCACGTTTGGCCCAGCTGCTTTCGTCATCCCGCCCCCAGCTCCGGCGCGCTGTGCCGCAGAGCCACGAGGACGGGCCGCGCGACTGCTTTGACATGTGATAGTCCGCCCGATACTCTTTCTCGACACTGCAACACCTCTCCATTGCACCACTACTGCAGCTACCTGCTAACACAGTGGCGCTACCCACGCCTACTGGCGTACATAAGCCACCATGGACCTGCTCCAGACTGTCCGCAAAGAAGGCTCGCGTGGCGGCGTGGATTTCAAGTGGGAAGATGTGAAGAACGATGCGCAGCGCGAAAACTATCTCGGCCATTCGCTTATGGCTCCTGTAGGACGTTGGCAGAAGGGCAAGGATCTCAACTGGTACGCTAAGGCCGACGACGCGCACAAGACGCCAGAAGAAATTGAAGCAGAAGAGCGCGAGAAGAGGGAAGGAGGAGTTGAGAAAAGTGAAAGAAGCAGAAGAAGATGCTATGGCAAGGGCACTCGGACTTCCTGTGCCAGACAGAAGTGCGAATACAGAGCCGCTGGGCGAAAGCAAGATCAGCCAAAGGGAAGTCAACCAGGCATTGAAGGAAGCTCTTGACGATGGCGAAGGTGAGGCAGAACGCGAGACTGGCCATCGCGAGAGAAGAAAGCATCGGTCTGGGGATCACAGGCGACACGACCGCAGCAGAGAAAGGCGACGTGATCGTCACGATAGGGATGGAGATAGGTCGGAAAAGCGTAGGAGAAGATCAAGGTCGCGATCACGGGATCGTGATAATGAGCGCAAACATTCGCACAGATATCGTTCACGGTCGAGGTCGAGAGAGCAACTAAGGCATCGATCCAGGAGCCATGAACGCCGGCGCGATGAGGACCGCCATCGAAGGCCTAGAGACCACGACAATGGCCGACCAAGGAGCCCGAGACGAGATGAGAGGCGCCGCAACCGCAGTAGGAGTCGCAGTAGGTCTCCGTATCAACACTCGAAATCGCGCCGAGGAAGTTATGATTGAGTTCGGCAACATACACAAGATTGCTGCCAAAATATCGATTCTGCCTCAACTGGATTCTCTACCGGCCATTCGATTCGCGATCAAGCGCGACGTCTGCATTGCGACCTCGCGAGACTGCGAATCGCCTAAAAAGGCCGGAATTAGACTGTACTGCATTGCTTGCCTCGATGAATGAACGCGTTGTATGAGCGTTGAATTGCTCACGAATGCAATGCGGTCACGCTTCAATTCATGGCACCTCGTGCGCACGAGACCAAAATACCCAAGGCAGACTCAATACAAGAACACTATGGATCATGCTGATATATAATATATCTGGACCGTTGCTGAACCTTTGCCAAAGAGAACACTTTCTGAGACCAGGACCGGAATTCAAGCCCGATTGCCCGTGTCCGCGCATAGTCCGCATATCTCCATCCAAACTTTGCTTTGGTCGCACCAATGTACTTTGGTGGTCAGCGCGATGTCCGGTGATGGCAGGAGCGTGATGATTGTCCTATTATTTACTTGAACGTTGATCGTTATTGTCACCGGTCGGTCGGGTTTCGACTTACTCCTCATATAGCTCAGCTTATGGCTAGCACAGGCCTATGCATGTAGACCTTTAAAAGCCCAGCGTCCCGCCTTCAAGTTTTCTTCTCGTTGTGTCTCCTCGTTTTGACGAAAAGCTAACCTTGCTCGACCTTGTACTTCATCTCGTACGCTTTTTTATCATGGCTCAACTCGCCCGTACAGGTACAGTCTTGAATCTACTCTTACTACACATATTACAAAGTTACTAACACTATTGCCATCTACAGGTCATTTCCACAACCAGATCTTTCAAAGACTAATTCCCAAGCCTAACAACTCACCTGTGAGATCATGCTTCGCTCTCACAACATCGCACCTCACTAGGACTCGGATGCCGATTTTGCTTGCTGGTACCTCAAACTCGCAACAATGCTTCAGATCCACATCTGCGAGTGCGACAAATGGCAAAGCCTCCGGCGCAGACATGCTCCTCGCTCAGCAACGCCTTCGTCGACCACTCTCTCCTCACCTCACCATCTACCGGCCACAAATTACCTCAACATTGTCAGTTCTCATGCGTCTTAGCGGATTGGCGATGAGTGGCGCATTCTGTTTCTATCCTCTATTATACCTAGCTTCGCCCTACCTCGGCATCGATATGTCTGTAGGAGCGCTCGCTGCATCTTTCGGAAGCCTCACTCCAATGGTCAAGGTGCCGTTGAAGCTAGCGGTGGCTTGGACCTTCACGTTTCATACCTTCAACTCTCTACGATTCTTGTCGTGGGATTTGGCTCGGGGCATCACGAACAAGCGAGTTGCACAGACTGGCTGGACGGTTGTGGTGGCATCTTTTGCCAGTGCGTTAGTCTTAGCTACGCTAGTTTAAAGGACAGTAACGACAGCCCAGACTCTTTCATGAGCTTTTACTTGAACAATCCAGATCCACTCGCAGCTCCAGAGACTAGCTGCATTCCTGTGTCCGAATGTTATGATTCACGCGGCGTTTCTACGATTCTCTGGTCTTGGTTTCTAGAAGAACGATAACTGCATCACGGTAGAAACATCAGTGAAGGCACACTGATGGGTTCCTTGAGTACACATCGTCGAATGCAGAGCGGAACGCAATCATAGTTTACCAAATGCGTAAAATGGCATGATTGGAACATTATGATGTATTCCTGCAGTTCTAGCTCATAAGTCTACACACACTCCTGTTTGTGTTAATGCTTGTCCCAGCAGCTGTAACTCTTGAGTTCAGTTAAGACCGTCGAGACATGTTTAAGCGTAAATCAATATCCTTGTGCTTACTATGCCCCTGCTTTCAAGCATAGATCCGAAGTGATGTTAGCAGCCATGGAGAACGTATGTGTAGACTTATGAGCATCCATTGATTCAATTATGCATAATGCATGGTTATGCACGGTCTTATGCAGCTGACTCAGTTAGTTATGCTCCGCCTTCAATGCTTGCGACCATTGCCTATAAATACGAACCAACACAATTCTCAGACACGTTCATAGTCAGATTCTAGACTTTCTTCGCTCATTGAGCTATCACAAAAACGCCACAGAATGCCTTCCGGAAGCTGCTTTTGCGGCAACATCAAGATCGAATACAATGCTATAAGCATAATAGCAGTCAGAACGAAAAGCGAGACGAATTCTACTGAATCGCTCACTAATGGAAAGAACAGGGCCTCTGCCACTGCCTAGACTGCCGCAAACTGAGTGGCTCTCCGTATACGTTCAATTTTGTTGCACAACGATCCCAGCTGCAAATCACCTGCGGCAAACCCAAAGAGATCGTCAAAACCGCGGACAGCAACAACAAAATTCTCAATTACTTCTGTTCGGATTGCGGTAAGATTTGACCACTGATTGAATGAAATGAAGTTTGTTGTGAAAATCTGCTAAATACATGCTAGGTACTCCAATATATGGAGGTGCGGTATCAGAAGAAGGGGAATTGGACGCCATCGTATTGAGAGCGGGTATATTCGACAATCAGGACATTCTACATCAATGCAAACCGATCATTGAGATTTATACATCTCAGAGGCTGAGCTGGGTGGCTCCGGTGGAGGGCTGTCGGCAATTCGAAGGAATGTTGCCATCGCAATGAGCCTGCTTTTAGCGGAAGGCCCACATACAGACATTGACACATGACGAGTAAAGAAGACGGGCTTCCGTCGATAGAACATGAGATATTCAGGTATACAGCGCAACCATGTCACGGTCTCCTGTTGACTCCACAGCATCGTGCGATATATTAATATGCGGTATTGTTTGATTTACCTGAACTACCACAAGCTCTTACATGCCAGAAAGCCGCCCAGTCCACATTTCCAAGATCGTCTAGGAAAGACAGATCTTCGAGATTGACTGGGTAATTTGGATCCAGATAGGTTCCAAAAATATCATCAATGCCTTCGAACAAACCTTGCCCAGCGTCTCCGTGAGTAAGCGCAGCTGCATCAAGCTCATTCGAAGGCTCAGCCATGTCGCGACGAAGCAGATTGCGATCTGTGGTAGGCAGAGGCTCGACGTCATTATTCTTTTGTCCATTGATGACAGGCTCGCCATCGTCTCGGCAGGCACTGCAAAGCCAGCCAGCATGCGCTGTCTTTGGAAGGGCGATGAATGCGGAAATGCGATAGATTGGGAGCACGCCGTAGCTCATCGGTCACCTTTTGTGCTAAGGTTGCCATTGCGTCAGATGATGAGAATGTTTGTCGAAGGACATGCAGGATGGTACAGCAAGCTTCGAAATCCTCTCTGGCGTCTTCTTGCTGATGACGAAGTTGATCTTGGCGCAGTCGCTGGTACGAGACCGAGAGTGCTAGAGAGATAGCGTATGGCAGCATGGGCAACGCGTGTAATGAAGCGAGCCTTTCTGGTCTCATCATGCGAGTGACTTGGATTGCTGCCAGTGTTTGACGAATGTAAGATGGAGTGGTCAAACTCTGAACGTCTCTGACGCCTTTGCTCCTGTGCGAAATATTGCTGTGACTAGATATGCGATATGTAATGTCGCTAAAAGCGTAGGTGAAAGGACCCAGCCGTTGAGATCATCAACGATCTCCTCGAAGCCAGGGAAAACGTCTTCCCATCCTGTGACGCTTGGAGGATTGCCTGGTCGGTAGAAGCCGATCACGTCGTTCATAATATGTGCAATTTTGAGCAGGATCTCAAAGGCAGGGAACTCGCTTTCACCCTTTTCGAAAGGTTCGATCGCAATATCGTGATCGGCCATGATTATTGGACGTCCATTGATGGCCGCGTTGAAGCGGTCTAAAGTCCATATTGTCCAGAACAGAAGTTTCATGGGTCTGGTGCTTCGAGTCGGGAGACTAGACTGTTGGCCAAGATGCAACCCCAAGGTTTGGCAATGGTGCATCGCCTGTGTCACAAACAATGATGCATCCTCTGCGCCGTCTGGTCCCTCGATGTGAAAAGATATCAGTGCGCTCATTCTGATAAGAGTCAATTTATCGTAGCGCCCCGAAAGAGCAAGTGCTCCTTTCACAGAGGACTGCAAACTGCTGCAAAACTCTCTCGGCGCGATTGGTACTTCCGTATCTGGCGCATGTAAGAAAGGCTTTGCATCATGATCTTTCGCAGCGACAATGCAGATGGCATGCAAGTAAGGCTCGGGGACGCTTCCAGCGGCGAAAGCCTCTCGAAACTCGAGCTCGTCAATCAGAGGCAGCATGGGATGGATTTTCCGAAAGTAGACGTCGACCAAGCCTGCTATCTGCGAAGCCGTCGGTCTAGGTAATTGTCGAGCTTCCTCAGCAGATGTCAGCGGCGAAGTGCCATTTGCACCACCGATGGCCGCATCTCGTTGTCTGATAAGCTCGTTCCATTCTTGTTTGTCCACCCAAACGCCAATGTTAGCCGTGGCTTTGGCGCCAGGGTGACGTGGATGGGTCGAATTTCGCTCCAAGAATCCTGCTTCGGGGTGCAAGTCGCTGATAAATTGCTGTGCCGTCGAGTCCATCAGAGCAGACAAGGACATGCGTCTGTGTGTACGTTTCCGACCGTTCGAATTTCCATCGGTCAGGCTGCGGAGTATCGTTGTCGCCAAAGAGAAGCTGGAGACGTGTTTGCCGCGTCGAGTTGTTCTTTGAGCCATCTGTAGCAGCGAATGGACCTCGTTGTGGCCTGCATTCTTTTCAGTTGCGAAGTGCACGCATCTTTCTTGGACGATGTCAGCAAGGTATTGGTAGCGGACAGTGTAGAAGTTGTTGTACTTTGCGTGAGCGACACGTCTCACACGCTTTTGCCAGCCGACGACGCTTAGGTCCGTCGCCTGAGAATTGTGAGACGAAAGTATATCCATATCGCATTCGAGGGTTCGCCGTTTGGCATATATCCAACAGCGGTAGTGGTCTCGACGTCTCAAGAGCGTATTGGTCAGCCGCGAGGACTCACGCCGCATACACCCGCTCTCCCCAGCTAGCACTCCGCGAGCACGTGGATTGATCGTCAGCTTGACATGGATAGATCGAAAAGTCTCCGTAAAGGTCCGATCTGGCTCGCGCAAGGAAGAAGCAAGTGCTGGAGGCTCTCATATTCTTGGCCGCATCCTGCCGCCGTACAGGCCAGGTGGAGAAGCTCGTGCTTGGCCGACGTAGTTGATTGGACCAAGGTCTCACCTGCCATATATCTTTTGCCTATATCTCAACAGTACAACTGTACACGAACCATCAAGACAAAGTCGGTGTGCGAATCCTTCAGCGAAAGAATATGATAATCACATGATCGACTAACATTCTTGTGATCACTCTTCTGCACTTACATCGCGACCAAAAACACAATCCCATCACCAAACGCCGATCCCATTCACCGACACCGACATTCACCATGTCGGCCTCCAACAACATCCTTATAATCGGCGGCACCGGCCTGATAGGTGAACACATCAGCAACGCTATCGTCTCTTTGCGGCAGCACTTCAACCGCATCGCCCTCTTTACCTCTGCCAACACTGTCTTCACCAAAGCCGATTTCGTCGACGGCCTCAAAGCGAAAGACGTCGAGATCATAGTCGGCGACATCACACTCGCCGACGACGTGCGCGATGCTTACACAGGCTTCGATACCATCATCTGCTGCGTCGGCCGCCAGGTCATCTTCGCACAACTCGAGCTGATTAAACTTGCTGACAAGCACCCGGACGTCAAACGCTTCTTTCCCTCAGAGTATGGCACTGATGTCGAGCACAACGCCACCAGCGGCTCTGAGCTGCCACATCAAGCAAAGCTGAAAGTCCGCGCTGCACTCGCGGAGACGAAATCTCTGGAGTACACATACATCGTCACCGGACCATACGCAAATGCGGAACGAGGACTCTACCTGAGCGCCGCCACATCTCGCGAAACAGAAGCCAGCGGCTCCTTCGACGCCAAAACCAAACAAGCCGTCTTGCTCGGCGACCCAGACGCCAAGATCAACCTGACCACGATGCGAGACGTGGGCAAACTCGTCGTCGCCGCTCTCCTCCACCCCTCGGAAGCCAAAAACAGAGCCCTGTTGTGCAACTCGTTCACAACAACTCCCAACGAGATCTTGGCAGAGTTTGAAAAGCAGACCGGCGGCGGCAAGTGGGACGTCTCTATTACTTCCCTTACTGCGCTGAAACGGCTTGAGAAAGAAGCGTGGGCGAAGCAGGATGCTCGCGCGGTGCCGATTTCGCTTAGACGGATCTGGACTGAGGGAGGTACCCTTTATGGCGAGCCGCGGCAGAATGGGCTGATTGGGATGGAAAGCAGTGTTGACTCGCTGGAGAGCGCCGTCGAGGAGGCCATTAGAGTGCAGAACGAGTAATCTGAGATCCCAGCGGCGATTCAATCAATGCTTAGGTACTCATCACGAAAAGCGTTGATGCAAATGAGAAAGGAGAAGACAGCATTGGGAGCTAGACATGAAAGCATAGAGGGTATCTAGACGCACGCTTAGCTAATGAGAAAACGAAAAGCACGCTTTGGTCGTAATGGGCTCGATAAGAAATGGACCCCTTCCTCCTGGGCCCTGCTCTGCTTTGCCTTTCAGTCGAGCATGCATCGCGAATGAAACAGCAAAAATGACACTCCGAACACGGTGAGATTCATGAAGCCAGCGACTTTTTCTCTCTTACTTCCTGTTTTGCTTTGCCTTCCAGTCAAGCCACTGCTCGGGCGTCTTGACGAGCAGATACTGAAACTCCTTTCCCCAGCCTCTCGGATCTGCCTGACCGCCCTGATGAACCAGTTTGTAATCCTTGGTCATGACTTCTTTAGACGTACCAGGCTCCTCGTGAATGACAGTGAAGCGGCGGAACTTGGTAGCGTTCATGAAAGACCAGCTAGCGAACCAGTTGATGATGTAATCGGCCGCCTTCGCTCGGTCGGTCTGTACCACGGCTTGGAACGTGGGCAGCTGCTCTGGAGCCAGAGATACGAGGTCTGACTCTTCGGACGGATTCCCAGGGTACACATCGTCCTCTTTCTCGAAAGGACACATGTCCCAGATGGCTTGGAGCAACAAAAGCTTTCTTGGGTCTTCTTCTCCTTGCTTTTGCTTAGTGACGAGATCAAGAAGCCATGCTTTGATTCCAGGACGGGTGGCAATCTTGTTCCGAGATGCGCCCAAGGGCTTCCCTGCATTGCTTTTGTTCACGCTCTCAATGATGAGCAGTGCCTCCCTTGGATGGTGTAGGAAGACATCGTCAGTGAGGAAAATGACGCCGCCTTCAGAGAAAAGCCTCTGACATGTGAATGTTGGGTCGTTCTGGTTGACTGCAGCCAGAGTTGGGTCTAATGCGACAGAGAAGACATGGAAGCTGGTGTAATGGAGCAGCTTTCCCAGAGAGGGAACATCCCATAGATGCACGTCCGGATGCACGATTAGCAAGCAGGAACTATAAGCGAAACAATCTTCCCAGCTGCCTGGTTTCTGTGAAGTCCGGATCTTCCATTTGCGGTCTTTGTAGTCAGGTTGTTCGAAACGTTTCTCGAAGGCCTTGACGAGGCAGTCAATCTCAGCAGCTCTGGCTTCCGGCATCATGATGAACACTCTTTCCTCGGTCTTGGTGTCACTGATTTTGAGCATTCTATCAATATTCGGAACTAGCGGGTGTGGTCCAGCCATCTTGGAAAATGCACTGTTGCTCGCGTCGATATCGGGTCCGGGTTCTTTGACCGCAGGGGAGGCCTCTACGGTGTTATCGGGCAAGTCTGCCTGCAGTGGAGGTAAAATCTTGAATCGCAGTGTTGCCTGAGAGATTGCGTCGCCTGGCCTGTTGAGGAAGGACCACTCCTCTACAGCCGAGGGATAGATGAGAAGCGTGAACTGAGATGATAAAACGACGCTACAGGAACCGGACTTCTGATACGACTCCCCAAAACCTTGGCAGATCCAAGGTTGACTTATCGAAGAAGACGTCTCCAGTAGCAAAGCGGGCTCCTTGCTGTAGTGTGTCGGCACAGTAATGCTTCAGGTCGGTAGGACTGACCGCGCGAGTGACCTTCAGATGGCGCTGCGATCCCAGCAAATCTGCCACTAGCGAGCCATCCTGTTCAGTGAATGAAGCAAGCTTCGCTTCGACTTTATGCTCGTTGCCCTCTACTTCCAGCGTCAAGTCGACGTCATGAGTGAGAGCAGACCCAGGCTCGTGACTCTGGGCATGTGATGATGGCGGCCGAGGGGCCAGTGCTACGGTTGCAGGCGGGTTCGAAACAGAGACAGCTTGTGTTTGGTCGCTGTCCAGATCCATCGGTTCGCTGCCGTTCACATCGTCCCTATCTTGTACCTGGAAGAATGTTTCTTCGTTGACAGCCCTCTTTGGTGGCTGCGCCCCAATCGTGCTCGCGCTTTCTGTCACCGATGGCATGTAGACGATGGTCCTCGACCCGGGAGGGCCAGCCTGAATATTGGTGAATCGATGAGCGAATTTACACTCGAATTCCTCATTTCTGCAGCGGCCTTTGAGCCAGAAGGTACATGTTATGTCCTTCGGTCCAATACCCACCTCATATTGAGGGATCACGGCTCCAGCGACCAATGGCTCGAAGAAAATCTTGCCTGTACCTGGGGCGCCGGCGCGATACTCCGTGAGTCTGTGTGAAAACCTACACGACATCTCGCTCTTATTACAGTGACCTTTCAACCAGAAACCACAGGTCACGTCCTTGAAATCGATTTGATAACCGGTGTCGTGATGCGCAAATTCGCAATTTGGTTTGTAACATCCTCCGGCGTACCATGGTCGACATATTATGTCTTTGTGATACAATATGGTCCTCTTGTCAGGTTTGGTCATGCGAGGAGGTGGCGGAAGCGGTTCCGTCATGTTCTTGTGACTTGAAGCCATCGGTGCTTCCTCATGAAGGGGCATGGCTTGTTGAGGACTCATAACCAGTGCTTGCTGAAGAACGGGCGACTGAACGTCGGACAGCCTTCGCATTGAGTTTCCCAGCGCGGGAGCTGTGTTCATGTTAGGAAATCCCAACCCGCGAGACGTCGGAGGATCACGTCCTTCGCGATGATCAAATTTACACTCTTTCTCTGTCAATTTACATCCTCCATTCTTCCAGTAAGGACAGGTGATGTAGTGGTGGGCAAATGTACAGAAGCCCTCAGGTTTGCTGCAAACGCCATTGCGCCAATCCCAGCAGACTTTGTAATAGCGACTTATGTTGTCGTCGGTGGATGCAGAGATGGTATGCTCTCTGGCAGGAGATGGCGACTTGCTCCTCTCTCGTGTAGCAGCAGGTGCTTCACGCCTGCCAAAGACGCTGAGAATTGCACTCGTCGAAGGACCACTTACACTACGAGATGTAGAAGCAACCACCCGTGGCGTAGTGGTCTCTGGGTCTTCATATCTTCCCGTTGCAGGATTGAAGGTTCGAAGCTGACTCACATCTGGGGCAGCTTCTCTCGAGGCATGTTTGTGAAAACGATTCTGCTCAGAAAGAGTAGCATAGCGCTGATGTCTGGGGTCGCTTTCGTTTACTTTGCGTGCCCTGGGAGGCGGCTTAGGGTCGAAGTTGATTGAAACATTGCTGGGCGGTTTTCGTTTGGGAGCATCAGTTGGCAGGACAGGCAATCTCTTTGGAGCAGTTGCGCTTGGCAACAAGACTGAAGCAGACGATGGAGCGCTCTTTCGAGCTGATGAACTTGGAAGTGAGCCTTCAGTAGCCCTGCGCTGTAAAGAAGATGAAGAAGCAGCGCTTTTTCGCGCAGATACTGGTTTCTGTGCAGTTGTAGCCTTCTTGACAACCCTATTGGCTGGACTGGCTGCCGAGGCGGATGCAGTTCGCCTTGGGGTCGTGACTGGTGGTGCTGGCTGACGACCGGCTGGTCTCACTTTCTGTCGGTTCATGGTCTCTTCTAAGAGCGAATCTTCGCCACTGGAATGCCCATCATCGCTGCTATCTTCGCTGGAGGATGCCGTAGTAGCTTGTCTGTTCGAGTTCTTCTTAACTTTGGCGGCAACACCTTTACGCTTTGGGATCACAGTCTTGACACGCTTTTAGGAGCGTCTTGTGGCTGATCTTCTGCAGCATCCTGCATCTCAACATCGCGAGCAGAACCGTTACTAACCACTTCCGCTCCTCGACGGCATGCCTAACCTCCTCCTCTTCGCCACACGCCTCTGATGCCTTTGAGATTTCTCCTCAATCTGAAGCTCTTGGGCCTCGTAGTACTCATCTACGTCGAACGGCTGCCTTATGCCAGATCTGATTTCTTCTTTCTCCTGCTCCCAGTTGGGCAAGATCTGAGCTGAGATAAGATTCTCGGGAGGCTCCCATGTGGAGAGGTGGAGAGGATAGCCTTCCCACTTGACGAGGTAATTCACTGATCCAGTTTCTTCATCAAGGTCTTCGGCAATGATCTTCTCGACGTTATATTCGGCCTCCTCGTCGCTGGGTTTGGTGGAAGTGACAGAGATTGAGTCCTCATCCGAGAGGGCTTCCTCTTCAAAAGGAGGCGCCATGTTGGATCAGAGATCTGAGACTCTCCCGATAGTTCCAGGCTGAGAAGTTGCACAAAGTCAAGGGTTGTGTGTTTGTCATGTAGCGACCCGGACAAACAGAGTCCCGCTTACGTTTTGGAAATCTCGAGAAGTCACGAGAACGTGTCAATGCTTTGGCTAGAGCAGTGAAAGCATCAACACATGTTGTTTGTGTGGACAAACAATCTCATATCACGTTGCTACCTAGGTGACCGCGTGTGCCTGAGTGGCGCGCTTCTGAGCTGTTGGAGGCGTGGAAGGTGCGTTCTTCGCAGTCGCAGCTGCGAAGGTGGGGCTGCTTGCCGCTGCATGTTCGCATGCTTGTATCCGGTGATAGGTCATGTATGTCTGGCTACCTACATTCAACAAGGTTTTTACCCGAGATCGACTGCAAGTTACAGGAAGTGTGACGGACGGATGACAAGTACGCATTTACAAGGGATGCAGGGCACAGGAGATGGGAGAAACCAGGTTGAAAAGCACGTGACGGCAACCTCATGCAGCATTCACCAACCTTCTAGAAATGAAACATTTCGAGGCTTCCTTGACACCGCGGAATACAAATTGCACGAAATTCCTCAGCTTGATTATTATCTAATTAGACACAGATAAGGAAAAGAAAATATGGTATATACGCTCAAACGGGAAGCAAAACAAAAACAATCACATCCCGCCTTATTATCCAACAGAGTTCCAAGCACTACGAAAAAAAAGTGAAAAGGTTCCCCGTTCCTTCCTCATCGCTATGCTTGGAAAAAAAGAAAGAGCATTTCAACATAAACAAATACAACACCTCGTTAAGTCATGGCCGATCCAGGGCGGTTTCCTGCGCACTGGAATTTTAAACCAATGCTTGGGTTTTTCTTTTTCTTTTTCCCTTTCTTCTTTGGCGCAGCCAATGTCAACTTAAGTGTATGTGCTACCGGTGGAGGCAGGCATCGGCCAGTCGTCTTCGGTGATGCTGGACCAGAAGACCCAAATCATGATGACCGAGAGCAGCGTGAAGAGAGTCGAGAAGAAGCCACCGTTGATGGCACCATTGGAGCCATTGCAAATGTGCACGCTGATAACATATTGGAAGATTTGGCTGATGGCGAAGAGGAGGCGGCAGCGACGAGGTAGACTGGACGATTGTCAGTAATGGCACAGAGGTGTTGTAAAAAGGGACATGAGGAACCTACGCATTGGTCGGAACTCGCCGAGGACGCGGAGGACCAGAATGGCTTCGAGGATGAAGAAGACCACGATGAAGATGAGCGGCACGAGCTGGTAAAGCGTGTAAAGTGCATATGCTCTGTTGTTCTCACTAGTCACAGTGTCCTGCCAGTAGTTGGTGAAAGCAAATCCAGTGTCGAGCGCGATATATCCCGTGCCGACGAACAGCGCAGCTGCAGAGCCAAAGATGAGCCCAATGGACGCGATTGTTCCGTCGTCGAGGATTTGGTAGCCGACCACGGCGTTCATGAGCAAGATCCAGAGAGTAGCGACAATCGAAGCGATGTGGACGGCTGTGAAACCAATTCGTACGCTGTGATTAAGTGGGAACCAGCCGATGGTGAAGATCTCACATATCGAGATGATGATGTAGCCGAGGAGGAACAATTGCATTTCCCTGTTCGCATATTTTAGCATTTGTTGTAATGACATGTTTTGTTGACGTCTTGACATACCTCCTGCCGACAGCAGCTCGCTTCCTGTTCGATCGCAGGATCAAGAACAGCGAAGTCAAGATCGCGAGTCCGGCGCATAATATCGAGCCTACCCAGGTGTCAGCAAAGTGTCCTACTCATGCCACGAAGACAGCGCAACATACCCAAATTTGCAAGATGTTCGCCTCCACTCAGATTGATTCCATTTAAAGTACAACCGTCGCCAAAGCCAGCATTGTTTCTTGAAGGAGAACCCGCGAACAGGTTGCACACGGGCAGAGTCGAGTGGTAGTTGCCGGTGTCGCGACAGAAGTTCTTGAAATTGCCGTAGGCGGTCGACATGGCTGCGGTAGCTGTGACGCGCAGGTGTGTTCAGATCGATCGCTCGCTCGGTTGGTGTGGTGGGTGTGGTGTGTAAGGCTGGGAGTGGTATGCGGAGTGGCTGAGTCGACTCGAGGTATAGATGAATCGCGGTCGCGGGCGCGGTATGGCGGTTCGCAGCTCTGCGCTCTCGATCCCTGACAGAGGCTGGGAGGCAGTTGAGGTTTCTGGCGAGGATGCTGGGCTCGCAGACGAGCGACCGGTCCGTGTGCACACGTTATTACACGGACGGCAAGTCAAACAGCTTGAGGCTCTGGGCTTGCCGCTAGAGGTGCAAGGAGCTGCTGGCTGCCGCTTGGTAGCGCTGAAGCCAGCCACCACTACCACACGCGCTGACCTGCGATCGTCGCCTGACGTTGTTGACACGGATTTGGTTATTGTTGTTGACACTTATGCCTTCGAGAACATGCTTGTGCGAGCTGGATAAATACATTGCACGTGTATAGTGCCCGTCAGGTGTCATCGCTTCAGCATATCGCGCCTCCGCAGTCCATGCGCGTCGATGGCTGCCACACCATGGCCAAATGCTACGCGAATCTTGATTCACCACGCACTAGTCCAGGGTGGATTCAAAGGAAATGACACAAGTCATCCAATCGCAGCCACCGTTGCGCCTTGGAACACGCGTCCGTGCGCCCGCAGATCCTCAGCCTGAACGACATCACTGCGCCGCAGTTGCTTCCTTCTGTTTATGGCTGCAGTATGTCATCTCAGAAATGCTTTTCGGTCAATACGAATTGAGCTGCTTGATTGGATATGCTCGTCCTCATGCTTGAACAGCATTGAAGACCGTCGCGAAGCACGTATGTCAAGACCGTACTGGGATTAAGCACACCTAGGAAAGGCATCAGACATCAGAAGCCGTATTGCAATACATGTATAGAGCAACTTGTGTGCTTGATGATACACCTTGTCAAGGCTATGCAGTTCCAGACGATAAGTCTGCCCATGCTCCCGCCGATCATGATGCTGCTATCAGCAGCCATAGCTCTCGAAAATACCTATCTCCCCTTGAGGTAATTTAGTGAAGCATGTCGTTTCCTATCAATCTAGTACACTATCTTCCATTGACTTATACACTTGTATCGACGAGCACAAGATTGAAGTAACTATGTCGGCCACTGAGAGATGCCATGTGGGGGTTTATGGCGACCAACTATACGCCTGAGTAAAAACACAATGTCCCTCTCGCAATGGCATCCTAGGCTCAATCCCGAGTATCACAGTAACTCATACACGTTAAGTCCTGTGGGTTTTCTATTTCATACTCGAGCTATAATACTCGTGGGTAATGGCTATACTGTTAATGATGCTCGTAATCTTTTGGCAAATATTCCTTGCAGGAATCGCCTTGTCCGTTCCAATCGGCCAGATGTGGCCGTTGTTGAGTAGAAATACAAGTTTGGCTCTCCCGGCGCTGGCATTTGCAGCCATGCTAAGATTTCAAGACCTAGGAGTTGCTCTTGACGAGCTTCTCCCACGCTGGGTCCAGCTCTGTCTTGACGAACTCATGGGCCTCCTCGAGGCAAGTCTTGAGCAAGGCCTGCAATGCTTTGTGCGTTTCCTCGTCCAAGTCGTCAGCGTCAGAATCCTTGTCGAAGCTTGAAAGGAAGCTGTCAAACACGGCGGTGACCGCCTTGCTCATGTCGGCTTTGCTCGCTTCCACTTCACCTTTGAAGTCCCGCTCCATTGCAGTGCACGCGTTCGCCCAGATTCCGTCAGTCGCGGTGACTTCTTGCTTGAAGACAAGATGACGCTGAGCACCCCAGCCGATCTTTGGCTTGTCCATGATCTTGTCTTTGCCTCCTGTTTAGAGTCAGTATGTGCGTGTTGATGTGCATGGGGGAAAAGGCTGACCTTTGATCACGCGAACTTTCTCGTATACTGGAAGCATTTCTTCGACGATGTAGGCGTCCTCGACCTCTGTGGTAAACCTAGCCTTGATAAGGTTGAGGACATAGAAAAACCCTTGCCACGATTTGTGATGATGGAGTTGACGTATCGTCTTTCCGTGCTGACGAAATCGAGAAAAGGTTGAATGTTCACGAGAGCCGCGCTGGCGTCCCCTGCAGAGCAAACAAAGTTAGTAGGATCCAGAAGGCGGAACATGTCGTCTTACCCTTGATGTCATGCTTGATGTCTGCAAACACCGCGTCCAACATTGCACAGATCGTCTGGAACTCTTCGCGAATCGTTTGGATGACATGAGTCGACAGGACCCCTGAGTTTGATCCGCCGAAGATGTGCACGAGTTCTCCACTCAGATTGATACCAGTCGACTTTTTAGTGTTTCTCTTGAGCCCGTTCCGATTCATCAAATTGAGAAACGGGCTGGCCTTGTGCTGGATTTTCCAATCGTCACAGAGGTCCCCGGCACGACACATCCACCGGTCCTCGACAGTCTTCAGATAGCCGAGGACATCGTGGTTGAAGTGTTCCTCAACACGATTCAAAGCACTTTCGATAATCAGCTCGTGTCTGGCAGTTGCACGTTGAACATGAGCTACAATGTCAGCTTTGCGGTCCGAGGCATTTCCGTCGCAGAAGAGTTCAATTCTACCGATCGCGGACGGTAGAACGGCCTTGAAGAGATGCTTGATCTCGCTGAACCTTGCTTCGTTAGGAAACTGTGAAAATTGACGACGGACTTCTGGGATCTGAGTCTGCGCGACAGACAGTGTTGGCGCGTGCATGGTGTTGAAGCCCGTCAGATGCTTTTGGTAATCCAGGTTCGAAATGGATATGACCGGAATCGGTTCCTGAGATTCGCTGATATCCATGAGCTTCTCCTGCAGCTTAATTCTTGTATTCTCGCTCCGCATCGCGATTCTAAGTGCCCTTTCCTTATTCTGCTCTTTGAGCAGGCGGACATCGAGATTGATTTTCTTCCGGAACAGTGCGGCGTCAGCAGCCGACGCAAGCTGTAACATGAGCGCATTGGCCTCATTTTCCAATCGCTCTATATTCGTCCTGAGACGGGCGACTTCTTGACGCTCTGCACTGTTGCCACCAACGAGAGTGTTGGGATCGATGTCGTCGCTGCCAGTCACAATGACCACGACTCGACCTTCGCCTTTGCCTTTGGCAGCATTGACCTCTTTGGACACTGTACCTTCGTTGTTCGCGCGAGCGGCACCAACTACAATTGCCGCATGTGAGCACTCTCGCTTAAGAGCAAGCGCCGACTCTCTGCGGATGTGATTGTCGGAAGATCCAGGTGCATCAAGAATACTAACGCCCACCTTGCCCAGCGGGTTCTCAAAGTGTACCTTGATGAGACGGACCAAAGGCCAGAGCGAAAGGTTGCGCTGATTGTCGTCGTCAGTGAGTTCTGTCGAGTACATTTCCACTTTCTTTAACATCTCCTGAGGCGTCGAAGCTCTAAGCGTAACATACTCCTGGTCCTCGGCCAGGCTGTATATGAGCTTGTCAGCCCATTTGTTGAGCTTTTTCAGAATGTTCCTGTCGTTTTCAGACTCCGCAGACTTGAGGAATTCGCGCGTTGCACGTTTTGTGCATTCTCTGTGGTCCAAGAAGACAGAGTGGATCGCATCCGTGACCGTGTCCCGGGTATCAATATCATCGTCATTGGCGTTCACCCTCCTCTGGATCATATCGTCATCTTCAGACTCATCCTGGCATCCTGCGCGATAGAACGCAGCCAGCTCGGCTTCGAAGAATCTCTTCCGTTCTTGCTGGTTGAAGAAATATACTTTGATCATGGAACGGTGGCTTTGGTCGGCGATAGGTCCACAGTACAGGTGTGGTACCAGCGTAACACTGGAGCCTGACTTGTCCTGGAATCTCTTAGTGAGTAGATAGATAAAAGGCTTGTTAACCAACATAGCTCCTTACCGAGCGGGCAATCATGCCAACGCTGAAGATGGAGTTGATCGTAGTACTTTTGCCTACAGATGATCAGCACAAATTTCACATATCGCGGACAGAAAATGCATACCGGATCCCATGTTACCACTGATGCTGACCATGATAGGTTCAGAGACATCTTCCGTGAGCCGCTTTTCTGTCGACTCTACAAGCTTCATCACAGACGGTGCATCTTTGTACTCCGACTTCTTCAGCGGTTCGGTGAGGCGTCCAACAATTTTATTGATGCCTTTCTTCAGTTGGTTGTAGCCGTCGCTTGCGACAACGGATTCAGTGGAATCTTCCTCACTGGCTTTGTAGGGCAGGATCTGAACAGGACCGACATCGTCTGTGTCGTGCTCCATCAACTCGCCGGCTTTGCGCTTATGGCCCGCCATGACGAGCTGTGGCTTGGTGTTAATGTTGTGATGTGTCTCTGGTGTTATGTTAGGTGTTGTCGAAGTTGGAAAGTAGACAAGGTTGTAAGTGGATGTTGTTGTTGGAGAAAAGGAAAGAGATGGAGGGAAGCCAGGTATTTATGTTTTGCGCTGGCACATGAAACACGTGCAGCTGTCGTCTTGACGTTCAAGGTTGTACACTGCATGTGATTGAGCACGAGCTTGTACCCGTTATGGTGGTTGGTTGAGTGTGGTTTGAGCAAGTGAGGTAAGATTGGGGTGTGACTTCGAGACGTGCTTCTTCTCACCATGCTGCAAGTATCCGCGCCCTGCCGATCCTCCAAACACTTGTGAGATTACAGCAGGCTACCATTATGCGGGATATATGTGCACGCGTAGTGATGCTTGGACGCACCCACATCTTTCGTGAACTGAAGTTCGGCTAGTGTGGCATGTTCACGTATCGCTTGTGCATTGGCTTTACACAAGCGGGTCACGTGAATGGTTCCCTAGCGAAGTGAGGTTCACCGTATGTGAAAACACAGCTTACCTGAAATGCTGCTACCAGCCGCACCCTACCACTCACCCAACCTCCATGCCAGTGAGAGATTTCGTCCCAATTTCCAGCTTCCAACACAACACAAATACCCTCCAGAGTCCTAACAACACTGTCAACATGCCCAGGGCGACCATTACCACAAGCCCAAATGGAGCGATGCTGCGGACAAGCTCCTTCTCTGCTCAATCCTCGATGTTATCACCTATGGCGAAGTCCCAGGCGCGGTCTGGGAGATGGTAGCCACTCGCATGGGCGGCGAGGACAAGGGCTTCACAGCTGATAAAGTGTCGTAAGCCACATTCCCTCAACCTATAACGCATGGCTAGGACTGACGATGCACAGCCAGCACTACAACAAGACCCTGAAGGGTGGCGAGCTTGTGGCGAGCAACATTGGCGGCGACCAATTCTTGGCGGGAGCCGCCTTGTGCGATGCGAAGATGAAGCTAGGCGTGATGACAGAGGTTGGGATGGAAGCTACCATGCAGCTCCAGGGCAATAAGAAGGGCCAGGCCGGCGTCTTCATCCACCAGGCGTACCTTAAGGGCAAAAAAACTGCTCGACGAAAAGGCGTTGCTGGACTCCGTTCGCGACGATTTGGCCAAGAAGAACCACGAGAGAGCCCAGGGAACGCTGAAGGGTTCTGGCAGGCTCAAGAAGAAGAAGAAGCGCGTAGTTCTGGAGAGTGGTGCCGAAGATGAGCAGAGCGATGCTCCACTTCGACAGCTCGATGGTGGAGCGAAGGGTCGCGGCAAGGGGAAAGGGAAGCGTCTTGCTGATACTGCCGAGGATGGAGACGAGTGCGAGCCGAGTGCGAAAAAGCGCAGAGAAGTGGCAGACGAAGACTTTGGCTTTTTCTAACATGCTCCAGCAAACGATTGAGTAGAAACTCTTCACGGAAGAGGCAGAAGACCTAGCATAGGCCGGAGTTTAGCGATTATTTTTCTGCATTCTGATCATCATGTACAGTTTTTATCGTAAGTCTGCGCCGAAAGGCATGTCAGCGGCAATTATTACTTTTAAACAGATGAGGCTGAAGGTAGCACTTGACCGGTATTCGAAAAAATTCCGAGTGAGTTTTATGATCTCCGCGGAATTTAATCTGGGGCCCATACCTGTGTCTGCCAACACTGGCATAATGTGATATCAAGACTTCCCGAGTGCCCTTTGTCGTCTCCACGGAACATGGTCTGAGGCCTATACCTGTGTCCGCCGGTACTGGCATAAAGTAATATCGAGATATGCGCAGACTTATGAGCTAGTACTGTATCCAAACGCCATGCCAATGCTTATTACAAGATTTCGATTTCCCTCAGCAACACCCACCCGCTACTCCTTTCTTGCCAGCACCATTGCTGCCCAGCGTCACCGTCCTATTTCCTCCACCAGCCCCAGGGCCCCTTACACCCGAGCGTTTGTCCGAGAGATTGTACATTCCGGCTTCAATTCTCTGGTATATCCTTTCGGAAACTTCCAAGAAAGCCCTCTCAACACCTTCTCCGCTCTTCGCGCTCGTCTCAACGTACTGCATGACTTTATTCGCCTTGCACCACTCCTCCGCCTCCTCTCGCGTGACTTGTCGTTGGTTAGGCTTCCCGTTGTCTGCTGCTACTGTTGATGAAGGAGCGAGGTCGGCTTTGTTCCCTACGAGCACTACTACGATGTCTTCTTCTGCGATTTGTCGTAGGTCGTGTAGCCAAGATGTCACGCTGTTGAATGTGTTCCGTCGGGTAATGTCGAAGACCAGTAATGCGCCAGATGCGCCTCGGAAATATGAGCGGGTGATGGATTTGTATGTTTCCTGGCCAGCGGTATCCCAGAGAGATAGCTTCATGTACTTTTGCTCAGGCTCTTTGGGCGCTTGTTGTTGCCCGGCCTTGCCCTTGGCTTTGCTCTTTGGTGCATCATCTTGGGGCTGTGCTGCTGGTGCTGGATTGCTGCCAGCAGGGTTGTTGATGTTGTACTCCAGGCTTGCTGGAGGTCCCACGGGGACTATGCGGGATCCAAACTCGACGCCGATGGTGACATCGTGATGTGAGACGAAGCGGCCTTCGCAGAGGCGGATGGTCAGCTACATGCAATCAGCGTGGGTGCTGGGTAGGGTATTGGCAGTCCAGGGACATACACTTGATTTGCCTGAGCCCGAATCGCCAATGGTGACGATCTTGCTGATAAAGCTGTATGGCTGCGTTGGTTGGGCCATGTCTGGGGGCGGGCACTGTTCGAGCTATGCGGCCTCTCTCTGACAGGCAATTGGTCTCGTGATACTGAGTGGACAGCACAGATACAGCTTCCGGGTGGCGGGGACGTCAGCACAATGGCAGTGAATGGTGCACGCTACGCTGATGCTACGGTAAGGTACAGCTCGAGGCGGTGGCTCTTGGTCGCTAGCCTGGCACCGGCCTCAGCAGCACAGACGGGGAAGCTTGCGAGGGGCGGCGTAGGGCGTTGGCGGGCTGCTTTGCTCTGGTCTGGTGGTGCTGACGTTGGCGCTGGTCGTCGGCTGCTTGCTCTCCTCGCGCTTGTCTTCACGCCGCCGTGGGCAGCCGTCAGCCTCATCAATCGGCTTGACATCATGCAGGTCCCCGCGTCGATCGCCGACAACGTCAATCCCACGCGCCCACACCCGTGACTGGCTAACCCGAGTCGCAGCCGACTTGCCATCCAGACCAGACCAGGACACCGCACACGTGGTCGCTTGGCGACACAGTACACCAGAGCAGTTAAGTCTAGTAAGATGCATAATAATGAGCTTATTAGTCACTGCCCGAAGTCAACCTTCGCGCCCCTCCCGAGTCATTTTAATACTTAAACCACCCGTCAACCACCAATCGTAGCCCCCACCTCCAGCACGATCTCGAAGCTGTTCTTTCGAGTCACCCCGAACATTATCCTTCAACGAACATCTTACATCACGTCCCAGACAACTACAAGGCTCTTTCATTCTTTATCACCAATACTTGATCTCGGGACACGTCCTCAACGTATACGTACGACATCACTACTTCTTCAACAGGCACAGGCCCCAACCGCAGCCATGTCATCCGCGATCCCTCGTCAAGTCATGAACAACACACAGCAGCAACGGCACACCTGTGCCCAACAGCCCTTCTAGGCCCCCAACCGTCTGTGTATTGTAAGTACAATATTCCTCACTTACAATCTCATCTTAATCACCAACTAACAAACCCACCAGCTGCGGCGCCTCCCCCGGCCTATCTCCCGCTCACCTTTCAGCTGCCCGCGACCTCGGCCGCGCCCTCCACGAGAATGGCATGAACCTAGTCTACGGCGGCGGCACAGTCGGCATCATGGGCGAGGTAGCCAAGACCCTCGTCTCCCTCTCCGGCCCCGAGGCCGTCCACGGTATCATCCCAGAAGCTCTTATGCGATTCGAGCGCAAGTTCGACGAGAACGGAGTCGAAGACGAGAACGACGGGTCCGCTTCACGAGTCATCGACGAGAAGCTCTTCGGCAAGACGACGGTTGTGAAGGACATGCACACTCGCAAGCAGATGATGGCCCGTGAAGTGATCGAAGGCGGCGAAGGAGGAGGGTTCGTCGCTCTGACCGGCGGCTACGGGACGTTGGAGGAGTTGATGGAGATCGTCACGTGGAACCAGCTGGGCATCCACGACCGGCCCGTGGTGCTGTTCAACGTGGAAGGTTTCTGGGACGGACTGTTGCAGTGGGTTGGCAAGGCGGTGCAAGACGGCTTTGTCTCCGAGAGCAACAAGGGCATCGTTGTCGAGGCGAAGGAGGCGGGCGAGGTGATCGACGCTCTGCGCGGGTACAAGAACTCGGAGGGCAGGTTCAAGCTGCACTGGGGGGAGAAGTGAGCTTGGGTGTTTCTTTCGATTCTTTGTTGAGAGCAGCGTGTTGCACTGCATTTCAGGCGGCTGAACGCAGCACGGCGCTCCCTCCGACTGCTTGAGACCGGTGAGTTGAGTTTGGATGCATGAACGCAGGATACGAACAGGAAGCGAGAGCATGACGCGGACTAACGACGCGCGTACGTAAAGGCGGTGAAAAGGGGAGAGAAAAAGGCATACAGATAGATCACGAGTCCCGGTAGCACTGCCCACACCGATTGTTGATAATTGGAGACCAAAGGAGGGGGCAAACACAGCCGCTTCATGAAAGGTATGGGGCTACATACAGCTATGTACTCATGAGTGTCGTTCGAAACGTTTACGCTACACTAGAACAAAAAAAAAGCGAGTGTCTAAGAAATTAGATAAAGCAAACGCGGCAAATGATTAACGACAATGATAAAAGATGAATATCCAATGAGGACATATGAGATCGTTAGGTGCCACCCGCTTGCAAAAGGGAAGAAGGGGAAAAATCATTCCTGGATATCATCGCGCAAATATTGCTTGCCACCAGGACTTGACAAAGTTCGTGCAGTATGAATAGGTGGGATGCGCATAGACAAGGGAACCGAAACAAGACGAGAGTCCTAAAGTCGAGGTAGCCGTGACGTTCAAGGTCGCTTGTGGCATACGTTCGTCGAATTGCACTTCGATCATCGTCTGAGCGATGGGTTGGGACGGCTAAGTGGCAGCCTTGAAAAGCAGCTGAGCAGCCTTGGTCACAGATTGTTTGCTGAGGGCAGGGGCGTGCAGTACATTCTCGTAGTCGCCATCGTCATCGTATTCGTCACTGTCGAAATTAGAGACAGTACAGTCGAATCGGACGAGCACGAAGGGAACATCGGCATCGCCGGCGAGGTCTGCTCGTTGCGTGAGGACGTCTTCGGCGACGGACTGTTGGGCTCCAGGATTTCGTCATCCGAGTCGGCCGGCTCGGATACAACGACGATGACAGCCGCTGCTTGCTCGATGAAAGCGATGTGGGTGGAGGTCAGGCCGGTCTGTGGTACGTAAGGCACATGGCGGAGACGACGGTGGAGCTTGCTGAGTTCGCGGCCGAAAGACTCAAATGGGTCGATTGCTTTCGCGTCGGCCTCGGATTGTCCGCAGTGAGCAGGTGCAAGGACGGGAGTAAGAAGGAGGACTAGAGACGACGATGGCAAAGACCGAAGTGAGGCCAAGTTGCGAGAGGAGAAACGCATCACTTTGCATTCACTAGCTTCGTAGGGTGGTAGCAAAAATCGGAAGTCGAATATCGTCGGAATGTCGTTCTCGCGATTTCTGCCAACGATTGCTGGGCTGGTGTCAAGGCCAGGTTGTGCGTAGTTGTTGTAGTTCGGTAGCAGATCGCGAGACTCTTGGTATCTGACTCGATATGCAAAGGTATTGGACCATGAGTGAGTGGAGTCAGGATCTCTCATAGCTCAACGAAAGGCGGTGCTGGCGAGGTAGAAGAGGGAACGTGGATATCCCGCAAGTCTGCTCGAGAGGTCCTGACCAAGAAGAAGTTATCCTGCTCTGAGGCTTGCAAGTTCATGGGGGTCAGCCTCGAAGTGTGCCGATGCTGGCTAAGAGTGGATGTGTAATGCCGGTGAAACGTGAGTTAAGAGTTTCCACTGAGCTGGTAATTCGCAGATAGATATGACGGACAAATAGCGTGAGGTTGAAGACCGGATAGAGCTTTGACCAGGCACTGTGATGTTCAAGAGGCAAGCCACTCAAGCGTCTTGTGTGCACGAGCCAAACATCGTTGCCGGCAAAAGGCAGCTTGTCTGTGATCGAGTGAGCGCAACCGCAGTTTCGAAGTGGCGCTAGATGAGTGGTGCTCGCTTAGAGAATATTTGACACGAAGATGGTTGGTTACGCAGCATAGAATTGTCGCACAATTGTATCGATGCTGGACGGTGGGAGACGGGACGTTGATGCAATCAGGGCATGGTACGCGGAGAAAGAGTAGCCTACCGTAATGTCCGGGGTTGAATGCAGCGTGATTATTACACGACTTCCGGCGAACATGACCTTTGCAGCCTATCGGCGATGAGAGAGGCGTATAGCTGCTGGTGTGACCTATCATTTATTTCTGAAAAGGACGATCACTGGGTGCCATGTACATACCGGGTAGCAGCCAGTGAGATGTCTTTCGGCATATCAGGCTGCGGACACACGAGCAATGGTTTATATCGTTCTGATTAGTTGACAGGAGTAGAGCCTGCATACCACGCACTACAAGTGCAGGACGAGTCGGCCTCGTGCAGATGGCCAAGCCCCGCAGCGGCGAGCACTTGTGCCCAACCAGTCGTACAACTGCGCTGCGGCGTAGGCGAACGAAGCGGAGCTTATGGCATGAGGGCATGTACCAGTGGGTTAAGCAGCAGCATGAGCTCGCCGGACCATTAGCAGGGTGTTCCGCGGTGCGAACTGAACGCGCGAGCCGACGCCTGGGAAGCTGGGCGAGGCAGTGTAACAGAGCCAACGGCATTGTCTGTATGGTGCAACGGAGGTGACGGAGGCCAGACGGCATGGGTGGCTGCGAGCCGCTGCCGTGCATCACGCAGACACTAAGAGACCGCACATCAGAACTGACGCGGTTCCGTATGTCGCTCGGACGTAGGGACGCAGTTGTTAATGCTGTGCGACGCGTTCTGCGAGCTTCGAGAAGCCGCAGCGACCTGTGGTCGTATTGCGGTTGGAAGCGTAGCATCTGACTACGCGGGAAGAAACCAGAGGATCGCTAAAGCATGCTTGCAAGGATGCATGCGAGGCTGATGATGATCCCTGGTCGCCCAGGCGTGCCAGGTCGAGTCAGGTCCAGTTCGGGGCTGACATCAGGAAGAGCCATCCACCACTGCAGCTGAGTAGACGAGATGCAGCAGATTGGATCCGGGTGATGGCAGGGCCATCCGCTGTCATAACGAGTGATGAGCGAGGAAGATGTTGAATACTCGCGAGAATACATCTGTCTCTCTCTGGGCAAGGCGATGGGAGCTGCCACTTGGGGCCTCAGGCAGCACCAGCGGCTTCCGGTTGCAGCTTTGGATGCCACCGGAATACTCCGACGATGATGCACCAATGCACCACAGGCACACAACCTCGACATACCATATATTCATCACTACTTTCTATCATTCTGCAGTACGAGATCTTGAGACACGACCGTGCACAGCCCTGCCGTTGTGTAATGGTGCGACGTTTCGTGGAAGCCATACCTTGCGGCCATCTCTCGTTTGAAAGTCGTTTTCCTGGCCGGCGGCGCGTTGTCGACGATGGCTTGCCACCATTGGCACCATGGCGGTCAAATCTAGTACGAGCACTGCAGCTCGCGTGGTGAATTTGACGCTGATGGGGTACATGTACAGACCGCTCTATCGCAAGAACACAATCTTTATTTCATCGCATATGGCTCCGACATCTACGTTTACGAGCCGGAGTTCCCTGAACAGACCATCAAAATTCCTGTACTCATAGTGCCCTCTCAGCCCTCTTCCCCGGATCTGAGAGGCTACCTGGACGCTGATGAACCTCATGCTATAATTATCTGATCGTACAGAGACTGGGCAAGGACGAAGTTATCGCAACTGTCAGAGACGATGGCGATGTTGAGCTTTTCCTCGTTCGACATATTTTACAAGCTATTGGTACTCATGCCAACGACCACGGCGCTGTCCAAGATCCAATAGCCGACAATGTAAAGCCATTTTTCCAGAGGAATGTCGGTATCAGTGCCTGGGGTCTGGCCATACATACCCAGGCTCGGATGATCGCGGTCAGCTCTAATCGTCACGAAGTTACAATTTTTCGCTTCGGACTGGTGGAGCAAGACAACTGTGCTCAAGACACTCGGAAGGGACCGAAGGCAGCAGACGATAGTCAGTCGAGTGCATGGGACAGCGAGCCCAGAGCAGACAATGTCGAGTCACGGCCAGAACGTGGGACAGACGTAACCCGTCAAGTCCTCAATGGAGAGGCGAACATACCGCACATTGCCTTCTGCAATACAGGCGACGATCCAGACGGTCGCTGGTTGATCACTACCGACATTAGCGGCGTGTGTCGCGCCATAGATCTACACACCTTCACACTCGTGCAAGCTTTCCGCTTTGGCCCCTCGTTCGTGGCACCTCATGGAGGTGGCTATGATAGAATGAATGCTGGCTGGGGCATTATGTTCCTCGACAAAAGGTCTTTTCATTGCACAAGACACTTTACAAGACGCGTTAGGCCTCGACGATAGCGAACTACCGCCGGATGCAAAAAGTGATATGCGGATCTGGGACCTTAGCAAGACCTTACGCCACTTGCCTGATTACTCAAACGCCTTTAGCGAAGTAAGATCAAGACTATCCAGGAACACAGTAATAGTTCCAGCCACCCAAGCAAATAGCAATGCTAGCTCGAATACAGCAACACCAGAACTAGGTAGTTCTATCGCGAGCTTGCATGAACAGAACACAGTCGAAGCCTCCGCAGACGAAGATGATGATGTGGATGATTCAGGTGTCATTCTTGACCCTACCGCACATTCCACATCCCAGCAAGCCGACTCGGATTCAGTCATGGACAATCAGTCAGAGGACGACGCGGAGATGTGGTCTGATCTCGACGATTCCGAAGGCGAAGGTACAGAGGACTCCGTTTCACACACTGCTTACTACAGTGGCGAGCGAATCTGTGGCAATGCACCGCAGTTTGTCCGTACCACAAACTTATGCGAGGACTTGCCGTGTCCGATACTGCACGCATCAATTCGGAATGTGTATCTATTGCAACCTTCAAGACAACGATTGAGTCCAGATCAGCCGTTTATGCCTCCCATGGTCGGCATGGCAGCACCTCTGAAGCAAAGTATACTGGCTGACCACCGGGGTCTCAACATGTTCGATCGGATGAGTATGCATGCTTACATCCCCACGCTCGGAGTTGTGGTACTAGCTTCTCAGAAAGGCCGCGCGATCGTTCTATCCCTTGCGCGCGTACCTCAAAGCATGAGGTATCCAGACGAGATAGATTCCTCACTTGGCCAGAAAACGAACTACACTCTACGAGCTGAGTGCGTTCTGCCTTTCAAGAGCCAGGAGAAAGCAGGTCAACGACCCTTCTCGCCTTTGCATGGCATCGCAGTAGGCCCCATACAAGGAACCAAGAACCGCACGAACTCAGGCAAGACACGATGGCGACTCATGATGATGTATCAAGATCACTCAATATTGAGTTATGAGTTACGACGGACGAAAACAGCTGCGCTAGGTGTGGGAGACCTTGTTGTATGATATTGGAAATGGCTGCTTTGGAGCTCAGATCTTCGTTTCACCGCTGTTAGGTTGTACTTTACAACGTGGACCCGCAAGGCAAATCGAATTCAATCGGCGGCATCTCACATAGTCTGGAACTATACATCCGCAGGAAGTCGCATATGACCACTTTCTGCCTCAGAACTGCCGCCAACCCTCTCCACCAACGACCTGCCCGGCATGTTGCTTCTTCCCTTCCTCGGACTTGCCCACCCATACCGTAGTTGCGTCTTCAACCCTTTGCAGCCCAAAGGTCTCTACCAAGAAATCTTTAGTTGCATCGAGTTCTCTTCGACTGTCCTTCTCCAAAGCCGACAGGTCGCCCTTCTTCTCCTTCCGCAGGCTCTCTACCCTACGGATGAACGCTATCCCACCATCCAACCCTCCCTCAGCCTCTGGCCAAACGCTCTTGAAGATATCACTATCTTTCACATCCCCATACCATGCCTCTGCATTGCGATAATCGCCCTCGACGCGATGCAATATGCCATGTACGAACATGCCTTCAAGCGCTGGCTTTGATTCCATGTGTCTGACAAGGAAATGCGCAGAGGACAGATCCGAATTGAGGATGTGAAGCAACGCTTCTAGGGCTGGATGGACAGCCAGAGAAGCAATCGCATGGCTCAAAGCCGGGTCTTTGGGATGAGGGGAGGCAGAGGGCAGGACGGGGTAAGGCTGAGTGGTGGTGATGTGGGTATAGATGTCGGCGAATGTCGGGTTTTGTGGCAGCGACATGGTAGCTTGGTGGTCTGGGGGTGTATCCGTGAATAATGCTTATTGGTGAGAGGAGTTTCTAGTACGCGGCTTTTGCTCACAAAACAGGTTATATGCTTGTGAAACGTGGAAGGCGTTGCACTAGATGGCGCTCGCGCGACGCGAGATCTTCGTCGTCATGATCGGAATTTGAGCCAGATCACCTTTTTGGGCTGTCTCGGTTGTCAGCCCTGCAAGCCACGATCGCCGTTACTTGCCATGCTGTGTTTTTTGGTAGCATTGCTCAGAGAGATCGTCCAGCGTACCTGCAAATCGGTTTCTTACGGTGTGTGTAGTCGATCGTGTGCATGTGTATTGAACATCATCCATCTTCAAGACCTTGATGTCATCGCTAAATCGGGATATGTCAATATGTTAATGCTTCGGTTCACTCGGCACGCGGAACCCCAGACCGGCCATAGCTTTATTAGCTGCAGGTACGCACGCGCTCCGTGGGTCGTCATCGTCAATCGCTGGGTAGTCCTTCTAACCAAGATTCCCTGAAGTCTTGACCGAGATCTCTTGGTCTTTTCTTACTACCCTCTACAGTAGACTGTGCATATTTTTGCGTCTTGTTGGTGTTACTCTTGTTACCCTTGTTTGCCAACTCAATAAATCACCAATTAGAGGCGTTTTTGTTCAACCACAGGCATGGTTGGCAAACGCTCCATGTCGTTCTGGGGAGGTGGTAATGATGATAAGAACGACTCGCGTCCTACGACGCCCGCATCGACGACTGCAAGGACTATGGCTGGACGGAAGAAGGCTGGTCAACATGATGAGGAATCCGGAATGGGCAACGCTTCTAACGGGGATGCCACATACCGTCCTGGTCTCATGAATGGCAACCACTCCGCCGCCTCTTTACGCAAAACCTATGGTCGCTCCCAAATGAAACCCAAAGTCTGGCGATTCAGAGATGCTGTCAACACTGCGATGGAGGACCGTCGCCGAGAACAGCTCAAAGAAGCCATTCTTCATGGCATTAACAGGGATGAATTGGAGAACTTCCGCAAGAGCGACGAAGAGCTGAAGGAGATGAAGAACAAGGGAGTGCGCAAATTCTACGAGGCACAGAACGATCGTCTGAACGACTGGCTCGAGGTCGATGCCATCGTGACGGCCGTCGCAGACGATGTGCTCGAATCAATGGACCCCGATCCGGATAACGACGGTGACCAGGAGCGCGGTGGAGGCTTGCAGTCCGCCAACGGCAACATCTACGAGTTTCTGCCTGACGAGGAAAAGAAACGCCGTGAGAACGCAGAATGGAAGGCCAAGTGGGCTATCAACATCAATGTTATTGCCAACATCATCCTGCTCATCGCCAAGATCGTCGCAGCTTTCTTCTCGGGTTCTCTGTCTTTGATCGCGTCGCTTGTCGACTCTGCTCTCGACCTGCTGTGCACGTTGATCGTGTGGACGACCAACCGCATGGTCTCGTGGCGCTTGAGCGCTCTGCAGAGGAAGTTCCCCGTCGGCCGCAAACGCATCGAACCTTTGGGCATTCTGGTTTTCAGCATCATCATGGTCATCTCTTTCCTCCAAATCCTTCAGGAGTCTGTTGAGAAACTCATGCCTCTGAAGGGCGAAGCAGAGGCTTTGCCTTGGGTCGCCGTCGGTGCGCTTCTTGGCACGATCGTAGTCAAGGGTATCATCTGGTTCGGCTGCATCCCAATCAAGACGACTCAGGTCCAGGCTTTGGCACAGGATTGCCAGACGGACGTCATCTTCAACACTTTCTCGCTTCTGTTTCCGTTCATCGGCTACAAGGCTGACCTCTGGTGGCTCGACCCTGCTGGCGCCGGTCTGCTTTCTCTGTTCATCATCTACGACTGGGGCCACACCACATTCGACAACGTCACCCGACTCTCAGGCGAGGCTGCAGACGAGCAGATGCTCAAGAAGCTTCTCTACCTGGCCTACCGCTTCTCGCCTGTCGTTGAAGGCTTCAAGAGCGTCACTGCTTACCACGCTGGCGACTCTATCTGGGTTGAGTTTGATATCTTGCTCAAGGAGGACACTCCTTTGTCGCTCACTCACGATATCGTGGAGACTCTGCAGTATTGCTGTGAGGGCTTGAAGGAGGTGGATCGCTGTTTCGTCAGCGCGGATTACAGCGAGTGTGGTCCGACAGGTCATGCGCTGGACGCTGAGAGGACTTGAACTTGGAGATATACATACGATACGATTACTGCATATCCACATTCGCATGGGCTTTGGCATTTTGGATTTCCCATAGCATGGCGTTTTGAGAAGGCCTAACTCAAATCTACCTTGAGGTTGCCGAATATCCTTGTAGCATACAGAGATATCTGTACAGAACTAATTTGAACTGTCACCTCGTTCCCGATAACGCCACATTGATGCCTTCCACGTGTAGCGAGACCATGTATAAGATCCAATAAACGGGTCGAAAGCCGGGTTTCGACCCACGATTTCCTCATTATTAGGTGTGTTGTTGATTATGAATTTCAAGTTTAATACGAGCTCACTCATGCACACAGGCAAGCTTTATACATGTATGTACTTCATTAACAACCGACTCAAACCAACCCCAACCCTGGTCCGATATCCTCTTCATTTCAAATGTTTTTTTGAAAAAAAAAAAAGCCATTGAGAATGGATGTACTACTGTATGTAGATTTAAAGCTGATAGTATCTCACATCAGACCTCTACACAAGGACCATATTCGTAGTGTTGTGCATGAGAATACCTGCTCACACAAAAGCACATAGTCGCAGTTCTCTAGACGCCAGATTTAGACCGGAGCTCTTCATGCTCAGAGTGGCTTTGAGGGCGCATGGTTTGGATGCCTCCCATGGTCTCAGTGGGCCCAGACGCAATAAGATATATCGACCAACACGAGAAGTAAGCCCTGTGGCGCCATTTGAGCAAGTTTGCGTTGCCGAGGGATCGTGTGGCCTGTATAAAGAGCGGTTCCATCCCCTGGCATCCAAGCAACTTACGCCTCGCAATTTGCGCCGTTCTTTCCCTTTGCTCTCACACACGTGCACCATCGTGAGAGCCCACAGCTATTCGTACTTTGGTAAAGATGAAAACAGAGATATTGACTCACTGATGTAGGTATACTGGCACGACAACCAATGACCCAAGGAGGGACCACTTCATCACTTCGTCGATCGTCGGTACGCACGCGAGCTGCTCGCTCCAAGAGCCATCTTATTGCCCTACTACCTCCTATTGTATCAACGACATATCGCCGACAAATTTCATGACAGCCAGGCTCTCGATGCTTGCTGACTCCGCTTGCCGTCTTGCTTGGGCCTTTTCGCTTGCGCAATCTGAAGCATGTGGCTCGTTTCACCAACCACTCCCGCCAAGATAGCGACCCACACGGGACCACGCGCCGACTTCATGCCTCGAACAGCCTGTTCCTATACCCAATATATATGCTACGCTTGGCAAAGATCTAATTTCAAGGATTCAGAGTACCACCAAGGCACGAAAACGAAGATCTTTGCCTTTCCATGGACGGACTGCCGGAGTTTGGCTTTATTTAACGCCAAATCGGATTACATTCGGTGCAATATAGGCCACCTGTGACGACATTATCTTGGACGCACTGGCTAGAAATGAAGAGGGAATGGCAATGCGGCTCGTGATACACCGTGCTGGGTGTACCGCGTGGGCGTTCGTCTCAGTTTCATGCTCGCAAGCCCGAACACCTTGCCCCAAAAGGATGTTCCGCCTGTTTACCCGTTGCTTGTGTCTCCACAGAACACAGGCGCCTGGTCAGACGTGCTATGCGAGGAGGGCATTGCTGCTCTTTCGCAATGTATCCACTGCAAACTCATCATTGCCAGGATGTGAAGAGCCGTCTTGGTTTCGCATGCTTGCAGATTGACTCGAGGTAATCACAATAGACCTTATCCGGACGGCACAGCGTGAGTATATAGAGCTTCGTACCACACTCCTTCTCTCATCCTTCCTTCGAATCAACTCAATCACCTTCTTCCAAACACAACTTTCGTTCTCAGAGACCGTTGACCGGCTCATCCTTTCGCTTTCAACTCTTCGAATCTTCCAAACACAACCTATCTCACACTACCAATTATCATCACTATGTCTATCAAGATGAACGCCGCCAGCGCTGCTGTCATCCTCGCAGCTCTTGCTGTCATGCCCTCTGTCTCTGCTCACGGCTTCGTTGAGAGCATCACCGCCGACGGCAAGACCGTCGATGGCACCAACCCCAACTGGATCTACAACGGGCCGACACCCCTGGCTGGTACGCCAAGAACCAGGACAACGGCTTCGTTGCTCCCTCCGCCTACAGCACCGGCGACATTGTCTGCCACAAGGTACTTGCTTTTTCGACTGCATTACTCCACACGATCTAACCTTGCATTAGGAGGCCACCCCCGGCAAGAGCTCCGTCTCTGTCAAAGCCGGCAGCGACGTGACTCTCCAGTGGAACACCTGGCCCGAGTCTCACCACGGCCCCGTCATCGACTACCTCGCCAAGTGCTCCGGCGACTGCACTGATGCCGACAAGGCCAGCCTCAGCTTCTTCAAGCTCGCCGGCGCCGGTGTCCTCGACGCTGGTTCCAACCAGTGGGCCTCTGACAAGCTCATCGCCGACGGCAACCAGTGGACCGTCAGCATCCCGGAGTCCCTCGCCCCTGGCAACTACGTCCTTCGCCACGAGATCATCGCCCTTCACTCCGCTGGCCAGGAGGACGGCGCCCAGAGCTACCCTCAGTGCGTCAACATTGAGGTCACCGGCTCTGGCTCCACCGACCCTTGCAGCGACGGCGCTGACTGTGTCGTTGGCACCTCCCTCTACACCGCTTCTGACGCCGGCATCAAGTACGACATCTACAGCGGTGACATCGCCAGCTACCCCATTCCTGGCCCCAAGGCTTGGGCCGGTGCTGCTGCCAAGGTCAAGAGGACCATCGCTCGCGTCTTCTCTGCTTAAGCGTGTCGTCCATGGGCGCGTGAAAGGATTCTTCTCGTGATCAGAGCCTGGTGCTCCGATCATAGCTTTTACATAGATGGGTAGCTATACAGTGGTTGTGTATTGGAATTGTTTCAAAGAGGATCTGCGAGGCCCATTTCGTGCATGCTTAGGTTACGATGGATTTCAAAGAGATACGGAGCTGATCGAAATGCCATACTTGATCATGAAATTTGTAGTGCTCGCATGAATAATTATCAATTGCTTTGAACTTGAATTCCCTGCAATAAGACGGAGTCAACTGCTACACAACAGTATATCGTTGAACAGGCGACCGTAGAGTAGCATGACCGTCTTTACAACTTGTGTTTCTTAGCACCACTCGCAATCTTCGCAAACTCTCCCTGAGGCACGCCCGACAAGAACCTCTCCAGGCCTCCAAAGACCTCGGCCACGCCCTGGGCGTCCATGATCTCTCTCTCGGGCTTCCTGATTAATGCCTTGATCTTGGTCAGGGAGTCACTGACCAAGTGATCGCCAAGCTTGTCGTTCACTTCCTGCAAAACGAGTCCCAGGAACTTCTCTTGCTCGTTGGGCTTGGTGTCGAAGATCTGATTGACGAAGCCACATGTCACCAGTTCCTCGGAGGTGATGCGCTTGGACATGATAAGTGCCTCGTTTGCCTTGGCGATGCCCATCCTTTGCACGAAGCCTCTGCTTGCACCGCCTTCGGCGACAAGACCCAAGCTGGAGAACGGTGTGAGGATGAATGTGTGAGGTGCTGCATAGATGAAGTCCGAGAAGCCAATCAAAGCCGCACTAAGGCCGACAGCAGGACCGTTCAGAGCAGTCACCAGGATCTTGGGGTGGGTATAGAAGGCTTGTGTGATGTTGAGATTGTTTGCCACGAAGGACCCGAGCCATTGCTTGTAAGGGTCGACGCCCTCCTGAGCCGCACGTGAGATAGAGACATCGGCGCCGCTGGGTTGCTTTGTTAGTATAGAACATTACAAGAAACATATATGTGCAACTTACGCGCTGAAGAACCTCCCCTTGGCGGTCAGCACGGTCACAAAGACCTCGTCCATCTTGGCGACCTCACGCATGAGTTGTGACAAGCGGAAGTAGAGATCTTGGGTCATGGCATTGAGTTTCTTCTCATTGCAAAGCGTGATGATGGCGACCTTGCCGCGAACCTCAAGGGTCACGGCCTGTTCTGGGTTGATTCCTGACATGTCGCGTGTCCTTGTCTTGTCCTGGAGTGTTTCGTGATTCGGTTAATGCAAGGAGAAGTTGAAGAGAGATGTCACAAGAGATGTAGTTTATATGTAAAGAAAGATGGCAGCGATCACAAGTTACGAAGGACAGACCAAAGTAAATGTTTGCTTACACGATGCTGTATTAACTGAATACTCGACAGCCGCCAACCCAGGCGCCCCTACGGAGAGACGCCTCGCCTCGCCAGGCCGAGCTCTGCCAGAAAGTGAAGCATAAGAGCCGAGGTTCCCCACGATCTGGGTCATCGTCGTGATAAGATAAGATTGAGTAGATCGAGCTAAGCCATTTTGGAACTCTGCGGAAACTGCGGCCTCCTCCGTTAGTGCTGCTCATAGATTCACTTACAATAATCTATCAGCATATTATTGTATCCCACCCCGCTCGGCAGCAGTTCAGGTCTCGAATCCATATATTTGCAACGATTTTCACAATGGGTGGGCCTAATCTCGAAGTGTTCAAGGTGAGCATACTCACCTAAGGCTATTTGCTCGCTTCAATGCTAATTCTTATACAGTTCGGCATGTACATCATGTTCCCGATTGGCATCATGTACTACTTCGGCACCAACCTGGATTCACGATTCGCCGTACCCGACTTCTGGCCCAAGCCTGGACAAACCCATCAGCTTCCTTACGAGCGAGAGGAGATTTCGGAAGAGCTTGAGCGCTTGAAGCAGAGGCGACTGGCGATTCGCGCGCAAAGGTTGGCCGCAGAGCAGAGAGGAGAGCCTACCCAGCACTTTGAGCACAGGCAAGCAGAGGCCGAACATCCCAGCCCCGAGATACTGGAGCGCGTGAAGGTGGATCAGCCAGAGAAGAGTCAGGTTGCGAAGGCGAATGGGTCCAGCTGGTTCGGAAAGTAAAAGGAAAACCCGCCCATGGAGATCACAACCTCCCGACTACTCTACGACAGACCAAAAATACGAACATGGACCAGCGTCACAACGGCAAGGAGTTGCCACGCTGGGGACGATACCACGACTCCTATCAAGGGTACACTTCTGAGGCGTCGCGATCACGAGACACCGATGGCTGACCCAGGTCATCTGATCAAAAGTGTCGAGACGACGGCCCTACGACTTTTTTTGCAGTACGGGACAATTGCCGGAGAGCCGCCGTTTGACAGCCGGGCTTTGCAGATTCCGGCTTGCCCAGAAAATCAATACCCATGTAACAACAATTGTACGATAGCAAGGCGAGCAAAGCCCGACGACTAGTGGCCGCTGACAGGACACTATCATTCTAATGGAAATTCCAATTTAAGTTTTGTGGTTCGATATACTAGGCTCGCAATGAAACCTACCTCGAGGTACCTCGTATGTCCCGACTTCAGTGATAATGGGAGACAACCTCCGACATCCGCGCGCCCTCCACGTGTGCGCCAGCGCCGACCTCAATTCAACCTACACCTGCACCTGTTCTTCCCGCATCTCACCTGCCACTCTCCATTTCCTTTCATCTCGAAATTCAAGTCACCAAACTCGTTAGTGCAGCTGTTGCTAAGGCAAGCTGCAGGGAGATTTCTCAACGATCTGATCAGGTTGTCCGTGACCCCGTTGGCTTGCTCAAGTCTTCCCTTAGCATTGGCGAGCTCGTAGTCCTTGTCAGCTTTGACGTTCGACAAGGAACGCTGCATCGCCTTCGTTTCCGCCTGGAGGCTCGATGCAATCTCCTTTTTCTCCGCTTCGAGTTCGACCATCCTCTGTCCGAGCACGCGGAAGATCTCCACTGTGATATCCACCAATTCTGGGTCGCAAAGAGCAGTGATGAAGCTCACCTGACTAGCAAGCTTAGGTGCATATGTGGAGACCAGTGAGAGAAACATGGTACGCAGCGCATTGTCGTTTGCGGTCAGGCCATTAGGACGCATGGTCCTCTTGCCAACTTCACGCGCCACGTTGATGAATCCATCCAAGCTGACGTCTTCCGGCTTGTTCTCAGCGACTTGCTCGAAACGGTGCTGTGCATAATCGCGCAAGTCCGACATGTCGTAATAGTCAGCCAGGCCGTAGACCCGTGCATGGATGACCCAGATGTCTGTTGCAGAGAGGTTGGTATCTTCTTCCTTTTCAATCGCGGGACTGACGCCATCTCCATCGTAGCCAGTCAGTCTATCGTTTGCATCTTCCTCAAACGACAAAAGTGCCGCATCTCTGGCCAGACTTTCGATGCCCCTCCTCTGAGGGCAACCCTCTCGGACGCTGGGTCACTTCGTAGTTCCGCTTGTACGCAAAGTCGATCATGCGCTGCATGGTGTCCTTGTCGAACTCCTGGTGTTCGATGACCCCGGTTCTGTTCTCTCTCATGGCGACGTCGCACAGTTTAGTGATTACTTCCGATTGAGGACACAGAATGGCCTTGTGAACTTTGAAATCGCGCCCATCGCAGGATATGGTGAGGTCAGAGTACTTTCCACTTTCAAGGAGCTTGATGGCATTCATGCTTGGTGCTGTTGCTGTTGGCGACGTGAACAATTGGATTGTTATTTGTGTATTGCGATGCTGTGGTGTGGTGTGGTATGTTGTGGTGCGTGGAGTGAAGTGAAGTTACCGGCAAGTGAGGAAAGATGGACACCTTTTATATATGTGCTGGAACCTAGAGCGCAGTAAAATTTAGTTCACTTCGTCAATTGATTGCACTGACTGGTACAAACAATGCCAGTGTCTTGCTTGCAAATTGCATATTTGGTGGCAGGCTTGAGCAGATTCTCTTAGCTGCAGCAGCTGCATCAGTACAGTATTTCATATGTCACTTCTTTCAATGCAAGACTGTTCACAATCAGTGAAACAATGAGGCTGCATCAAATGTGCATACAGCAAACATGAAGTAGAAAGGGAGCCGTACGGTTGTTCTTGCTAACTCATGACCTACGAGTGCTGTAGGCAATCTGCAAATTGACATTCCAAAAGAAATCTGAGAGCTCTCTTTAGAATGACATGAGACATATGCAAGTTCCTTTGCCAGACCATATAGTCGCTATACATTAGCCTGCGCATAGCATCTCAGCGATGACTATCCTTAATAAACAGACGAAGGCTAAAGGTAGGACTGAAGTAGGACCTAGGGAACGTTCGAATATCCTTTGTGATCTCAATGGGATGCCATTGCAGGTCTGTATTCATGTTGACAGATACTTGCGAAAAGATAGATCGAGGCACGCGCAGACTTATGAGCTAGTGCTGCAGAGTGTCTTGCATGGCTTTCCAGATACAAGGTGAAGATAAAATGGTCGATGGATTACTCAACGGTACAAGATATACGTCTTCCCACCCTTGTCAGGTGAGTCTTATACCTTCCATAATGCGGCGTACGATGCAAGATGAGGTCGGCTTTACGTCGAAGGAGCCGGAAGCCGAGAGTTGATGCTGACCGAAGATCTGATCCTGAGGCAGCCGTGGATCAATTGCCTATCCTCACACTTTCAACAACAGTCGCAAACAGCACATTACAATATCTTAGCTTCGGAACAGCCGGTCACTGAAGCAGATAACCTCTATCCTACAGGCAATGCGATAGTCCAGAAGTGAAAGCTCACCTCGCATTGCGCGCAACCTCAATCCTCAACCGACACAATGTTCTGCCTCCGCAGCTGGGTACCGCTGCTCATCTTCCTGTAAGTGATCTGCCCCTAAGCATTCCCTGCTCTATACTAATGCTTTCTCCAGCACCAATGCGTCTCCGATCTACGTCCTCCTATTCTTGACCGGAACTTACTGGCTGCAACGTCCTTGCGTCTACTGCTCCATACTCCTCTTCGTCCTGGTATTCTCACTCTTTGACTTCCACGCCGACTGGTTTGAGCCTCGATGGCCTAGTGGCTCGATTACACCCTCAGAGACGGCGTCATCATACTTCAACGGCAATGCGACACTTGCCGAGACCATAATGGAGACGGCGGGCATGGCGGTCACTGCGATCAACGGCACGGGAGGCGCACTAGCCAGCGCGGCTATGGGAGAGGTAAAGAGGAGGATGGGAAATGGAGAAATCAATGCTACTGCTACCGGAAGTGGCTTTGAGTTGGTTAAAGGACTGCTGAGAAGAAGCAATTCCGGATACCTTGCGTTGATGTGGTCGTACGCTTATGAAGCTCACAGAGAGCTGCTACGAACATGTCATGACGATGGAAAAAATGCCCTGGCGTAGTAGGGATTGGCATAAATGGCGCATTGCATTGCTTGGAGTTATCGTTTTTGGTGGAACCTGGGACAAAACGACCATGTATGATCGTGCTTGATGGCGGTGGCATATGTGCATAGGACTGGTCTAATACCCTGGAATACACGAGAGAAGCCCTATTTTTATTGTACAGCAAACAGACTCATATCATCCATCGTCCAACATGGTCAACATACGGCATCAATCACGTGTCTCTTCCGTTCCGGCGCCGCTAGTAGAAGCAAGCTTTGACCAGAAACACGGCGATGGATCATCAAACTGGCAAGCGACTGTCCTCCTTTTCATATATAAACCATTGACGCGTGGCATCTCGCTCGCTCTGCAACTCTGCATGGCGCGGCCGTTAGTGGGCAGGCTTCGAAACGAAGTCGCACTATTATTCAACAGTGGTGGGCTGCAGTGGGGCTCTGTCCTGACTCGGAAGGTGGGATTGCTTGCTGCTTCCCCGCGATGTTACCATGAACATTCATGTGCACCACTTTCTGCCAGCAAAGTGCTTTCTCGCCTGGAAAACAGCAGAGCTCGTTCCCTTCGCATACAACCTATAGCAAAAGCCTGGGAAAACACAAGATTCTGCTCTAGCCACGCTTCTAGTAGCCTCGTCAAGATGGCATCCGATCGCGACATTCTGTCGGACGAGTATGTTTCGTCCTGTGTTGACAAGAATGTTTGGTGCTCGTGTCAACTTCACTAACAACTCTCGCTTGGTAGTGTGAAGCCGTCCAACTACGACATCTCCCTCTTCGATCTTCAGCCTCACGCGCCCTGGTCTTACCAAGGTCGCGTAGCAATCGACCTTGCTGTTAAGAAGTCTACCAAATCAATCACACTCAACACCCACGAGCTCAAGCTTCACTCTGCTGAGGTCGCACTCGATGCTGGCAAGACTTCCTCTAGCATCAAGGCCTCAAACATCAGCTATGACGAGAAGAACCAGCGCTGCACCCTGTCTTTCGACCAGGAGCTTTCTCAGACTGAGAAGGCCGTCCTCACGATCACCTTCCAAGGCACCATGAACAACACCATGGCCGGCTTCTACCGCTCCAAGTACACTCCTACTGTCGAGCCCTCGAAGGGCGTCGCCAAAGACGATGAGCATCACTACATGTTCTCCACACAGTTCGAGTCTTCCGATGCACGCCGCGCCTTCCCTTGCTTCGATGAGCCCAACTTAAAGGCCACTTTCGACTTTGAGATGGAGGTTCCTGAGGACCTCACCGCGTTGTCCAACATGCCGGAGAAGGAGACCAAGAAGAGCAAGACTGCAGGACACAAGGTCGTGAGCTTCGAGCGTACACCGATCATGTCAACATACCTATTAGCATGGGCATTTGGCGATTTCGAGTACATCGAGGACTTTACCAAGAGGAAGTACAACGGCAAGAACCTGCCCGTCAGGGTCTACACCACTCGTGGCTTGAAGGAGCAGGGCAAGCTTGCTCTGGAGAGCGCCCACCAGGTGGTCGACTACTTCTCAGAGGTAAGACGTGTATCCTCTCCAACAGTAAATCTGCAACTAACCAATCTCTAGATCTTCCGTATTGACTACCCTCTGCCCAAGGTCGATCTATTGGCTGTTCACGAATTCGTAAGTCATCTTATAGTGATGAAGGGCTTAAGGCTGATCTGCTGAAGCCCATCATACGTCTCCCTCCCTCTTCCATCAACTATTGAGTGAACACGTTGATTTTCGGACGTTCTGAATTGTCCGCTGACCTTTGATTCCTAGTCACACGGCGCCATGGAGAACTGGGGTCTCATCACCTACCGCACAACCGCTGTTCTCTTTGATGAGTACAATTCGGACCAGAAGTACCGCAACCGCGTCGTCTATGTTGTCGCTCACGAGCTTGCCCACCAGTGGTTTGGTAATCTCGTTACTATGGACTGGTGGAATGAGCTCTGGCTCAACGAGGGTTTCGCTACATGGGTTGGCTGGTATGCCGTGGATCACTTGCACCCCGATTGGAACGTCTGGGGTCAATTCGTCACCGAATCAATGCAGATGGCATTCCAGCTTGACGGTCTGAGGACTTCTCACCCCATTGAGGTGCCCGTCAAGAACGCACTCGAAGTCGACCAAATCTTCGACCACATCAGCTACCTGAAGGGAAGCTCCGTCATTCGCATGTTGGCTGCCCACCTTGGCGTCGAGACATTCCTCAAGGGTGTCTCTGACTACCTCATCGCACACCAGTACAGCAACGCCAGGACTGGCGATCTCTGGAGCGCCTTGAGCAAGGCTTCCGGTCAGGATGTGAAGGCTTTCATGGACCCGTGGATCTTGAAGATTGGTTTCCCCGTCGTCACTGTCGCCGAGGAACCTGGCCAATTCAGTGTCAGACAGTCACGCTTCCTCAGTGGTGGCGAGGTCAAGCCCGAAGAAGACCAGACTACTTGGTGGATTCCTATGGGTCTCAAGACAGGCCCTCAAGCTACTGAGGCCAGACGTGAGCCCTTCGCCACCAAAGAGGAGACTTATCGCGATGTCGACACCGACTTCTACAAGCTCAACAGCGACCAGACGGGTTTCTACCGCACCAACCTCCCCGCACAGCGTCTTGTCAGCCTTAGCAGTGCTCTGGACAAGCTGTCTGTGCAGGATAAGATTGGTCTGATTGGAGATGCTGCTGCTCTTGCTGTCTGCGGCGACGGCACCACAGCCGGCGTCCTCGCCTTCTTGGAAGGTTTCACCAACGAAGACAACTACCTCGTCTGGAGCGAAGTTCTCTCAAGCCTTGGTAAGATCCGCTCGGTGTTCTCCGACGACAAGGAGCTCAGTGAGGGTCTCCGCAAGTACACATTGAAGCTCGTCACCAGCGCGACAGACAAGGTTGGCTGGGAGTTCGCTCCTCACGATGACTATCTCAAGGGCCAGCTGCGCGCCCTGCTCCTTCAGACTGCTGGTCTGGCTGGCCATGAGGGTACTGTTGCCGAGGCCAAGAAGCGCTTTGACGCTTTCGTTGCAGGCGACAAGAAGGCTATCCACCCCTCGCTGCGTGGCGCAGTCTACAAGATCGGCATCAAGAACGGTGGCAAGCCCGCTTACGAAGCCATCAAGAACGAGTACCTTACCACAACTTCGATCGATGGCCGCGAGATCACCCTCCAGTCGCTCGGTCAGGTGCAGACTGCGGAGCTTGCGAAGGAGTACCTTCAGTTCGGCTTCAGCGGAAAGGTCGCCATCCAGGACGTGCACAGTGTCGGTGTGTCTCTCGCAAACAACGCCAAGGTCCGTGTTGAGGTCTGGGAGTACATTAAGGCCAACTGGGACATGATCTTTGAGCGTCTCAGCGGCAACATGGTTGTGCTTGAACGCTTTGTGCGTATGTGCCTGCAGAAGTTCGCCTCTTCTGAGGTTGAGCAGGATATTGAGAAGTTCTTCGCGGGCAAGGACAACACTGGCTACGACCGTGGTCTCGCCGTGGTCTCGGATACCATCAAGGGTAACGCGAGATACAGGGAGAGCGATGCAGAGATCATCAGGGAGTGGCTGTCGGCGCACGACTACCTCAAGTAGACGGGGCAGCAGTAGAGACATACAATTCTAGCTATAAATCTGCGGACGCTGCAGTGTCGTATCATGCAGATACAATAAAAAATTTGCCTTTATCTCGTAAAGATGATAGAGAACACTTCAAGAGTTCTTGAATACTAGTATAGTTCTACCTTCAGCTCTCGTCTGCTCCGAGGGATCGGTTCCGCTGAGACGCTGTGCGCAGACTTTAAGTAGCGACTGCAGACTGTCGCATACCGCTATAGGCAGTAATGAAAATCGTGACTACTACAAACGAAGGCTCTATCAAAGCTATGCACCTCAAGATACCGGTGAGTAGGTGAGTAGGGCGGTGAAGTGAGGCTAGGCTGACAAAGCGGGCCTGATGCCGTCTCTTTGTTGCCGGTGACCGCAAATAGCAAAGCAATCAAAGCCGCCACGTGATGCAGGTCGCGTGCGAGCACGTCGTAGAATGTCGCAGACAGCAAGCCGGTCACTCTTCGATATTCACTGCCTCTGCGCGCTGCTCAGTGATTTTATGGTTCAGGCTAGATACCTAGGTAGAGTCATCGCTCATTCACGCTCATCTATCGGCGCATGCAGCTGATAGCACTAAGCGCGCTGACCCTTGCCTTGACTTAGCCCTAGCTGCGTGGGGTAACTGCCTGCCAGCTGCTGCTGCTGCTCCAACCACTCGCTCATCCACTACCACTCCGACTTACCACCAACAACAACAAGCAACCTCCGTTCCACCTACAGACTTCCACCACCAGCATCAGCAACGAGCACCAACCCAACACCGCCATCATGCGCTCCAAGTTCAAGGACGAGCACCCATTCGAGAAGCGCAAGGCCGAGGCCGAGCGCATCAGGCAGAAGTACGCCGACCGCATCCCGGTGAGTAACGAACACGCCCGTCCTCGTTGCGACAAACAAGCATCTCGAGAACATACACTCTTATCGTTGAGCATATTGACTGACATCGCTTGGCATACAGGTCATCTGTGAGAAGGTGGAGAAGTCGGACATCGCGACCATCGACAAGAAGAAGTACCTGGTCCCTGCGGACCTCACTGTCGGCCAGTTCGTCTATGTGATCCGCAAGCGCATCAAGCTCTCGCCGAGAAGGCCATCTTCATCTTCGTCGATGAGGTCCTCCCGCCGACCGCCGCGCTGATGTCCTCTATCTACGAGGAGCACAAAGACGAGGACGGCTTCCTTTACATCACGTAAGCACTCGCCACCTCACTCCATGACAAGACATTTCGCTAACATGACTGCAACAGCTACTCCGGCGAGAACACCTTCGGTGCTTGAACGGCGAACGCCACCGATACCAGGCGGTCGCATGATTACACCATCCAGCCAAGCACCTTTTCCCTATGCCCCGGATTTCCTTACGTTACACAGGCGTTAAACGAAGACCCAGAGTCTTGTCTTTTCTGATCATTGGAGGGATGAGGAGAGGAGAGAGAGACAGTGAGAGCGCGAGAAGGATATTGGCTTCACCACATGTTTACGAGAGGACGCGATACCAAACGAACACCCAGCAGGACAAACGACAACCCCGGCAGAGGACAAGCACGAAATGGCGGTGAACAGGACTTCACCACTTCGACAAACGCCGGTTACACGACTCTGACCGCCCCTGAGACCTCGTTTTGGGTAACTTGAGATTGCGCGCTTGCTGTAGTTTTCTGTAGCTGTAGAATGCTATCCTCTGCCACACACTCATCCATCATTTGCACGTGAAGCCCATACCAGCTCGTGATATGCGACCGTGATGCAGCCCGGCAAAAGGCGTATCTCGCGCCTGCTGTGCGACTGTCAAGCTGTCGCACCCAGCAGTAGACCTCCTGACTGGACTAATCATGATTGCAGGATACATGGTGCAGGTCACCCAGCACCTTGTTGGTCGGCGCGTGGCGTGCTAAGCCTCGCCTCTCACATGACAGCCCGGTGGCGTCATCATCCCGTGCTCGACTCCGCAAACGGCGGCAGGGCTCGGACGGCGCTGTGGTGCTCTGTGCGAGAGCTCGCGAGGCGCTAGTGTGGATTTGCAGGACCGAGGCGCGATGTTAGCACAGGTAGAAGTAGGGTCAAGTATCGAATTGCCGTTGTTGCCTACCTCCTAGGAACGGACTACCTACATTCAATTGAAGTTCTCGAAAACTTCCCATAGCGAATATACTCCTCGCTGATATCACACAAACGAGTAACAATGTCTTACCCATTCGTCATCTCAAAGTGCGCTGCTTCTTCGTACTCCTGAAATCGCACATCTGCCTAACATTTCGCGCAGAGCCATTGACCCAATCTTCGCGGTCTCAGTTGGCGTCGCAGCTGCTGGAGTTAGAATCAACAGAGAAGAGAAGGAGAAGGGCAAGAGCTTCGAGGAGTCGAAGGCGAGCCTTGAGAAACGCGCTGCGTTGGCTTGGAAGCTGGTTTGGGGCGAGGAAGAGGAGAAAAAGGGTGCTGTTAAGGGAAGCGGATGAGAGTCTCTGAGGATGGCTGCGACAAACCTTCGAATCTCCTAGAAGAGAGGAAGTTCTTGAGAGGCTCTCCCAAGGGACTGTCGAGACTATGTCGGCTGTGGATGGAATGATCGAAGCACGAAGCAGCTTGATCGCCGACGACATGAGCAAGACTCGGGACTCTTCAGCGCCTATGAAGAAGCACTATGCCTTGCTGTGGCTACTGAATCCTTATGGGATCAATTCTCACGAGGTCACTGGCTTATTGATGGAGCATGGCGCACAGCTCAGATTGGTGGGATGATTCCAAGAACTACGTGGCCGTCCAGGATGGTGTCTCTATGGGACTAGCGAGACACCTATCGCTATCACCGAGCATGACGAAGGATGGATGATGCGTTGGAAATCATGTTTTGCTGTATCTTTTCATATGCATAGTTCATAATTGACCAATCCGCATATCTTTAGGGCAGTCACAGCGCACGCTTCCTGCTTTTGACCAGTGACTATTACTTTTTCACAGCAGATTCCTGTGTCTGCTACATAACGATTTTACGTTTATTGAAGATGAAATGTCCACATAACCTCCACCATCACTTACGCTCTTTCCACACTTTACCCCGCGAAGCGCGTGGTCCTGCACGCGACGGCTTTCTCGAGCTCGCGACTTCAATTCACTTCAACTGCCATTTCCAACAACTTACGTTTTACACCTTGTGCTACATTTGCTGGTCGAGCTTATAAGCTCAACAATTGAAAGGATGCACGAATAGCTCCTCACATCGCAAGACATGCGCCGGACTGCCGGATGCGTAACTACATCTGACCCCAAATGGCATTGGCCTCAGAGGTCATCGACCTGATCTCGGACAGCGAAGACGATACCTCTCCGACCAAGGCTGCGGTCTCTACACTACAAGCTTTTGTTCCTCGTAAAGAGAAGACGACCCCTGCAAATCAGTCCAAGTCAAATGCGACTGTCGCAAGCACGCCGCAACGAACACCATATGCCAACATCGCTCCAAAACCTCTTGCGAATATCGCGCCACGACCCAATGTGAACATCGCTCCACGACCTCAGGCAGATATCGCTCCGACACCTCATGTGCCTGTCGCTACGCCGAATACCACGAATCACTGGCCTCACGTTCCACCAAACGCTTCCATCTCTGAGATATTGAGTCAAAGCTTGCAGAATGTTGCGCGACAAGCAGGACTCATTCAACCACAGCAGTCGCCTGTTGTTACTACACCTGGCCGACAAAATGGCATTTCTCCACAAGGTGCTGGACAGCAGCGGCAGCAACACGCACCTCCTATATCACTTGAACACCAGCGGACGAACTTCATCCAATATAAACCTACCAGGGCAGAACCCACAGAAGCAAGAGACGGTGGAAGCGTAAACGGAAGACCGTCTGAGGAACGTCGACGACGATTTGTCGAGTATCACAAGAAAGAAGCAGAGCGAAAGAGTGGAGGTCCAACGTCCCAACACACTGAGCCGACAGTGGATACCAACGCTGGAGCTGTAGTCCCGCCCAACGATGGAGCCTCTACGGTCGCGCAGACGACCTCATCTTCTTTGGTTCAGCCAACGGTCGATTATGAAGGCCCGTCCTGGCAAAGACAGTCTCCTCAGCATCACGAACCACAGGCGAAACGCCGTAAACATACCCACCAAGACGAGGCAGATGACGAAGTAGGCATGGCCGAAGCACGTCGACTTTCTGCTGCTGCTATTCATCGTGAGAACGATTCAGCTTCGCACAATCAGGCGCCTACTGAAACAAAACCCAGAGAACCAAATACATCTCAATCTCCTAGCTCTATTGAGAAGGCTAATGCAAGACTTTCTCCGCACAAAGTCACAGAACAAAACGAACAAGCTCCGGCAGCAGCGACAGAGCATTCGAAGATGGGTGAGAAAAGACGAGCTGAGGATACTTTTGCGGGCAGAAGTGCCACTCCGCCTCTACCACCAACAGTGCAGGAAATTGGGTCGATTAAGACGCAGCCAATCCTGCTGGAGGAGTCCAGCGACAGTGACTCGCCGGACGAGATCCCGGCAAAGCCTATGCGTAAACGCCCTCCTCTTGAAAAGCCAGATGTACTTCCTCGCACTAGGGCTGGCCAGGCAATAGCGCCGACGACATCAGCCAAATCCCAGGGTCCGACTTTTGAAAGCATTATAAAGCCTCAGGCTATCGAAAAGGCCGTGCCAAAGAGTCTGGTGCCTACAGGGAACGGAGAGCTTGCGGTTCAGCAATTTGGCAATCATGGCGTTCCATACACCGCCGAAGAAGACAAGTTGCTCGCTTACCTCAAAGAAGAGGCGAGAATTGGGTGGGATGAGATCATGGAGCACTTTTCTGGCAGAACTCGTGGATCTCTCCAAGTGCGATACTCCAGTAAAGTCAAGCACAGAAAGCGGGAGCCAGCAAATCCCCAGCCTTTGGACGTACACGTTTCTCGCCCGGAAGCGGAAGCGCCGGCGACTTTTGCAACGTCGGCGACATTGAAGCCTCAGTCTTCGGGTGTACAGAAGAGACAATTTACCCGCCTGGAAGCAGAGGCACCGTCAGAAATAAGAAAGTCGGCAACATCGAGGACCCTGTCTTTGGGTGTAAAGGGGACACCATCTTCTCGTTTGGAAGCAGAGGCGCCAGCGGAATATGTTGCCCCGTCTCGCCGCAATCTCAAAGTTGCTCCAAGGACCGACGGCTTCGTTTCCTGGGCTGAGATCAAAGCTCTGAGAAAGGAAGAGAATGCTGCTGGGAAATCTGCCACTCCGATTCCGGCCCCAGAAGCTTCCCTGCAGACTCCTGGCCTTGGCCTGGATGTCGCCCATCCCGCCTCGATTTCTCGCATACTCCGCTCGCGGGAATTAGGCAATACAGCCCGCCGAAATTGGTCCTCTAACTCTAGGCTTGGTGTTTCAGACGAGCTACAGAATCATATCCTCGATACTTTAGGGCCAATGAGGTACTTCCATGGTGCTTCGCGAGACGTCACTTGCGTTGCGTGGGCTGGCGATGGCAACCAATTTGCTGCTGGTGCTATTGCGATTGACGATGAGAGGAGCATGCAATACAACAGACCGAACAACCTGCTCCTTGGCGATGTGGAGAGGAACAGCTTGCAAGAGCTGCCAGAACATCACGTAGCTCGCCCTACTGTAAGTGATTCTCGTAACGCCAATTCGCTACGAGCCATGCAAGAAACCCAGGACGCACGGCTCTTCAAGACCGTCGCAGCTGTGGGGTTTTCCGATGACAGCAGAAAGCTCTATTCCGCGGGCAGTGATGGCGTTGTAAGGATGTACGATACCTCGAGCGGGTCGTGTCTTTCCTCAGTCAAGCAAGAAGCTGAAGTTGCCTTACTTACTATGAATTCAAAAGGCCTTCTTGCGTCAGGTAGCCATCGACCAGATGATGGTAGCATCTCTGTGCTCCGCAGCTATGACGACCAGCTGGAAGCTGTCTGCCAGCTCGGTCCTTCTCGTGCCGATGCTGAATCATCTCTTCCAATCTATCCCTCTGCACTGAAGTGGGGTGCTGGGATCTATAGTCACTTGCTGCTTGCAGGCTTTGCTAGCGACTCTTACGATGACGACCGACTGGCGGCGGGTGAAATCTTTCTATGGGACTCTACTGTGGGTCAGAAGATTGGTCTCCCCACCGCGCGTAATGTCTTCGATGTTGCCTGGAATCCTTTCCCTAGCTCCGGCGCGAGTCTTTTCGCGGTGGCTGGAGCTCGTCACGGTAGACGTTATCGCAGCACGATACAATGTTTTGCACCAAACCAAGGTCGCGCTTCTCGTGTACTCGAGTGGGATTGCCCAGCATTCGACATTAACGATTTGGTATATTGTCCGCACGATGACAATCTCATAGCTGCAGGTGCGACCGATGGTAAGGTCTACATATGGGACAAGCGAGCCGCGAATCGTAGTCAGGCGCCGTTGCATATTCTCTCCCACGACCAGACCAAGAACGTACTCGATCACGACCGCGACCTGGAGATAGCAGACACTGGCGTCCGATTCCTCTCATGGTCAGCGACTGGTAACCGTCTCTATTCTGGATCTTCCGATGGAGTGGTCAAGGTGTGGAACCCATATCGGGCAACCCAAGACGCTCACGTCAAGGATGTGGCTTCTTTCAACTCGGCTGTGATGTCGGGTGCCTTCAGCCCGGACTATCGTGATCTCCTCATCGGCGAAGATGCGTCTCAGTTGAACCTACTTGGCATTGATCGAGAAGACAGAAAAGCACGAGCTGCAAAGAAGTTTGAATACTTCCCAGCTCCGGCGCCTGTCGTGGAGGAGGACAAGTTTGCGACAGCACGAGAACTCCTGGCTACTGAGCAGCTCGAGGTACGGCCAATGGGCAATCTACCCATCAAACAAGTTGTACAAGGACGCAAATACAAAGGGCCTTTCTTGGCTCCATCTTGACGACTTCGTCAGCGACCTTGATGCGCAACATCAGCTAGCTTTGCGTAAGCAAAGAGAGCTCCGCACGAGGTTACCTGGTGGGCAGCTAGATCAAAAGACAAAGGATGCTGTCGAGCTGGTTGACAGGCAGGTGCTGATGTTCCAGCAAGCTCTTCAGGTAGCGCGACAGAAGTGGGAGGATCACAAGACGCTTGAACCAGCTGCTTTGCTCTTGCAAAAGACATTCCGCGATACTGAGGAGCTTGCCGTCCATTTGAACAAGAGCTGTTCGCTTGATTGCAATTATCTTCCGCTGCCGGCGACGAAGATGGAGAGGCGCCTGACAATCGACGCTCTGAGCAACGAATTCCAGGCAAACTTCGTTTGCAACATCAATTCCAAGACACAGCCGATATGACCAACGCGGAGATTGAGGACGCTGGGCTGACAGGTAAATGCTCTGCCTGCATGGGCCCGGCAGCGAAGTCCAAACGTGGCCTTGCCATCTGCGAGAAATGCTCACTCGTAAGATCCGGACTCACCGCTCGCTGTGAGAAGTGCGCAGCGCCCGTTCGCCCTAACCTCGACGAACGTGTCAAGCAAAACATCTGTGAGCGCTGCAATTTCCACTGCTTCCGTTGTGGCGGCATCGCTACTGTCTCGCCTACATGCGACACCATCACATGCGAGCCATGTGACACACAGTGGGAAGCTGGTGCGCTGGGCTACGAAGTTAAGGGCGCGCACAGTCCGTCTCGCCGTATGAGGGATTGGAATCACGAGCAAGACATGGAGAGTTTGGATCAACGCATGGGTAGGCTGTTTGGCGAGGATGAGATGGAGCGACTGGCTGGAAGGTTTCACGCGTAGATAGTTCAATTGGCTATCACAGTTCTAGCTCGTAAGTCTTCGCATGTACACGTAGGTTTTAATGCTTATACAGCAGCTATAGCCTCACATGCCATTTATTCCACCATTGAGAAGAACCCGAGGATCTCCTGGTGTATCTAAAGAGCGTGTGCTACTACCATCGGTCACATACACTCATATACGGAAGTGTCCACGGAGAGGATCTCCTGGTGTACCTAAAGAGCGTGTGCTACTACCATCGGTCACATACACTCACATACGGAAGTGCCCACGGAGAGGCCATGCGCAGGATCTTGAGGATCAACTGTAAGTACTTGGCTCACTCTAGGGTATCACAAGGTGAGTATCCACACCTCGAATGGTGACTTCACACCACGAGATGGCTCACTCGGTGCACGTAGCGTGGAAGTCTAGACCCATCAGATGGATGGTAGCCACAAGGCTGCATCCCGTGTCATCAAATTTGCACGTGTCTTGCGGTATAAGTATTTCGCTTTTGGCTCTTCTTGTCTTCGACTTGACAACCCTCTTCCACCAAACATTTACACACAACAACCTAACTTCCTGCAACATCAGTCCATCACAGCCACATAACACAATCAGAACTCCTCACACACCATGTCTACCAAACGCAAGCATGAAAGCGACGACGAAGAAAAGCCTCTCAAGCACACTGGCGTATTGTCGAACGACGAAGGCAGCGACGACGATGCTTCTTCGGACGGCGACGAATGTGGAAACGATAACATTTACGACGCCACCGACGAGCCGTTCCCGATCCACGCAGCCTTCGACCCGGGACTGAAACACGCCACCGCAACTGCATCTAAGCTTGTCAAAGAGGCTCACGATATTCTGAAACCCCAAGCGTCCAGGAGCACGACTTTGCAGAACATGCAGAAAAACGCCGAAGAAGCTTTGGTCCCCCCGAAATCTGAGCCTCCGATGATTGCTTTTGTTGGCCCGGCTGGTGAAGGTATGTTGCCCCGAATATATGAAATGCTGCTTTGCTAACTGCAGCCAGGCAAAAGCTCTGCTGGAAATGCAATCCTGGGGGTCAAAGGCTTGATGCGAACTGTTAGTCTATCAATGCTAAAGGTCAAGAACAGCAACTAACAAATACAGGGATCGGCTGGCTCGAGTGTCACAAATGTAGCGACGATATATCAATGGGCGTTTGCGGGCCAGAAGCTGAAGTACGCCGCCAAAATCTTGTACCGCTCTCCGGACGAAAGTCGCGTGGTCCTGGAAGACATGCTTACTTGCTACAACCAAACTCGGCCGGTGTCGACGAGGCGTGTAGCAAAGAGGAGAAAGCCGAGTATGAGATGCACAGTCAAGAGGCCATCAAGATTTTTGCCGGTATGTTCGGCGGCAAGGCTGGCTTCAGAGACCGCGCACAAACCGAGAAGACTCTCGAGGACCAAATTGGGTCGGACGGTGCGCTGCTCGTGGAAAAGATGGTTTCCTGGTGCAAAGAATACTTTGCAAAGCTCGAGAAAAGCGAAGGAGTCTCCTGTGTTTACATCGAGTCCGAAACTCCTACTGAGCTGGAAGATGCCATGCGGAAATTTACTTCCAACTCCGTAAAGAGTCAGGAACCGGCCTGGTGGCCACTGGTTCAAGAAGTCCGGTATGTCCGATAGTGTATTTGTTTTGTGTTCTGACGCTCTCGTGCTAACATACAGCAGAGTCGGGACTTCAGAGTCAAGGTTCCTCGAGTTCGTGAGACTCGTTGATCTCCCCGGTAAGTATTATTGGTTATAGCACGCGAGCTTACGCTGACACGGCATTTTCTAGGCCATTCAGACACCAATCCGATCCGGAGCCGCTCTGCCGATGACAACCTTCGCAGATGTCAGGGACTCTACCTCTTTGTCGACGTCAAGCGCGCCATTGACGACCCAAATCCGTACAGAATTATCAGCTTGTATGCTGACCGGTTCCCGTCTACACTTATCTTCGTCTCTACAAAGACGGATCAAGGCGTCGACGATGCCCTGCTTGGAGACATGCGGGAGGCAGGCCAAGACATGACAGAATACGATCGGCTGGCCGCCCAATTATCTCGTCTTCAGTCTGAACTTGGTAAAGCCACAAAAAAGGCGTCTGGACCTGGAAAGAAGTCGGCAGAAGTTCGATACCGTCTTTTGCAGAGGGTTCAGGACATTGGGGAAGAGGTCACAGCAACAGAAAACAAAAAGTTCCGTGAGCTCGTCATGGCCCGCAACAATAATACCACGAAGCGCTTGCTGGAGGAAAAGCGGCAGTACTTCGCGTGTGAGGAAGACTTGCGGATTGTCTATATTTCTCCTGCGCACTACGAAGTCCACACATCGACTGCCCGACCATGTTGCCCTTTGATGGATGTCGAAGCGACTGGAATACCAAAGCTGCGAGACGTTGCACTTATGATGGCTGGCCCACCGCTGTGGAAGGCCCAAACTGAATATCTAGAGTCACAAGTGTCCGTGTTCATTCATGGACTCAGACTATGGTCTGCAGGATGCGCGGCGCAAGATCGAAGCCAGCTCTTGCAAATTGTACAGGAATTACTCTATGAGGGGGCGAATCTACCACTTGACGGCGTAGTCGCCAAGCGAGAAGAGATCATGGAGAAGGGGCTCCTTCGACGTCTGCGCGCATCGCGTCAAAAGTCTCGTGAGGGTGCACTGGAACGGCTCAAGCAGCTCGAGAATTGGAAGTCCCGCAGTTGGATTGCGTTCTACCGCCACTCTGGTCAACACACTACAAGAGACAGGGGCACAATCTCGTGGAACGAGATGTTCCTGGAAAGCCAGACTCACGAAACACTCGACAAATTCTGGCAAGAGATGGTGAACCGCTTGGGTGGCACTTTCTCTGACTCGATGAAGGAAGTCTTCACAGCGATCGCAGATACCAAGAAGAAGCTTCTGCTGTCCCCTGCGACCGTCTCGCTCGACAAGACCGTCATCGAAGGCCTATTCAAGGCGTTGATGAACGGGATCCACAATGATTACGACAGGATCGTGGAGAATTGCAAGCAGTCCACGCTAGGCATCAAGCTGGATGCGACCAAAGACCGCAACAAGAGCTACTTCACGATCGCCATGCAGCCAGGCTACGCAGTCGGCAAAGATGATCGCGGCGATGGCGTGACCGCACGTTGCAGAACTCATCTCCGCAAACACCTTACTCTTCCTCTCTACAGCCCTCAGGAACCATTTGCTATCCATCACCAAATGCTTGCAAAGGCTCTCAAAGAAGATAGTCGCAAGCACACGAACGATTTGCAAGCTTGCATCCAGGCCAGAACCATTGAAATCTATCGTCAATTCGAGTCGGCCACTGAACAGAAGCCCGAGACACCAGCGGAGGCTTCTGCGCGCAAGGCGATCAAGCCGTTCCTCAAGCGTGCACTTCGCGACATCGAGCAGAACGAGAAGGTTCTCGAGCAGATTCGAAAGAAGTACCCAGCTTCTTGAGAATATTCTCTTGATATCCTTACGCTGTTGTGCGTGGCCATCAGAAAACCAATCAGTTCTGGATGATTGAAGCAGATATCCAACATGTCTGCGCGGATTGCGTGTTTTCTCCCCAATCGGATTCGACAGGTTTGCTGAGGATGGCCTATGAAACGGCCTTGATATACCAAATGAAGCCCTGGGCTCTTGAAGCAAATATTCAACATATTTGCCCGACCAGAGCGTGCTATACTCGATTTCAACAATCTCGAGTAGAGAGAGTGGCCTGTCAGATGGCCGTACACATATTGAACGTGGACCAGAGGTAGTACGGTATAAAAATCAATCATAAGCCTCCACATGGCATCTCACCGGCAACTGTCAAACCACGTAGATGACGGCTGAAGGTAGCACCTAACCGATACGTAGAGTCTCCCCGACAGTTTCTTTGTACCTTCCACCAGATATGGTGTTTTCGAGATGTATGCCTGTAACCGCAGATACTGGCATAATGCGATGTCCAGGCGTGCGTAGACTTATGAGCTAGTGCTGTTGCCTTACGCTCCATTGTACCAAATTAATAGAGATTGACCCGCCGGAGGGCCCTCACATGTTGAACGTTAACCAGAGGTAGTATGGCCATGAGTCACAAGTCTATAATTGCCGTCTCAGTGGCAATTGTCAGTATCTTGTAGCTACTGGCTGAAGGTAGTACCTAGCCAGTGCTTCAGGGTTCCCTGAGTGTCCTCCATGACTTCGACAAAATGTAATTCCGAGAGACCTATACCTATACCTGCCGATACTAGCACACTGGGATATCCAGGCGTGCGCAAATAAATTTTGAAATCTGTTCCGAGCCACAGTTCTAACGTGATCAATGACATTCACCATGCTATCGTAAAGTAGAAAAAAGAACACAAGAGATTACCGCAGTCCGCAGACATGGCCTTCGGTTCCTCGGCAAAACGCCAGACGCCGTCGCGGCAAACCTTTCAATTACTCGTCCTCGTCCACTGCGCCAGATCGTTACTCGCATTGCCCGCCTGCGTGGGAGAACAACGACGGTGTGCCCGGCCTGCCTGTGTCGTCGGATCCTCTAACTCCGGTCGTTCGCAATTGTCTCGTGTACTGTATAAGATTCTCGGTTGTGTTTGTGCGTTTAGCAGCACTGGCCCTTCTTGCTTGCGTCGCCGGGAGGGTTGCTGGGGCCCAGAGGGACTGATGTGCCGGGACCAGGTGCGCTGCTGGCTTCGCCCTGGTCGAGCGCCTTGGAGGAGACGATGCGGTAGATCTCTGTATCGTTTGTTAGCGTCTTGTTGTGCGTGTCATACTGCTCACGCGACTGGGCGCATTTGGGGCTTACCTGTAAGTTCGTTCTGGAAGGCCAACTCGACGTTGCTTGCATCCAAAGCAGAAGTCTCAATGAAGCTCAGGCCGTTCTCAGCGGCAAAGCTTTTCGCATCGTCTGTTGGAACAGCTCTAAGGTGCCTCAAATCGCTCTTGTTTCCCACCAGCATGATGACGATGTTCGTGTCGGCATGGTCGCGGAGCTCCTTCAACCAGCGTGTGACGTTCTCATAGGTCTGGTGCTTGGAGATGTCATAGACGAGAAGAGCGCCGACTGCGCCACGGTAGTAAGCACTGGTGATAGCGCGGTAACGCTCCTGGCCGGCGGTGTCCCAGATCTGTGCCTTGATGGTCTTGTTGTCGACCTGGATGCTGCGAGTAGCGAACTCAACACCGATAGTTGACTTGCTGTCGAGGTTGAATTCGTTGCGAGTGAAACGCGAGAGCAGGTTGGATTTACCAACGCCGGAGTCTCCAATAAGGACCACCTTGAAGAGGAACTGGGGATGTTTATTAGTATTGGTTTTCTTAGGCGAATATGGTAGGCTAGCTACGTCGAAGGCAGCGTAGGTTGGGTGTGCGTACATCGTACTCGTCGTTGGCCATGGTCGCGGTATGGGAATATGGGGTGTCGGGGTGGTGGTGGAGCGGTGGAGGGGTCAGACGCAGCGGCGATCTAGATGATGTGTTCTATGCTCGGCGTCGCTCCGTGGTGGCGGTGTTGAATGGCGGTCGAGCGGCGGACAATGAGAGGTTGTTGCGCCAAGAGGGGTGTTTGCGGTTGGTCGAGGAGATAGGGATAGTGGGTTGTTGTCTGGTGCCTCCAACGCTGCGCTGCTGTTCTTTGACCGTCACCTCCCCAGACTGTCGCGACCCTGACCGCCAAGCACACGTGACCCGTCCAGCCCATCGCCGCAAAGCGTCCAACCAACAGACTTCACCTCAGCATCCACCGCTGCAATGGGCTGATAGGGACATCTGACCGGGCAGCAACCGCTGTGCCTTGACACATGATATTGAAAAAGAACAATTGCCACCTGCTATATGCTTGAGCACATTCCGGATTTAGACTTCAGAGAGCAACATAACATTCACACGTCATATTGGACAACATGGCCGTCTCCGAAAATGAGTATTCAGACGACGAGATCGTCACCGGCAAAGGACGTGCTGCTGCGTCGAACCCCAAACGAGCTCATGCAAGATGGGAGAACCTTGCCACCAAAACGCACGATCTGGGAGATGGGGCGAACGGCAGCATGGAAGGAGTGCTTGGAGGCATTGAGGAAGCCAACAAACGACGACGGTATGTTTGGCTGGTCTAGGACAGAGGCTTTGGACACATGGCTAACTCCTCTATATAGACTGCTGAAGGACACAACCCCTTTACAAAGAGGTATCATCCGACACACACTGCTAGTCCTTGACCTTTCTATCGCTATGAACGAGAAAGACTTACGGCCTACACGATACCTCCTGACCATCACGAACGCTGTAAACTTCATTCGGGAGTACTTCGAGCAGAACCCAATTTCACAGCTTGGTATCCTGGGCATGCGAGAAGGTGTTGCCACCCGCGTCAGCGACATGAGTGGCAATCCGAACGATCACATCACAGCAGTCCGAAACCTGCGTAGTCTCGAGCCGAAAGGAAATCCCTCGTTGCAGAACGCGCTAGAAATGGCACGAGCAGCTCTTTATCACACGCCTTCACATGGCACTCGTGAAGTTGTCATCATCCTCGGCGCCCTTCTCACAAGCGACCCTGGCGACATTCACGATACGATCAAAGCATGCATCAAGGATCGAGTACGTGTCAGCATCATTGGTCTTGCAGCGCAGATGCACATCTGTGCCGAAATTTGCCGCAAGACCAATGCCGGCGACGAAAGCTGCTACAACGTCGCCATCGACGAGGTGCACTACCGTGAGCTGTTGATGGGGATCACCACACCACCTGTGATGCGCGCAACAGACACAGAAGCCCAAAAGCGCAATCAAGCCGCACTTCTGATGATGGGCTTCCCCTCTCGCATCACAGAAGAAAAAGCCACCCTTTGCGCCTGTCACGGTCAACTCACACGTGGTGGCTACTTGTGCTCGCGCTGTAAAGCAAAAGTCTGCAATCTGCCCGCCACATGTCCCACGTGCGATCTGACGCTTATCTTATCCACACATCTGGCTCGTTCCTACCACCACCTCTTCCCATTGCGCAACTGGATCGAAGTTCCCTGGCAGCGAGCTCGCGAAAAGCACTCAACGCAGTGTTTCGGCTGCTTGGCACCATTTCCACCGGTGGACGACGCCGCGAATGGCAATGCAGGTGAGGTCGCGCGTCCCAAACGGGCTGAAGGCGCCAGTGAGTCAAGCAGGTACGAATGCGAAAGTTGCCAGAACCACTTTTGCATCGACTGCGATGTTTTCTGCCATGAGGTTGTGCATAATTGCCCTGGATGTCAGAGCAATGCGCACTTGCCAGGGTCGGAGGATCATGCGAATGGCAACGGCGAGGCGATGGAAGTGTCTGCGACGTAGATACCTCGTTAATTTCAAAGACGTTAAGTTGCCGGCCTGCAAAATTGCCCAGGTGACAAATGATGTTCAGCACATGCATTGCACAATCCACTCAATCAAGGATCATGATCAATATCATGTAGCTCCAACCTCACGCAAGATGTATGAAACGGTTAAGAAGTTTGGTGGCAAAAGCCTTTTTGATTCGTTATCCTACAGCTCAAAAAAGAAGAAAACAAAAGGGACTCATGGTTCAAGCGAGATACACACATCCGGAAAGCATCAAATGCCATCGCTCCAAAAGGGTTTCCTCCAGTGAAGAACAAAGTGTCGACTTCTTCTTGCAGGGCAAACCCAGCGAAGAGGAGGGCGATGTCGGGTGACAACGTGCCAACTTTGTTTCGAAGAGAAAGGAAAAGGTATGGGTGAAACACGAAAACGCCCGGGTGGTGTAGCCAAAACATCATCAACTCATTTTTTGTTCGTTTCGTGTCCAAGAAGGAGATTTAAGTGTGAAAGAGTGGCTCTTTCGGAAGAGATGGCGCTTGACGCATTTCGCTTGTTGTGAGACGAACACTGCGCTCGACGTGCCGGAGTGGCTGCCACGAGCAGCAGTGTAGAGTCGTCAAATTCTCTTGATCCACAATCAGCAATGAGCTGTAGGGACGCGTAGCCGACATTTTTGCGCAAGATATACAGTCTGTTGATAATTCATACTGCGAAGTAGAAGAAATCCAATGCAACGCAAACGCACAGTGGTGAAACGTCCAAGATGCTTCGCGTGCGTTTTGTAGAATTGTGGACGCCACGTAACGGAAAGAAAAAGAAGTCGCATGTTATTCGCAATTGCGTGTGGGACTGCTTCCCTGCCGATTCGTCCTGTGGGGAATTCGCGCCGGTGCCAGAGGCATGCTTGATATGGTGGTGGTGGTACAGCCTGACTGCTTTGGCAATTGAGAGCGCAGGAGCGTTCAGGATGGGATACGCCGGGTGGAAATGCAGACATTGCACGCTCTAGTGGCGGCAGAAATGGGTCGTTGTTGGCCGTTAAGTTGGGTCGTAGCTCATGATCTCCGGAGAGAACTTTGTACTATTACAGTCGAGCATGGAGGTGCAGGCACCAGTGCTTTAGTAGTAGCGGTAAGAGGTCTCGTGAACGGGGACCCTACCAGCTCCGACTTGCTCGGGTGCGAACTTGGCACGGTAGCCAAGATCCTGCATACGCTCAAAGTTTGGACCACGGTTGGTCTGTGAACGGTTGCCGTTTGCAGCATTGCCGTTCTTGTTGTTGAGATTCTTCAGAGCATCGGCGCTCTGAGCGTCGAGTCTGTCGCCGAGATTGCCGCTCATACGCTGGGGCTTAGGAGAAGCAATGTCACCATTGTTGCCATGAGTACCATTCATGTTGTGGTTGCTCTGGCCAAATCCTTGCGAAGCAGGGCCAACAAAGCCGTGACGGTTTCCACGGGCATTCTGGAAGTTGCCATTCGCGAAAGGCGCGGTGAATGTCTGCTGCGAAGGAGATGTGACTGCAGCCTCATCTGGGGTGACAATACCAGAGGTGAAGCCAGAGAACGACCGTCAAATTCCTGGATCTTAGTCTGTAGACGACGGCCGTATGGCGTGTGACGGATGTTCGGCAGAATGGGTCTAAGGTTGTTGGCAAGTGCATGCTTCTGATCATCATCGGCAAAGTCGAAGGCAGTCTGTACGACGTAGTTGGCGAATGAATCGCGAAGCAGCTTTTCAAGCTCGCTGGGAGGGATGATCTCTTGAATCAACAGGCGACGAGACTCTTCGCTAGCGACACGAATGCACTTCTCCATGACATTGGAGCTGAATTTCTGCTTGGACAAGTAGACAACACTACCTTTGAAGTTGTGGCAAAGAGGTTCGATGAAGAGAGGCTCATCCAGATCGAGAATGTACTGGACGACATAGTTGCCAAAGGGATCTTGGACGAGATCGAAAGCGTGGTTGCTGATCTGGCGGACAAGCTCGCCCTTTTGCGAGCCAGAAGCGTGATCAACGCAACGCTGGAGGACACAGCAGCCGTGGCGGTGAGTTCCGACGGGAACGCAGTGCTGTCCCACTGCGTCAAAGATAAACTGCGCGTCGGCAGAGCTCAAATGGTTCAAGCACTTCTGGATGACATGATTGCCGTTGAGATCTTGGATCAGCTGTACAACGTCGAAGCGCATGGCTTCAATGATCATCTGAGTTTGTTGTGGGGTGGAAACAAACTCGATCATCTTCTGCAAAGCACGTGTACCGTGCTGGTTGAGCGCGATCTGGGTCATGTTGACCATGCAATTGCCGATGAGCACCGTGCGCTGTTCGTTGTCGCAGTTCTCGAGCAGCTTCTGGCACAGGTAGTTGCCAAAGGGGTCAGTCATGAGCTTTGTGATGCTCGGGTGGACCTCGTCGAAGATCATCTTCAGGGTGTTCGGATCTTTCTCGTCGAGCTTGCGCTGCAGGAAGCGACAACCGTGCTGGTCGGTGCAGAGAGTCAAAATTTCAGGCTTCAACTCCTCGAAGCTGACATTGTTGAATCTTGCAAGATTGTCCTCGCCACCTTGTCTGCGTTGGGGCCCGTTGCCACCGTAGTTGGCGTTTGGCCCACGAGCAGCGCCACCAACAGCATGGCCTTGAGTGTAAGGTTGCTGGTATCCACCATAGGGCGCCTGTTGGAATGGCGGGAACGGAGGCTGTCCATGGTAGCCATTCATGTTCATATTCATGTTGCCGAAGCCATTTGCAAGGCCTTGCATCGGGCCAGGCATGCCGTAAGGACCGGCAAAGAAGTTGTGTTGGTAAGGGGCCATGACTGGACCGAATCCTTGCGGAAACTGGTCGTTGTTGAAGGTTGGGTTGAAAGGCTGTGCGCTTGGTTGGAATCCAGTCTGGGTGTCGTTGTGACTGCTCATTTGCTCAGAGGTCTGAGCAGGGGCGGTCGCGTCTTGGACTTGACGATCAGACTGGTCGCTTCCGTTGGGTGCACCGTTGGTGTTGCCGTTGTCTGTGGGCGCCTCGTTTTCGTGAATTGTTGAGGTCGTAGAAATGTTTTGATGAGCTGGTTTGATGGCACTCTTGAGAGGCGAAGTGACGCTGGCGTTGTTGATGCTTTTCAATGTTGGAATGTCGTTGGTAGAGTAGGAGCTCACGTTGTTGCCGTTTGCGAGGCCGCGAGGCGGTGAAGCTCGGAGTGATGGACGCTTAGTCTCAGTGGCGAGATTGAACTCAACTGAGCGACGGTTACCTGCATTCGGCTTCTCTTGGGTTGCCAAGACACTGCCGATGCCGGCGAGGTTGGCGTCGTTGTTTCTAAACGCTGACGGAGGCAAAGAGATGCGGTGACGGCTAGCCGTGGCGCGGTCGGTTGCCTGCTGCTCGCCGTTTGACTGACCCGCGGCAAGATCAAGCGCAGCTGAGGGATTTGCAAAGGGAGCAATTCCGTTCTCTTCCCGGCGGATCAGTTTAGGAAAGCCGTCTGCTGTGTGCTGGACTTGCAGATAAGCTCTGCCGTCTGCTGGAGAGACTTGAGTACTCTTTGAGATCGGCCTAATTGGTCTGTCTTCGTCGTCAAAGAGGAAGCTGGTGGTATTGACCGGTCCAAGCACACTGGAGAGATCAGGGAGGTTGGATCTCTTGCGACCGTGGGTCAACACTGGCATGGAGTTGCGGTTTGGGCTATTGCGGAAAATCAGCTTAGCTGCCTAGGAGCGGAACATTGCAGATCCGTTGAGAGTCCCCGTAGCCCGATGTTTCAACAACTGGCACATGCTTCACATGCTGAACGCAGCAACAACAAAGCATGTGAACGCAAAAGAGCCATCGGAGCGAACTCCGAGAACGATGGTATGAACTGAACATGTAAAGATAGATCACTTACTTGGCAGCAGCACGATGCAAACTTTGGTCGAAGTTGTAGAAGTCGTCAGCCTCTTCTTCGTCGTCAGACTGTCGCCGAGACCCGGGCACGGAGTGCGATGGAAGATTGGCTGAAGACGTGAAGGGCCGGTTGTATTGGAACCCTGGTGATGTGAGTTGCGTTGATGAGCGCGCAGGCCTGTTGACAATGCCAGGAGGTGAAGTCAGACTGGTAGAACTGTAGCGGTTGGGCTTCGAGAAGATGGAGGGAAAGGCATCGGCATATTCCGGAGGAGTTGTCGGCTCGCTCTGAGCGATCATTTGCGATACAGCATCCTCGTGGCGCCTTTGATCGTCAACCTCACGGCGCGTGTCAGGGTCAACTTCCGCGATGAATGCCTGAATTCTCCTCTGTTCTGCGAGAAGTTGCTCGTAGTGGCGATATTTCTGCTCGGACTGCTTGCAATGTCAGCATAGACATCTGATTTTATACCAGGAAGCTCTTGAAGTTTTGCAGAGCATCACTTCAGAGTCATGATAGAACCTACCGGAGAGAGTCTCGCAAATGCACCACTCTGTGCAATCATTGTCAGCTCCCTGTACTCGTCACCAGGCACCAGGTATTAGAAACAGCTGGCTGTCTTTCTGGCATTCCGCCACTGCAAATGACTCGGTCTCTGGCGAGGCAATTTGTATGATCCAGTCTTAGCCACCGTCCACAGCCAAGGTTCCTTGGAAACCCCCTTCTTGGGTCTGGACACACTTGTGTGGACGCCCCGGTGTATATGACATTAATCTCCTCTTGCGCCAGAAATCTCTTCTTTCTGCAGTACGAAATGCCCTCATGACAGAGCTCCAAATCTTGTCCCCTGCGTCGCTCAAAATAAGCACTCACCTGCATCGTGTCTCCTGCGGCCATTCGGCGCTGCTGTCCGATCGGAGAAAGTGTAGGAAGTGCGTTTGTGGTGAATCTTCGCGTGAGGCCGGCCCTCGTCTCGTTTGCGGTATTCGTAGTGGTTGTGGTCGTGCCCAACATGCCTCCAACACTACGCCTGTTGCTGTTCCTAGGCGGAGACAGCGGGTTGTTTGAGTAGCCCGGGAAAGCAACGCTCTCCTGCGGCGACTGCGGGCCACGGAATGAGAAAGCCATATTGGGTGCGCTGCAGAGGATTTCTGTTGCATACATTAGCCTGGAGGCTCTGCGTCTTGGGTGCGTGGCAGGGCGGTGCGCGCGTAAGCGCCTTCAGCAACCACTGGACTGGGGCACATACTCTTGCGGAGACGTGGTTCCTCTTCCTTCACAGAGACAAGCCACGGGCCAATGCGGCGGGTGTCGCAGGCTCAGGACGGCACACACGGTGGTTGATAACAATAATGACAGTGGTGTTCCTGCAAGCAGCCAGCCAGAGTGAAAGGACGTGGGCAGAGCGGTTAAGGTGCCTTGACGAGACGGCCAAAGGAAGAGGCACGACGTCGCCCACGACTCCACGGCTTGGCTGAGAGCTCACCTGGATTTGCCGCGGGCATGCACAGACAGGGCAACGCCGTTCTGCCTGGCGAGTCGTCGATGCTACGCTACGGCCACCGATTGCGATACCACTCTAGCGCCTGGCCAGCAACTGACTAGCCACCGAGTCTCGTTCGCGGCCGAAAACCCACACGCTCGCCGTCCGCACCCCAGTGGGCAGCGCGCAGTTGGGTTGATTTTCCCTGCATGACCACTGCGGTTTCACATACTTCAAGGGTCGAAAGTTCGGCCCTTGCGGCAAATCAACCGCCGTGGCCTGTGAAGGTCATTGCAAGGCCACGTGAGGGCCGGCCATCCTTGGAACCTCCTTGCAACTGAAATTTACCTGGCCAGCCATGACCTTGCGAGATCGAAGCCAGCACGACCACGTTGTTGACTCGGTTTCAAGTCGTACCAATGTTGAGATACCCGAGCGAGTGCCTGGCCTCGCATCCCTGCGGCCTGCACGAGTCTAGCGCCAGCGCCCCATGACGTGCCGAAAGGGTCTCTGCTGGAACCAGCAGAGTCGCCCGGATCCATCTCATAATCCAGATGGCGGGAGCTTACACGAGCAGCCCAACGCCAACGTCGGTAGCCCTTTGACTCATCTTCACAGCTCGCGCGTATCCATCGACGTGGGCACACGTTGACTTAGCCGCTTCGCCAAACACGAAACAGCGGTCGACGTTGTTGTCCACAGCTTCTAGCTCGGAAAGCCGGCTCTCAGCAAACCTTCGAGGAGATTGAGGATATCAAGGTTATAACGGTCTTTCGAGTATTATCACACGCCTGACGGTGCTGCATGACCTGTGATATAATATCTCCTAGGGCGACAATACTTCACAGTTGTGACTGTGTTTGCAACCCACATAAGTGTTCGGAAACCCACATAACGGTGAGCGCTTCAGAGCTTCACCGCTCCTTCTGGCTTTCTACTACGGCGCTAGTTCGTTCTATAGCGATAATGGTAGTGGGGTTACTCGTGGGCGCAGGAGCTACTTTACTCCACGCGGTAGAAGCTCGCGCAATCCGGGAATGCAAGCAAGTGGCTGGCGGCAGTTCAGTATTCTATTATTGCTACCTATGATGCTCAAGCGCTCACAAGTCTACGTGCAATATATCGATGGCAGGTAGGCAGGGCCGTGCCAACGTCCATGCTTATCAGCATGGTATTCCCTGTCGGAAACATATAGCCTTATGGATATCTCGATGGTCACTATACTTGACCGGAACTCAACGTTGTAAATTGTTGTTCCGCGCAAACGACGGGTCCGGTGCTTCAAGCCTGCGCGCAAACAACACGTTCCGATGGTTAGTTGCATCTTCGTACGTGACGGATCTTCGGGCCAGGAGTTCATGCACGATTTATGGCACATGCAGAGCTTGGGGACGGCGGTCTGAAACGCTGTGGTAGCCCTACTACTTTTGATCACTTTCGTAAATCTTGCATTGGGCGGTCTGACGATGCTCTTTGCGTCTGCCACGGCGCGTAACACGAATGTGCTATGTTTCGCGGTCTGCAAACGCCGTTGTCGTCTTAAGGGATCTCTTAAGCTTCCGTCTCATTTGTGTCCAAATGAGCTCGACGAAGCACTATATCGGGAAAAGAAGCACTGGCAATGTACACAAGCGCAAATGCCCAGTAAGCGATTGGCTGAGATTATTCGAATATACGAATGCGTAAATCGAAGTTTTTCGACAGATTGAAATATGGTACTAGCTCATAAGTCTGCGCACATTTCGATATCACATTCTGCCAATATCAACATACAAGAGATAGACCTTCTCCCGGCTCTGAAAGATCACAGAGGGCTTAAAGGGGGCACTTTGCTATATACAAAGTCCTGTCTAGAGCATTCGTTTAGACAATAATGACAACTGCCGCTGAGATGCCACGTGCAGACTTATGGTCAACGACGGTAGATGAGCCACGATGCTCGCATTGAATCACTCATTCCCTCGTACATAGCACCAAGCCATAGTGTTGCTTGTTACTATGGACCTCTTAAGCAGCTGCAATGGGTCGACATAATGTTGGCAATGTGCTCTGCGATCTCTTTTTCGTCCAGATTCATGTGTGCCTGAGGCTGCAATACGGCAACGCGGAGTCGGCGTATCGCTGACAAAGTGCCGATCGAGCTTTCTTCGCGACTTTGCTAGAACAGCGCGATCCAAATTGAAGATGTTCATGGATTTGTTCTAGCGACCTACCACACCAAGAATATATTCTATTAGCGACCGAAGGAGCGCTCCAGCTTCAAGATGCCGCCTCGGGCAAAGAAGACCGGACCTACAGAGGTGCCGGAGAATTCGGCCTCAAAGGTACAGCGCCACATGACAAAATTCTTAACCGGACAGTTACTCAAGCTCTCACAGGAAGCCTCGACGGCGGCTGCTACAAAGCAAGCAGCACCAGCAAAGACTAAGCCAAAGGCTGCAGCTCAAAATGACGATGCACAAACCAGTACGGCGAACAAGCCACATGCTGCTCAGCAAACCAAGATCCCAAGCAAGAAGCGTGTCGCAGATGATATGGATTCTGTCCTCAAACCATTCTATTACAGCAAGTCTCTTACAGATCCTATCAATACAGCTCGCGACAAATGGAACCTTCTCCCGGCTTTCCTTCGCGTCAAGGGCTTGGTAAAACAGCACATCGACTCTTTTGACTACTTTACAAACGTCGAACTCAAGAAGATCGTCCAAGCCAACTCCCTTGTGGTGAGCGATGCGAACCCCAGCAAGTACATTGAGTTCACCGACATCCGAGTTGGTCTACCGAACCGCATCGAGGATGATATCCCATGGCCACCGTGAAAGCAATGTCACGCCGAACGAGTGTCGATTGCGAGACATGACTTATGCTGCTCCAATCTATGTCGACTACGTCTACCCCAAGTCCACTGGCAAAACGATGCGACGAGACGTCATGATTGGCAGAATGCCCATTGCTGCGAAGTGGCAAGTGTGTGCTGAACGGCCGGTCCGAATCTGATATGGGTTTACTGAACGAGTGTGCCGTCGACCCAGGTGGATACTTCGTCGTCCGTGGAACAGAGAAGGTCATTCTCGTTCAGGAGCAGCTGAGCAAGAACCGTGTTATCGTTGAAGAATTCAAGGGTGTCATCCAGGCATCAGTAACCAGTCACACGTCGAACGTAAAGACGAAGACGTACGTCGTCTGCAGCAAAAAGAACCCACAGAAAATCGATCTGCTCATGTTGAAGCACAACTCCTTCAACGAGGATATTCCGGTCGCCATTGCATTGAGGGCTATGGGCGTACAGTCTGATCACGAGATTCTTCTTCTCTGTGCTGGCCAGGATTCTCAGTACCAGGACGAATTTGCACCAAACTTGGAATACGCAGCCCTTCTCGGTGTTCACACTCAAGAACAGGCCCTGGATTTCATCTACTCAAAGACCAAGGGTGACAAATTCCCTCGCTTCGGCCGCCCAGAGAAGACACCAAAACAAAAGCCTTGGATAAGCTGGCACAAACCATCATTCCTCACGTAGAGGTGAAGAACCTCAACTTCAGGGCTAAATCTCTCTACATCGCATTCATGGCGCGACGTGTGCTTCAGGTCATGCATGATCCGAAACTCATCGACGACAGAGATTACCTGGGTAACAAGCGTCTAGAGTTGGCTGGACAAATGCTGTCCCTACTGTTCGAAGATCTGTTCAAGGAGTTCACACGTCATCTCAAGCTGAGTATGGACAAGACTTTGAAGAAGCCCAACCCAACACGCGAGTTCGACCCGAACGACCACATCCGCGCATTCGAATTCAGGATTACAGGCGGTCTGGAACGTGCCATCTCCACTGGTAACTGGAACTTGAAACGTTTCCGTATGGAACGTGCTGGTGTCACTCACGTTCTCAGTCGCTTGAGTTATGTCGCTGCTTTGGGTATGATGACTCGAATTTCATCGCAGTTCGAAAAGACTCGTAAGGTGTCTGGTCCTCGTGCATTGCAACCTTCACAATTCGGCATGCTTTGTACTTCCGATACACCCGAAGGTGAAGCTTGCGGTCTAGTCAAGAACTTGGCTTTGATGACACATATTACTACCTCTGATGAGGAGGAGCCGATTCGGAAGATGGTATTTACACTGGGCGCCGAAGATGTGACCAGTACATGCGGACAAGAAATCTACGGTGAAGGAGCCTACATCATCTTTATCAACGGCACACCCGTAGCCCTCACGAGGGCACCAAAGCAATTCTTGTTGAACTTCCGAAAGTTCAGACGCATGGGCAGAATCTCCGAATTCATCAGTGTTCACATCAATCACCACCACAACGGTGTGCACATCGCGACTGACGAAGGTCGTGTTTGCCGGCCGCTTATTATTGTCGAGAAGGGCAAGTCACGAATCACAGCGCGGTTCCTGGAATCACTACGAAAGGGAACCATGCACTTCGACGATGCACTCTCTCGTGGTATCGTTGAATACCTGGATGTCAACGAAGAAAACGATTGTAACATCGCGGTATACGAAGATCAGATCAACATGCACACCACTCACCTGGAAATCGAGCCCTTCACGGTCTTGGGCGCCGTTGCTGGTCTGATTCCCTACCCTCATCACAACCAGTCGCCTCGTAACACCTATCAATGTGCTATGGGTAAGCAAGCCATCGGAGCTATCGCCTACAATCAACACACTCGTATCGACACAATCCTGTATCTTATGCTTTACCCACAAAAACCTCTATGCAGTACGAGGACTATCGAGCTCATCAGGTACGACAAGCTTCCTGCTGGTCAGAACGCCACTGTTGCTGTCATGTCTTACTCCGGCTACGATATTGAGGATGCTCTCGTCATGAACAAAGCGTCTTGCGACCGTGGCTTCGGGCGCAGACAGGTCTATAAGAAGGTCAGCATGCCGCTCAAGTCTTACGGAAACGGAGCCTCGGACAGACTTGCAGATAAGGATCCCAATAACCCCAGGCATAGAAAGATCGGTAAGGACGGTCTTGTCGAAGTGGGTGAAAAGCTCGAGGCTGGCGACAGCTACATGCTCAAGGAGAGCCCGCAGAACCAGTTTCAGTCCATTCCTGCATCACAGCAGAAGTGGTCGCAAGCACACATGTCGTACAAGCTGCCTGATCCATCATACGCGGACAAGGTGTTGATCTCCACCAACGAAGGCAACCAGACTCTTGTGAAGATCCTTACTCGCCAGACTCGCAGGCCCGAAATCGGCGACAAGTTCTCATCGCGTCACGGCCAAAAGGGTGTTGTCGGTACTCTGGTAGAGCAAGCAGACATGCCGTTCACCGACCTTGGTATCTGCCCAGACATTATCATGAACCCTCACGGTTTCCCGTCTCGTATGACGGTCGGCAAGATGATCGAGCTCTTGTCCGGCAAAGCCGGTGTGCTCTCCGGTGTTCAGCAATACGGCACTTGCTTCGGTGGCAGCAAGGTCGAAGACATGGGCGAGCTGCTGCTCAAACACGGCTTCTCGTACACGGGAAAGGACTACGTCACCTCAGGCATCACAGGTGAACCGCTCCAGGCTTACGTCTTCTTTGGTCCCATCTACTACCAGTCGCTCAAGCACATGGTGCAAGATAAGATGCACTCGCGTTCCACCGGTCCCCGTGCCATCCTCACTCGCCAGCCTACCGAAGGTCGTTCGAGGCAAGGTGGTCTGCGTCTCGGAGAGATGGAGCGTGATTGTCTGATCGCGTACGGCGCTTCGCAGTTGCTACTTGAGCGTCTCATGCTGAGCTCTGACGCTCACGAGGTCGACGTGTGCGAGAAGTGCGGTCTCATGGGCTACCAAGGCTGGTGCCAGAGTTGCCAGGCTAGTGGTGGCATGGTGAAGATGACTGTACCGTACGCTGCGAAGCTACTTGTGCAGGAGCTAATGAGTATGAACGTCAGTGCGCGTCTGAGGTTGGAAGACCAGTTCCCAAGAGAGGTGCCTACTTGACTGGACGGTCTTTCTGCAACTCGATAATCGCTTCCGGGCGAGTACTTGCAAAGGCAAAATTTTGATTTCTGGGCTGTAGCATAGCGATTGGCGTTTTTTGATCTGGGCCATGTAGATGTCTATAGTAGGAAATATGACAAGCGCAACAAAGAAAATGATAAAGACTTTTGTTCAACTGAAAGATTCGTTCCGGCGTTAAACAACAGCATATGGCTTTCAGGGTGCTGGTCCAGCTTGAATCGTTCTCCAGCACATTCTTACAACTTGCTCCTCAGCACTGCACCCTCAAGCCCAGCATCGCCATCATAGATATCCCGCTCCAAAGCTCTAGTATTGACATGCCTCGGTCCCAATTCCTCTATCCTCTCGCACCCGAGCAACCTCATCGCCGTCTCCGTCTCCGCCTTCAAAATCTCCAGCATCCTTTCCACGCCCGCCTGACCGCCAGCTCCAAGAGCGAACAAAGGCGCTCTGCCGAGTCCCACACCCTTCGCTCCCAGCGCCAGAGCCTTGACGATATCTGTGCCACGCTTGATTCCGCCGTCGACCCACACCTCGAGCTTGCTAAGGACTTCTGGGCAGTACTTGCGGATCTCGAGGAGGGTGTGGAGAGCGGGCGGGGCAGTATCAAGAGCGCGGCCGCCGTGGTTTGAGAGGATGATGCCTTTGATTTGTGGGTGGAGAGAAGCGAGGTGGGCGTCTTCGTGGGTCTGCAGGCCTTTGAGAATGACGGGAAGAGAGGTCTGGGCGACGAGCCAGGGGAGAGTGGCGCGCCATGTGAGGTCTGGTGCGGTGCCGGCGAAGAGTGCTTTGCCGACGCCGCCTTTAGCGGACTCAGAGCGATCGGAGGCTGAGTCAGGAGCTGTTGATGTTTCTGATACTGAGCCAGATTGGACGGAGCTTCGGATTGGGAGGTTTGCGGAGACGTTCTTCTGGCGCTCATCGTGCTCGCGCTTGCCTGGTACGGGAGCGTCTAGGGTAAGGCAGATGAATTTAATTTGGGGAATCTTGTTGATGCGAGCGAGCATAGCTTCGCTCTTGGCACGATCTTGCTGGACATACAGTTGCCAGCCAAAGACCTGGCCTGGTGGCGAGTTCTCGACGATCTGCTCCGGAGTTTGCGACGCATTGGCAGAGATGAGCTGCATGGCGCCGAATTTGGCGGCGGCGTGAGCCATGCCTGCTTCGCCGGCAGGATTGCCCAGTCGTGCCATTGCGGCTGGAGCGATGTAGAAGGGCACATTGACCTTGTTGCCGAGGAGTGTGGTGGAGGTGTCGCAACGAGTGCAATCGACAAAGATTCGAGGTCGGAGAAGAACCTTGTTGTACACATCGCCATTGTATGATTTGCTGTAGAGATTATCGCTGGCACTGTAGTAGTATCCCCAAGCCTTTCTGTTGATCTTTTTGGTCGCGAGATGTTCAAGGTCGTCAATGTTGAGGCACTCGTCTAGAGTGTCGGGGTCCCATTCGCGCTGAACAGTCTGCTGCTGTACTTGTGTATTTGGCACACTGCCTTGATCTTGCTCGGGTGACTTCTCTTCTTTTGGTAGTGTGCTCTCGTCTATCTTCCCCAGCTTCGCTTCGGCCGGCAGGCTGTCCTCGAGAGTTCCTGGAGGATGGATGGGATCATATTCTTCGGTTGCGTCTGCGCCGGCCAGTTGAAGGATAATCTTGCTGCCGCCAGGGTGGTCAGGCAGGAACTTTGTCACATCCCAGACATTTCCATAGAGAATGACCCAGCATGAGTCCGGGCTGTTGTGCTGTTTGACTTCGTCGTATGTGAATGTCTTCGCCATGGTGGGTGGTATGGCGAAGGGTAGGATGGCTTTGCTATGGTATATGAAAGGACGAGAAATTTGGTTGTATAGCTGGTGAAGATATGAGAGATGCAGGAAGTGCTGAAGAAGGACTGCTGGGCACCGATGCGGATGAAAAGTGTATACTGGCACGATAGATGAACATAGCCATTGCGGAATAACTTGCCGAGTTGACCAGCGCTCGGCACAATGCCAGGCCGATCGGCGTCTGCTCCACCAAGGGCAAAAGCCGCCGCCTCATCAGCATTCAGAGCAGTGTCATTCGTCCAAACAGACGATATGCCCGCCTTATTCACTCAATACTTTGATCGATCGCCTGGCCAGGTAGTGTACATACTCGACACGGGCTGAAGTGTACATCTGGGCTTTCTAGAATGGCTGACCTCGTATGCAAATGCAAGGTGAGGCGTGTTTCACGTCGCACTGGCCGCGTAAGCAGCTTGTCAAGATGATTGGTAGGAACAACTGGCAGAATTGACTTCACGCGACATTATTGTAGCAATCCTCGGGACCACGCTATCTCACTCACTCGCTCATTGAAACCACCACTTGACCCATTGGAATAGACTGCACATTGCCATTACCACCACCCAGAATTCCAACAATGATCTCGCTCGTTGCCTTCGACCTCGACGGTACGCTTGCCGAATCCAAGCAACCACTCAAAGATGACATGGGCGAGACTCTCGCCGCTCTTCTCGCAGTCGCCCACGTTGCAGTCATCTCCGGTGGAGACTGGCCTCAATTCCAAAAGCAAGTTGCCAGCCGCCTGCCACCACACGCCGACCTGTCCAAGCTCTGGCTGATGCCCACGACTGGCACCAAACTGTATACATTCCAGTCCGGCGAGTGGAAACCAGTCTACGCAGAGCTCTTCACGCCCGAGCAGCGCGCCCATATCATCGCTGCTTTCGACGCCTCTCTCACCGCCACCAACTTCGTCCCAGAGCAGACGTGGGGCGAACGCATCGAGGACCGCGGCAGTCAGATCACATTCTCCGCCCTTGGCCAGCAAGCACCTGTCCACGCAAAGGAGATCTGGGACCCCGACTTCGCGAAGCGTAAGATCATCCAGGCTGATCTGCGCACTCGTCTGCCCGGACTCTCGATTAACATGGGTGGCGCGACCTCGATTGACATCACCAAGGAAGGCGTCGACAAGGGCTACGGGCTGCGAAAGTTGAGTGCTGCGAGTGGCATCCCGCTCGAGCAGATGATGTTCATTGGCGATGCGATTTTCCCTGGTGGTAATGATTACCCAGCGAAGCAGATGGGTATGGAAACGGTCTGTGTAAAGAACCCGGACGGGACACTGGCTGCTGTTGCTGGTATCACTGCTTGCCTCAAGAAGTGACGGCCAGTGTCTTGCTTATGACAAATGTGTCCGTAGGAATTGGCAGTGCACTGCAGCCGATTTGCATCTCATATGGTGTGCTTCAGGGACCCGAGATCATTGTGACGAAACAGGATAGCACACACTAATGATCTCCATGGATGAATTTGCCTTTTACGGTGCCATTGCAGAGGCTAGCGGGTCATGTTAGATATATCTAGTCTAATGAACACAGACTGCGTGTTTATCTATCTGCTGGGGTTTGTATCTCAAGGACATGATATTTGTACCGAGATTGATCTTGCCATGCATTCGCTTGCGTTCAAGACCCCACAGTCATCTGTTACATTCTGAGCCATTCACAAGGCGACCATCATAACGATCGGAATTTGACGACACAAATGTGAAAGAGCACATACAGTCTTGGCTCATAAGTCTGCGCACGTTCCAGTGTCGCATTATGCTAGTATCGGCAAATATAGGTTCAACCCCTGGAGTATTCCTCCTCGGGATAATACATGGCACTCCAAGTAACCCGCAAGTACTAATATAGTCCTACCTTTGAGCCTCCTTCGTGTCGGAAGATAGTCGCCACTGGGACGCCGTGTGCAGACTTTTGAGTAGCGACTGTATATCATCCATTTCTATTTTTGATATCTTCACGGCCTTAACGTCGTAAGCTTCATAGACAGCGTTCCGTCTTGCAAGCTGCCAGGGGACTCAAACAAGGTACCGGAAGCCCTTGCTCAGCGCAACTTCTCATCATATGTCTCCTCCATGGCGTCAGGCTGAGCCTCTTGCTGATCAAGTTCTTGTTGAGCCTCGAAAGCATGAATCTGAATCCGAGCGCTCCCATTATTGTCGCACCGAACATCGCGGTCACAATGCCATAGCTGGCGCGGTAGGCATGTGCTTCGTCGAACCAAACGTACGAGCCAGCAATGTTTCCGACCTGACTGAAGGCGTTGATCAAAGCAATGGCCACTGCACGCTTTGCAGGTGGACGTGGGAAGGAAGAGCTGATCCACGAATAGAATACAATGAAGCTGAATATTGTCAGTAATCTGAGCGGGAGGACCTTTATGGTGGTGCTAGCTTACCCAGCGTAAGAGCCTGCCTGGAGGAATAGGGCTACATAGCGTGCGGCAACGTTGGTTGTCGAGATACTGATGATGAAACCAACAAGGCCTACGCAAATAGGACCAACGATGTGCCAGAACTACGGCAAGAATTAGCGCGATTCAAATGAGGTTGATGTTACTGTGTGACGTACCTTTTCCTGGCGCCTGTCGGAACTCCATGCCACAAGGACAGAGAACATACACGAGAAGACCCATGGCGGAGCACTCATCAACAAAGTGGGCACATAACCGAAGCCCAGAGTTTTGGTCAAAGACGGCTGTGGGTGCGTGTCAGCTGAATGGTTCTTTTGAACTTTGTGACAATCCACTTACGAAGTACGCGTTGAAGGAAAGCCCGACAACGTAGAGCGCGAAGATGATGCACATGATGTACACCTTGACATCCTTCAGAGCCATTTTCAGACCACCGAAAGTTCCTAGGCCTTCAGGGTCGACATCGGCAACACCGACATCTTCGGTCATGCGCAGCTGTGCGACTTCCAATTCATCCGCAGTGAAGCTTCGCGTGTTCGAAGGCAGGTCGGGTAGGATAAAGACGGCAGCGATGGCGATACCCATGGTCGCAGCTCCTTCGACTACAAAAGCGGATAATCAGCGATCGTTCGAAATCTGAAAGTTAGGTGACTTACTCCAGAACAACCAACGCCAAGCAGCGTGGCCGAGCACACCTTGCATGTTGGATAGAACACCTGCCGCGATGAGAGCTGAGAACGCATTCGAGATCAGGTTGCCACAGAACAGGATAGCGTTTCTGGTCGTAAGCTCACGGCGAGTGTACCATTTCGAGAGGATCAAGAGAGCACCAGGGAGGAATGCCGCTTCCACGAATCCTAAGAAGAACCGCGTGGCTACCATGCCAGAGAATCCAGTAACAATACCAGACAGGGTTGAAATCATGCCCCAAAGCAACATCACAACGCCGATGTATAGTGAAGGTCGCTGGATCTGGTTCATGTAGATATTCGAAGGCACCTGCATGAGAATGTAGCCAACATAGAGAATACTAAGACAGGTCTGGTACTGTGCTTGGCTTAGATTCAAATCGTCTTCCAGACCTCGAAGCTTTGCAGCAGCAATATTGTTCCTGTGAACAACCAAATAGCACAATCAGTAAGCTCCAGAGAGAACGTTCCGCATCTGTGTTTGTAAACGTACCTGTCCAGATAATTCATTACGTAGATTAATACGAACAGGGAACACCTGGCGTCCAGTTTGCGCTTCATACTCTTTTCCACGCGTGCACGCTTTTCTGGAGCCCATCCGGCTGCTCCTGCACCTGAGCCTTTCGAGACAATGTTATCGTCAGGTCCCATGTTTTCTGTGTAGGAGACAGGCATCTCCGACTTGGAGATCCCGTCAGAGGTCATATTGGGCGAAGGAAACAGCAAAGCCACTCGCGGATGGCCTGAAAGACTGATTGAAAGGCACAGGCATACTGGCCAGAAGTTCTTCATACATATATATACTCATCAATCTATGCGGGTTGAATCCGGAGTCTTGGGGTCGCCTTGGGGTTGTCTTGGGGTGCCCATGGGTAACCCGCATTGTGCCCAGACTGCACCACATGGCTGGGCACATGGCAGTCTCTTGAAGGTAAGTCGGCTTGGCTCGCAGACAAGGAGCCTGTGCAGGTTTGGCCCTCAGTCTTGGTCATGAGAGCTTGGCCGGAACCATCATAGTCTCCGATGTGGAGAGTCGTTTTTGTTGCCCGTGCTCAGGTCGACTCTCGACCTGACCTATCACAGCTTCTTGGAGCGCCCCGAGTGTGGCCCGTGTCATACGAGAGATCCAACTTTCGCAGCCAAGGCCGAGAGGTCGACTGTCAGCTAACTACGACTTTCTCTTGTTCAGTCGGCCCGTCGGAGCCTGCAGAGAGATAATGTGTCGATGGACACCAGACTAGTCGATACTTGATTGGTCAGTAATGCTCGAAGGCTCACCCAGTATGTTCACGACTCCAAAGAGTCACCCTGTCGACCTGTCGACCTGCTATGCATTGAACCAGAGTAGACTGTCGACCTATGCAGCGATGAGACCTATCAGTGATAGGGCGAGGGCCGTAAGAATCGAGATCAGGTATATGTCATAGCCACAGTAGGCTGACATCGACCACGATGCCAGCATGCTGTACAAAGATAAAACAGTGTCACGTCAATAGTAATAATGCTAGTTTGAGAGCAACTTGCACACAGATATTAATTCATCACAATAACAACACGTAGTTTCCATCAAACGATGGAGATCACAAAGGTGAGTCGCGCATTTCTCGAATATGGCAATATGATCCTGATTGGTGATGAATCAGGTTGGAATCATCGGTGCCGGCACCATGGGTGGTGCCTTGGCTCTCCTCTTCGCGGACAACGGTGTTGAGGTCTCAGTCCACGACATTTGGGAAGCCAACCTGCGGAAAACGGAGAGGGCTGCTGAAGCTGCCGGCCTCTCTGCTCGTGTCCACATCTGCAAGGACTATGACAGCCTCTGCGCGAGCCTCGGATCTCCTAAAGTCTTCATTTTCAGCCTCCCCAACGGCCGTCCAGGCGACTCGGTTGTCAGACTCTGAAGAAGTACGTCACGACAGGCGACGTTGTGATCGATGCATCCAACGAAAGCCACAAAGTCACTCAAGCGAGGCAGCAACTACTTGGCCACTATGGCGTTGCTTACATCGGACTTGGAGTCTCTGGAGGTAGTTATGAGCACGAAACGGACCATCACTGATGCCCGGTGGTGAAAAATGGGCCGTGGAGTCTATCTTACCAATACTTACCCGGATTGCCGCTCGAGACGAGTTTGGCCGGCCCTGTGTCACCAATATCGGTACCGGAGGCAGTGGACATTTCGTTAAGATGATCCACAATGGAATGAGCATGGTGTTATGTCTGCATTGTGCGAGGCATGGGGTTTCATGGACAAGTGTCTAGGAATGGATGGCTCCCAAATCGCGGACATTTTTGACTCGTGGGACGCCAAGGGCGGACTGGTAAGTTTCTGTCGTGGTCGCTTTCGGCGGGCAGCGCTGACCTCTTGTTCATAGCAAGGCAACTTCCTCGTCTCGATAAGCGGACCGATCTGTCGAACGAAGAGCCCGACTGGTACCTCATCTTTGCTTCACCAAATTCGAGATGCGGTCGTCCAGGATGCGAACGATTCTGAAGGCACTGGGTCTTGGCAAACGTGCAAGCTGTCGAATCGCACGTTCCTGCACCAAGTCTTACTGCAGCTCATTACATGCGTATCGCCTCGTCTGAAGTGGAGCAAAGGACTGCCGTCAAGAGCTCCATAGACGCAAGCGCTCCGACATCACTACAAATCTCAGAGGACCAAAAAGCAGACGTCCTGCGTCATCTTGGTCATGCTGTATACCTGGCAACATTGATGTGCTTTGTCCAAGGACTCGATGTTATGGAGCGCGAGAACAAGAAAGAGAACTGGGGAATCAATATTCCACGAGTCCTTGAAATCTGGAAGGCCGGATGTATCATCAAATCCGATGCCATCTCGGAAATCTTGCAGGCGTCTTATGCTGAAGGCCCACACGTTCATCTGCTCTGCAAGCCACAAATCGCAGAAGAGGTCAAGAAGTATCGATCATCGCTCAAGAAGATCGTCCTTGAAGGCATCGAAGCTGACGCTCACATACCCTGTCTGAGCGCTACGATGGAGTATCTCAAGTATATTGGCGGCACTGATCTTCCGACGAGCTTTACAGAGGCACAGCTAGATAGCTTTGGAGCACATGGCTACGATTTGAAGACCGAGCCAGTGAGGCATCTGATGAAGGGTAAGTGTCGTTTTCTCCAAACTGATTGCATCTTAGACTGACGATTTTATAGGTTCATTCCACGACTCCTGGTCTGGTTGAGGCCCGGAGGATGCTGAAACTATACACATTAATGTTTTACCAGATACAAGAGTCTGTTTGTACCTTTGTTTCTGGAACGACTCTTACTCATGGGATTGGCGTTCATCGGAAGGGCACAGTAGAGCACTAGATAGACAATACAATGAAAGAGCCATCAGTTATAACAAACTCTTCGCGTGGTTCCTGGCCACGTGCCAGCCAGGTATATTATGTAAGGTTAAAGGATGCGCGGCGAAACAAAAGAGTAGGAGGTACGAGAGCCAAGGTGGGGCTGCAAGATCTGGGCCAAGGCGTGCGCTTCGACCCTCACGACTCCGCAATTCACACCAGACTCCTCCACTCCCGGCGGATAGGATAGGGTTCCCACCTTGCACGTGCTTCGATCGTCCCAACTCTGACCAGACTTACGAGCCTCGACGCTCGCTTTGCATGGAGAAGTGAGCGGGCCACCAGGCTTGCATACATTAGCCATGGACCGTCGCCCATCGCTGGCACCAACGCCAGCAACCTCTCAGGCTGGTCAGCCTGACGAATCCCGAGCATGTCGAGAATGTCAACGCCGTAGGGTCAAGTGTGACGGCTCTATGCCGGAGTGCGCCGTATGTCAAAGGTACAGACGCCACTGTCTGTATGATAAGCATAGTAGGACTCGCTTAACTCGCAAGTACGCTGGCTCGCAATTCTGCCAAAGTGGTTTTGTTACTTGTGGCTGATGCAAGATCAGACAACTTACAATACTGGAAACCCGACTGGAGAAGGCAGAACAGTTATTGAGGAGCCAGTACAGTCAACAGCAACTTGCCGATTATTTGGATGGAAAGTCCAAGATACCGCCTCAAGGTCTCGGTTCTGCGCCGGGCACGAGTGCAACACCTCTGGCCCAAAATCAGAACACCGTGGCTGAGACTCCATCTACCATTCTACAAACACCAGATCTGGCCTCATACTCTGCTCTGAACTCGCAGAATCCATTTGATCTTATCCAACATGGCTGTGGCGACAACCTAGCCGCTACTGCGGCTAGCCAACCTTCCCCAGACGACTCTTTCGATCTTGATCCAGCAACCGCTGACGACTTCGAATGGAACGAGCAAGAATCTTCATCGTGGTCCATGGGCCCAGGGAGTGGGAGTGGATTTCCACAAACCATTACTGACGGCATGGCCTCTTTAGCCGTCGGTGAACGAAGAGGCTATCTTGGAGCTGTGTTTCTGGTGCTGCTCTACTTCGACAGGTACTGTCCGCTGATCGCGATGGACAAGGCAGTCAGACAGGAAGCCCATGGCAACAGTACGACTCACTATTCCAGCAGCGCCTGGATCAGTCACAATGGTTTCAGACTCGATCTATGTTGACGCGAGTCGCCGTCGAGAATCTGTTCGACGCGTTCTTCACGTTCTACCACCCTACGTTCCCAATCATCCACGAGCCCACTTTCCGTGCTCAGTACGCGAACATCCTACCTCGAAACGAAAAGTGGGTCATGCTGGCAAACATTGTGGCTGCGCTTGGATCGTTTGCAGGTAGTAACGCCGCCGATGCTACAGATTTGTCAATCTTCCAAGAAGCGCAGAAAAGCCTATTTGCCGACAATCTTGAAGCTGGCAATTTGACGCTTGTTCAGGCATTTGCTTTGTCAGCTACTTACCTGCAGAAGCGCAATAAGCCAAACACAGGCTACAACTACAGCGGTATAGCTCTACGACTGGCCATCGGGCTTGGCCTCCACAAGGACTATCAGGAAGGGCACATTCCTCCATTACAGGTCGAGATTCGACGAAGAGTATGGTGGACACTATGTGTTCTAGACGTCGGAGCTGTTGTTTCTTATGGCAGGCCACAAAGCTGGCCTCGAGCTGGCGTTGAAACCGCACTGCCCGAAACTTGCACGAAGAAGTAAGTATGCGACGCCCCTGCCTAGGTGAATCTATGCTGACTTGTGGTTCGTCAGGATATTCTGTCCGACTCTGCAACTTCTGCGCCAGAGATTGAAGGACTGACTCTATACACATACCTACGAGTCCAATCCTCATATCACCTCAGAACAATGGACGTCTACAGTCGTCTGATCGGCCGGCCTCCCTACAGCTGCTGAGCTCATTGCTCTAGATGATGAAAATATCGGTGCCTGGCTTGCGCAGCTGCCATCCTATTACTCCGTGTTCCCCCCTGAAACCTCAAAATACGCTCTGGGTTTGGGCATCACCAAGTGGCGATATCGCAATCTTCGAATTGTGATGTATCGCCCGTTCCTGATTAAGTGGGCTATGGGATCTCCATCATACAGCGAACGGAGCTCATCAAGCACTGAAAACTTGGCTGTGTTCAAGTGTCTTGACGCTGCGAAGGAGACCATCCTCTCAATTGAAGAGTATTGGACCACGCGTTCACATTCCAGACTTGCCGCGTGGTATGTCTTGTAAGTCATTTCCATCTCTCTTCAGACACATAGACCGCAACTTGGATCCAGCTGACACCAATAGATATTTCCTCTTCCACGCCACCCTAATCCCCTCCACTGCCTACGCCAAAACCCACAGCACTCCCTCGCGCCCGAATGGCGCTCGCAGATCCGCTCGTCCGTCGCCATCATGGACGCCATGATCGATCTGTGTCCCAACAGCTCAAATTGCCGCGAGATCACGGTGAAACTCTGCTGGCCGCACTTGGAAGAAGACGTGCCTTTCGACAGCGAGAAAGTCGGCACCTTCGAAGCAGCGTCGGAGATCAACGACTATAATGCTTGGTGCGAGCAGACGCGAACGACCGATGGAGAGGTGCCGATGTACCAGTGGCCGGACATCGATGAGAACGGGTTGAATTTCTTCTATGGTGCTGGGTTTGGTAGAGGGTATTGATAGGGCTAGTGTGGTGTCATTCCACATTTTTGCCCATGGCGACCCCGCATCCATAAATACAGCAGCAGGTCTTGCAGCCATGATCAGAAGGGCCAGAGAGACGACAGAAAAGGCTGTGAGGCATCAGCTCCAGCGACAGCGCGCATCAACCACGGGAGTTATTGGTGGTGTGGAGCGTGGTCATGTTCATGTACCCATCTGGTTCAGCAAGGAGCCTGTGTGCTGGTTTAATGCTGCGACTTACAATGCCGGCCTCGCAATCCCCAGGTTGCCGAATACGGCAGAGTTGGTGTCGCCATAGCATCGCGGCTGATGGAGCGAAGAAGGAATCGCAAGAGTATGTGAAGATCTTGTTGAAGTCGAGATCGGAAGGTGCATTTACAGAACAGAAGTGAGAGCAAATGCAAGCTCTATATCGAGCATCAGCATTGTGGCAATGATGGCACTGTAGCATTCGGAAGGTCCTGTATATCTGGAGAGCATTTGTACCGCCGCACACATCTACACTGTTGATCGCGCTTGGCCTTCGCCATGGGCTGCTGTCTGTAGCTCTCCGACCTTGAACTTAAGATACTCTTGGTGGCCAAATTTGAAAATGGTGAACACAGCAAAAAAGAAGAACGTGACGTTCCACTGAGTGGTACAAACCCCTCCGACCCTACAAGACTGCAAAGCCGGTGTGAGCTGAAGAAGATCGTCAGGATTGCAAAGCCAAACCTGTCTCTCAATTCAGCGGGCATATCCAAGGTGTCAAGGTATTAGACCAACTTGATAGGGTGCCTCGAAATAGGCGAGTGGACGTATTTGACCATTGGGTCATTCGGATATGTCTTGATGGCTCTTGCGAGCGCCTGCATCTCTGCGGATGATCCGTCGACAGAGAGGCACTGTCGAAACGCTGAATGCCATCCATTGATACTTCGAGCCAGTTCATTGAAGTATTCGAGTATTTAAAAATGATGCATAGTTCGACGAAACTTGATGGTTTGGTCTTGACTGGGCTTCTGATGAGCGCAACAGGGGATCGGGTTGGAATACACAGCAATGCGGAAGAGAACACTGATGAATATGGTCTGTGGTACATCATTAACAACGGATCGTCACACTTTTCTTCTACCTCTGAACTTGGCAGGCTTGAAGGATCCGCATTGTGGGTCTGAGCCGTTACACTGGGCTGACGTTGGTCAGAACGATCGTTGCACGCGAAACACTAGGTCCTTCTATGACAATCCTTCTTCGGCCGCTCGGATCTCACAGAATGTCCTTATTTTGCCGGCGAGGAACAGTTTCCATTGACCTTTAATGATATTTGCCCATCCTAATGTCCACATTGATTACATATCTTACCATCAAATTGTGTCGTTGGCTCTTCAGACCTTTCGTACGTGTTTCTCTCTTCATGCATGACCACTTCCGCCATCCCTAATCTCGAGTCCGACCACGCCATTGCACTACCTCCTACAGCAGCAGTTCGAAACCCTTGACGCCAAACATGATCAGGACTCCAGCGACACAGATGGGAGTTGGCTCCTCATTATCGTCTGACCGCCAGTTCGGCCCAATTCTTCGACAGCATACGCCCGCGAGGGAGAACATCAGTGTCAGTGCCCATGCCGCGGCGCATGCGTCTGATGGGATAGCCCTTCCTATGAAGTGCATACCAATGCTCGTGAGAACATACACTCCAAAGGTGGACGTACTTGTCATACTGCGCAATGTTAGTGAAAGAACGTCAACCTTTCCCAGTTCAAGTTCGTTGTACGTATGGACAGCTAGACCGGCCCCGACAAGGACAGTCGAGATGAGTCGGACGCTTGCTAAATGAGCGTGAGCAAGGTAGTTTCTCAAACTGGTTTGAGAGCTATACTTTTGTGTTTTTGTAGTTGATATAGCACTCGTGTGACATAGTCGACTGTCTCATCTGAGCTGTTGTGTACGGGCATCTTGGTCAAATTCGTCTAATCGACTATTCTGCATCTCAGATGTGATTGATCCCATGGGATCCATATCGATTCTCTTTGCACCCGGTCCACTAAAGGTCTTGGCATACAATGATCCGCCGTTGCAATTTTGTATGTTGGGAACTGGTAGATGATAGCTCATGACGAGACCTGGCCTTCTCATGTGCAACTTGGTTGCCGTGAACCGACACAAAGGAATGGATCTTCACAGCTAAGCTTCTTAGCGTCGGTCGAACTTCGTCCTCTTTGAAGCTCAATGATACTATCGATCGTGGTAAGCCGATACCGTCTTCACATACTCCTCGTCATGGCTCGTGTTGGTGGCCCAGGCAAGCTCAGGTCCTTGATCACTACAAGCTATGGATCACCATGCAGCCAACGGGCTCTTCAATGATCGAAAAAGAGTGGTATCAGGATTTGAATGTGCTCGTGGAAACGGTTCGAGAATTCATTGCAACAACGGCACCGTTCAGGACGCTTGGCCATACGAGCAACAGCGAACGGAGTTCGCTCGAATTGTGTGTCGTTTCTTCCCATTGCTATGAAAGCTGCTCAGGAGGTACGGGATTTGGTATTCAGGATGAGTCGCCTTCGTCAAAGAGACTCTGAGGCACTGACCAGACAGTGAGCTCCCAATCGCAGCCTCTCGTGTGGCGAGTCTCGACCTTGATACTAAACGTATCCCTCCCAAGCCACCCGCCGACACGCTTCCACTTTCCGCCCTCGCGAGGATCAGCATACCGATTTCTGAGTCTTGCGCCTATGATAACTCGTCCCGGAAGCTCATGGCGGATGGGATCGGGCTTTTGCGTCTTCACCTGGCCAGTGTCTGGCAACTGACACGTCTTGCTGGATGTCTGGATGTCAGTTGCCGCAATTCCGAGGTCTACAGCTCTCGATGGGGAAACCCCAAATTGCCATGTGTCTTCACCACAGCTATCCCAAGGCCCTGCACCATGAGACCATTCATCTCTGTTATGTGAGTCAGAATAATTCGTAAAGGTAGGCCATGAATGGGTGTTCTTCACTTACTCCACGCAGCGCTTCTGGTCGCTTGCCGCGGTCGCTTCGAGCTCCGCTTTAATGGCAGGCTGTGCCGGTCTTCGTAGCCGGTTCCTCAAGCTTTCAAGGGTTGACAATATCTCTCTGACCTCTCTAGCATCGCTGCTGGCATCCGTGTTGCTGATTGTGTCTAGCCTGTCGTTGATCTTGTTGAGTGTCGCTAATGCGGAGGCCTGAGAAGTAGATTTTGACTGAGCTGCCATCTGTAGAAGGGCACATTTCCAGATCGCTTCAGTGATTTCCCATGACATACTATGAAGCGCCGTCGGACGTTTAATCTCTCCGGGCAGAATAGAAGAGTAGTGCTTCAGCAATGCAATCTGAGGCACGGGCTTGTAATCGAAGCGGAAGCCTTGCCACGCTTCTGCTACGGTCGCATTCTCAAGCCACGACAGGCCGACCTCGCCCTCTACTCCGCTGATACAAAACTTGTGAGACTCTTTGATGGAGGATGCGTGTAATTTCATGCCTTTGACAAGATCAGTAGTAGCATTGAGACCCGGTTGTCCTTCGCTTTTAGCCTCCCCTAGTGTTGCCGTGAATCGTTCGAGTTCCTCTGTATCTTTGCTGCTGTATGTACAGACTGCAAAGAAAGACGACTGGCGAACTTGGCCTGCAATGCAATACTCTCCGTAACACTCGGTGAACTTCTCAGAGCTGCTTTCCAGAAGTCTCCGGCCTGTGTCAGAGAGATCTAGTTCGCCATCGAAGTGCTCAGGTGGCATTGACAGCATGCATCGGAGGACAAAGCACGCCGTTTCGCTGTTGCATCTTGCTGTCTTCATATAAGATGCCATGGCTTTGACTGTCGCCGGTGAGTGATAAGGCGAGGACGCAGAGGCCGTCGACCAGAGGTGGTTGATTAATTCCTGTTCGTCACGAAACATTTGTGCTTGGACATCAACATGTGGAAACGTATCTGCAGAATACGTTTCTTCGGCCTCGACTTCTTCAAATGGTGAAGCCAACGACTCGCGGGCAACCATATCATAACCGCCGCCCAAGACCATATGCGCTGAGTCCCACGGCAGACTGCCATGCTGCCTGATCTTCGTAGAGTACTCGTAGGACATTCTAACTTTGGTCGATTTAATGTAACAGTATTTACGTGGAATGTCCTACGAGGCGTGGGCTGTACAGTGCAAGTGGGCAACGGCGACCACTCCGATGCGACGTCATGCAGAGCAGGTCTGTTGCCCTAAACACGAACCCTGGATGAATCCGTACGATTTTTCTTTGACGACAATACTGGGAATATATTGATCTATGGTACTCACCAATGCGATTGGTGGTTGTACTCGTATTCAGATTATCTTTGAATGTCCAGTGTATGTGTCTACTGGCCATATATCGCGTTCTTTAGGTTTTCGGAGAAATCTAATTTTTAGAGTTCGAGCATCGTTTGACAGCCAGCAACGATGCATGGTCATTTTTTAATCAACACCAGAACTGGCATATCGATTTACCGCGACACCCTTGAACCGATCATATATAGCCATGGTACGACTCGTACGAGGGATTCGTTTTGATCGGAAAAACTTAAAGCAATGTGAGTTTGCGACCCTCACTCTGGGTATACGCATATCCACTCGGACGTGAAGATGAATTGATAAAAGGCCGGGAAGAGAAGGTCTCATGGTCATGCAATGAAGTATTGATACATATATCTACTGTGTAAAAAGCTGCACGCATTGGCGCGCGGGCGCTAAGACGCATGCTCAGACTTTGCTTTACCCTTGTCCAACGTCTCATCAGTGTCGAAGTTCTCTGTCTGCAATTCCTGCATGACAGTAGAGTACGCTTTGCGGCATGGCCTGACTTCGAAGAGCCGATCCATCTTGTCGAGAGGCACTGCCTTCGTCTCCGGAATCAAGAACCATACGAACGCCAATCCGCAGAGAGTGACGCTGCCAAACAAGAAGTACATGCCATAGCCAGACTCGCCCATGCCATCAATCATGTTGGGGTAATGCGAGCGATGATGAAAGTCCAGAGCCAGTTGGCCATCGACGCGAACAATTGTCCGATATTCCTAGTGCGTTGACTGAACATCTCGGCGTTGATGACCCACGGCGTGCCGTTCCACGAGTTGACGTATATGCATGTCCAGAGATATACCATGAACACCGTGGCGATACCCGATGATGAGAGTGATGTGGTTGTTGGAGTGTCTGACTGTACTCTGCTGGTGACGAGAGCACCAATAATGAACATCGTGATCGAGCCACCAATCGCTCCGAAGAGCAGAAGTTGACGGCGGCCCCATTTGTCAATGAGAATCGTCAACCAGAATACGGTCACGACAGTCTTGACAACACCAAAGAGGCCGGTCGTTAGATAGATGGTGTCTTGGCTTGTGATTCCGACTGAACGAAAGATATCAGGCGACTGTAGAGAATCATAGTCAGTCAAATTGTCAAATTGTCAGGAAGCCGGTTGATCCGCGAATTCAAGGAACCATGTTTGGCAAGGAAAGGAACATACGTAATAGTTAATAGCGTTCACACCAGCAAAGTTCTGCAAGATGAACAGCGAATGACCAAGGAAGAGGCGCCATCGAGTCTTTGGGTCTTGGAATGCCTCTACGATGGGTTGGAAGAAGCCTCGGGGTATGTCGGAGGTTTGTTGTTCCATCATAGTGATTTCCTCAAGAATGTACACGTCGTTTGCATCGAGGTTTCTAATCCAGCACAGGTTGGCAACAGCTTGATCGGTGCGGCCTTTTGTGAATAGCCAACGTGGGGTCTCCTTGAGGAAGAGGCTTCCAATCAGCAAGATTCCCGCAGGAATTAGCTGAATTGCAAATGGAATCAGCCATTGCTCTTGACCAGCCGCAATGGTTTTGATCATTCCATAGTTGATCCAGAAGCCGACCAAGCCGCCAATCTGCCAGCCGAGTTCGTAGGTACCAACGAGGCGGCCACGAATAGCTGGAGGCGCCATTTCAGCGATGTATACAGGAATCTGCAGGCATGGGTTAATACGACGTCTTCCGTATAGGTAAATCAGACTGAACTTACCACCATGGTACATCCACCAACACCAAGGCCACAGATGACTCTTCCGGCGTAAAGTGGTCCTAGGCCGCTGCTGAGTGACGCAAACGTTATCGCAGCTCCAATGATGAAGACGCTAGAAGAGATCCATAGACTCTTGACTCGTCCAAGATAATGACATGATGCGTAAGCCAGTGGTGAACCAAAGAAGGCACCGGCTTGGAAAAGAGAGACAACGTTGGCTTTGATCAGTGTCGACTCGGCGGTGCTCATGTTCTGGAATCCGAAAGCATCTCCGAACGAGTCCAAAGCAACCGTGGTTCCAATGAAGGATGTTGTATATCCAATCATACAGGAGCCGAACGATGCTGTAATTGCTGAGAGGTAGACTCTCCAATTGTAGACCGCGGCAGGGGTCGGCCGGTCTTCGATCTTGGAGAGGATACCCATGATTGCTGCCACCAGGGAACAATATGAAAAGAGAAAGTGTAGGCTCGTTCTCTTCTAGAAACAATCGACGAAGACACGGGAGAAACACGCTTTTGTGGCTGCAGGAAGTGCAGGCTTGGGAAGGGTAAGCATAAAAGGTGAGGCACACAACGCTTATGAAACGTTCCTTAACTTTTCTGCTGAGATTGAACCCCACGGGCTTGGTATGCGGGTTATCCGGAGAACTGTGCCATCTCCACTGCCGGGTGTCCACTGCCGCCTCCAATTGAGGAGTACGAGGAGTAGGGCATGTGGTCAATTCCACAATATTAAACAATAGTGTCTGACATGCTGAGCGTTCATCCGCGAGGATGTGCAGCAAGCAGTGAGGGATAAACCTTTAGGCATTCGGTGGTGGTCCGGGATGAACTCAACGACTGTAGGATAAGCAGATGAACCGTGCGGGAAAAAGTCTTTGCCCGAGATATGACGTTCGCCGAAGTGCAAGTCGTTGAGTCGTGATCAACAACGGCTCTTGCCACGGATATTGATATCCGAGGACTCGTGTGCGATACGATTGCAACACTCCAGTATCGCTACAATGAGGCAATGCAAGCTTGCAGCTAGAGTCATCTCAATTGACGGTTAGGAAAAGTCACGCCAAGACAGAAGATAGCAGTGAGGTTATACAGCTAGACGAAGGGGAGCGTATGTGCCTTTTGATTAAGCATGGTCACCTATTCTAGTGATTGACTAAATCTTTACTCAGCAAGAAAGACTTGAAGCACACGGTTTGCCTGCTTCTGCTGACCACGGAATGTTCGAAGATGCAGATGCTGTCTCAGACAAGCATTTTCAGCCCTATAGGCGCGGCGCCTGCCGTCCCGCCCGGCGCAAGCGAAGCTCGGCTCTCGGACTTTGGAACTTTTTCGAGCTCGTCGGCTGGGCTTGAGAAGAGAAGAGTAGGGTCTGCCATTATTGCTTGACCATATTTCACGTGCATAAAATCAGTGCACACCACATATCATGGCGCCTTCACACAAAAAGGATGACGACTTCGTCCTAACACTCTCCGACGACGACAACATCCCCGACGAGGAGGAGGATTCCGAGGAAGAAGCGCCAGCCCCAAAGACCAAGAAGGGCAAGAAGAATAAGAAAGACAAATCAGATGCCACAAACGGCAATGCGCAGAAGCGTAAGCGCGAAGAAGAAGCCGACGACAACGACGATGGCGTGGCCTCAGACTTCGATTTTGAGATTGAGGATCCTGGTGCGGAGGGCATGAGGGAGTTCGATGCATGGGGACTTGGCGCTGGCGCTGCTGCTGCCATTCAGCAACAGCACCCTTCGAGCAGACATGGTGGAGCTGCCGTAGACGTCGACGAGATCGTCGCCAGGAGGTTGGGCAAGAAGAGAAAGGTCGAGGAAGATGAGCCTACGACAAAGGCAGACGATTCTGAGGAGGAGGAGGGCGAGGAAGAGGACATTGAAATTGAGGACGATGAGATGTTGGCGGGCGATGGATTCGGCATGGGTGCCACTGGTGAAGATGAGGAAGACGACGATGAGGAGGACGATGAGGAGGAAGGTTCTGACGGCAGTGAGGACGAGGACAATGAGGAGGAAGACGAAGACGAAGATGTTGCAGCGCCTGTCGCACACCCGGACGATGCTGACTCGGACAACGAGCAAGAAGAGCGGGAAGATCCAGCGGAAGTCGCAAAGCGAAATGCGTTCTTCGCGCCCGAGTCTAACATGGAGGGCGAAAAGAACGCTCTGTCAACGACCGACGCCGCATTTCACACTATGGCACTCTCGAGGCCAATCCTCAAAGGACTTTCCTCCATGAACTTCAGCGCTCCTACACCTATCCAGGCCAAGGCTATTCCAGTCGCATTACTCGGCAAGGACGTTGTCGGTGGTGCGCAAACCGGTTCTGGTAAAACAGGTGCTTTCTTGATCCCCATTCTCGAACGTCTCCTGTACCGCCCGAAGAAGGTGGCGACCACACGTGTTGCGATACTCATGCCTACTCGTGAGTTGGCGCTGCAGTGTTTCACCGTCGCAAAGAAGCTTGCTGCTTTCACCGACATCACATTTGGACAAGCTATTGGTGGTCTTAACTCGCGCGAGCAAGAGAAGGAGCTGAAGAAGCGTCCTGATATTGTCATTGCCACTCCTGGTCGTTTTATTGATTTCATGCGCAACTCTTCATCGTTCCAAGTCGACACAATCGAGATCATGGTTCTGGATGAAGCCGATCGTATGCTTGAAGACGGTTTCGCCGACGAGCTGAACGAGATTCTGGCCACACTTCCCAAGTCCCGCCAAACAATGCTCTTCTCCGCCACTATGACTAGCAAGGTCGACGACCTCATTCGTGTCGGTCTGCAGCGCCCCGTTCGTCTGATGGTTGACAGCCAAAAATCCACCGTCGAGGGACTGGTGCAAGAATTCGTCCGTCTCAGGCCTGGCCGTGAACAGAAACGCCTTGGCTACCTCCTGCACATCTGCGAGAACATCTTCACAACCCGCTGCATCATTTTCTTCCGTCAAAAGAAGGAGGCCCACCGTGTCCGAATCATCTTTGCCCTTTGCGGCCTCAAAGCGGCTGAGCTCCACGGTTCCATGTCGCAAGAACAGCGTATCCAAGCCATCGAGGCTTTCCGTGCTGGCACCGCCAATTTCCTTCTCGCTACCGATGTCGCATCCCGTGGTCTCGATATCAAGGGCGTCGACTCCGTCATCAACTACGAAGCACCTCAGTCGCACGAGATCTACCTTCACCGTGTTGGTCGTACCGCCCGTGCCGGCCGCACTGGTCGCTCTTGCACATTGGCTGCCGAGCCTGACCGCAAGGTCGTCAAGTCCGCCGTCAAAGCCGCTCGTTCTCAAGGCGCTATTATCAGACAACGCACCATCGACTCTAAGGAAGCAGACAAGGCTTTCGAGCGCGTCGAGGCTCTGGCCGACGAAGTCGAGGCCGTCATGACGGAGGAGAAGGAAGAAAAAGCACTTCAAGCGACTGAGCGCGACATCACTCGCAGCGAAAACATTGTCAAGTACCAGGACGAGATTGCTTCTAGGCCCAAGAAGACTTGGTTCCAGACTGGTCAGGAGAAGGAGGGCGCGAGGGATCGTGGAAGAGCCGAGCTGAACGGCCCGGAGGCGTTGAAGGGTAAGAATGGCGCGAAGAAGGGCAAGCTTAGTAACAAGGAGAAGAAGAGGTTGGCAGATAGGGACGACAGGCGAGAGGGCAATGAGTGGAAGAAGAGCAAGGTCGACGCTGCGGGTGCAGATAAGAAGGGCAGCGGAGCTGCGAAGGGCCCTACTTCCAAGGCACGACCTGCGAACCGTGGAGGCCGCGGTGGCGGACGCGGCGGTGGACGTGGTGGAAAGAGATAGATGATGCTTGTTTTCCTTGTAAACAATACCTCCTCGAATGTCAAAACGCATGGCATTGCCAGCTATTTTCTGTATACGTCAAAAGGGTATCTGAATGCTATCGTTACAAACAGGATCAGTGCAGTTTCGGATCCGTGACAGAATGCTACTTTTGCACATTCGTTTACGCAAGGCTGACGAGCCAGCCGTCGCTCTCCCGCTCTCCTTTGGCGTTGACGCCACCCCAGAGCATCACGGTGGATCCGTTCTTGAGAACATCACAGCCGAAATATGCTCGTGGCCCTGGGTGCACTTTGCCAGACTCGCCATCGCCGAGTGTCTCCAGCGCAGGCGGCTGAACGTCGACCTCCGCCCAGGCATTCGTTCCAGTGTCCGCTTTGAACACGGAGCGGATACTGTCTTTCAGAGCTGCAGGGCGGAGGGATTCTGCCAAGGAGGCTTTTCGACCCGGTGTTGTGGATGGGAGTTGGAGCGTCCAGAGATCGGGATACTGAACGGCCTCAGCTTCTACTGCGGCTTGAGTGTCCACTACTTGCAGAGTAGACTCGTCCTCCGAGGACGTTGGAGGAAGGTCTTCTTTGGTTGTTGGCGGGGTGACGCCAAAGAAGTGCAGCAGGTAGTGACGGCCGTGGCCTGTGGTAATGGGCAGGAGACCGCCTGCTACACGAGGCTTGGGCGCGGGAGTCGAAGGGTTTGTGGGGAACGACTGAGTAGTCCACGATGCTGGCGTCGATGATGAGAGGGCAGGAGCAATGGCAAGTGAATGGATGTAGCCATCTGTACCACTATCCTCGGGAATGTTGAGTAGCCAGAGTATGCCATTGGCGAAGGCTGCGTTGCTGTTCGCGGTGGGAGCATCGAGGAGACGAGTCCATGTCTTGTTCGTGTAGGAGAAGTGCCAAGTGTCCTTCAATGCCTCGCCAGACTTGCTGAAACCGCCGTGCAGTACAAGGTCGTTGTCGCACTCGAAGAGTTTTCCTTCAGCACGAGCTTCTGGCACATCCTGCTCGCCCAGCTTGGGACCGATGAACTCCCAAGACGACTTCGCAGTGTTGAATAGCCAGATACGTCCCTTCTCGTCGATGGCGTCACCCTTCTCATCGGCACCACCGAACATTGCTATGCATACATTGAATGCACAGGTTGCATGGCGAGTTCTCGCTACAGGGACACCATCTGTGTTGTCATCTCGAACACCCGAGGCCTCGCCACCCGTTTCAGAGGCAGACAAGGAAGGTAGCAGAGCGTATTGCGGCTCATGCTGCTTCTCAGCATCAGAATCTGAAAGAAGAGAAATAACGTGAATGTCTGTTGTTGCCAATTTGCCGTCTCCTGTCTCGCCACCGAAGATGTACGCCTTGTTCCCAACTATGTTCAAGCTGTGGTTCGACCTTGCAAGGGATGCTCTGTGTTTGATTAGCAAATACTCGTGAAGCTGTGCGAAGCTATATCATCCCACCTTGTGTCATCATCGGGTGCTGTTGCAACCTGTCTGAAAGTTCCCTTCAAGGGCATGGTAGGCTGAGAAACCATGTATGCGGCTACGCCTACTTGGACGCCAGTGGAAACGACTTCTTCAGCGGCCCAAAGGCCAGCAGCTACTTCGGCGGCCATTGTCACTGGTAGTCTTATATGGCTGTAGAGGCGAGTCCAGGGATGATTGCTTGGAAGTGATGTTCACGGGTAAGCAAGGGGTGGAGCACGTGAGCGATTGGGAGTGTGTTTGGTGGCGTTTGTGGGAGGCACAAGAAGTACCGGGTGCAGATTGCTGAATGCGGGAGTGAAAGCCACAGCGGATGAGGCTGGGATGTACGAAGGTAATGGCAGATCGAGGGGTTCGGGGGAGTCTGTCAAGTGTCAGAAATGCAGATCACGGGCTCAACGTGGGCATTGGAGATCATCTCCATTATCCAGAGTAGGTATGATGTAACGAGGAACAAGGTTAAGCTTCCCCACGTGCGGCGCTCCCGGCCGGCAAGCGCAAGTGCACGAGCTACTACCAAGCGACGCACATCTCCGCGAGACTCCAGACACCAGCGAGAGCACGCACCCCGCGACAACCACACACCACCACCACGCTGCCACCACGGTGTCGCGCACCCATCGCGCATCGTCTGGCGCACATTAATACTCCGACGCGCGCACGCTGACGACACCACGATCCTTACGACTATACTGCTATTGCGCGACTTCCCGACCCACTTGCGCGCATCCCGTAGCGCACCACGCCCACAACACCACCTCACACTCGCTCTATGAGGCCTCAATTCGCCGGCAACCAGACTTTTCCGGCCGAGTGCGCAACCCCCACGACATATTCTTAGCTCGATACAGCAAGCCCTCTCACCATGGCGACTGCCCAAGTTGCGCGCGCTCCTCAGGCGCCTCGTCGCCGCGACGCTCCACGCCCTTCCTCGACCAAGCGCAGTGCGCCCGGCGATGCCGCTCCCGAGCAAGCTGTGAAGAAGCGTAGGCTCAGCGAGCCATATGTGCGTGACACCCAGTACATTCTGCGCAAGCACAAGGGAAAGCCACCTTCAATGACTATTCACCTACATCCATCACATTTTCGATTCGAGAACCAGGACGGCAGCTTTGCCTACGACTCGCCAATGCGCTTTGTGCTGCAACACCTTCAGCGTGGAACAGTGCCCCATGAGATTCTGGAAGATTTGCTGTCAGCCAAAGTACAGTTCTACGACGGCTGCTTAATTGTGGAGGTGCACAACCACCGAGGTGCAGGAGGAAAGAAGTCTGGTCCGCGTGACAAGAGCGCGGATAAAGAGAAATTCTCCATGCACAATTACAATGAGCACATCACACCATCGCCCTATGCGCCATTTCCCAGTAAGGCGCAGGCGGCTGCTGAAGCTCAGGCTCTGGACAAGAAGAACGACAACACACCTGATCGGCCGAAAGGCAAGGAGAAGGAAGGGCCGCGTGTGTCAACGGTAGTACTACACCCGACTGAGCAAACCAGACATGAAGAAGTCATGATTCTTGCGCGAACTCCCATGTCTGAGATCCGCAATAGGAAGAAATCTGGCGATCCTAGTACAGGCGCTTCGGAGAATGCGCCACCGACTCCAAGTGGGTCGTCAAATGCACAATCTGAGAAGCTGGCTTTGGATCAGAGTGAGTTGTACTCTTTCCAAGCTGATCAACTCGTCACCACCGAGCCTCCTCTCTATCTCGAACCGGCCCAGGACTCCGACGAGGCTCAGGCCATTCTGGATCTTTTGGCCAACCCGCTGCATTCTGGGAAACCACCATCACCCAGAGAGCGTAAGAGAACCACCGCAGAAATGGCTGCCGACGATGCACAAGCTGCAGAAGCGAGCGTCGGATGCTTATCATGGACGAGCGTATTAAGCCCGCCGCAAGAACAGCTGCAGGTGCGGCAACTAGCGATAATCAATCTGCAGCTGCCTCACTCGGCTTCTCTCGCTTCAAGACGATCGAGATGGTGCGTCAAAACCACGAAAAGGCCGAACGTGAGAAGAAAGAAGAGGAAGCACGAATTGCCGTTGAGAAACGCCAATTCGAGGAGCAGGCCGCTCAACAGCAGAAGATGTTACAAGCGCAGAAGCAGCGCGAAATGTTCCAAAAGCAGCAACAGGCCCAGAGGCAGCAACAGGCCCAACAGCAAGCCGAGTTGATGCGCCAACAACAGCTTCAAGCGCAACAGGTGCAGCAACAGAACAACATGATGCAGAATCACGGTCACCCTGCTCAAAACAACCTCATGCAGAACCAGCAAGGCAATTTCCAACATGCTCAAATTGCTGGCGTGCAAGGAAGCCCTATTCCCAGACAGCAATCGAATACACCGATGATGCAGTCCAGTCCGATGGTTCAGCAAGGTGGCTTCCCCATGGTATCTCAACCTTCCAACACTGGCGCTGGTAGTCCACCTCGACCAGCTTCCGCAACAATGCCCCACCCAAGCGTGGCTATGGCGAGGAATGCCAGTCAGCAAGCACCAGGCAGCCGGAACCACACTCCCCAGATGGCCAACACACCATCAATGGCGCAAGCGATGCCTGGACGCCAACCATCGCAGACACCTCGCATGCAGCCCGGTAGTCCCGATGTTGGTATGCCACAAGGCACACCCAACAACATGATGATGCAAAATGGTGGACAGATGGGTCAGAATATGACGCCCGAGCAAATAGCTATGCTGCAGACACAGAGGGCCCTTTCCACGGGTCAAGGTATGGTGAATGGCCAGAACATGGGTGGCAACGCCGCCAGCATGACACCAGAGCATATACAATTCGCTCAGCAGATGGCCAAGCTGCAACAGATGTTCCAACACTATCAACGCCTCTATCAAGAGCAGCATAGTATCGGACAGCTGGAGAACGCAGCTAAAATGAAAGAACAAGCCATGGCTGTCAATCGCAAGGTGAATCTGATGAAACAGCAGATGGCACAGCGGCAGCAGATGGGCCCCAATGGTGGCAGTCCTGGTGTCAACATGCAGCAATCGCAGCAACAGATGGGCCATTCGCACCCAGGCTTCCAACAACAGCAACAAATGCAGCAGATGCACCAGCAAGGCAACATGCAAGATCCCAACGGCATGAATCAACAGCAACAGCAAGCGCTAGCCCAGCAGCAATTCGCAGCCAGGAACTCACAGGCACAGTCGCAGCTACAAGCACTGTTCCAGAAGCATGGTGGACCGCCCCCTCCACAAGTCATCGCTACACTGCCTCCGTATCTCAGACAGATGCTCCAGGCGCAGACCCAGAAGCAGCAGCAAGCACGTGCGCAAGCGCAAGCTCAGGCTCGCATGCAACAAATGCAGGTTTCGCAGCAACAGCAGCACAACGGCGGAGGCGTCGGCAACGAGCAATATGTTCAGCATTTACAGCGAATGCAGAACCAGCTTGGCATGCAAATGGGCCAGCCACAGCAGCAGCAGACCCCGGGAGGTGGTATGGGCATGCAGATGGGAATGAACAATATGCAGCAATTCGGCGGACAGCAACAGCAACAGCAGGGCCAGAACCAGAATGACCCGCTGAACGCACACTTCGCTGCTATGGCAAACACTCTTCAACGCGGCGGACAGGGAATGCAGTAGAACTCCAACTCTGTTCCGCAGGCGCTGCATCTGTTTGACGTTCAGCCAGGTATACCAAATTATCCTAGTCAGCACGAGTGGGATAGAACAAGAGAAGTTGTATTTTTTCGTGCTATTTTGCAAACCACAGATTTCCGAGAAATTGAAACCCATGAAGCTCCCAAGCATACCTCATGGGTAGTGCCGACGAGAGCAGAGTCTCGTCCTAATGTCTTTCGGGCACATGAGCTGGAGCTGAGATACCAGCTTCTCGTGGAAAGCAGTCCCGATGGGACAGTTGCCTGTGGTCTGCATCGAGGCTATCGTCGGCCTACTGGTGAGATGGTTCACACTGTCAACGGGGAACATACTGTGTCTTACACCGCCAAAGCGAATCTCTGGGTCGAATTCCGTTTCGAATGTGATGGCGTTGACCCGCTGTACCATGACCGGATCCTGAGGAAGCTACGTTCTCTGACACCAGATGCTCGAGTCCGCATAATGCTAGCAGCCAAAGGAAGGCCTTTGCATTCGATTGTCGATGACTTGTTGGACGGATCTTACAGACCTCGACAAAAGCCATGGCCACCATCTGAGCAGTTCGTCTTGGAAAAGGTGCCAGGCCAGCATACACCCCATGACTTGAATGGCGTAGAGGGAGTTAACGGGGACCCTGGCGCGATGGACGCGGACATGAACAGAAACAAGTATGCCAGGACGCCGACTGCGCCTGTAGCACCCATACGTACGCCAGTGAGTATTTCGATGCACGTACAGGGGCCACCGCAAAGCGACTCTTCGCGACAGAGCAGGGCAGCAGAGAGGGATCGACAAGGCTCCTAGATACTTGGTGAGGCGGCCTATCGACCGAAGGTAGTATTGCGGCCGTAATGGACGAGCCAACAGGACTTCCTTGAATTTTGTATTGGTACACTATTTGTGATCGATCAGACTACTTCGCTTGAGGCAGTCTATCAGCTCGATCGTTGAGAGGACATTTGGACGAAAGAGAAGAACTGCTTGTGAAATTGATAGCGCGGTCTTTTTGATACGATAATTGGGCTTTGATCCAGAGCCATGGAGTGTACACTAAACAGTTACCTAATCGTTCAGCCGAGTGCCTACATATATTAATGCAATTGATTGACCGTGACTTGGCCGTGCATGCTACTGTCGAGTGATCAGATAACAACGACTCTCGCCTAAGCAAGGCAGTGCTAGCGTCATCTCAAGCCAGGTTCTCAGTGGATCGACTGCGATGATGATGCGCGTGACTGTGCACGAACGCCCCCCACGTCGTTCACTCCCACTCTCGGCTACCGCCAACCAACTCCGGCACGTGTGCTGCGCGGACCTCGAGTGTACTGCACGTGAATACTAAGGTGTTATCAGTCCTCGTGCCGTGCGTCGTTCTGTTGAGGCGGATACCTCTGCATCGTTAATCCTCACTTGTACATACAGTCGTTACTCTAGACAGACTCAACCTCGCGTCCCGCATTGCCATACACCCTCAGACTTGCCTCCACCACATCAAACCATTCCTATATCAACATGCAGTAGTGACTACGACAGCCGACACGTATAATTACTGAAGCTCAGGAGGTGCGGGACGGCCTCTGAGCCCTAACCTTGTTCCTCTGTCTTGCATACACATCACAACATGAAGTGCCATCTTCTTGCCGGGCTTACCTACGTGGCGCTGGCGTCTGCGAGCTGGACAAAAGTGTGCAATCCTCCCATTGCCCTGGCAATATTCTTGTCATCGTGAATGCAATTACTGACCCGAGCCAGAATATCAACTATCGCTCGCCATCAGAACATCATCCAGGTCTAGGCATATCGCTCCGCAAGGTCAATAAGCGCAATACACCGGACAAAAGCTTCCAACCTTCAGATCTCAATTTCACTCACGGCGTAGCGTCTGGCGATCCCTATGCCGACTCAGTCATCCTCTGGACCCGCGTCTCACCGCAATACGAATCCGTAGACGACAATGGAGTCGTCACAGGCGACGTCCCTCTATATTACCACGGCCCTGACCAGACCGTATCCACAGCACCCATATGCGTCGAATACAAAGTCTCTCTCACATCCGATTTCGCCAACATACATTCCAGCGGCAAAGCTTACACTTCCAGCGACGTCGACTACACCGTAAAAGTCGAAGCCACTAATCTCCAGGCCTACACTCGATATTTCTACCAGTTCAACGTATGCGATAGCGACAACAAAAGCCCCCTCGGCAGGACCAAGACGGCGCCTAAAGTCGACGACGATGAAGTCGACCAGGTCAACGTGGCTGTCTATAATTGTGCGAATTACCCTTTCGGTTACTTTAATGCTTACGGAAACTCTGTCAGGAAGGATAGTGTGGATTATGTCATTCATCTCGGAGACTACATTTATGAGTATCAGGGGAACGGCGACTATGGAAATGGTGCGCCTATTGGCCGAGTGCCCAAGCCTGAGCGTGTGATTCACTCGCTTTATGATTTCAGAGAACGACACGCGACATATCGTAGTGATTTGGATCTTCAGCTGTCTCATGCTGCCTTCCCATGGATTGCTACGTGGGATGACCATGAAGTAAGAAGCAAGTCTGTCCACCACACGACAGTAAGCTAATAACTCATAGGTTGCTGACAACACCTACCGTGACGGTGCCGCCGACCTGGCTAACAACGAGGCCTCCTTCATTAACGATGGTGGCTGGTCCATCGATCAAGTCAAGATGAACGCCGTCCGCGCCTATTTCGAGTAAGCCACAATATCACACAGCCTTCTTCTTCTGCTACAATCAACTAACACTCTCCAGATGGATGCCCATCCGCCAGGTCGAAATGGACGACAACCTCCGCATCTGGCGCTCCTTCAGTATCGGTTCGCTCTTCGACCTGATGATGCTCGACACACGGCAATACGACCGCTCCATCACCGACCTCTACTGGAACACCGACTACATCCACGCCATCTCCAACGATGCTGGCCGCACCCTCATGGGCTCGCGGCAAGAAAACTGGTTCCTCAACCAGCTCTCCGCCTCCGCCGCCCGCGGAGCAGCCTGGCGTCTGATCGGCTCGCAAACAGTCTTCAGCCGCGTCAACCAATCCGTGGTATACGGAAACGTAAACCCATTCAACTACGACCAGTGGGACGGCTACGTCGGCAACCGCAACAGAACTCTCCACCACCTCGCGAAGAACAACATAGGCGACAACATCGTCATCTCAGGCGACAGCCACGCAAACTGGGTCTCCGACCTCGTCTCAGACTACAGCCCCGACGGCAGCGCAGGAGGAGAATACCTCGGAGTCGAATTCGCCGGGACAGCAATAACCTCACCCCCTCCAGCCGGCGAACCCAACATCCCCGCCGCAAACATCGAAGCCGACCGTCTAAGCGACCACAACCCGGAACTGCAGTGGAACGAAATGTGGTACAGGGGCTACTTCGAGCTGCAGATCGCGCGCGAAGAAGTGCGCGCGCTCTTCTTCGGCACGCCGTCGATCACCACTCGCAACTCCCTCGAGATCCCCATCGCCAACTTCACCGTGAAGAAAGGCGAGAACAGGCTGCAGCAGCCTGTGGGCGGTGGGAAAGTGGAGACGGGGAGTCTGAAAGGCGGCGAGAGAGGGCTCGGGTTCCTTGCGAATGATACAGCGACGGGGGAGTGGAGTGTTAGTGAGCATGGGAGGCAGGTGAGTTTATTCGATCTTTTTCTTTGTTCTCTCTTTTCGTGTTGAACGGTTGGGAAAAATGGGTTGTGTGAAGCCAGGCTGATTTGTTTTGTTTTGCCATGGCGTAAAGTCCTGGCTCGATGGCATTATATGGTAGTAGTCCGAGGACTTGAAGACCGCCCCGGAGGCAACCGCATACGCCCACGAAGAGATAATTTCTCCACAAGCATTTAACGATTGCAATGAAAGCATGATATCGAAGAGAAAGACGGAGAGGTGTTCAGACACAGGCAAGAAGATTTCTTGCGCAAGGATAGCCACGCATGTCATGGAGATGCTGCAAGAACACACGACGATATGATAGGGACGAAGGTCGTGGAGGGGACTGGACGAATTGATCAGCTGAAGTGTGATGGTAGATTAACATGGTTGGGTATGACATGACTCCGCATTACAGATTCAGAGACGATCCTCGTACGACAGACAGACAGCATCTTCAACATTAAGGCAATATTAGATACCAAAAAAGATATTTGATACGGGCAGTTCTCTCAGCTTTTGCTCTCCTCCCTTTCACTCTCTCCACTTGTCACCCTCATTGTTTTTCATCGTCGTAACCCGAGTTTCGTTCAAATCCACAGTAAGAACAGGTTTGCCTCCATCTCATATGTTCCATGCCCATCGGCAGTCTTTCCCAGCGATGGACGACCAGCCCTCTCTCCAGCCGCAACTCCGAAATAGCTGATCTCCTCTTCACCTCGCTCGCCTCGCACACAAAAAAGCAGAAAGGAAAGAAGAAGCAAGAAAGCCGTGCGTCCATGATATGAGCGGTGGTGCGACGAGCGGAGCAGTGCAGTATGACTGAGAAAAGGGTATGTAAGGCGTGTGGAAAGACAATAAACAAGCGTGATCTCCGTAACCTCGCGCAAGCAGCCTCTTCGCTTCGTTGATCGGCTGTAGCTGCTGCTGAGAAGAGGTGAGGGGATAAGGTTGATAAATGTAAGTTGACCTTTTGACTTTTGTGGTGGACTCCTTGCCGGCTGCCTTCGTTGAGATAGCTTATTTGCTTTGTCCAAACTTAGGCAAGCTTGTCAAGGTCAGTGAGCCCTGACGGCTGGTCGAAAATGCATACCAGTCATTGTTTTGTCGCGTGTCGAGATATGTTTGCGGTGATTTTGATTTCTGCTCTTATCTGAACCTAGCGGAGCATCGGCCCATGACCTCGCCTTGGCAAACCAGCTCGGCATTGAATTCAGAGCCATCGAGGGTAAGGTAGATGTCGAAATACACACGGTAGAAGGTACCTTGGGGTGTGTCCATGCGCTCGAAGTCTTTCTCGAGGTTCTTGCGGCTGAGATCTGAGGTGAGGGTAACGATTTCCTTGATGCCTATGAAATTATGTTAGCAAGGTCGATTTCTGATTGAATAGCTCATCAGCAACTTACGAGGATCCTTGGTGTATTCGGGGCAGACGTCCTCGTCGCAAGCGTAGAGGACATCCTCGTACATGAGCGTCGCGCCGGGTGCCACCTGTCTGAAGAACGAGACCTTGACAGGCTCGCCGATCTTGACTCTTTGACCCTTTTGCACGAAGATCTGGCGTGTGTATTTGCACCTGTCTTTTCCATCGAGAGACGGCACGCGGTATTGTTCTGGGTGGTGACCCTCCTTGAAAGGCTGCAGGGTTGCCATGAGGTAGTGACGACGAGCAACACGGGATGTGATAACACGCTCGGTGATACCGGCGGTGACCGCACCCTTGACAATGGCAGCGACGGAGTCCATTGGTCGGACAACCTTGTTTTGGAATTGAGGCGGGACGTGCAACTTGATTTGCTGGAAGAGGTACTCGGATGCACCGAAACCACCAACAACAAGAACGTTCTGTTGATGTCAAGTCAGTCCTGGATATCTCACACGTGACAATCCCTGTCAAATAAAACTTACCTGCAGAAGTCTGTTTTGTGCCTGGATGGCAATAATCTGGTTCCTAACAAGTTCCAGAATTCTGTTGACCACCGGCTCGAAGCACTGCAGGATTTCTTCGTTCGTGAAGGTCATGTAACCTTCTTCGATTCCAGCTTCGGGGAACTCAGCTTCGATGCCGACATCCACGGCCCACTTCTGACCGTTATTCCTGAAGTCGGCCTTGATTCTGTTCTCAAAGTCCATGATGCACTTAGCGTACACCTTGCCAGCGGTCTTCGAGCCATCGGGAAGCTTCATCTTCCTGATCTTTGCGCGGAGGATGTTTGAGAAGTTGCGGTTAAGCGCAGTAGAACCGCAAGAATCACCAGAACCAGCAGTGCACTCTGCGACTGTGAAGGGTGACTCTTCTTCGACCTCGTATGCAATCAAATCGACGGTACCACCACCACAGTCGACAATGAGAATGGCATCATGCACCTTCAAGTTCAGCAGACCAGTCTTGGCGCAGAACATGGCAGCAGCTTCAGGCTCGGTGATCAGAGTAAGACGGTTGTCATTCTCGTCACGAAGGAAGCCAGCTTGGATGGCAGCTGCTCTTGTCGCAGCCTTTCCAGCGTCGTTCCAGATAGCCGGTACGGTGAGGAAGTACCGGATGTTGCGCTCTTCTCTGTTGAATACCTCGCCCAAGCTCTTCTGCAGCTGGTTACGCATTGCCTGTCGCAACTTGAAGAGATAGTCGGCAGCAACATCGATCTCAGACTTTCCGGGAGGAAGAGGTGGGAGGTTGATGGGGTCGATATAGGTGTTTCCGGAAAGCATCAACTGGAGCTTGAACCACTCCACCTTTTGAACGCCAGGCTTGGGGTATCCTGTAGGTGCCAACGCATCGGCAATATCGGGACCCCAGCCAACAACCTGCTGGTGCTGGTCGTAGTAGAGGACCGTAGGGATCTAGTCGCACAATGTCAGATCAGATTGACACGCGGTTGGAGGTCACCAGAAATCTTACCTTCTGCTTCGTCTGAGTGCCCGCGCCTGGCCATTCAACGATAATATCCTCTTTGGCCTCTGTGTTAGTGGCGAACGCGAAAGCGACTCCGGAAAAGGTTGTGCCCTGTAGGTCACGTCAGCAATACTCTCGCAGATCGCGTGATCGCAACTTACGAAATCAATGCCAACAATGAGTTGCGCCTTGCTGCGGTTGTTTCCTTCCACCTCTGCCAGGCTTCTTCCGTAAAGCGCGTTGTTGGCTTGCTGCGGCGCGCCGTAGCCGTAAGCCTGTTGCTGTTGTTGCTGCATTGGGTAGCCAGGCGGGGCGGGCGCCTGCTGCTGTTGGCCATACATGTGCTGCTGGTGCTGAGGCGCATAGGCGTGTCCAGCGCCAGTGTTGATGGGAGGCGGCGGCATTGGACTCGTGGGTCTGCCTTGGTTAGGATGCGGCGCACCGAGATTGTTGCCCTGGTTAGCGTACTGGTAAGACGGCGGGCGGCCGAGTGGCTGTTGTGGGTTCATGGCCAATGAGGTCGTCGAGGCCGACGCTGCGGGCGCGGTGGATGTCGACGAGGGCGCCTGGTGCGATGAGGTGTTGGAGGTAAGGCTGGTGGCGGCAGAGGAGGTGCCGTTGGAGGCAGCGGGCGCGGCTGGAGTGAGGGTTGTGGTGGAGGTGTTCTTGGGAGCCTGTGGAACGGACTTCTCGCTGCTGGGTCTGCGAGTCGAGCCAACTAGTTTTCGGAAACGGGAGTTCATGGACGACATCCAGAGAGGAGCATTCCTTGCCGTGGCCTGAAAGGGCGGGGCGAGGAGTCGGTAGTAGGAGGAGAGGAGGAAAGGCGAGGCGGCGAGGGCGGAGTGAGCTCTCAGCAGGCAAGCGCGAGGAGTCGCAGCAGCGCAGTGCAGTGCAGGTCGGCGGGCTTGTGCTGCAGGTGAGATCGGGCACAGCGCGCGGCTCTCAGGTCAGGCACGCTCAGGCAGGCAGGCGTGCAGCAATGCAGATCGCAATGGTGGGCGGGCAGGCAGATCTTGGGCGAAGGTTTGCGGCGGCAGCTTATTAGATTGAGTGCATATAGGTGGTGTTTTTGGCGGGCGAAACAGCGATAGACGATTCACTTGGGCAGGGCAGGATGGCGGGCGGCAGTGCAGGCGGGATGCCAAGGGCGGAGTAAGTAGTGAGGTGAGGCGTGTGCGCGACCAGGGCAGCGCGAGGTGCGCTAGAGCGGTGTGCTAGGCACGTGCAGCTCGACTTGCGAGAGTGATACGGCAGCCCCGGCAGCAGAGCGCGCGATATTCGGGATATGCGATATGTGCAGTGTGCTATGGCGGACAGCAGCGATAATGATCGCAGGCGTCAGTGGTGTGGCGGTACTGTGGCAGTGGACACACCGCAGGCGAGCTGATGGCTGGCACCAGGCTGAGCTGACATGTAGACGCAGCTACCGTATGTATGTAACGACTTCACAGCCCTCTCTCGCCCGGCACGGCCCCGAGCCCTTGACATTGCTAGTTGCAAATCATCAAGACCACTCGCCATGCACCGCGCCACCTCCCACTGCCCCGGCACATGGTCGCACCACAAGGGGCAACCGCATAATACTGCAAACACTCCAACCACGAACGCGTGGACCGCTCACCCTTGCCCGCCGGCGAACGGCAGGAGTGTGCTGGAGAGACGCGGCACTGGCATCGCCTATGGAGACATGTCAAATAGAGCTTCCTAGTTGCATAATCAGCTAGCTGGCCAGCATTTGCATCCTTGTCTGAGCCCAAGCTGACTGCCATCCACCTGCCAAGTGCAGCCTCGGCCATCTCGCTGCTTGCTGCGCCGCCGAGATCTGTAATCGCATGGAAATGGTTCAGACGCGTTCGGACCCTCCTGATAACACACAGACTGCAGCGTGCCACGAGGCCAGAATCTAACACGAACGCAGGGCCCGAGTCATGGGCTCCACGGACCCGAATCCCTCGCGGGCAACAGAACCATTGGACAATGCTCGTTCGGAGTTTCGTGCAGCGCAGCGATAAAGATCGCGCCATCGTTGCAAAAAAGATTGAATCGATCCATGTCTCTGGGCTGAAGTCCTGCCATTTTTAAGCACCAATTGCTTGATTACTGCTTCCCGTGTCGCCAGGGCTGATTCTGGATCCAAGTCGAACAAAACCTTACACGCAACGCCTGAGCCAATAGTATAGCCAAGCGGCCGTCTTGTGAGGAAAGCCAACATAGCGCAGCATCTTAGACCGCGCGCCACTCGTATTGAAATTCCCGTCCACAAACCTCAAGACGTACGCTGCTGCTGCACTCGCACACCAACCACGTGGCACTCGGCAATCGCTCTCAGCCGCACACGTCGTTCGCTTCACTGCGGCGCATCCGACTGAGAGGGGTAAAGAGACGTGTGAGGCTGATGTGGTCAAGATCGGAGATGTCACGTCGTCGTGTCTTGATCGAAGTTTCCAATCCTCAAAGACACTCGTCGGTCAGATCTACAGAACTTCGGCCGGAAAGTCATGAATGTATATTTGCCAGGACCCGTAGGCCCCAAAAATGAACAACCTTCGATTTTGATCGCAAACTATCTTGCTAATAAACGCTTGCTGGGTGAAAAAGGGAAACGCTAAGCTATCCTCGCTGGTAGAAGCCAGCAACTTGTGTAAGTGGAGAGTGGTGTGGTATAAAGGGAAGTGACGGCCATGCAAACCAATTTTCAACGCCCACCCGAACAAACGAGCCGAAAATGAACGCTCAGCGGCAGACGTCCAACCTGACCACTGCGTCTCCCTGCTTTCACTCCCTGACATTTGGAACGCCATCCCACGTCGTGCTTTCTTGTTGTCCCATTATTGTCGCCATTGGCTTCGGGCGACGCTGCTGTTTTTGTGTTTTTGGATTTTTTGCTCCCATCCAACTGCTTGGGGAGACTCGTGGGTATGCAGTGAAGCTGCGCAGTCAGCTACGAGCTGAGCGGTATACTTACCGACCCTTTTCAAGGGTCTGGCATGTTTTTCTTCGGATTTTCTCAGTGTTGATTTCCGCTCCCGTTCTGTTTTTGGTGCCGCCTTTTTTCGGTGATGATCGCATCGTTGGGTGCCACTGGGCTGCATGGCCTGCTGTTCAGACGCTGGTAGCGTCGTCGTGGCCCGTCCATTGCCTGTAAATTCGCCGCGTTCCGAGCACTGGAGCTGCACGTCAATATCAGACGCGGCGAAACATGGGCGGATTTCACCTCAGGTAGATCAACAACCATCTAACAATTACTTGTCTCGACTTTCACACTGTCGTTCAGGGTGCTTTGCCGTTTGCAGCACCATTCGTCAGGCCGACAGCAGACTGACGGCGCTTAGCGGGGTCGTTGTTCTCCTGCGATATTACATTAGCTAGGAACAAATTTGTCGATGGGACACATGAAGCGTGCAAATGACGAGTGAGAGCGCTTCACGTGAGGCCTGTCCATAGTATTACGTACGTCGAGTCCTGCGCCAGAAACCGTGCGCTTGTTATTCGCGGGTGCTGATTGGGCCGTGCTCTGGCAGTCTTCGGTTTCTTAGTCCGGGTTGGCCGAGTCTCGCCTTCGCTGAAAAGATCTGCGGGAAGATCGTAGCTGAGGGAAAGTCAGTACGGGCATGCTTATTGATTTCTGGAACGTCAACTTACTTGCGAACATGTGTTACGCGAATCGAATTCGTTTCCGGATTGTAGAGATCAGCGCTCTGGACAATGTTCTTGTAGTCGTGGATCGCGTAGGAGATATCCAGGGATTTCTGGTTCGGCTTGAGATCAATGCCAACGTAGTATGTGGTCGTGTAGATTTTGTGCTTGCCGTCGCTCGCGGTCTCTGTCTCAGTTGCACCTTCACCATTGGTGGTAGGCACAGCGATGCCTTCAGCGTCGGTCTGAGCCACAGCTTGTGTCTCGACACTCTCGGAGGTCTCTGCTGTTTCGCTTTCCTTAATTTGGTGATCGAGACCACCTTGCAAAACATGGTCTGTTTGTGCGCCCGGCAAACATTCATGCACGCGATCGAAGCCTTTGTTGAAGGGTGTGCGAGCTCGACACTACCTTGAAGCTTCCTCAACCTTCATGATCAGCCTGCGTAGACGAGCCTGACAGAGACCCGCCCATGCTTGCTGGGCCTCTTTCGAGTGGCTGGCGGACACAACCATAAGGTAATGCTTGTAGTCCTTAGTAAAAAATGTATGCTTTTGGAACAAGTCCTTCCATGGCTTGATGTTCTTCTGAGTAATGTCGTTAGTGATTTCGAGGCCTCTCTTAAGCTCCTTCATGAGGACCTTGAAAGTTGAAGGACCAATGTTGTGTGTGGAATTCATTGACGGGTAAGCCGGTGTGATGATCGGCATGAGATGCTTGCGATCGTGGAAACTCGTGTTAGGATCCCACTCGCGAAGCTGCAAGGGCGCATCCTCTCGGTTCTGCAGTCTCACTGGGTCCGGCCACCTCCAATTTGACATAAGCCAGAAGAAGCGCGAAACAATACGAGGAGCGGCGGCTTTCGGGTAGAGCTGGCAGACCTTTGCTACCATCATAGCATAAGCAACACCACCCGGGAATCCAACAATGTTGCCATAAATCGCTCGCCGTTGTGCCCATAGCTTTATGGCGCGAAGAGCAAGGCGGAAAGGCTTGGTTTGCGGGACGACGGCAAGGATGGGAATCAGTCACGCGAGTACCATTGACACAACGAAGATCGATCTCGTTTAATCCTCGAAGCAAATTGTTGTCGGTCATCTGCAAAGAGCTGGGTACAGAAGCGACCTGAAGATTGGAGAAAATGAGATCAATGCTGATTCCATAGAGCTCCATCTTGATGATGGGAACGCTAGCATCCGGGACGGCCGTCATCTCAGTGATGTCGCTTGCTTGTATACTGTTCCTGAGCAAATCTGGAAAGTACTTGAAGAAGTCCTCGCGCGTGACATGCTTAGGCGCAACAACTAACGTATCGATATCCGATCCAGGACCGTAGACACCCAGGCTGTAGCTGCCGTACGTGAAGACCTTGCCGCCAGCAGTTTCAAGAATAGCTTGCGGAAGCTTCTTCGCCCTGCCAACGACCTGCACCAGCTCTTTTGTAAGCTTCTGAAGTTGGCGCAGAACATTCTCTCTATATTGTGTCAGCCAAAATTTCTTGTCGATGCCGGATTGTCGCATCAGCCTACCTCTGCTTGCCCTCTTCAGGCGACTCGAAGTTCTTCTGCGCCTTGAGCTCGGCCATCAAGCGATCGCTCAGCTCGATTCCTGCGGAGTGGGCGGGTCGAGCGACAATGGCTTGAACGGGCCATGCTGCTCCGAGTCTGCCATCTTAGGCTGCGTGTGTCCTTGCTCTTTCTCCCTGCTATGCTCGTGTGCTCCCTTCTGGTGTGATAGTAGTGAGCGCGCCCTTGATCGTAAGGTACAAAGGCAAGCTTAACAACATGCGCCGCAAAGTGTTCGATTCCGCGCACGCCGCGCCGTTGTAGGAACAAACGGTGATGATCTGGATGATGAAAGCTGCTGAAGACGAACGGCCACGGGCGCATGTGTGTTACAGGCGCCTGGGGAGCGATCGGCCCGGGCTGCGACGCGTACCGTGGCGTCGAAGTTTAAGAGCTCCGCGCTCCACTCTCTATGTAAGGGTCCAGGCGACTTGTCACATGTGATTGCTTGCGTTCAAAAGTCACATTGTTTGTGATTCTAATCTGCATAGGAGTTGTCAACAGTAGGTGCACTTCATCTGTATAGTCTGGTCGCTGGTGTGCCAGTGTGTGAATAATGGTAAGAGTGATCCTCCTTATGTGCATTTCAGCAGATGCGACTCCAATGGGCGCACGTGCATCTCTGGGTATGGCTGTTTGGTCAATCTGCGCCACGCACCGCATTCTCTGGCAGCTTTCAAGACCAACAGCTCTACGGCAAGAGCTTGAGCAGAGTGAAAAGTGCTCAAGCTTGGTATTTATACTCGAAACCACTATATGTAGTACTATATACATACTCAAGCACGATCACGGTCATGCTTGTTATTCACATTAACCCCATACCCTAGCATACACATTCACACGCATGCATGCAGTATTCCATCGATGCATTCGATGTCTTTGAGACGCCTCTTGGTGTGTATTACAAACCTCGTTGGGATTGTGTTCCACGACTCCGTGCTCAAGTCGAAACTTTGGGGTATCTTTAGAAATCCATGACAACACCAGCAACGATCTTCTCCAGATCCGACTTCTCCAGCCATCGTTCTTCGCTCTGACTTGCAGCTCCCTTCTCGACATCTTCTTTCTTCGCCAGCATTGATCTTGCAATCGTCTCTCGTATGTAGATTTCGAAGTACTTCTCGAGCACGGCTAAGGCATGCTTGTCGATCTTGGTCTCTTTCGAGGCAAAGTTCTCATGCATAAGTCGAAGCAATAAGGCGCGTGGGATCGATGGTATATCGGACGATTGAGAAGGGACGGGCACTGCATTTCCTCTGTCCGGCGATTTCGGCTCCGGTAGAGGATCATCGTCGTCGTCCGAAATCGCAAGCGGCGAAGGTTCTTTGCGAGCTGGTGGGCGGCCTGGCTTGCGCTTTGCTGGCACTTTAGGCGGAGGTGGTTTGCTAGGTCTGGCCGCGAGAGGATCGTCTGCCAGGTCGTCATCTGAGCTTTCCGCTACTACATCCCCATCCGAAGCTTTGTTTCGCTTGCTAGCTGTATCCTCAATGTCGTCCTCATCTTCATCGTCGTCCTCCACTATTCTTCCCTTGCGTTTTGCACCAGTCACGTTTGCACGTCCGAACATGCCACTGCCACTGCCTGCAGACGCGAAGCCGGAGGTCGTCCTTTTCGCTGCATTGCCGTTCGTTTTGCTCGTTCCAGTGGCATTGATACTTGGAGTTCTGCTTAGCGTATTCGAGGCCGTCTCGCTGTTTGTGGACGCGACGCGAGACACTTGACTTGGTCGCTGTGGCTTGAATGGCGGTGGTTTCTTTTTTGAGGCCGGATATGTGACCGTCTCTTTCGGCTCCTTACGTGGTGGCATCGGATTGTAGTTAAGCGAAAGTAATCAAGGTGCAACCAGTAAAACCGACCACAGATGGAAGATCAGCCGAGGCCTGATTCGCGCGAAAGCGCGTCATCACATGTTTCACGCCGAAGAACTTCTGTTTCACTCTCCATCAGATTAGATTGACCCTTCCCGCCCTGCAAGGAGCCGTGCATGTGATCAAGTCAATAACACTGTCGCATCCCACAGCGATACCAAATACTGCAATGAAAGCAGGATCATATAGCCGAGCTGGATAATGTACCATCTGGCAAAGTCGCTGTATCTACACGCAACGAGCAAAGAGGGTAAGTGAACACGTCGCACGACACTCGAGCGCAGATCGCTGACAATACCGTCCTCCCAGAATACTCAATCCTCCTTCTCGGACTTGACAATGCTGGAAAGACTACCCTCCTCGAGCAAATCAAAAGCTTGTACAACCCTGAACACAATGCGCGGTTGAACACGGTTCCGACCGTCGGACAGAACGTCAGCTTGGTCAACCTGGATGAGTGCTATCTCAAAGTCTGGGATGTAGGCGGACAGCACACGCTTCGCAATCTGTGGCAAAGCTACTACAGCAGCTGCCATGCGATCGTCTTTGTCATAGACAGCACCGACGTTGGAGACGCGGACGTGGAAAAGATCAATGAGAGCGGTGCTTCTGGAGGTGGAGGACTAGATTTGGGACGGTTGGAGGAGTGCAAGATTGTACTTGAATCTATACTTGAGGACCAACAGACCGAGGGAGTCCCTCTGCTGGTTCTTGCGAACAAGCAAGACGCCGAGGACTGTGTGGAGGTGGTCAGGATCAAGGAGGGTCTGGTACGAAGAGTCATTGAGGGAGAGAAGGGCGACAGCGTGAGAGACAGCAGAGTGTTACCGCTCAGTGCTTTGACTGGCACTGGTATCAAAGAGGCTGTGGACTGGGTTTGCAGCCGCGTCAAATGGAATAAGGAGGCGAGACCTCCTGTCATGAGGTGAAAAGCCGGTGAGCTGGCGTGGCACGAGATGTTAACATGGCTGTTATATGATACCCATCGAGATCAGTATTTTCTAAGTCTCGTAGCGACATTTGAAATTGGATGTTATCACGATGACACCTGCTGTCGGGCAAATGAATGATCCCCTGAACACCTTATGCACATGAATGCATCAAGGTGAGTACCCAATACCAAAAAGCCAAGCAATACCACTCGCCGGCTGTTTGTGCTGGTGAGGCTGACTGCCCTATCTCCTATGTATCTAAATCCATCGCATCGCGTTCCACACGTTAGGCTTCCAGCCCGAATGACTGAACTCGTCACACCATCAACTCCCTACCAAATACGTGGAATTGACCTATAACACCTGTAACTGGTCACATTTCGTCGGGTTTTGCGCCACCCTTGCGACGCGGAAGCGGGAAAGCCTCGCCCACGCGCCTCAAAGCTTCCGGAAACACACCACCAACGGATTAGGCGTAACCGGCAGCCGTCTACCGGCATAACCGTACCGCATATCTTTCTTATCGAACAGCGCAGTATCGCTCGGTAGCCTGCTTTTTCTTGCGCCTTGTCTCTGTCTGGAATCCTGAACCTAGGCGAACAGGCCCGTCATCTCGTTGTTGCGCACCACAGCAAGGCCCCCCCTGGACAAACGAGACGACTCACGCGGCTGGAGGAGTGGCGGTGTGCTGTCACCTTGCATCGATAGAGTAGGGAAAATCGTTGTTATCGTCGTTCGTTGGGCGGTGACGCGATGGGTGTCATGGAGGTAAGGTGCTTTTGCTTCCGTTCTCCTTGGAGGCTGCCTGCATGATATTTTTATCGATCTTTGTCTGGACGATGCCCTGGCCATTTTACGATTATCAGGAGCGCAAGACGTGTCTCCGGTCGACCTTTTGGCAGATGGGCAAACGATGTGCGGTGGCGCTGCTGGTAGCCGGTACATCGTAATGTGATCAGTCACTCCCACGAGAGTAACAGTGGTGTCACATTTTTCAACATTTGTGTAAGTCTATCAAACCAGCAGATTCCTTCCGTGTGCGACCTGGGTGAAGTGCATGTGAACATCGCATGGGAAGCGCCACTGGACGCCTTCCTCTTGCTTGCTTCGTCAACATTCACGAAAGCATGAAGTTCACCAGACGAGTCTAACAACTTATCTCTGCGTAGACCTCGCCATGCATACGCTCTTCAGCTCCGACATCCTTAGTCCACCGCCTGCGCCTCTAGCTCAAAATAACCCATTTGAGCTGAAGTTTCATGCATCCTCAAATACCGACTCGACTGCATCTGGATCGTCTTATTCAACGCACAGTTCACCGACAGAGTACAGCGTGTTGACACGTAGATTCCAGGAAGAGCGACAAGCAGTCGAAGACTACCGCAATGTTGAGACTGTGACTGTGAGACGAAAGGGTCACCCAAAGTTATTGCTTATGGGCCAGCGAAGGTAGCCAGAAGTTGACCTTCTTTCTGGCAGTCAGTAGCTGACATGCAAACAGGAGCGGCAAATCCTCCATCCAAAATGTCATATTACAGAAAATGCCTCCGACGGAGACACTGTATCTTGAGTCCACCAATTCGGTGAACACTGTTGCCATGCAGTATGTACAACGGGATTCAAGGCGACTTTCGCGCGACTAATCATAATGGCAGATCATTCGCTCAGATCGAGATGACCGAAGTACCCTCACAGCTTTCCATCGAATCTCCGGAGATCGCATATTCAGATGCCAATTTTCGAGAACTTGGTGCTGTCATCTGGGTCATCGACGTTCAAGACGATTACCTCAGCAGCATCAACTCGCTCGTCCACACAGCTGGTTTCCTCGCAGAGAACTACCCACGAGTGCATTTTGAAGTCTTCATCCACAAGACCGATGGTTTGAGCGAAGAATACCGCTATGATGCTTTCAGAGAAGTGCGCCAGCGAGTGCAAGACGAACTTTCAGACGTTGGATTCGGCCACCGTGAAGTCGCCTTCCATCAGACAAGCATCTTCGACCATTCGATCTACGAAGCGATCAGTAAAGTCGTACCAGAGACTGCTGCCACAACTGCCGGCACTTGAGGCATTGCTCAACAGATTGTGCTCAACGTGTGGCATGCAAAAGGCCTACTTGTTCGACACCGTGAGCAAAATCTACGTCGCCACTGATGCCAGTCCCACATTCCTCAAAGACTACGAGGTATGCTCCGACTACGTCGATGTGATTGTCGATATCAAGGCGCTTTATGGATGGCAAGCTCCTTCAAAGAATACGGGCAGTACACGCTCGAGATCTACGATCGGCGCCGACCCTGAAGACGATGGCATTGGCGAGAGCATTGTTACTTTCGAAAGGAATGGTGACACCTACATTTACGCACGGGAGATCACGGAGTAAGTATCGCACTGAACCTGTGTTTGATGGTTATACTGACAGCGGCTAGTCACCTTTCTTTGATCTGCTTGATGGGCAAAGGAAGCGGAGTCGACAAGCGGGTATTGATCGACTATAATGTAAGTCTGCTACAAGACGCGGTAGTGGAGGTGTTCAAGGTGTGATGCAGTCCGTACTCTATCTGCGGCAAGGGGAAGCGGGATGCTAGCCACATTGTTACACGGCATAGAGCGCCCACGCCAAGATAGCGTTATCTCACCGGTCTGCCTCCAACTCATTCGGTTTGAACATATATACGTTACCGACACTATTCATTGATCAATTTCTTTCAATCTCCTTGTCAAATCTAAACAATCATATATAGAATAAGATGCCTCTTCGGCTTCCTACATCGTTACCAAAACTCTACCGTCCTCCACCAAGGGTCTGTGCCTTCCCGCGCCCAGCGCGCCAACGATACATGTCGCAAGATCGTCCCAAACCCCGCGATTCTCGTCAAGATTATTCCGAGGTTATCGACTTAATGCTCTGGTCTGCCCTTCTCGCCGGCATCGTGGTTGTCGCTGAAAGGCGCTTAATATCCGGACCCACGAAATCTCGTGAGAAAACGGTGCCGAAAACAGTAAACGGACCATTTGGGCCATACATTTGCTACTGCCCTGAGCGCGCCGAGGACAATGTCGAGCCCAAGAGAGAGTAGTACCACCAAGAATGGCGGGTAACAAGATACAGTGGCAATCAAAAGTCCTGCAAGCGAATGCGAAGCAAGGGGAAGTGGAATGTCAGGTAGCAGTGTATTCCTTCGACTTGAACTCATGTATTTATTAGGCACCACAAAGTCGTACATGTACTCAAATTGAGGTACTACCCAGAGATATCGATTGTCGCTGCAACATCACCATTACCGTGCTCAAAATTGCATACTGCCAGCAAGAAATCTTCAACATGCCCCCTCGACTTCCTTTGTGGTTGTCCAAACGATACACTCCGCCGAGGCACTTAGCCTTCTTACGACAAACACGTCAACGAGCTCTATCGCAGCGCCCTCTTGATCTCGGCAAATTGGATCGAGGTCGGAAGAATCCCAGCAGAGTTCGCTCGCTGCTTTGTATCTCGCTGGTCAGTGTTCTGGGCGTTATATCGGGGTTCGCAGATTTCTGTGTTGAGAAGGGAGAGATGAAAAAGAGGCCAGATAATGATGGCAGTGGAACCAGTCGTCAGAAACCGGAAACGGAACACCGATGAATTGGATTGCAGCTACTGCTCTGAATGCACTGCGGACTGCGCCGAGCCTAAGGGAGGAGAGCAGCAGTAAGAGTGGCGAAGAATAGGAATACGAGGGGAGCCATGAATGTTTAGATACCTTATTCAGCCGCTTGTTAAGCAAGGGGAAGCGGAATGTCACAACGATTTGCCCTCATATCGTTTAAGCTGAACACATATACATATCCGAAACTATCAACCACCTTTGACCGTTCTTGCTGAAGTCGTACATGAGTTCGTATCAAGCTAACTCGATTGTATCTGCTATTCCACCAATTCCACGCATAGCGTTGCTCAACTCTACCTTAGGAAGCAAGCTTCTGTAAACACCATATGCCTCCCCGGCTTCCTACCTGGTTATCTAAGCAACTCTACCATACTCCGCCGAGGCTCTTCTCTCCTTGGCGCCAAAGACAGACGCATCTTATATCGCAACGTCCTATTCATCCCGGAAGATTAGATGGAGATCTTGATGATGGTGACGACAGAATTCCTGGACCCATCTACCTTCTTGTTGGTATCATTATTGGCTACAAGATGCGTAGATGGATAGACCAATCCACAACACCGACAGCCCAAAATGCCGCCCGAATCAGTCCGGCAGTGGAAGTAAGATACACGCTAGTTCCCTACTGCCCCGAGGACGACACCGAGCGTAAGAAAGAGTAGCAACAGGAAACATGGCGGGAGTGACAATGAGTGTCATGTATGCACTTGTCACTTGACTCCCTTGGGCCATCTCTGTACCGAGCAAGGGAGGTATGAGGTACCTCGCGTATTCAATCAGGATTCTGCTCCCGGTCTACCTACCTTCTCAGTTCCTTGTTGTGCCATCTCGTACAATGATAAGACTCGCTACCAACCCCACTTGACAACAAAAGACCCTACAAACATATTCTCAAGATCAATCTTGTTTGGAACTAGGTGATGTGGAGTGTTGGACCTCAAACCTCCCTATACCCCACCAACTTCGCTCTTAGCGTTGCTTGCTTACCCAACTCTAAGCAAGCTGTTCTGAAGATGCCTCCTCGGCCTCTGCCATTGTCATCGAAACTCTACCGCTCTACGCCGAGGCTCTTTCCCCTCGTGCGCCCGACACAGTCGCGACATATATGGCAGCTCCCTCCAACACCACGGAGTCTTGATACAGTTCACACCGGTTCTACCTCTAGGAAACCACGACGACACTTGTCATTCCTCGAAATATTCCTATTTTTCACTGTCTGCGATATCTACTGTTGGTACACCGAGACTGGGATTTTCAAACCCAAACCGACACCGACACCGACATCGATAAAGAAACCGGGTGAAGATGTCGACGGAACCCGCGGTCAGGAAACGGGGAGGGAACCAAGATCCGATCAGTCAGGAACCTACTGTGTCGAGCACATCGACAACAAGCAAGAGGAAGAGTAGCACGGCCAAAAATGGTGGCGTTGGTGTGATGGATGTGCTGCGGATAGTGGGAGGGTTGTTCCTCCTCAACTGCTTGCTGAGCTATTTCATCACGAACGACTCCGTGCTTTGGGGCTGGCGGCCGTGGTTCATACGACCTGGGCAGCTGACGAGATACTTCGTAAGTCTCAATGGCACAACACGTTATGATAGCCACGCGGAAGAACTGACAAATACATACAGCAAGGTCCCGTGTCCCTGACCGACGCCGAGCTTCTTTCCTACGACGGCAGCGACCCTAGCAAGCCCATCTACCTTGCTCTTAACGGCACAATCTACGACGTCACCGCCGGTCGCAGAGTCTACGGCCCCGGTGGCAGCTACAATGTGTTCGCAGGCAAGGACGCCGCGCGCGGATTCATCACGGGCTGCTTCGCTGAGGACTCGACGCCTGACCTGCGCGGCGCAGAGTGGACATACGTTTCCGTCGACGTTCCGGACTTTGACGAGAAGGACGGTGTCAAGGTCAATGCGGAGCAGAAGAAGCTCAGGGAACAGGAACTGCGCAAGGCGAGGAAGAAGGTCAAGGAGACTCTCGATGGGTGGGCTAAGATGTTCACGGGTGCCGGCGGAAAGGACTACTTTGCAGTTGGTACTGTAAAGAGAGAGCCGGGCTGGCTGGAGAAGCTTCCGAAGAGGGCTCTATGCGCTCAAGCTCAGAAGAGCAGGCCGAAGCCCAAGACTGCTGGCAAGGACGCTGGCGCTGCTTACAGGCCCACCCATTAAGTAACCATTCATTTTCGTATTGGAGCAGCTGGTTTCCCCACCAAGCACTATTTCGTCCGTTGCAACCTTTCGTGTGTATGGCGTCCAGATTTGCATGTTGACCGAGAGCATCCGTGACCTGCTTTGGCTGTCCAGGTTTTGTGTTCTGTAATTGCATCCGATAGTGGAGTTGTATGAAGGTAGCCGACGTGAGCGGGGTATGAGCGTTTCCAGAGTTCGATGAGCACGATCACATGTATGCCTCACAAGAAGTTGACATGAGCGAGATGAAAGCGGAACCAAGTTCAGCGGTAAAAAATTGTAGCAAGTGTTTGATATCGAACTACCTGCTCCAAACCGCTAGCAGTCCTCCATACGCCGTGATATCATGCAGAGCCACTCAGTCCAAATATCATCATCTAAGCATCCGCAACGGTGCGAGCTGTGTATGTGTTAGTTCCATGTCGCTGGTATCTTTCTTCAAGACGACGTACTGTAGATGTTGCAGGTGTTGTGGCCAACAACCTTCTTGATGGTACCCTGAGCCTCGAGGTCGTTCAGGGCCTTGCGGGCGAGAGAGCCGTTGATCTTCAGGCGATCGACGAGGACGGCGACGGTGATGAGGCGGTAGGACTGGACGTCCTTGTTGAGACGCTCCTGGAGGGCCTTGTCAAAGATGACGGCGTGGACGGCCTTGTCCTTCACTGTTCAGCGGATCTACGTTAGCGCTTGTCCCCGACCAAGTCGTGCTCGCTCGTTGCGCTCGTTCGTATGAATGGTATTCGAATTTCGATGTTTGTTCATTGTGTTGCTCGATGCGCGCGGAGAATGGAGGAGGATGGTGTTCGCGTACCCTTGCCCTTGGACCACTTCTTCTTTTGCTTTCCTGGGAGCCTTTTCAATTGTTAGCAGCTGCGCATTTTCGTCGCAAATAGGCGTGGCGGCTACATACCATTTTGATTGTCTGTCCGTGGGGAGTGGTTCGGAGTCGCTGAGGTCAGGCTGGCTAGTGTAGAGCAGGTGAGTGCGCGACCGTAGAATTTGAGCCTTGGCGTCTCGCTCAAGCGGGGCGGCTTCAAGCGCTGTGAATTCACACGTGACCGACACTTCACGCTCCACGTCAGTCCTTACCAGTGACGGGGTAGTATTGATCCAAAAATGAAATAGTGCCAAAGTATAGAGTATTCAATTGATCGCACCACTGACTCTGTACAGAGAGTCCAGCCGCATGGAATAGTATCAAAATTTGTCGAACACTAATGTGAAAGGGAAATCTCAATCTGACACAACTACCGTCGTATGGCAGGTGTTCAGAGTGTCGGGACGTATCTCGTTGTATCCGGAACGATAGGATAGACATGGTCATGTCTCGCTGAGGTGTCATGTTGCTGACTTCCACCAGTCAGTCTCGGCATCGTTCTCAATACCACCCTCAGGACCCTGGCTCTCACGCATCGCTCTCCTGCAAGCTTCGTCTGGATCCATTCCGCCGTTCGCATCATGAACGCTGCGCCTGTCGTCCGGCGCAAGGCTTTGGCGCTGCGCAGCCGCAAAAGCCTCATCGAAGTTGAGCCCGCCGTTGAAGCGTTGACTACTCAGCATGCTGAATGTGGATCGAGGACGCATGGTAGAGTCGGGAGGCGTGACGAACAAGCCGCCTTCTTCGCGCGGACGAACATTGCGTTGCAATCCCGGACTAGGCTGAATCTTTCTCTTGTTGCGGTTAGCTGCAACGAAGAGCGATCCTGGAGCGGGTGAACCGGCTGCAATGCTCTCTGCATCGATGGAGTCGCCGCGAACACCACTCATTACGATTTCTGATTCTGAAATCGGTGATTCTGCAGCAGGCTGGAATCTCAATCCAGGTCGCGCTCGTGGTTTAGTACCGCTAGGAGGTGGCATCTGCCAACCATCTCCACCGTTGTCATTTCCGTTTCCTTCGTCGTCGCTGTCATCGCCATTGTCGTCATCATCGTCAATATCATCTGTATCGGAACCCAATCCGGAGTCATCGTCAGCATCGTTAGGCTTCTCAATAGACCTCGCAGGCTGATCCGGATTCTTCGACCGCAGCCCCTTGGCCTTTCGCTTCTCTCTCTGTTTCAATCCATTTGTTCTAGCCTTTCGTGCTTTGTCCAGTTCCTTTAGGAGTCTCCTCTGTCTGTGGCTGCCTTGAAGTTGCTCTTTGATGGCGGCGATCTGTCTCGGATTTTTAGCCACCAAATACCTCCACGCATCGTAGAGGATCTTGCTTTGCAGTCTGCGTCTCTCTACTACCGAAGTGCTTGGAAAATACTGGTAATTCAGGAGCGGTTCCCACGCCACTTCTCCGAACATGGGCTCAGTATCCGTTGCTCCACCCCTGCTGTGCGAGTAGAGGCCTACGCCGGGTGCAAGATCTGGTGTCGTCAGATCTTCTGGGATCCCAATGGGTTCGTAATACACTTTGTTCCATTCTTCGATCCGTAGCCCAACGACTATGCGATCGTGAACGACTTGGATCACCATGCTGGCCTCTCGGAAGTAGGCTTTGTGTGTCTGCCGCGCTGTGGTTCTTGGTTATCTGGTAGTGGTGGCAGCTGGAGTACATGTTAGCGCACGTAGGACACGGTGCTTCAACAGTCTGCACTAACGTGGCCACTGGTAGTATGGATGTCAAAGTTGTTCGAGAAGTTGAGTGTGAGGATTGGGCGAAGTTGTGTGTGAGAAGCAGGGGAAGTAGAGGCGTGCGAACTTGATAGCAAGGCTACCACATGCTTGCTTTGGTCGCGTCCATGTGATAGATGGGAGACATTTGGTTCACGAGTTCAGAATACAAGTGAGCGCTGTGTGAGTAGGGGAATCGTCGCACGTGCCCGAATTGTGTGAAGCGAGTTAACATCAATTGCCGCATTTTGGCACATCAAGCATAGAGATGTGATGGCAGATTCATGTCGGTAACATGTTCGAGTCGTCGGGGACCTGTTTTCGCATCGACTGAGGATTATCAGACAAGTACGGAGTTGACAGACCAAATGTACTTAGCACTATACGACTGAGATCGCAACATGAACGGTCCATGTGTCACAGCACCACATCATTTGCCTGTGTAGAGCACAGAGCGCACATTATTTGTATCGCTGCTTTTGAGTATCTTGTTCTTGGCTGGAAATAGGCAAACTCAAAGCCTAACCTCACTCCTCGAGCTTCCTCTCACGATTGTCCTTGCGAACCTGAGTTATATGTCCGGTTCCGTGATCGTCCGCCTAAGCCAAAGTAATCACCACTTGGAGTCTTCTACGTCGCCTCGCTCTCTCCTTCTATCAGCAGGCGGAGACCTCGGCGAGAAACCTAACCCCGAGTCAACACCTCCAGACTGCGCAGTCCCTCTTGTTCGAGGGGACTCGTCGCGCTGCTTTGCATTCTTCCTCTCCAACGGCCGTAATATCGTCTTTCTATCCTTCAACCCAGCATTTTCCATCTGCTTCTCGACCGAAATGTAGATTTCAAGCCTGCTGATCTCATTATGCAACCAAGCAATCTCCTCTTTAGCCCCCACAGCAGCCCAACGCACTCCTGCGCACTCATCTCATCGACATTGTCGTAAATCATGCCATCCCAATCGTCGTCTCGAGTCTTGTAGTAGTCGCCTTGTCTCACTTGGATGTTGTGATCACCAGCCTCTTTGACGAGTAAGGCGATTTGCTCGTCGAGGTTGTCGCGGATCTCGTAGGTGGCGGCCAACAGAGCGGCGCGAAGCACCCGGGCAGGATATGAGGAGGGAGTGACTGTTATTCGGGAGTCTTGTGTTTGCGATCGAAGCCAGGCTTTGAGTTCGTTGTATTCTTTGTGATTGGGGTCGTTGTCGAAGGCTAGGTCTTCCCAGTCGCCGATCATGTTTGTTTGTTTGTTTGTTCTGCGTCGCGCACGATTGGGTAGTAGATTGCTCGGATGTCCTGTGATGGTGATTCGTGTGATAGCGACCGTGCAGAAAGTGGCTGGCCGAGTGTCAAGTGTCTGCTGTAGGCGTATGGTGACAGTGGCAAGACCTGCGGTCAATGCTGGTCTTCACGTTGATGCGCGTCGCGATTGTACTGGGTCAGTGAAGGAACGAAGGAACGCGAGACTTCGCTCACTTTCTCGGACACGATGGTTCAATTGCTTCTTCCCGAGTGAATGAAATCGAGCCACGACAGGGCATATTTAAGCTAGAAAACAGACAAGCGCTATCCAAGCTTTGTCTTCACATCACTCAATCCATGGCTCTTGTCCTCGATATCTATTTCTAACAGACGGTGTAGCCTCTGCTAAATGCGGCCGTTGTATACATGTAGTTCTGTCATCATTTATGTTAGGATGTTATATCGTACTTCCCTCGAAACACCATACTTTGCACCCTCCCACAGGCACTCCATCATCATGCTCTACTGCTGATAACAGTTCAGGTTGAAGTGCACAGGGAAATGGTTCACACCAGGGACATCCTTCCTGACGTAGACTGCAGGACTCCATCCGAGGCAGTAGAAGGTTCCCGAGCCGGACTGGTCAATTTGAACTTCTACGCGCTGCCTCGGGTCACTGAGAACATCGACCCAGATCTCACCAGGTCTGCCGACCTGCATTCTCTTGTTGGACCATTCGTTATAAGGGCCGATACTCAACACGACTGCACATCCAGGCCTGTCGTGGGTGCCTGATCTCGTCCAGCCGATGCAGCTCTGAGCGTCGAAATAGTCGGTCTGCTGTCCGTACGCGTACATGCGGCGAGAGAGGACGAGGTCCGGAAGAAGACTACGATTGCCTGGGTTCATGCAGGCAGGCGGTGCGCTCTCCTTGCCTTGAATTCCGTACATGTCGCCCCAGAAGACGGAAGGTAGACCCTCGGCGCGGAGAAGGATGAAGGCGTAGAAGAGAGATTTGAGTCGTGGATCGATGTGAGTGGCGGATGCCTGGCCAGGCTGGGTATCGTGGTTTGTGACAAGAGTAAGCGCACTGTGTGGCCTCTCTTTTACGAGTGAGCTGCGCATGATTGTCCTTAGATCGGCGTTGGGAGATTTTGCAACGACGTCTTTGGCCACACGCGCGAAGTCGTTGACAAGAGGAGAGTCGTAAGCGTAGGTCCCTTGGCCAACGGTGTCCAGCCATTTGGCGATCTTTGCTGTTTTGCCGGTCCAGACTTCTCCCACGATGAAAGCATCACGGCCACGCTTAGCCCTCGACGCTTGATGAGCTCGTTCTATCCAGTCACGAGCAAAGTTGTATGAAAAGTGAGCAGCGGCGTCGAGTCTGAATCCATCGAGGCCGTTCTCTTGCACCATCCAGTCTGCCCACCTGAACAGGTCCTCGCGCACTTCTGGGTGCTTGTGATCAATGTCCGAGAACATCAAGTAATCGGCATTGCCATGCAAATCATCCACATCCTCTGCCCAGTCCTTTCCAGGTCGCTTCATAGCAATGGTCGATTGAGCATCAGACTTCTTACTACCGAAGAACTTCTGGATGCGGTGCATGCCCTTCTTGAAGAGATCCGGATCTTCGCGACCAGGCTTGGGGAAGTTTGCAGGGTCGTCAATGATCTTGTAAATGGCATGTTTCTCAGCGCGCTGGTCCCAGTCGGTACCGCTGAAATGTTCTGCCTTCCATTTCATCGAAGAATATGCGCCGTTGCGGTTGTCGTGGTTGTATACGATCCATGGTGTGATTTTCTTGGGAGCAGATGTCTCTATTCTGCGGTCTAATAGAGCAATACGATCAGCGGTTGTTCCTGCCAACACTCGAAGACGCTGCCTTCTCGAACCACTTACCATTCTCATCTACCTCGACAGCCCAGCACTCCATAGTAGTTATCGCCTGCAGTCTTGTGATTGAGCACCGATCCCAAATACCTTCCACGCCATTATTGTGCAACGCCGCGATCAAATCTCCCAGCTCTTCTTTGCTTCCCCATTTGGTATTCCTCCTGCCCTTCTGATCGAACTCTCCCAAGTCCCAATGATCGTAGCAATCATATCCGTTTCCACCACCCGAAGGTTCATTCGCTTTACACCCAGGCGGCAGCCAGAACATATTCAGTCCCAGACCAGCCAGGGAAGGCGCAAGACGTGTAAGGCGAGCATAGTGCGATCCGTGTGAATGAGTCTCGTTATGCGACGGCTTGTCGCTCTTGCAGTGCCATTCGAAGGTCTGGAACAGCGTTCGGTTGTCGGGCGTTTGGTGCGACATTGTATACCAGATCAATACTGTAAGGTGTTATCCAGGAGTCACCGTGTATAGTCTACGAGTCCAAAAGGTTTACAGCCCCAATCGGGCCATGAATCGCAAAAGTAACAGGGCATCAAATACGGCCCTAACGACGTCAGTCCTCACAGACCCACAGTCGATCCGCCATCTTGCTGCCGGGCGGAAGTAGGCACGGCGGTCAACCGGCCAATATCTTGGCCATAATGGCTGTGAGTGCTCGGCACTGAAATCAAACTGGCATGGAGACCAGGGTGGTCAGCAGGTTTGCTACCTGGGTGTTTTGGGCATTATGCGGTGAAGAATATGTCGTGGAACCCTTGGAAGCTGGCGGCTGAAATGGAAAGAAGCCAAACTCTATGTACGACGATCTGCCCGATTATGGCAAGGCAAATTCAGGTACCAAATGTAAGGTACTGCAAAAAGTTATGCATGCAAAATATTTCAAAGAAGTAATGCATGAATTATTCTTCGGAATCACTGAAATGAGCGCATACGAAAGGGCACCGATAGAAAGCATATATGAACACAAAAGATAAAAATGCTGCATTACATCTACGCCCGTGAGCGTAGCCCGTGTACCTATGATACAAGTGTCCCAAGGTTCTATCGTCTATTCAATAGGCAAAACAAAACATTGCCCACCAAACAGTCATGCATGAACGCTAGAACCAATAATATCATACCTCCTCTTTGGCGAATGGAAAACCCGCGCTTGCGCGCGATCTCCGACTTTTAAATGATTCAAGAGAATTGGCTGTATCCTCTATCACATCCGTCTAATTCGAGCGATTCCTAGCAAGCGATAAGCTTACTTGGCAATCTCGACACCACCGACGGCACCGATGGCCTAAAAATTCGTTAGCGAAAAGTGCTTGGAGTTGGTAGTTCAGGGTTGTAATCTTACCTTCTTGATGTCACCGTAGATGGCGAACTGACCGGCGGTGAGGGTACCGACCATGAAGAGACGGGCACCGATACCACCGAAGGAGCCCTTAAGACCAAGCTCCTTGGCAATCTTGATGAGACGGCTGGTGGTGCCCTCACCAGGAGCACCCTGGGTCTTGTTGATCTTGGAAAGCATGGTGTCGGCGGGCTGGGAAACGATGGCGGCGGCGAAACCGGCAATGAGACCGGAACCAAGGTTGACAGTGGTGTTCATGCCACCAGAAGCGGTCTTCTTGTCGACAAAGTTGTCGTAGATGTACTCAGCAGTCTTCTCGTACACGACGAACTTGGACATGGTGTAGGGGATCCTATGGAAGTGTTAATTGTGATCGGGCGATTGAACCGGTGTCAGTCAAACATACTGCTTGAAGAGAAGGGGACCAAGACCACCGTAGAAGGCGGCGAAGCCCTCCTCCTTGAGGATGCGGCCGAAGCCACCAACGAGGCCATTGGCGAAGGTGGGCTGGGAGACGAGACGGATACGGGTGGCCTCGAGAGGGCAGAGGGCGAGATCAGCGAAGAACTCGGCGCAGGCGGCGGAGGCGAGGTAGACGGCGGTGCGGTTGTTGGCAGCGGTCTCGTAGCCGAGGAGGCCAATGGACTTCTGCTTGAAGAACTCGTAACCACCGAACTTCAGGGCACCCTGGAGGAAGTAACCAGCGAAGGTAGGGCCGGCACCGGTGAGGAGAGCGCTAGCGCCCTCGTTCTGGATGACCTGCTTGAAGCCGCCGATGAAGCCGCGGTTGTAGGTCTGGGGGTCGAGCTGGATGCGGGTCTTGACGCTGTCGCACGCGCGTTAGCAGGCTGCGCGCAGCATTGGAGCACATGCGCGATGGAGAGGGCAGGAGGGAGGCTTACACATCGACGGGGGTGAGACCACCGTGGGTGAGGGAGCAGCAGACGGCACCGGCGAAGGCGAAGCGAGAGTAGAGGGCGACGCCAGAGAGCTTCTCGGGCTCAGCAGCCTGGATGTTCTGCTTGATAGCATCGACCTTGGTGCTACCGGTGGAGGTGGGAGGGGCCTGGGCAGACATTGTGAAGGAGCTGGGTGGAGTGGAGACTGGTGGAGGTGGTGGTGGTGGTGATGGTGATGAGGTATGGAGAGGTCAACATGAAGCAAAAGAGACGCCATACAACTTTTACGAGCCTCCCTCGCCTCCGTCCGCGCCGGGTAGACTAGGAGACTAACGGATGGACCTCGCCCGTTGGGCCGTTCAATCCCAACCCCTGCGAGCATGTGAAAACCCTAACCCTGCATCGGCCGATGACCGTGACATGACGAGTGTTTTCGCTGCACCACAACACGTGCAAGCCGGTTAGGTATATACCGATTGTCTGTAGAAGAGTTGCGACGTCCTGACTTGCTACTAGCCATTGGGTCATTCCTGCTAGCAAGTCACGTTACCTCGATCCCCTATATCTGTATACATCTGCAATGCCTCCCAAAAAACGTTCAACGAAGGAGTCCACAGGCGCAGAGCCGGCATCCAAAGCCCGACGCCAAGACAATGGCGAAGGCCCATCCACGCGTAGCGAGCCAGAAGACGCGACTGAGGACGCTGCAGAAGGCCAGGATGATGGAGTAAGGCGACCTTCGTTCAGCAGGGTATCCAATATACTGATGGAAACAGTCCGCTCCCAAGGAAGATGTAGACCCGTTCAGTTATCAGTGCATAGCAAAGCCGTGGTGGGGTGATGGCCTAGTGCCTGACGACGATGAGGACCATGAGATAGAAGGTCTGGAGGTCCATGGCAAGTCTGCTTGCTGAGCATCCTGAGCGGAAATGGACTCTCATGGACCAGACCTGGTCCATAGTGACCGAGTGGCAACGTCGGACAGACTACTGCCAGCCTGACAACTTCGCCATGTACATCTACAACGATTGGTACGGTTACGGTTTGCAGGAATTGCAAGAGAATCTTGTAAGTCGGTCAAATATGGGGGAAGCGAGCAAAAGTCTAATCCGTAAAAACAGCTCGTCAAATTCAACGAAGAGTTTAGCAGGAAGAAGAAGTCTTTGGAAGCTATGTGGACAGTCATCGCGGGAATGATGCATTGGCAGCTGAACGAAGAGGGAAATTGGGTTCGTAAGTTTCAGTTTCACGGACCTGTTTCGATGCAACAGTCGCTAACGTCCACTTAGCACACGACGATGGCGACAGGGCGGACGAGACGTTCGGTGTGATTGGATGTGCCTTCTTGACCATGTTGAACGAACTTGATCGCGCAGGATGTCTCAAGCCAGACTCTCAATACCAGGATCTTGGTCTGGTGATGTTGATGGCCATCAAGTGGAGTGATGGACGAGAAGATTATGGCATCGACGAGGAGAATCTAGAGTGGCGCAACACTGTTGTGGCGTACGCGAAAAAAGGTGGCATCGACTTGAAGTCGACTCCTCTCGGCGGCGCAGAGAAGCTGCTGGAGAGCATCGACGACGATCAAGCGAACGAGGATCTGGGCCCAGCTAAAGCTGACCGGTGGGGTTGGAAAGCCAAGGTGAGTCAATCGCTGATCTGCAATATCACGAGGAGCGGCGACTGACCAGTCTTATAGTTGAAGGATTTCGAAGCAAGGCATGGGGCACAGAAACGGGCAAACGCAAAGGCCAAGATCGGAGGCTTCGAGTACGACATCACGAAGATGTCGAGTAAGGAAAGGGCGAGCTACAACTTCGACAAGGTAGACCCGTTGCCAAAGAACATACCTAAGGGTGCTTTCCTCGAATTGAGGTGAGTGTATAAAGATTGATTGCCTGTATCTATGTAGACTAGTGATCTACTGCAATCGCAAGAGTGGCGAGGGTCAAATGGCAATCACAAAACTACAATCGGTTGCCGTCCTTGGCGTCTTTCTTCCAGACGCTGGATGTGATGCCTCCTTCGGCCAATAAGCTCTTCTCTGGGGCCTCCGCACCGGTCAACAGTTTCATTTCTGGGTCTCCCTTCTCCATCTGCGACAGATTTGTGTTAGCTCATACTCGCAAGAATTATAATACTTTGATGTGACTTACGGCTCGTTGGTAACCCGGTCGGGCAGCCACATCTTTCAGCCAACGCACAATGCTCGGATACTTGGACAAATCCAACAAAGGGCCCCAGTACCTCTGCGTCGTCAGCGACCACACAGGCATGATATCGGCCGCTGTGAACTCGTCACCCGCAAGCCATTTGCTGTCTTTCAGACGCTCCTCCATCACAGTCAGAGCACCATGCAGTCTGGCGGCACGGAAGTTCTTCGTCATCTCATCTGCGGCAGGGAACATGCTCGCGGTCATCTGAGGCTGTAGCGTGGCGTTGCTCCAGTGCAGCCAGTACAGGTACTTGTCGTAGTTGGCCTCGCTCGGCTTCACACTCAAACGTCCATTGCCGTGTCGGTGGATGATGTACTCGACGATTGCGCCGCTTTCGCTCAATGTCACGTTGCTGTCCGAGTCGACGATGAATGGCGATTTGCCTGTGATGTTTCCTGGGACGGATTTGAGCGATCCTGGAGCTAGCATGGGAGCGCGCGTGTGGAGTTTGAGCTCGTAGGGAATGCCTAACTCTTCGCAGAGGAAGAGGACACGCTCGGATTGGGAGATGCCCAGGTGGTGGACTGTGAGAACCATGATTGTCGATTGTTGGATGAGTCTAGGGTGATATCCAAATCTTAGAATGAGAGACGATGCAGCCGAGTGTATCTTTTGATCGAGGGAGTGCTTATTTTATTTATGAGGGTCTGGAAAGTCGCCGAGAGCATAGGAGAAAGTTGTACATATTTATGCTTGCCGCGAATGCGATTCATTAGTCTCCGAGCAGCCTATTCCCATGACGATCATCATTGCCCTCGGATCGTCGACTCAAGCCCCACCGACCCTGGAAGCTGGAAGCCTGATGTTACGTACGTAAGGTATTCAGGGCACAGGCTTGAAACTATCAAGGTGATTACTGAGCAGACGCAATCTCAGTAACGAGAGCAGGATTATGGCACTGATATCAGGCTGTATCGGCAATTCCATCGATAAGCCTGATCTGTTCGTTGCAAATTCTCGGTTCTGCAATCAGGTCGTCCGCCAATACCACTGCTAAGGCTTGGTGTGTGACTGCTCGCGTGCGGATTCGCAGCGACGAGTTGGAGTCATCGCGTTCATCGACATTCGTTATGTAGCATATCAGGCAGTATGCCACAATGTTGCTGTTTGCATGATGACAACGCACAGCAAAACTTGGAGCTGGAGCTGCGTCTAAAGTGAGACTTCGCCTTGCAGAAACAACTACGCCGCTTTCTCGCGTACTGTGGATAGAGTCATACTTTCGAAATGAGAGATATACCATTACATTCATATTATATCGAGGTACATGCATACGAGCCGATGGACACCATTACTATTGCTCGAAAGTGGCTCATTGGCTACCCCAAACCCTAAATCGATCAGGCAAACTGCATGTTGTCGTCCATGTTAAAGGTATGATACGCTGTCTTTAGGTTATACATAGGGCATCTTTTCCAGCGTCACATGGTCGACTCACTTCCACACGCCGTTCTCGAGCTATCAGATTCTCTGCGTTGCGGGCTTTCGGGTCGCGTTTCCTCATGGTAAATACGAAACGGGGTTAAAAGACCCACTTTTTTAAACTCCGACACGCATCGCTCTCTCGCATCTGGAAGGACTGATATCATGGCTTCGGAGATTGGGAAGTGTCACGAGTGTTGACCAATCTCCATTAGCTACCAGCTACCCAGCAAAGATGTAAACTCAAACGAGTGAAGTGATCCAAACCATGTTGCACGAGTACACGCCAGCGGATTTAGGTATACAACAACGTCCGGCTTGTTACAGCATATAAAGTATAGCTCTCCGTTCCATCACATACACCTCTTCAGTATCATCGCCATATTGTCCTAGCTAGTACCACCATTCCAAATCATCCGAATTCCCAATACTCCAGCACCAGAATGTCTACCAACAACCACATCAAGAACATTGCTATCGTCGGCGTGTGTGATTGCGTCTATCCTCAATGCTAGTACCACTACTGACAAGGATGCTCAACGGCTGGCGGAAGAAGCGGTGTGGCTTCATTGCCAAGTCCCTCTTGGAGACCGGACGATTCAACATAACGGCCCTCACCCGACCAGACAGCTCCAGCGAGCTCCCATCTGGCGTCAAAATCGCCAAAGCCTCGAACGATGACCATGATGCACTTGTTGCCGCTCTCCGCGGACAAGACGTCCTTCTGATCACCCTCAGCGTCCTGGCACCCGAAGGTACACAGGCAAAACTCATTCGCGCCGCGGCCGACGCAGGTGTTCCATGGGTTGTGCCAAATGATTGGGGATTCGACACTTCTGACGAGGCGGTCGTCAACGATATTCCTGGAGCCTCGAAGACACCGCAAGGCCGCAAAGATTGACTGTCAGCAGCTATATTTCGTTTACAACCGGCTTTTGGTACGAATGGTCGCTTGCAATTCCACCATCCTTTGGCTTCGACTTCCCAAACAAAGCTGCCACATTCTTCGACGAGGGTGAAACGAAGATCTCGTCTTCCACCTGGCCTCAGGTCGGTCGTGCAGTGGCATCTCTTTTGAGCTTACCCATAAAGCCAGAGGGCGCCAATGTTGAGCGCTGCCTGGAGAACTTCAGAAACAAAGTTGTCTACGTGAACTCTTTCAATGTCAGCCAGAAAGACATGCTCGATTCTGTACTTCGTGTCACCGGCGATAAGCTCGAAGACTGGACCATCACGAAAGAGCCAGCCAAGGAACGCTATGCTTCCGCGGCAAAAGCTTTGCAGAGCGGTGAGAGGATGGCATACGTTCGCATGATGTACACACGCATCTTCTTCGATGACGGCAATGGAAATTTCGAGGCACGCAAAGGCACATCGAACAAGCTCTTGGACTTGCCACGGGAAAGTCTTGACGAGGCGACCGCCGGTCCATTGAAAGAGCCGACGCGTCGCCATGGGCATCTTCAAAGCTCGTGGAGGGTAGACATCAACAAGCGGCAAGAGGCGAGGCACTTTGAGATGATGATTCGTAATCCTCAAGGCTACGCATGATGTTTCTGGAAACACGAATTGACGATCAGTGATTTTGGGCGCTGAAAGGAATTGTTCATATGATCTGAAGGCAAGCCGCGTACATGATGGCAGCAACTGACAATATTGATTCGAATCCATGACTTTGAAACGTGCTCAATCCTACTCAGTCTCTATTTGCCAAGTCTTCGTCTCACTGCATTTCCTCATTGAGTGCGGTGGTCTTGGCCCCGCAATGCTGCATACGCTCGCATTCGCCTCCTATCGCACGATTATCAGTGCAAGGAAAACTATAAAGTCTCGCAAAGAGACTCTGCTCAGCTGAAGGACATCCGAAGCAGATAAGTTGTAGAGCTAAAGTGCCAACCAATAACCTTGGGTTGAACAATACCCAAATTATTGAGCCAAGATGTATCGGATCGCTTTGTATTGTCTAGCCACCTGCCTACTACCCATAAGTCAGGCCCTGGCCTTGTACAATACCACGTACACAGGCTATCCTCCCAAGTATTGTAAGTGGAACCTTGGACTCACCGCTCGCAAACGTGAACTGATCCCAACAGGCGTCGGTAACAGCAGTTCCGTGACTCCAAGCAGCCCACCGAACAAATGGGGCTTCGTACTGTACCGAGCCTTCGAACCACTCGACGTTTTCGGCCCGTACGAAGCGCTCTTCACGCTCGCTCGCACTCACCGCATCGACATCTCATGGCTCGCGGAGACACTCGAACCAGTCTCAACAGGCCCACAGCTCGCTGCCATGAACCCAATGAACTCCAGTGCCTTCGTCGGGGTTCCACCCACGCACACATTCGCAACCGCACCTTCTGACATCGAAGTCCTGCTCGTCCCAGGAGGCCTCGGCTCGCGTGCGCCAAACATCAACGCGACACTCGATTATATCACGGATGTCTTCCCTAAGCTTAAGTATCTCATCACGGTGTGCACTGGAGCAATGGTCGTTGCCAGAACGGGACTGATGTCCGGTGTACGTGCCACGACGAACAAAGCCGCTTGGGATTCTGTTGTTGCGACCGATCCAACCGCGCATTGGATCCCGCACGCTCGCTGGGCAGTCGATGGGAAGATCTGGTCTTCAAGCGGAGTTTCTGCAGGTATTGATGTGACGCTAGCGTGGATTGCGTGCCAGTATGGAGATGATGTGGCGACGACTGTGACCAAGTGAGTACCGACCAGATTGTGCTGCGTAGAAATAGCTAGATTTGATGCGTGTATGCTGACGATGCAACCAGTTACATGGAGTACGAGAGGCATGTTGATAGCTATTGGGACCCCTTCGCTGAGATCTTCAATGTGACGGTGCCTGCAAGCAATTAAGCAGCCAACGTTAAGGTTCACTCACCGTGGTAACGATACCAGATACAATGCTAAGCGCTTGATCCGCGTTAAGATTCATGGGCCTATGAAACATATATAATCGCGCTATCGAGGACCAGAACTTGATCGAAGATCCATCAAGAAGTCTAATAGTGACCAAACTTCTACTGAGACTTCTCGAGATCCTTTGAGGCAGAAGAGCCCTGCGCACCATCGGTGCTGTGTGGCTCAATGTTGACCTCCAGACCCTCTATGTTCAGAGCTTCTTGCTGTTCGTCCGTGAGGTCATCCTCACTCAAAGTCATCTTCGGGCCAGTGAACCTAATTAAGTCAGCATGAATTGTGTGTAATCTCAGAATCGAGGAAGACCACCGACCATTTTCGAGCGTCAATAAAGTAATACGCCAATGCTCCACCCCAGACGGAACAGTTGATCACAACAGTATAGTTCATCGTATCGGGAGTGGGATTAGGTCCGCCGGTCGGGAACATCGATAGAATGATTCCGAAGACCAAGAAGACAATAGCGATCCAAGCGATAGGTAAGCTCAAGCGACCAGTGTAGAATGGGCCAGGCTTGAACTTCTTTTGTCCCCACATCACGCGTGCGAATATGGGCATAAGCCAAGCCAGATTGTTGCCTGCAACTGCCAAACTAAACACTGCTGTTGCCGCCGCAGGGCCGATGATTGTGAGGAGCCCGAGGAGGATTGCAAGAATGACGCAGAACCAGATGGCGTTGAATGGGATGTAGCCAAGCTTCTGGTTGATAACACGGACGTATCTGCTGAAAGGCAGGGCACCATCGCGTGAGAAGGCCCACATCTGCCTTGAGGCTGCGACCGTAATGCTCAGACCTAAATTGCTGGTCAGTCACTGTCTTTGCCGAGGTGTGAAGGATATCTCCAACACATACCCATGAAAAATTGCACTATGAAGAGGAGTGTCATGAGACCAATTGCACCGCGTTTACCGACGGCGTCATAGTATATCTGCGCCATTGGTTGACCGAAGGGCGTAGTGAGGAGCGATTCCAAGTCCGTAGACATGCAGGCTGCGAGGACAATCACTATTATCCAGCCAAACAGCCAGCATGATCCGATAGACATGAGAATGCCATAAGGTACTGCGCGCGTTGCGTTGGCAGCTTCTTCGCTCATATGGACACAGCTGTCAAACGCGCCGATGGTCTTGTTTGTGTTAGCTTGACACTTGTCGCATGAAAGACGGTAGTAGACGGCCTGCGGCAACTTACCCAAATCGGGCTTAACCATGAGAGCATGAACGCCCATCCCGAAGGCCACGTAGTGAGATTGGCTGTTGTCGCAAAGATATACTCACCATCGTTTCGATTCTTGGATCGCCCGATGGGCAGAGCGATGATTGTGGCGAATATCAGCACGAAGTTCATTACAACAAAAGCTGTCTGCAGCTTTCCCATGACTTTGCTGAAACTGCTCGCCAGAATACCATGGCAAACCACACACGCAAGAAAGACAGCATAGGTTACTCCATGTGAGGGCACGAAAGCACCATCTGTTGCCAGGACAGGCACACTCAGAAGCATGAGGGAGAAGCCGTAGTCGATGGAGCAGAGGCCGCCGACCAGACCAAGTGTGTTGCTGTATCCCACGAGAAATGAGAAGGCGTTGCGCGTTGCTGGCGAGGAGAAGTAGTGCGTCCACCTGACACATCAGCAAGGGTGTTCAATGCTCGAAGCTCGATGCATACGAACCAGTAAAGTCCACCAGAAGTAGGCATCGCACTTCCAAGGTCTGCCATGGCGAGCCCGACGAAGAAGATAAACATGCTGGCAAGGAACCATCCCCACACCATGCCGACTGGCCCTGCAGGAATCGAGTACGCCAACGTGCTGGCTATGAAGGCATCAAGCCCATGATACTGAAGGCGATACCAAAGACCTCGATCATCGTGAAGTTTCTAGGCATCGCTTAGCTTTACATGCCACGCCGATCGTACCTGCAGCAGTTTACCTTCTCAATTCTTGTTTGTAGCCAAGGCTAGCAAGAACAGCGGCATCGTCCTCGCTCGTGAGACCTTGATCGACGCCGTCGTGGGATGCACGGCGCTCAGTCTCGGAGGGTAGTTTGGCTGCCATTGTGCTATAGAAGGAGTAATGATACTAAAAGCGTGAAGAGTAAGACGAGACAGGAAACCTCGGGTGTGTGAAGATACTTATTAGAGATGGCTGAGGAGGGCTTACTGCAACACACGTTACGGGTATTGATAGCCGATAGAGCTTATCGCCCATGCATGTTGATCCTGGTGCTCCTGGTGGCAGAGATAAGGCGAGCTTCCAAGCTGACATGGGTGGTGCAAGTACACCATCGGCATTCTTCTATCGTGGCATTGTGAGGAAAAGGATACTTATATGTGCACCGCCGACGCTGGCGCGAACAATACAGTTGAGAGTCATTTGACGGGCTCTGCCATGCTTAAAATGGTTTCAAGGCTTGTTGACATTATCGATATGGTTATCGGAGGGTGTGTTCACTCAGAAAGAGAGTTGAAGGGGCGCGAGGTGGCTGCATTTCTAGACTTCCCCGCGTTGACAAGCGTCACTGCGTGGCTCGCGCCCGCGTTTCAATATTTGTCTGGCATCTGTGTCTTAGCACACGAAGACCATCTCGAGAAATCAAAACAGCACACACATACACAGCTAATATGTCATTGTCAAGACGCATGGTGAGATAATACGGCAGACCATTGTGTGTGTATCGGAATTTCTTGGCTGACACGTTGGCAGCTCTCCAAGGAGGAGGAGGAGGCGATGGGCGAGGAGAAGGAAGTCCGCAAGGAGGATCAGGACAGAATCAACCGTTTCAGCCGTCTTCACAGTAGGGAAAAATTGGTCGAGGAAGATCTCAAGACCAAGCAGGCAAGTGAAGATCACGTGTCGCAAGCCACTGCAAACGCTAACACTCACGCAGAAAGACAAGGAAGACTTGGAAGAGATCTCTTCAGAGCTAGAGCTCGCAGATGAGGATGAGAAAGTACCGTATGTGCCCGGTGAGTCTTTACTGCATCTTGCAAGAGACTGACTATTTCTCAGATACAAGATTGGCGACTCGTTCTACTCATTACCGCTCCCTGAGGTGCAGGAACGCCTCTCGGCTTCAGTCGACAAAATCAACGACGAAGTCACAGCTCTCGAAGAAAAATTGAGCGAATTGCGCGAGGAAATGGGCGACCTCAAAGCCGAGCTATATGGGCGCTTTGGCAGCGGTATCAACCTGGAAGCATAGACGCACGTACAGACAGTATGACCCCAGCCCGCGATTTCTCAAAGTTCAGAGCTGTCCCGCGATCAGTTTGTTGTAGGGCGCTTGATGTGCAGCTCAAGCTTTCCATTTTGCCCGCTATCGGCTCTGCAATTGATCGACCATGCATGAATTACCGCTTCTATCAGAGGCCCTCGGTTATTGCAGTTCTTTGCCCCTCTAAGCGTGCATCATCCAGCAATGGCTGACAAAGGTGAAATGCTTGTATTGTGCCGAAAGCCGTGATGCTTGTGTTGTGGCTCTCTGTAAGGTATGCATACGTTCGCTCAATTGCTCTTTTTCCCTTCACACAACTTCTCATTCATTAAGGCGCAAACATAAAGCAGACAAGAAGCCAGCCTTGCTCTGCCAAAACATGGTAATTCTTCGCGGGTTTAACTGAATATGCCGGATTCCAACGTTGAGATACAGCCGCCACAGGATACATCGAAAGCTCAAATACCATTGAACCTGGTGCGAACGATCTCTTCGACCTCTAGGCGAGATGTCGTCAACAAGGCCGATATCGAGAAACAATTAGATCTGGAGAAAGCAGGCCATGCTGGCGACATCTCTGGTGGATCTTCGTCTCGTACGAGCCAGGACGGCATCGAGCATCAACAAGACGATGACAGCCGCAGCAAAACAATCGTTTCTTTTAGTCGCAATGATCCGCTGAACCCTTACTGCTGGCGATTCTCGAAAAAGCTTTACGTGACACTGACAGGCATCCTTATGGTTCTGAACAGTACCATCGGTTCTTCCATCGCCACCGGCGCCTCCTCACAGACTTCTGAGCATTTCAATGTCACAAACCAGACCCAGCTCGTTTTGCCGACGTCAATGTATTTGGTCGGTTATGTTCTTGGGCCTCTATTCTTCTCTCCGCTCTCTGAAACCTACGGTCGCAAGATCGTCATGATCTTCTACTTTCATTCTCTACACTGCATTTACGCTCGGGTGTGCCCTTGCACCTTCCTGGGGGGTCTTATCGTTATGCGCATGCTCGTCGGTGTCGGTGCCAGCACCCCAGTCAGTGTTATCGGCGGCATATATTCAGATATCTATGGTACACCAAAAGCTCGTGGCAGAGCCATGGCTCTGTTCATGGGCGCAACGACGTGGGGTCCGATTTTGGGTCCGGTTTTCTCTGGGTTCATTGCCGTGGTATCTTGGCGATGGGTATACTGGCTTCAGCTCATCATTGCAGGTGTAACATGGCCTGTGTTACTTATGGTGCCGGAAACATATGGGCCGGTCGTGCTGAAGGCAAAGGCGAAGAAGATGCGAAAGGAAGGCAATGGAAATGCCTATGCGCCGGTCGAACTTGAGAAGAGAGACATGCACGAGCTATTGGTGGTGATTCTAACAAGACCGGTTCGGATGTTTCTCTTCGAGGGTATCGTGCTTTGCAGCTGCCTGTATACCGCTTTGGTGTATGCCATATTTTACAGTATGTCCGTCAATGTTTCGAGACCTGATCTGAAATGTCTGACATCCCATCTAGTGTTCCTGCAGGCCTACCCTATCATATTCACAGGAGTCTACAACTTCAATGCCGGTGAACAAGGTCTTGCCTTTCTTCCCATCGGCATCGGTAGCATTATCTCCTGTGGCATATATCTAGCATGGGACGCGTACCTGGACCGCGCTCGGACGCAAGACCCACCTCCGAAGTGGTACGGCAAAGAAGAATATCGGCGTGTCCCGCTCGCTTGCCTTGGAGCTCCTCTCCTGAGTATATCCATGTTCTGGCTGGGATGGACCGCCAAAGCCTCGATACATTGGATCGTCCCCGTCCTTGCGGCTATCCCGTTCGGCATTGCTTATCTACTGATATTCATGGCGCTACTCAACTACCTCGTGGATGCCTACGAGATCTTTTCTGCGAGTGCTATGGCGGCGGCATCGTGTTCGAGGAGTCTGTTTGCCGTGATTCTGCCTTTTGCTGCAAGGCCGATGTACGAGCGCCTCGGGATTGCGTGGGCATGTAGCTTGCTAGGCTTTGTGAGTCTAGCTTTGGGCGTCATACCTTTTATGTTCTTGAAGTATGGCGACAAGATCCGCGCGAACAGCAAGTTCTGCCGAGAGTTGGCTGCAAAGAAGATGGAGCAGGAGAAGGCCACGGAGGCGAGGTTTGCAGAGGAAGACGCAAGAGCGATGGAAGAAGGAAAAAATGCATAGCGCGGCTGTGATGTTTCATAGCTGGTCGCGCGGACGGCAATCCGAAATCGTGCGGTCTCTTCGCACATGATCAACTCTTCCCCAACCTCTTTGTCATGTTGATCTGGCAGAGCGTAATCCAACATCTTCCCAGCTCTGCTGTCAACATACAACACCTGGTCAATCCAGACCCGAAAGCAAATGCGATAAAGTCAAGCCTCCAAGGCAATAACGAGCAACAACAGCGACCCCGACCCACTCTCGATACCAATGCCTCTGTCTTCGCCCTCTAGAAGTCACATTCGTCCAGCTCCCATCTCACTCTGACCATGTCGACAACGCTCATGTGAATATCCATCTCAAATTGCAGCTTGTTCTTCTTCAGGTTGTTCAGCGCGGCGTCCATGGCGTCCAATAACTCCTGCAAGAGGTCGACATCTTCTTTAAGTCGCCAGACTTCGCGGACGTTGATTTTAGAAGCAGACGAGACTGCTGTATGTCTCGCTACAACTCGCTCCATTGCACTTTGCAGTGAGGTGTGCAATATCTTGTGAGCCTCGTGGTACCCTGCCGAGGCGATCGCGTAGCTCAAGGTCGGCTCGAGGTGAATGATCTTAGAGCGGAAGTCGTCAATGTTAGGCACGATCTCGCCTCGATCACTTCTGATCAGGGCCATGTAGTTGGCCGAGGCGGCTGGTTGGCAAGTTGGAGTTGTCATCTGTTGCGTCGCGACTTTTTGGTGAGTGTTTTGGCAAGAAGGGGCAACATCTGGAACGTTCATGTGCTTTTGATGGCACTTCAAGCGAAAGGGCATGTTTGCATGTCTGACTATGGATGATTGATAGCAATACTTCGATACAAAGAATGTCGCGGACTGATGGCTGCAGTCCTCTCAGACATCTTCACTGCGCTTGTGGAACATATGCGCCTATCCGTAGACATTCACTGGTCTTTTTGTCTCCATGCAAAGCCTCATGCAAGCACGGGCATTTTACGGAAACCGACATTATGCACTTCTTTGACAAGCGCTACAAAGCTACAACCTACATTGAAAAGAAATATCTCGTTGAGTCTGTACCAGCGATTCTGATCGTATGCTGGTTCCCTCGATTCAGTATCTTATATCACAGGTAAGCAAATAATCAAAATTGAAAACAAATCTCATACCTTGGCTGCATCTACTCATCTCTTTCCCACGGCCCTCCAAAGCTACGATCAAGCATGCTTTGAATACGACTAGGCGACATGTGCAACCCGCCCGCACTTGCGCGATTCCATCGCGGGTCATTGTCATCGTCATACTGAGTAGGGGTGTATGACCCACCATCGTCGTCCGTACTGTCTTGAGCATCAGGAGAGTCATCATTGTACAGAGCGATGATGCGGTCGATATCTGGAGCGATTGAAATGTCAACATGTCCCTCTCCAGAGGTCGTGCAGGAGTAGAGCGAAGAGGCCCTCGCCCTCCTGTAATTGCCAGCTTTTTGGAACTCGGTGTCTTCTTGCGATCTGGCATCGATCATCCTGCGTGGCCCTTTGTTCCGATCTTCCCTCAGCTCGCGGTCGAGGGAGATGATGTAGCTGGCAGTCCCGGGACCGAACTCACTCTCCTCCTCTTCCTCCAGCTTGTGCCTCTTTCGTGGATTCGCAGCACCTTCGGCACCTAGGCGAGTGATGCGGAACTTCTTGCCGATCTCCCACATGAGGTTCGTTGCATCGTCTCTCCGGACAGGGTTCAATCGGGCGTTAGCCCACTCCATCAACCAGATGACCCTCTTGCTGTTCTCCCACATATCTTGTTTGATCCTGCCGATGAACAGCCCGGCCATGGCAACTTGAGTCTGGAAGTCGGCACCCATCTTTGTCAGCGTGCAAGCACAGCATTTCGTGGGTTTCTCCTTGAGGAAAACGCGACGAGGCTCCTTGGCAAACCGAGATTTGAAGACTTTTGGACCCAGCCAAAGTACTGCAAGGTGCTGCACGATCTCAACCATCTCGCGCTTTTGTGAACTGAGCTGTCCGCGTTCTGCCAGTGGACCCCATGTCTTGGGGATCTCGTCTTCAATCTCCTGGCGTAGAGAATTGAAAAGGCTGATGATGGGTGCTGGCGACAATTTGCTATGCAGACTGCAGAAGCTCGAGAGTATGGGAAGCTTGCAATGCAGGTGCGTCGGCAAGTCTGCAATCCTCTTCTTGATTTTCTTCTCATAATCCGAGCGTGTCTCCTGTGGGTCTTCGGTAGGAGAACAGGCGCTATCAGGCTGAGATCGGTACGAGTGAAGTCATTGTACTCCGTTGGTGGAAAGTTATGGACGTGTCGGCGTCTGTGCTTACCATGCTGGCTGTGCTGGCTAGTCTGCCTGCTAGTCGTGCTGCTAGACATGGTGCAATTGATATCGCCGAGCAGTCGGGTAGTGTTTGTGTGATATAAGTGTCGATTTACTTTTCGGGACGATGTAGGACCGTGAACGTGTCTTAATACAGCAGTGCTTGTGAACAAAGAAAGTTGACAATGCGTTGCTAGCGTTCACAAAGGGAATGTGTTCGAGCATTGTCGATGGGCATGAAATTATGGTGTATCTCCATTAAGCATTGAAGTTCTGTTAGAAGAGTGAATAGAATAGAATATATTATCTGATCCCGGGATATCAGTCCATGCGCGAGTGAGCCATGGTCACTTAGAACGCCAGATGCAAATCGCTTAAACGCAGGCAAAGGCATCGTCCAATTGTTGGACTGCCATAGAACAAAGGCTTCAAATCAAGTTTAGTCAAAGGGAATCTCAACCATGCGTAGTGCGGCGGATCGGGACCCGAGAAGTCGGCTTCTGACAAAGGAAGCAGCAGTAGCTTGGCGGCTGGCCGAACGCTGGGTTGATGTTGACACACGCCGGGTGCTGATATTGTGTGCAAGACTTGCACTGTACCAATGCTTCTCCATGATAATGGTTGTCGCCACATGGGCAACGAATGCGCACTGGTTGTTGTTGTTGTTGTTGTTGCTGTGGTACTTGCTGCTGAGGCTGTTGAACTTGGTGCGGCGCGACCTGGAAGGCCGGCTGCTGTGGTTGCTGCTGTTCCATCGTGAACATGCTCCAGTCGATATTCTGTGCGCCAGCTGAACTTTGAGACAGGTCTACATTGCTGAAGTCGGCCGGCGGGGCATCGAAGTTGAAGGTCTGCTCATCTTCTGGCGACGAGGTCGCAGCGCTCACGACTGGCTGCGCGCCGAAGTCCATTGGACAGGTGTCGATCATCGAGTTGTATGAAGCAGACTTGTGCAATGGCTTCTTCAGGCGCAAAGAACCCGGTTTCCTGATACTGCACTGACGTTTCAACTGAGCAGCAGCAACAAGTGCAGCGCGCGAAGGATTGAGTCTCAGGGAAGAACTGGACGCGGACCGCGGCAAGTTGAGGCCTTCCAGATTCTCCACGGGAGTGTCTAGCCTAGCAATTTTTGGCTTTCGCTCTTCTCCTTTTGAGAAACTGAACGAGGGATTCCGGCTTGATGGCGCAATGCTGGCATTGGATTCTCCATCGCTCGAGTCGCTGTCGTAAAGGCCAGGGTAGCGCTCACGCACAGACTTTGTCGGGCTTGTCGACGCTTGTGGTACGGCTCGCGCGAGTCCATTCTCATCGATAGTCAAGACAACAGAGGGTCGCTGAACACGAGGCTTCATAGCCTCCGAAATTGAGTCCAAGGGTGTCACACCAACACGTTTCAATGGAGATCCCGAACGTGTAGCTGGAAGGCCGAGCGAATCACTAGACGCCGTGCTGGATGCGGAACTACGTGGTCTTGTTGTACCGGTAGTGTGACACCTTCTGAGCATCTGCGTTGGGCGACTGCTACTTGTGGGCGTGGTCAGAGATGGGACAGCACTGTCTCTGCGCTTGCTATCAACTTGCTCCATCGTGGGTCGAACTCTCGTGATACGGTTGGTGTCACGCGGTTGCGACTGCGCTGGTGAGCTGTACAGCAGCGAAGGATCAACGCTTGCAGAGGTTTGGGACTGCGCAAGCTGATGGGAAGAAGAATTGTGCCTCATTGCAGGCGCAGCCGACGCTGGACGTGCATGAGTCTGTTGAATGGCAAAGCTATTCATAGCAGGCGTATTGAATCCCATCGACTGTGCTCCCTGTTGCTGCTGTGGTGTCGCCGCGTTCGGCGTCCATGCAAGCTGCTGTTGGGAAGCGTTCAAACCAAAGGGATCGTCGAGCATGAGAGACTGTGTTTGGGTAATGTTCTCCACGGGACTAGACTGCGCATCCCAGAAGTTATGGGTCTGTGAATGCACCGGGGCGGTCATCGGACCCATGTTGCCGAACTGTTGCATGTCAGGCGACAGCTGAAGCATTGGGAATTGCGTTGGGGTCTGTTGTTGGTGCATGGGCGCGTTCGACTGCAAGACGTGTTGTTGCGGTGTCATGAAGCGACGCGATGCGATCGTAGATGGTGTTCCGAATGCAACATTTTGCACTAGCTGTGGCTTCTTGACGGAGGTGCCTCTGGTAGGAGGTGGAGTTTGCATTTGGCTAGGGTCGCATTGGGCGAAGGTCATGTGTTGAGGTGACGGCTGTGCCATGTTTGCATATACACCACTCGAAGGAACATCATGCGTATATTGTACGGAGGTGTTCATGTTTTGAGCGCCATTTTGTGCTTGCATGGCAGCATAGTAGTTTGATCGAAGAGTTTCAGAGGACGATTGCGGTCGTTGGACTGGAGTGCAGGTCGAATACGTAGATTGTTGAGGCGTGCCATAGCCAGGCATCTGAGGTGTGTTGAAGGCATCTTGGAAGTGTGATGGGAAAGTAGTGGTCTTCGGTGTCTGTATGGTAGCATTGCTGAAAGAGCCTGTAGTCGGTGTTGCTGTTGGACTTGGGAAGGCCCATTCAGTAAGACTTGATATGCGGTCAGCTTGCTGTACGTTCCTCACGTTTAGGAACGGTTTATTCTTACCCAGAAAACGATTGATCAAACTCCATGTTTCTGAACGACAACAACGCAGGCAATTTCTCCAAAATGATCAGGATGATTGCTACTGTCCTCCCAACAGCATCTTATCAAAAGCGCAATCCCAGTGCCCGAGCTCTCCGATCTCGATCTGAGTGCTCTCTCAGCCAGCTGTTAGAGGGGGCTGACCAACGGGTTTTGCAATCTGTTGTCGCAACGGCCAAACTTTCTTCTGCGAGTGTCAAGTGATAGACAGTGTCTCAGTGCCCTATAGCACAAATAATACTGTGCCGATAGACGTCCGACTTGGTGCGGACCGAGAAGCTGTCTGGGCGCGGAGGGGCTGCGGGCGGCCTTTGCGGATCTGATGACCAAATAGCCCACTTAGGAGTACGAAAAAAATCAGCTTGACGCGCCAGCAATGAAGAAAAACTGCTCAGCCTGCAGTGTGAAAGCGGTCGCAAATGGGACAGTGGCTCCTCTCCTGGCAGAGCGTAAGACGGTCAAGGTAAGACAAACGCAGGTACGGGAGTAGTAGTACGGAGTAGACTAGAGCAGGGAGAAGACACGACGAACCGCTGGGGGCCGCCAGCTACATCATTGGCAATTTGGCACGCTAGCTTGCAGGTACAAAGGGAGAACGGGTGCAAGGCACGACGCAAGATGCTTCTCGGCTCGCATGCAGTGGCCGGCCATGGCATTCCGCTCGTGGTAGCAGTAGACGAACGAAGCAACGGAAGGCTGGCAGGCAAGCTGTTGGCGTGGAGATGCCGTGCGGATAGCGGGAATGGCATGGTCTGAGCGAGAGCTCTGGATCCAATCGCTGAGGATGCAGCACCGTGCTACCAGGCATCCACAGGCGAGAAGGAACAAGTGTCCGCCGGCTGCAACGGCAGGCCACTTCGCGTGCTGACAGAGGACAAAAAGATAAAGCATGCTTCCAGCCCATCGTATCGAACGAAGCAAAGGCCGCATGGGAAGCCTGCGTTGACAGCAAGCCCAGCAAGCCCCTCCATCATGGCGAACCGATTCGCCGGGATTTTATGGGTCTCTCGCTACATGGTCGGCCAATGGTATTATTCGCCGGTGAGCTTGCATCTGAAATGCATCACCGTTTGGACATCGGGTTTTGAGAATCCCATCCGATGCTTTGACAAACACACGGTCTTGCACGGTCGCTGCTGGGCTGATGCTGTCGCCCTGCAGTGTTCACATCGAGTATGGCATTCTCCCGCCTCCCTATGCGATTGTCTCTTCGCTCCTGACAGCACAGAGCTTGAGCCGCTTGATCAGATCGACACATGGTTGAATCGTCCGAGCTTACACTAAGATGCTGCCCCTCCTTGCTCACCAAACTTCCCAGGCCGGAGCCGAGATCAAGAGCGCAGCCGCAAGGCACGGGAAAAGCAGGCGACCTGAAATGATATACGTTTGGCCAAATATGCACATCATTCACTTTGCCCCTGCAGCTGCAGTGAAGAGTTTGATTGGCTGACAATTATTCGCACTCGGCTGCACTCAGCTGTGGCTTCGGCCAGAGGACTCTACATAGTTCGATAGGCGAGGAGTAGTCTGTGGCTACAAGCCTGAGATACAACGTCCTCTTGCGACACGTCCGCGGATGATGGCGACATGTCTTGTTAGCCCACGAGAAACCCCAGTAGGTTCGTAGGACCTCTCAACGTGTTATCGTAGTTTCAGCTGGGCTGGCTGAACGGACTCTGGTCCGCTAGGCATTTGCTTTACCCTGCCGAGACAACCCGCACACTATTAGATTGGCTCAGCCAATCCAAGACAAAGGGTGCATGGGAGTTGGCAGCATAAGGGAGAGTTTGGTTTTGTGCTCAGGGCTAAAGTCTGTTACAAGATGGATGAGACCCTGCAATTTCCTGAAGGGGAATACGGACACACTGCTTGCGAGCTCCCAGCACTGCAGGAGGGCAGTAGTAGTGATAAATAATGTCATCGCGGTGCTGAGCTGCATCAGACATTATCCACTCCTCGGATCTTTCCATGATGCCTGCGGACAGTTCTCCGACAAGACGGATGTGGGGCATGCCTCAAGTGTTAATCCACTCAAAAGATCATCGAGTCGTCTCCGAGGTCGGTTGGGTCCGTGTTTGCAAACAAGGCGTCCATGTGCGTCTTCGACAGATCGTATACCCGCCACGACCTTCCGCCGTCACCAAATACCACGCAAATCTCCTTGTCTTTGCGCCCTCCTACGAGTAGCTTCTCCGGCTGGAAGGCGTCGGCGGGATCAAAGTGTGCACAACAGTTTCGATGGTGAGGAACGACGGTGGGGTGGTCAGGCCACTTTCTAGCAGAGCGACATTAAGAGAGCACGTGCCGTCCTCCTCAGATCGCCGTAGAGTTATACAGCGATTGTTGGAGACAAAGCTTGCGTCCAAAATCTCCGAGGACGAGTCATGTTCGCTCTGAAGCTCATGACTGCCAATACTTGAATGCTTTGTATGCAGATATAGGGTGTCGCCGTGAACCAGTAGGACACCGGCAGTCAGATCGCCATTGTTGTTAGCGTTCATGCGCATATCGCAGGCTCGAGCATCGCTAGGGATTTCTGCCGGTCCATCGAAGGACTTGGGTGAGGGCAACATCTTGCTCTGCCAGGCCGTGATGCGGTCCAGGACCAGGCGTACGCGTCCCACGAGGGACACTGTTATAGCTTGTAAGTTTAGTGGCACTGTATTCGCATTTGCCTTGGTGGTCGAAGATGCAAGTTCAGACTGCTTGAGAACCTCCTTCGTGTTGTCGTAGCTTATTTGCTGTAGGATTGGCTGCTTGAAGAACGCGTCCCGCTCGACGATACCTCTTAGTTCTGGCAGCTTCTGGACATACACGGCCAACTCGCTCTGCCTCATCGTTTCGTTGATATAGCCAAGCACAAGTCCATGATCAAGGCTCATGGCTTCTTTCTCTTCCGTTTCAATGGCGCTCTTTGAGAAAGGTCCAGCAGAGCCCACCTCAATTTGCACCCGCAGCCATTTACTGAAAGCGCGGAACTGTTGCCATTCGTGAATGCAAATAAGCTGCACTTTCTGCGCCACAAGACGTAATGCGTCAATGCCATCGAGGATGTCGCTGAAAAGTGAGGGCGCGACATCAAATGTTGTGCTGTTGCTGTGAAGCTCAGCTAAGCCACGCAATGAGCATACTGCAATACTCATGCGGTCCAAGGCGGGAAGCAGATTTACGAAGACGTGGTTTTGAACGCGCGAGTACATGCCTCCTATGGCAGTGTCCCATCGCTTGTGATTGGGCTCTTTGACAATGTCGGTAAGCCACTCCAGCATGATTGGAGTATGTTGTCCGGTCATAGCCAAATGGCAGAGGTTGTAGGCCAGGTCTCCTTGAGGTTGCTCTGCCTCTGACAACATCATGTTGATGTTATTCATCAAGCGCGTTGGGAATTGCAGTTCGGTTGTGTAATCGTGGGTGATGCATCTAATGACTTGTGAAACATATGCAAGGGTCGATTGAATGCGCTTGGTGTCTCGAGCAATGACATGGAGCAACGGTCCACCAAGGCTCGCAAGAGGGAGGTCTTGCGTATTGAACTGTATCCCGCCCTCAGGAGCATGCGAGAGCAAGACATGTGAGCCGTTCCGAGGATGGGAAGTATGTTTGAAAGGACGAGAGTCGACTTTGAAAGATCCTATAGGAACCGTATCATCAAGCAGAACCTTTACATCTCCGGCTTCAGTGTAGACGATCAGAGCATCGACAGTATTGTGGACGTCGGTCTTCTTGACTTCAAATACACCATCTGTTGTGGCCTGCGTCGTAAATCTCGCGCCCTCGGGTCCAGATCTTAGACCGTGCGACGGTATAGCGCTTAACCTGGGCAGCAGCTTAGAGGTATCCAAAGTAGCGATGGCTCGTGGCAGATCTGCTAACTGCCTAGGAACCTTGTTATCTTGCTCGTCTTCCTCGTCTTTTAAGCCATCTGCCCATGCCTCCGTGTTCACCTCGTGATCTCGGGTCGCAGCCGCTTTGCCCTTAGGATGTTGAAGCTCATGCTTTTCCCATCCGAACCCAGCGACAGCCACGGCACCATTTTCATCGTCGTCCGGGCCCCATCCAGGCTCCAGGTCTAACTTCCACTCTTCCTCGCCTTGACTGCCCGAAAGTCTGCTCTCGCTAACCAGCTTCCCGCTGCCACCGTCATGGATACCCCAACTACCGTCGCTCCAGCCGATTGCCAGTAGTGATCCGTCAGGCTTCCATGCTGCTGCACTGACGGAGACTTCCTCTGGATCTTTGCACTTGACTGTGAATGCGATTTGGCCATTTAAACGGTATACAACCACATCACTGTCGGCAGTGACAATGGCTATGAGGTCGTGCGGCGAGCAGAGCACACTGAGGTCCGGGTTGATAGGCGCCGATGAGGTTTTCGAGGCGAAAAGAGGCAGTTGTGGTCGCGTAACATCAAGCTCGCCGGTCTCCATGGTTGAAGTTGCTGTCAAAAGGCGTGGGTGAGTCGGTAATGACTGTATTGCAACGGTCCTATCCCATTTGCGCATTCGTGGAAGACGCGATGTTTTACTAGCGCGAATTTGAACAACACGGTGTCATGTGACAGCGTATCTACATACTGCGGTTCAGATCGTCACAATGTAAACCTGCACACTGATACAATTACATTGCGTATCATGGCCAGCATGACTGCTGACAGTGACAAGATAAAGGAGGGTACGACTGTCACACGAAGAACCTGTGCCTCCATTGCTGCTGCTGCTGCTGCTTTCGCGCTAAACGTCTAACCTTCATAAACCCATAGTCCCATGCTCGCTCGTGTTTAAACAATGGTGTAGCTCTCCGCCACGCTCCTGATTTCCTTCGCAAACCCAACATCCTGGCCTTCGTTCAGCAATTCGACGCTGCTCACATCGACGTCCACCCATGGCTGACTCTTCGTGAAGCGCACGCTGATAGGGAAGAAGTCATCCTCGCCGCCAGCCTCAGCCTCAAACTCGAACGATCCGGACGGGTTGCTGTCGTCAACGTTTCCGATGGTCCAGTCGATGCTATCGCCGCTGACCTCGTAGACGGCATCGAAAGATGAAACAGATGGCTCCGATGTGGAATAGGGAATGGCGACGACAACGTCTTTGAGCGCGTCAGAGCCAGTGAGCTCGTACTCAACTGTGATGCTGTAGGTGCCTGAGCCGGACTCGGAAGTCCACACCGTGAACCGGATGGGTGGCTCCTCAATATCATCTGGCTTCGCTGAGAGGCGCCAGCGTACGACTTGAATGCTGTTGTTGGCGGGGAAGCCTTTGCTGGTGTCGGTGAGCTGGACAGTGTTGTTTGACTTGAAGGCGGACTTGTCGACCTTGGGATGTGCGTTGAGCTGGGCACCCTTCGTGTCGCCCATGGCGAGGTTAAGCTTGACTTGCGTCAGGCTAGGGTCTGAGATGCGCAACTGCAAGTCACCCTTGACTTCAAATGATTCGACGGCACCTTCACGGCTAAATCTTGCGGTGATAGCTTCGGCAATGGTAACGTTAATGCCATCTCCGCTCGTGGAAGCACGTGGTGCTACTACAGGCTGCACTGGCGCAGCTTGTTGTGCAGGAACGCCAGCCAAAGGAACATTTGCTTCGGCTTCCTCGCCCAGCTCGCCGCGCACCTGATCGAACATGCTTCCAGTCTTGTTCTTCTTGCCGAGTTGCATGCCCTTGCCTCGTGAAGCCAAAGGCTTGCTGAACTTCTCGTTCTTGGCAGCATTGTAGGAGTCGTACGTGTCCGGCATCGAGGGAGCCGCAGGTGGAGGGGTGTATGTGGGATATGAAGGCTGGCGAGGCATCGCAGTACCACCACCGACGCGTTGGGCTCTGCTCATCTCCTTGCGCTGCATTTCGAGTTGCTTGGCCTTGCGCTTGCGCTCCTCGGTAGCCTCGAGCTCCTTGTTGCGTGCAATAATCTCCTGAATCTTTTCCTCATGCGAATCCATGTCCAAGAACGTCTTGATCTGGCTGAGCGTAAGGTTTTCCCGGTATCCCTGTGTCACTACTTCGTCAAAAGCAGACAACAGCTCGAAGGCGCAGCGGCTGATCTCCCTCTCGTCTAGACTCTTGCATATCGAGCCAACTACTTGGGCAAACAGGTGCAGTGTGGAAATGTCCTGGAGAATATTCGATTGGCGGTTGGTAATGAGGACCATGTAGAGCTCGTCCAGCGGCTGGTATACGAAGCGGACGTTGTCCTGCTCGACAGTGGTGTGTTGCGAGGCGGTGTCTGCGAGTTTAGGGAAAGATGCCAGGAGAGCCTCCACCCTCGACCGCTGCATCTGACGGAACTGTCTGGCGAGGATTGGTTTCCCTGAGCGGGTGGTAATGGCCGCCGAAAGAATGACCTGTATAATGGTGAGCATTGGGTTGCGAGATTATGGCATATGTGTCTTACCATGTTGGGCGATTTGCTGTTGAATCAAGAAAAGAGTATCTTGACCTCAAATCTGCTGTGTGTCTCGCCAGATACTGCTAGGTTGTTTGCGCTCACTGCGACTTGTATCCGATGTGATCGTTGCGATCTCCCTACCTGACCCTTGCGGTCGACAACACTTGTCAAGCTCGCCGGCCTCAGGCATTAGCTGCCTGACCTACCCCAGAACCGACGAGCGCCAAGTCAAAAGCGGCAGCGTCCCGCGCTTTAATGCGAGCTTAATGCTTCCGCATTCAGTCGCTTCTACTTAAATACTTTGACATCCACGACACGACACGCGCCACGCGCTCAGCTTTCGACACATCGACTTGCAACAAGACTACCACTGCTTACGCGTGATTGCTTTCAAACCACTAATATCAGCTCCGTTCCCTTTTCCGGGCCTTTGTGCCCCCACGTAGCAAACATGACCACAGCCGCGAGCTTCCCTTCACTCCAGGCACCCCTTGCTGAAGACAGCATGGAGATGTCTTCACCCGCACAGCAGCTGTACGATGATGACGACATCGAGATCGATTTCGACGAACATATCGGTGGCGTGGAGCTCACTGATGACGAACGTATGGTCGATGACACCGAGCAGCCACGTCCAGGCACCGCGACCGACGACATGATGGAAGATGATGCGCCGACACCTGACGCTCAGGCGCCAGAACAAGAAATGCAAGATGACTTTGACGCTGTAGCCTATGAGCAAGCCGACCCCGATGACGAGCTTATCGACTATGACGAAGACGAATATCAAGATATGGGTGAAAGCACTGAACAAAACGCCTTTGAGCCCTCGGCGCCTGAAATCACCCTTGAAGACCGCGAGCCCACAGACCCTGGCTTAGATCCCGTAGACGAGGAGATTATCCGGGAATCGGAAGTCCCAGTGCAAGTGCCAGAGGTTGTCGTTGCTGAAGAGAGCGTTGCGGAAGCTGCACCTGCTGTTACAGAGACCGCCGCTGCTGAAAATAGCGTCGCGGAAGCTGTACCAGCTGTTACAGGGACTGCTGCTGCTGAAACAACAATCGTCCCTCCTACAGAAGAAATCTCCGCAAACGGTAACGATGGTGGTATCGAGCAACAGGCTGTAGCTGCTGAACAGCACGCTGAGAGCGATATTGTCCCGGTCAATGAAGACCAGCAACACGAGAGCAACGGTCCAGCCACACCTCAGGAGCTCGAACCATTCCCGGAACTCCCAGAAGATTCGCCAGAACTAAAGGAGGCTGCGCCGATTGCACCGTTCCCAGCTCCGCTTGATACCAATCTTGAAGTCGGTGACGGCGCGCCTGGTACACCAACAGACACGGGCCTTCATCCGATGGTCATACAGTACGGCGACTGGGAATGGCCTTTGTTCAAGTCTAGAAGGCAGCCGGATGGTCTTCTGAAAGACGACAATCTTGCCAGTGTCGCTCTGGCAGACCTCCTTAACAATTGTAGATCTCGGCTTGCTATGAAAGCAGGTGAAGACATTTCGGAAGATCAGGAATTTGTGCTTCGATTTGATAGCACAGGCTTGACTATTGTTGAGGTATGTACGAGGATCTTAAGTAACATGACATGCAAGCATACTAACAAATTTTACAGAACTCACCATCGGCTTTTAGCACCAGCCTTGACGAGATTCTTGAGGTATTCAAGCAACTGTACGTCAATGATGGGGCACAAAGTGTTCCTCCCTTCCGGTTGTACCTTTCCCTGCAGCCCAAGCCCTCCAGTTACCTCGTAATGCTCAAGCAGGCAGCCGCTGGTGGACAGGGTATCTCTAGCTTCGTCGATGTTCCCGCTGAGGAAGTCTCAGCTCACTTCGAGGAGTATTACCAAGATGGTGACGAGGACCCTACTTTGCTTGGTGATGCCTCCGGCGTCGACTATGACCACCAAGCGCACGAAGAAGGCCAGGATGTCACAGCAGAGCCCGAGCTCAATCAAGCCGACTACCATGAGTATGAGACATCGTATGAGAACACCGAAGGTGGTCAGGAAGCCCAAGAGGGTTGCGAACAGTATGAGCAGTACGATGATACTGAAGACGCAAACTACGAGGATTATGGCGATGGCGATGAGACTAATGCCCATACTGCACATGTGGAACATCCACATGATGCCGAACCCTCTGAAGAGACAGCAGGTTCACCGCACGAGCATGCCAAGGATCAACCCACCGTATCCGATCGCGAAGCCGAGCAAGATGCCGCACAATTGGCTCCCACGGCGGTCGAAGAAACCATTTCTCAAGATGGTGAGAATGGTGAAGAAGAACAAGGTGAACAGTCAAACGTGGAGTCTGTGGCGAGTTCGACGACGCTTCGTGCAGATCAGGCGAATGACGCCGTCGGTGAGTACCAAGGCGAAGACCTAATCGACTGGAATGATCCCACTCTGACGAGCAACCTTTCAGAGGACGGCAAGACGAAATCGAAGACGAGTTCTCTACGTTCATCACCGAACCTGACCAGGAAAGCACTCAGCCGCAAGCGCTGCTGGCAACGATGCCTATAAGGCATTGGCGATCGCGATGCAGATGTTGGTGACTCGACCATCCATCAGCGATGAGCGAGATCTCGAGGACGGTTCACACCAGGAACAAGCCACGGAGGTTCTGCAGATCAGCGCAGAGACTGATAGCGTGACACATGATGGTGACGAAGCCAACGGCTCTCTCGGACACGCTGAGACTCTCCCAAGTGAGATTGTCGGCCCGACGCTTCCCAATCGCTGCCTCTTGAAGATGTGGGCTTGAACGCCGAGCAGACGGACAATCAGCAGCAGGAAACCCAAGTGGCTCAACATGGTGAATCAAAGCCTCTGGTCACAGAAACCAACGCTGAGGGCGCTACACGCAACGCGACGAGGACTATATTGACTTTGGCGATGAAGATGGCATCGACTTCGACGATGATACGTACGAACAGCACGAAGCTCGCAAAGCTTCGGAAGCGAACAGTCCGGTGTCCCCATCGCCATCAGGCAAACGTCCTCTTGACGAGACTGAAGGCATTGATTTCGCCGAACAGCCTGAGTTGAAGAAGGTCAAGTCATCGTGAAACCTATTCCAGCACTCGCACGTGTCGACCTTTGGCCTCCGACTGCTGCGCTCCAGCTGTCTTCTTCTCAGGACGCTATCGGCGATTGTGAACATGTGCTTTGACACTCGGTCACACAATCCGGCTCTGCTGCCGCTGAAGCGCTTTTGGACGACGAACTGGCCACCCGCGTAATAACTTTCTCTGGATCCTGACGACGCCATGCCATAACATTCTAACAGCGCAGCCGAACACGCGCAAGACCCCACATACATGACTGACTAAGACAACAGGCACACATAATGCTCATATGAGCACCTAATACTGACAGGTAGGTGAGTACCCCAACGGCCCAGCAGCGTGTTTGAGCAGCATCATCTTCGAAGAATGAGAACACCTCTTCACCATGCGTGTTTGCTACACCACCAGACATGCAATCTTTTGTTTTCATGGAAGGAACGTGGTTTCTTATTATTGGAGTTCTGCGAATATACCCTTTCAGCATGCAGGATGGCGTTTGGCAAAATGTGGCACGCAGGAACAGCAATTTCGGTTTTGGGAGTTTGCAGGTATTTCAGGGTAGTCAATTCAATTCTCGTTTCAACCCTTTCTAAATGATTTCCTCACAATCTCAGCAACGTCGTTGTGGTGTTCGCCAGTAGGACAACACTATGCAGCCCAAGAGTCTGCGTTTGTGGTCAGAGAGAAATCATAAGCCACAGCCCCACAGCTATTTGCTCGAGCTGGGTAAGGCTCACTGGGCTTGCTCAAGATCGTTTGTCATCTTGGTAGATCATCGAAAGTGTTGCGTTGTGTGCGCTGGCTAGAAGATCTTGGAAACTAGTTTGACTCACCTAGCCTGCGCTATATGAATGAGCACACTTGCGCGTTACTTGTAGCCAAATTTCACGCATATCAAAGCTCGTGGCTAATCTACCTTTAAGCATATATCTCAACATGAGCTTACAAAGATCCATCATTAACGACGGCCCCCTTGGTCGCCTGCAGCGGCTGATGAGCTTGGTTCAGGATGTCCCGCCGTCTGATGCCGACAACCAATGGTATCAGATCAGCCTGGCAAGATTCCAAGACGTTGAGCTCAAGATGGCAATGGATCGTGCAGTCGACCTCAATCTAAGCTGGCTCGCCGAGGATCTCCGCACCTTGTTCCGACTCTTGGGAGCATGCTGGGCGAACAGGCTTTCAGGATATTCCGGCAAAGCACCGAAGATCTCGTACAAATTGCAAGCAGGTGCAATCAGCGAAGGCATCATGATATAGCAGTGATTTCTCAGATCGTGCAGGCCAGGTGGAGCAGGAGGTGGGCTGTTTTGGGGTTGGAGATGAGGGTGTAGTCGGAATTTATTCATGTTCCTCACAAAGTTTCATGTTTGGACACCACATTAGCTAATATTGGGTCTGCGTAGCATGCTGAAAGCAAGATCAACGAAGGAGCAGGATCGAGCGGGGCGTCGTTTAGCATCTCAATGCAGAATATTCCATGTCCTTGACGAGAACGTCGTATTTCGACGTGTAGCGTTCGATCTAATCGTCTATGATACACTTAGAGCTTCCTTGCCACCCAGAACGAAGGATGGTATTGGTGCGTCAGCATACTGCGGTCATCCATGATATACCCGGAAGTGGCTTCAGAGCGTTCTTCGTGTTCGACCATCTCGAATCCACAACGCTGCACTAGCGCAACCACCTCATCATTTGAAAGTTCGAAAGAACCTGGGTCGCCAATTCCACGGTTTGACTCCGCGTCAGATCGTCCTTCCTCCTTTTCTTTCTCTGCTGGCGTAGGCGTAGATTCAAAGTGCCACAGTAGCGGACCGCCATTGACCCATATTCCACTCGGCTTGAGGCAGTGCTTGATAGTATCAATGTAGTTGATCACGTTTGGTGCTGTGTCGATAAAGAAGCAAGTTGCCACAGCAGCGAACCTATCCTTGTAGTTGGGCTGGCGGTATAGTACGCAAAAGTCTCCAGAAGACATTGACATGCGCTCACTGAATGGTAGCTCGGACTGTATCTCTTGCTGTCTCTCTTCGAGATACTCTGCGAGCTGCACATCGGGGATTGCAAAAGCTCTCAGCTGATTCGCTCTGTTGGTGTGGTTCGAGAAGCCAAGAGCGAAAGGGTATAAAGTATGCTGGCCTGCCTTTTGTGTGCCATTCAATAGTAGTTGGATGCAATGAGCTGAATGATAGCTGATCTCGTGCCCAACGGAGTACCCGTCAGCTGTGAGGTCGAAGACAGTCCTGCCCAGGCCGGCACCTGGGACAAGTATGTGGTGTTATGTAATTGTGAGGTCGATACCTCGAGCAAGTGCTCTCGCAACAGACGTTTCATCTTGCTGAGGACGTATCGATCTCCTTGTAGCCTTCAGCCGACCAATCGCGGTACAGTTGTCTGATGGTTGAGCGAGCCTTGTCGAGGTCACGCGGAGTGGCGGTTCCTTGCCACGATTCGTCGCTGGGATCGATGCCATACATAGACAGTCCAAGTTCCAGCATGGCTTCCGCAATGTCTGCATTGGAATCAATGGCATCGTCTACATCGCGAAATGTCTGAGGAAGAGAGAAAGGTGGTTCCGAAAGAAGATCGACGTGGGCTGATGGAAGGCTATAAAAAGCCTGGCGACGCAAGTGCGTGACATTGTAGTGGGCTGATTGACGATACTGTCTATTGATGGTTCCATGTGAGATAGTTGCCGCTTTACAATGAATGGTTGGCGGGCAGTAGAAAGACGCCGGATGGGATGTCTAATCATCTTCCATGAGGACCTACCTAAAGGAATCGAGAACGCTATACAGCAGTACGCGACGCTCTTCTGGATCGGATAAAGGATCGATCTCTTCGCTTTCAACGTCCATGTCACCCATTATTGTTCTGCTCGTGAAGCATAGACATGTAACGTTGCTCAAGGCTGGCGTGAATCACCTCGAAAGCCCGCTGTCCTCGCCGCCAAGGCGCGGGTCCAGCTTCACGAATGACCTCACCTAAACAACGAGGTCCGATAAATTGAAGACAACCATTGAAGACCTGCCATCCCGGTCGACAATCAGGAATTACTAGCATAATCATGGCCATTTCTACAGCTGAACACCCTGCCACAAAGGAGTGGCGCCCGCGGCCGGCGAACCACTCGAGCTCGCATTCACACTACCCTCGAACCCGCACACCCAGCTTCACTTGCAGCTCACCCTGCACGCTACCACTGTCCTACTGTTCGTCACGACCACAACACCCGAGAACAGTTCTCAAGCTACACCCTTAGGCTCTTTTGTCTACGCTTTGCCCGATCGCTACAACCCATCCCAACCACTCAGCACAGCAGTCTACTCGATTACGCACACGCTTGACTTCACACAACGTCTGGCAAAACTTCTGGCGAGGAAGACAGGGCGTGCTTGTTACGTTGGAAACAGTGCAAGCTTCAGGGATAGTGTACAGGGTGGTACCGTGGAAGAGGAGATGGAAGCATTCGGTGCGATTGTCAAGGTTGTCATGGGTGAAATTGGGAAGACCAGTGGTTGAAGCACTCGTTTTATTTGATGAGGAAACATCGTTGCATCGTCCAGAAGTGGAAAGGCTATAGCATGACTGGAGAAGAGCCCATGCGTTGTGCAGGAGGATAGAATCCTCTCATGAAGTCCTTACATTGAATGGCTAGCCCGCTTGTCGTTGCATTTCAGCATCAGATGGCCAGCATAAGCGAGAACGCAACTACCATTCCTTGACGATGGCCTACAGTAAGAAGTCATTTGCTGTTCGACACAACGGCCTTCGAGACGACCCGACTGAGCTGGAGAGTTGTATGCTGCTCAGCACAGCAGAACAGGCGATGCGGAAGCGAAGGAACTGGCAGGAGATTAGCAGTGAGTCTCTGCTCGATCTCGCGATGGCTGCTGGAGAAACTCAATGGTTTCAGAAACCACGCATGCGGCAAGCAAAGATTCGAAACATGATACCGTGGTTCCCATACGATACAGGTGCTCGCCAAAGTGCGCTCTGGGTTTCTGGAACCTTACTTGTTTGTATGCATGATGTTAGTCAATGCGCAGGCAGAACACTTCATCTGAACAGCGCATCACGTTGATGGCATTCGTCCAGCTTCCTCTCAGTCACTAAATTGTGCCTCCCCTGGTCGCTTTACCTTAAACCTTGTGCCCTACTGGCCACAACTGTTTGCAAATGCTTGTGCCGGGTGTTGACGATCGTATGGACCTTGATACTTGGAGTCGAAATCGTCTCATTCATGATAAATTTGTCACAACTAGGGCTTGATGCACGAATGATGCCGCTCACATCTCATCGAATCTATTATTGCTTAGGAAGGAGTGCCTCAATTGTTTTCTCTTCTTGTTTGCAGCCAGTCGCTCCTTCCCCATCAGAAACCGAATTGGTTCTCCAATCCGAATTGGTCTAGTGGCTAGGATTTGTCGCTCTCAATCATCGAAAGATGATCAGTTCCGACAAGGCCGGGGTTCAATTCCCCGATTCGGAAATTACTCTTTTGCTTTTTGTCTGTTTACAGTCCATCCTGGAGACTGTAGTGTAGCCATGTGTTCCCAAAGTTGGTCCAAATGTTCTTTTGACGACAACACTCGTGAAAGCGTCGTCAGGCGGGGCAAAATCATTCGATGGCATTGACGGTGATGTTACATATTAAGCTTTTGCTCGTCGGCATCGTGTTCTTTTTGCAGTGGTCGGGTTGTGTTGTAGAAGAAACGCTATTGTGAATCGCGATCAACAGTGTCGACGGTCTAGGATCATCAACTGCGGTTCACATTCGTTCTATTGCAATTACGGAAGCTTATCTTCAATTCTGCAAGTGGACCGATTGATTAGACCATCAGGTATTATGGCTTTAATCAGCGATTGCATGGTAGGCAAAACCGTGTCAATTTGCAAAGCTCCCATAGCGAGCTTTAGGAGGTAGTTCGTGTAGCAAGTCAGTGGAGAGTAGACAATAGTTGGGACCTCGAAATTTGAGCTGTGGAAACTCTATACATGAGCCATGAATATGAATAGGCGAATATGAATAGGCGATTCTCGGAAAAGACTCTACAACGAATGATATGGTCGTTTGGCCCGTTTGAGTGTTAGCCCTCAAGCTTTAACATGCAAGATTCCGTTCATGAGGTGCAGACCAAAGATGATTTAACATATAATTGTATCTGAAGAGAGTTCCACTATATAACTTTCGAAGAGAGAGTTTCTACCGTGTACGCGCGACCAATGATCGCAATCTAAGAACGTGACGAGATACTAGATAAGATGCCTTGTAGCGGAAGATCGGCTCAGGGCTCCTCTTAATCAATCTCAACCCAAAGGGCGATTAATGATAGCGGCACGGAATCGGCAACAGACCATAGCGGGGAAATGCTACAACGGATCGACGCTTGGGTCTGCACATCAAAGACAAAGGAGCATCAAGCCTGCAGCAGCTAAACTTGGCTAGGAAGTGGAGGCGGGCTGGTTGTCAGCGGTTGCACACGAGAGTCATCGTGGCGCCGGGAAGCTATCCCAAGAGTTCGGAATTGGCGTATGGCTTGCGGGTCGGGTTGCATGGCCACGAACTCAACAGGCAAGCTGAAACGACTCCGAAGATGTGGTGGCGGGGTTCTGAGGAAGCAAACGCTCTCGCTGCTGTGATTGCTGCAATGTTACCGTGATGGGCACGTGTTTGGACGATCTAGGGCGCTCTCGAGAGGCATCATTGCATCTGATTTACGTTCCTCGCTGCGGCTAGCCCTGCTGCAGGACCTGACATGGTCCAAGGATCCGGACTCCGCACTTCACAAGGAGAACCTGTGCCGCAGTGCTAGCAACGCTGTGTGACACTGCAAACGAAAGGACGGGCTTGCGGCGAGTTCCCTTGGCGGACAGACATCGTTGGACAGTCGGCAGCCCGAGGGACGGCGAGCGCATCAGCCTTGCGAGTTGGGAAGTAGCGGTCAGGCACGGTGAAGTGGCAAGCAGCGTCTGGCCGAGGCCGATGGACGCAATGCAGTGCTGAAGGGGTTGCCGCAAGGATTGGGGACAGGAAGGATGGCGGGGCGACGAGAAGCACCTTGTGGACGCCGAGCGCCGGGCAGCGAAGGCATTTCGTGGTGTGCATGGAGGCCCGTAGGCCCGTATATATACGTATGTAGGTATGTATGCAACGACACGTGAGCGAGAAGTTCATGTCAGCGCTGGCAGACGATGAGTCGTCAGCGGTGTCTGCATGCACATGTGTTGGACGTGTTTCACGTTTCACGCCCGACAGACGCACGCTAGACACGCCTTACCGGTCTCCGGCGGGCGCTTGCTGCTGGTTAGCTCTGGTTAGTGAGCGGTAGCCTCTGGAGCCTCTGGGGCGAAGGTTGCGGGCGAGGCGGGCGGCCGTTTGCTGCACCCTGGCCGATGCGCTGCTGGCCTTTCTGGAACGCCGCCGTATGTCATCCTCCACCAGGCAATATCGAACCTGTCTGCCTGCTGTCTGTGTGCCTGCAACCAGCCAGCCCGCCAGTGCGCCCTCGAGTGTCGTCGTCGTGCCGTATCGCATCGTGTCGTGTCGTCTTCATCGCACGCCCTCGTCTCCTCCTCCCAGCTCTCTCTCACTGTCTCAAGCTCCCTCTCGCCCTCACGCGACCGCCTGGTGTGCTTCTTTGTACATGCGCGCCATATCGTTGCTTCATTCCACGCCATCTCGGGTATCGCGTCCCTTGCATACTGTCCGCTGCCGCCCTCGCCTGCGAACCTTCTGTCTATAGCAAATCCACCTCGCGCGCACGCTCTGTCCATGCCATCCTCTGGCGCGCACCTCATTTCTGCCCGCTCGTCCTCGAGCACAGGAGTCTGCTGGCGCTGCCTGGCTTGACCTTGCACACGTTCGCCGCCCGCCTGGCTTGCCGCCTCGTACATATCAGTCCACGCCTTCCCGTCTCGCTTACTCTTCTTCTTCCTTCTTCTTTGGCCGGTACCTGGAAGATTTAACCCAGCCGCACCTCTTGCTCCCGCTGTACATCCAGTGTATATCCGCCCATGTATAGTCCCGCCTGAACACATCCCTCAATCTCACCCACTCGGCTCAGGCTCCAGCCTGCTCCACTAAAGGTCCGCTGATATGATCAACTCTAAATGCCACCTTCGACGACGCTGCTGACTGCTTTTTAGGATTACTCACTCCACGTGCTGATACAATCTTTTTCGAACCTGGGAGCTTCTCACCCAAGAAATATTGACATACCGCCACCGCGGTTGTACAGCTTTTGACTAAATTACCATCTCGACGACGCAACTTCCATACATTTCTACGATACCCACATAATCCTGTTTAATGTTGCACGGTGTATGATAGAGTGCAACCATGGTTTTCTCTAGCAACGTACGAAGACCCCTGAGGCCAGCATATTGACAGGCAGCTAATCTCGACATGCAGGCTCGCTCGTTCACCAACATCCCCGGCACAGGCTTTGCCGATGCCAATAAGCACGGCACGTCAAATTCGTTGACTGCACCATGGGGTGAGAAGAATATCTGGGCTTTCAATGGAGCTCCAAGAGAGACGTAAAGTCTGAGGCTCCAAAGTTGCAAGACTACAAGTCTCCAGGTACAGTGAAGCAGTCGGGAACCGAAAAGAAGTCGGGCTCCGGCATGCTTTTGGAAGGCTCTCAAGCATGGGGTCTACGAACAAACTCGAACAACCGTTCTTTTTCAGGGTCGCGACCGCTCGAGACGAGTAATGTTGAGCCACGGCACACGATCACTTCTGGCTCGCATCAGACATGCTTGTCACCAACCGAAAACTTATCGCCAACCTCGACACGACCAGCTCCGATCAATCTCACGTCCAGTGATTTCACGGCCAGAATGGGACGTAATGGTTTCTCGACACACGAGAACGGACCACCGACCCTCTACACCAAATTTAATGCCAATGTGCCCGCGATTGACAGTGCGCACACATCCGTCTCGCCCACGGATGCAAGGAAATCCATATGGGCTACGACTTCTCGAGAACCTAGTCAGCCGCCGTCTCGGCACTCCAACCACGAACCTTCTTTTCCAGAGCCATCACAAAGCGTTCGGATCACCCCTGCTACCACACGCACTCATTCGTTGTCATCACAACGCAACGTGACATACGGCAGCTTTCAAAGCACCGTCGATCAGATGATACCACAGTTCGGTCAGATGAGTTTCGGTCAGAACGGGCATGCTGCTGCTTTACGCAAGGCATCAGAACCGCCAAACCCTCAAAATGGCCAGCGAAATGCGCATCTCTCACACAGGTTCAATTCTCTGCCCTTCAACGACAAGGATGACATCGACGAGAGTGATCCACTCGGCGTGAGTTACATCACCTCCGAAGATATCGCCACAGCTCAGCCGAACGATTACTCTCGGTTCTCAACATGCGATTCGGCCAAGCACCTGCTTCAGTAGAGTTCCGGCCTGGTAATGCCTTTACCAATGGTGGCGCATCGCCCCAGTCCCTTGATTTTACGAATGCGTTGAAAGTTCAAAGCGACTGGAACCCATACGCAGAGGATTTGGCTCTCGGCAGGGAATTGGGTGCAATGTCAGAGCAACAGCAACAGGCATTGCTTGATCCGCGACTCCAGCATCTACTGGCTTTCAAAGCACAGTACCCACCTGCTATGTACAACCCCTACACTCTGCCGAATGTACTTCAGTCCAACGGATCGGCGTCATACTTCCCTATGTATCCGATGGGCATTGCCGGCCTTGACAATAACATGCCACCACGTGAGACACTTGTCAGCGATGGCGTTCAGAGTACGAAGCTTTATGATTTCAAGAATGCTGGCAAGAACAACAAACGCTGGGAGCTCAGCGACATCTTTGATCACATCGCGGAGTTTGCCGGCGACCAATATGGTTCGAGATTCATTCAGACCAAGTTGGAAACTGCAAATTCGGACGAGAAAGAGCGTGTATTCCGAGAGATTGAACCAAACGCGATCCCACTGATGACAGATGTCTTTGGAAACTACGTTATTCAGAAGTTCTTCGACCATGGTCACCAAGAGCACAAGAAGTTACTTGCAAGTAAGATGCGAGGCCAGGTTCTCAACCTCAGCTTACAGATGTACGGATGCCGAGTCGTGCAGAAAGCACTTGAGCACATTCTTGTCGAACAACAGGCGGCACTTGTGGGCGAGCTGGAAAATCACGTCCTCAAGTGCGTCAAAGATCAGAACGGCAACCATGTCATTCAGAAGGCCATCGAGCGCTGTGCTCCAGAGACGATCGGCTTCATATACCACGCCTTCCTCAACCAGGTACAGCATCTCAGTCTAACATATGGCTGCAGAGTCATCCAGCGCTGTCTTGAGCGACCAGAGTGGTTCCCAGCGAGACCTGGGATCATGACTGAGCTCCACGCGAGTATGCAAAACGGTATGATCGCGGACCAATATGGCAACTACGTTGTGCAACACGTGGTCCAGAAAGGAGATCGTGCGGACAAGGCTCGCGTCTTCAGGCTGGTCATCGTTGGTCTCGAAGGCTTCAGCAAGCATAAATTCGCGAGCAATGTGGTGGAGAAGTGTATTGAACACTCTGACGATGCCTGGAGACGTGAAGTCGTCAACGTTCTTACTGCTGCCGACCAACGTCGATGCGAAGGCGACACCACCCTTGTATCAATGATCAAGGATAACTTCGGCAATTATGTGATTCGTAAGTTGCAAAGGATTTAGGCTCTGCAGCTTGCGTTTACTAACTTTATCTTCCAGAGAAACTGCTCGACAAGGCTTGCACCGCAAGATTACCACTTCTTCACCACACATCTTCAGGTTGCCCTTTCTCACGCCAAGCGTCACGGCTGCGGCAAGCAGATCGCTGCTGTAAGTCCAGAACTACATGTCAGCATTACGATCATTACTGACACTCGATAGATCGAAGGCCGCATGCGCCGCTTCGTGTATCCACCGCAACAACACCAGCCGCAGCCACCCTTTACCCTTACAATCCCATATGGCAGCCACTACGCATCTGTGGCTAACACGCCGCCGCCTCTTACTGCTGACACACAAAGCCTTCAAAGCAGCACCATTCCTTCGGTGAACGGCGATGCGGTCGAAGGAGCGCAAAGTCTAAGCCGCAAAGGCAGCGATCCTCCCGGAAATGCCATGACGCCTCGCTGATCTGGACACCTCAACATCATACAGCAGTTGTCATGCCCATAGGAACAGTCTCGCCTACAAAGTGTACCTAGCAGGCACGCTTCCATCGAGGTTTCATGACAGGCCTCAAGTCACGATCTTTTTCAACGACAACATGAATTACTAAATACTTCTCGCTCTATGATCTTGACTTTTAGCAACCTACTGAGATGCAATACTCTTACGACAACAGCATATCACGACGAAAGGAGCTTCCGGGGCTGACGCCAAAACTGTCTTACACATGGATTCGGCGATCCACGACCTTTATAGGTCCCCTCTGGTCGGCAAGGCAGAGATGCAGAGCACGTCATGAGGACAGGAAATTTTTGGTACAAAGGAAAGCCAGAATTGGCTTGCATTTTTCCCGGTCACTTGGTTGGACGTCTGGAGTTTTGATTTCTTTCGATTTCTTGGTTCAAGGAAAACAGTACACTTAACATTGATACCCCCGTTTCTTACATTCTATTCATTAGCTAGTATTCAATATTGTATCAGGACTTGTGAACTACCCTTTTCTTTTCTCTTCCGATCAAGCCTTGTCGTCATCTCGTGTTAAATCTCTCAGCAGCGTTCGCAAGCAAACGTTCATACGCTTGTCGTGACCACAATATCAAGCTCACCCTCGTGCCTAGTCACTATGAATGACGATCTGGTCCAGCTAACGGCCAACGCATTCACTTAGGTGACTGGCACCTCATCACGTGCCAGCAATATCAAGAAAGAGCCTCAACCTCCACATTCCATTGACTAATGTATACATGTATTTCATCCTTGGAGTAGTACATCAATACAACATTTCCCAGCCTCATACGACCTCCACGCAGCACTACCAGCAACATACCACCACATCAACCAGCACAATGTCACCACTTACCCTCCTCACCCTCGCCCTCGGCCTCCTCCTCGCCGCCCTCCCGGATTCCATCCTCGCCGCTTCGAACGCCAACATAAAATATAGCGGCAACAGCAAGTTGCCCCTCGACCCCTGCGATCCATATGCCGGCCCTTGGGACAAACGCAACAGCGCCGCCGTCAGTCAAAACCTAAGCAACAACGAGAGCGGCTGCGGGAAATGCATCCAAGTGTGGTATTACGACAAGAGCGTCACGGTTAATGTACGTTTGCGCAAACCTCAGCCTCTCGGCGAGAAAGAGGAATTGTTTGATAAAAAATCCTTTTGGGTTGAGTTGCTGATTTGAAATGATCGAACAGGTCACTTACACGTGCAGCGGTCTCCCGCAAGACGGCCTTGAGCTCACACTGGCGCCTTTCATGGAGCTTGCGGACCCCGGCGTTGGCGAGATTTGGGCTGATTGGGGGTTTGTTCCTTGCTGAGGAAGTGCGCTCTCGAGGTGGACGTTGGATGTCGATCAATTGCCATTGGTTGTTTGGCCATGGGTTCTCTGACATGAGTTTTTCTGGCTACAGTCAATATTAGACTCCTCACGAATTTCCCAACCTCTGATATGACATATGATCTGGGTGGAAAGCTTGTTGTCCCAATTGGCCTGATGTTGGAATTCCTGGAGAGTCAACAAGGGAAAAATTCCAACGAGATTAGCCAAAGTTATGATTCTATGACTACTTGCATGTGGCCAAATTAGTGAGGGTCGACAAGATCTGCTGTGCGTCGCCTGGCGTCTATACATTCGAGTGTTTGTGTGGCCTTGCATGTTAGGCCTTTCCGATTAGAGCAGGCAGCATGGTATGCAACAGTTCCAGTCAGATCCCTCACGGTGCAATTTTCATGGTCACCTTTGACACGCCTAGGGAAACGTTTGTGTAGAATGAGAAAATAAAAAAAGTGGAAAAACAATATTAATTCGCTCCGCATACAATCGCTATGTAAGTGGTCAGAGCGAGCAAAGCAAGGTCGTTCAATCCTCTCGTGTCAAGAGGTTTCCGAAATCGGGGTTCTTGGTATCGTAATGCGCTTGTAGCATGACTGTATGCCCGCCGTTGCTCAAAGGTTATGCATTGCCTCCTCCTGCCTCGCAATCTACCCGAAAACTTTGGTCATCGCCGCCAAAACGACTCGTGTCCATCTTGGCCTGACCTGGCCATGATCCAACTGACTGAATTCTCGGGAATCTTTTCAATTCGCTATCCGCAAAGCTGGACAAATTTACTGGGGACCCTCCTCAGGCTCATCGGGCTGGTCGAAGAGGAAGTTGGCAGCCAGCTCCTCGTTCTTGTCGCAGGCGAAGTAGGCTTGGATCACCAAGTCGCGCTCGAAGCCAAGGCGGCACAGCTGTGAGTTCGTGATTAGTTAATGTTCGATCACGGAAATATTTTTGCAGACTTACCCTCTCAATAGCTTCTCTCTCCTCCTCGGTCACACTGATCTGTTGAGCACCGGGCGGCACGCAACGTCCTCGTCAGCATCCTCGGCAAGCAGCTGCATGAACTGCTCAGGGTTCTGGGTAATCATCTGGGCAAGCTGAGGGTTGCCAGCGGCGACCTGCTGGAGGATAGGCTCCAACATCTGAGGCTGCTGCTGGACGACCTGACGCAATTGCTGGAATTGAGGGTTGTTGCGCAAGAAGTCAAGGGCGTTAGCACCAGCGCGCGCCACCTCCAAGACCAGCTGCTGCGCCTGCACCAGCTCCAGCTCCACCAGCGGGTTGTTGTCCTGCGCGGGCAGCGGCCTCGAAGAGGTTCTCGGGCTCACCACCGGTCTGTGCAGTCGGCGCCTCAGTGGATGCAGCCTGCTGTTGAGGAGCCTGCGCCTGTGGTGCGGCAGCTTGTTGCTCTTCTTGTTGTGCGGAGTCGGGAATGCCGGTCAAGAGGTATTCAACGGCGCGGTCGGGGTTGAAGAAGGCAGCGCGCATGGCCCGGTCGATGTCGGAGCGGGCAAAGCCCATGGACTCCATGTTCGCAATAGCGGCGGAACGCTGCTCGCCCATGGCGAGAGAGTTGGGGTCATTGTAGTTTGCTGGGGCGGCGGCGGGTGCTGGCGATGGGGTCGCAGGCGGTTGGGCCTGAGCGCTACCGGGCTGTGAGGCGGGCGCAGGAGGAGCAGCGGGTGTGGAAGATGTCTGCGCAGGGGTAGAGGGCACGACAGGAGGTTTTGGGGCGGCCTTGGGCTTGGAGGTCATGCAGACGATGAAGCCCTTCTCTTCGATCTTGTAGGACTCGATGGTGTTGTCATCCTGGAGGATCTTGCCGGAGTAAATGAGCTTCTGAGTGGAAGGCTCCCAGCCCTTCTCTGCGGAGATCTTTGCCTTGACAGAGCCGATGGTATCGGTGGGTTCAGCGTCGATGGTGAATTTCTGCTGCTTGAGGTCCTTGAAGGTGAGCTTCATCTTGGGCGAGCTCTCGACGTGGAGGAGTGTTTGCGGTGGAAGCTGGTGATGAGATGTGATTCAGTGGATGGTGTATCGGAAGATGTGGGGGTTAGAAGGTGTTGGGGTGTCGGTGGCGGTTGCAGTGTGCGCGGTGGTTGATGAGTGGTGTTGCGCTTTTAGCTGCTGGCTGGTGATGGAAGACAGGCGAAAGCCAGCAGCAGCGTCATGAGGAGGGGTTCACTAAAGTCGGTCGACGGGGCCAATCACAGTTTGCCAGACATGTGAATATTGCATCCATAGTATCAACCAAAACTATTCACTGCTACTCTCATGAAACACTTGTAGGTTTTGAGTATTCACTTTCAACTGACAGAAGGACAATCCTATCGAACATACAAGGCAATATGTGAAGCGATCCATGTTGGTGGACTATTCAAGCAGACAAACTCGACCAAGTCGAAGATGGCCCACCGTAGAGCCGCTCTTCACGCGCAGGGCTCTTCGCCACTCGTGCAGTGTACGAATTGCAACAAGAGTAACGAGTATTATAACTAGTCTTGCTTCATAGCAATACTGCTTACATCGTGTACTAAGGACGAAATGACCATACATACATGGACAACTTATATTTATGTTGTAGTCGCATGGTTGAAGCATGCAAGCCTGCCTGAGGATTCTTGATCGCCGGTAAGCAAAGCCTAATTTTTCTGCTGCTCGCGCGCTTGCCCGAATAATTCCCAGGCCCTGCTCTTCAAACATCCAATCTTGCTATATTCTAACCAAGCAAATCCTCCAGGCTGGCGAGGCTTGCAACAATCGATTAAAACACTTATACACCTCTTTGGCGACCCAGCGTCCATCACAACCAGCCATGGCTTCCGACGAAATTGTCTGGAAGATCATCAACAACAATTCTGCTCCTTCAAATTGAAGCTTCCGCAACCAAAGTAAAGACAGAAGTCCACAAAGTCTACCTTCTGTCGCAACGAGCACAACGTTACCGGCCTCTGTAATCGTCAATCATGCCTCTCGCAAACTCCGCTATGCGACCATTCGCTCAGACCCTGCCACCGGTCGCTCTACCTCTACATAAGACTATCGAACGCGCACATCTGCCCAATAAGTGGTGGGAAAAGATTCGCTTGAGCTCAACTACACCAAGCACTGCAGCAGGTCGACGAGAGGCTGATCTACTGGCCCAAATTCTTCACACACAAGTGCAAGCAGAGGCTCACGAGACTTACACAAGTGCGGTGAGAGACGAGACTGGCGAAGGAGGAGGAGCGCTTGGGGAGAAGCTTGTGCTAGACTTGCGCCTAAGGTCAGGAGGAGGGAACGAGAGAGCGCAAGGCAGAGTCTGCGGCGAAGATTGAGCGGGCGATTGAGAGGGAGCTGGTGGAGACTGAGGAGTGCGCATATGGCGACAAGCCTCTTAACGTGGAGGAGGGTATCTGGAGGAAGGTCATGAAGAGTTTGGAGAAGGGCGAGGGTATTCGGGACGAGGATATGGACGAGGGCGAGGAGATGGAAGACGAGGAGGATGGTGTCGAGTACGAATACGAAAACGAGAACGAGGGAAGAGGGCGACGTCGAGTACGTCAGCGATATGGAAGAGTCTGACGGCGAGGAGGATGATCTCGAGGACTTCAAGATTGGCTCGGCAATGAGAGCGGTGGTGATGGTACTGGAGATTCTTCGACGACGATGAAGATGATGAGGGCGACGAGGACGACAGCAAAGCTTCAGAGCTCAAGAAGAAGCTCGACAGCCTCAAGCGCAAGAGGAACGACGGGCCAGCACCCTCCAAGGGCCGTAAGAAGCCTTCCAAGGGTGGTGCGAAGACCAACATCGAGTACGAGTACGAGCCGCAACCACGCCAGATGGAGCTTGCGTGAAGAATTCAAATCCCTGGTGATGAATGAACATCTTTGGTGGTATTTTGCACGCAGTCTGTCGGCACCTGCTTGCTATTTCTACACAAAAATCAAATATGGGATCAATACATACACTGCTGCGCAAGCATTGTATCGGCCCCTACTTTCCTGCTATGAGCTGCCTCAGCTCGACACGGTAGGCCGCGCTGACGGAGTGGCCAAGAGAAGGGGACAAAAAGCCTGATGGAAGGCAAATTTACATGCAAAGGCGTTTCGGCTGCAAATGGCTGTAATAATATAGACTGATTATCAATATACCAGTTCTGAAGTCATGCTTCGTGTCGGATGTTAGTAAAAACAGGCGCTATACAATACGTCTCTTGGCTCAACATTCTCTCTTTTGCCCGATCACTCTGCCTTACTTCCACTGCCAACCAATATCATGTACACTCAATCGATCCTTAGCAACACCAACAAGCCGGCAGACCCCAAAACGCCCCCCGTGACTTTCTCGCCACCCACCAAAACCCAATCACTGCTCAACAGCATACATCCTCGTATACAACCTCACCAACCCTTCGGCGCCAACCAAATCTCCCTCTCTGACCAGCCTCGCTATATCCAAATTCAGCGGACTGTCAGCTTCTCCTCCGGCGCTCAGCAGCTGCTGCACGGCTTCGAGGCTGCTGACGAGGCCGTACGCAGGCGTCCAGGAAGTCTTCAGCAAGTCGAGACAGATTTCGCCGGTCGTGAAGGAGACGTTTGGGTGGCAGCAGGGGGTTTTGAAGGTTATTGTTGGTGGCGTGTTGGGGTATGTTGGGGGGATGGTGAGGGAGAGGGTGAAGAGGCCGCCTGTGGAGTTTTGTGTTAATGATTTTATCAAGAACGATTTAATTTTCTGGCATGTTGGTTGTCGAGTATGTTCCTTTTGCTAGCCCCTCGTTCCAATTTTCGTTTTATCTTTTCCTGTGCTGTTGGAACGGATGGTGGCGATACTCTTAGGCCAGGCATGTGAAATTGAGGATCTCACCTTCGTAGGCGGTGCTGTCTGGCCCGCGTAGGACGGCGGTCAGGTGGAATAGATCATCGTCGCTGGTGGGCTCGAGGCGCAGGACGGCGGGTGATGGGTCCTTGTTGTACTGGTCGAGCTCTTTGATCAGGCGCTTGGCTGCCATGGTTGCGTGTTTCAAGTGTGTATATCTGGCTATGGGAATGCTGATTCGCAGGGCCGCGGTCACATTCCACCAGCACGCCGGCTTCTCGACTCAAGGATGGACCCTCCAAACGGCTCCGCCTTGTCTGTTCCGCTTGCTCGGCTGTTGCAGGGTTAGTTGGCTGTGGAGCGTGCATGTGCGTCTTCGGCCATGACTGCTGCCATGCCCGCCGCCTGCTGTCGCCGAGGGGTCTGAGGGAAACATGCAGGCAATATTTCCCACCTGATTGCTCTTTGTTTCTTTCTATCGCCTGTTTTGCTACAATTTACCCTTCTCCCACGCTTTATCCACGACGACATTCTGCTGCGAGTATTCGCACGCCTACGCAATCATGGCCGCTCCAAGGCTACCCTTCCTTTGGCCGATGCTGTTCAGGGCGACCGAGCAAGGCCGCACCCATGTCAAGAAACGCTGGCCGTCGCAGAGCGCTACAATCAACAACCCGCAGGTGTCAGAGTAGTATTGCCCCACGGCGATATGGCCAGGCAAACGAGCCACCGCCATACCTGGGAGGGGAAAAGGATTTGGTCCCTCCACCACAGATAAGGATGCGCCTCAAGATGAGAAGGCCCTACCAAATAGGCGAGAATCTGCAGAACGATGGCGAGCGAGAGGAGAAGCGCGATCAATCCGATGAGCCCACGACGAGAACATGAGCCGATCATAGTGCAAGGACAGAGCAGGCCTGCCGCCCAGCGACCCATGTTCGATGCGACAGAAACTACTGGCAGAACGAAATGACCGACAAAACCGAAGCATCGCCGACAAACCCGCAGATTCATTACTCGACACGGTCATGGATCCCGTAAAGCATGAGCAGGAAGGCCACAGCACCCCATCAGGATCAGATCCCAGTCCCACAGAACCCAGCACCTCTCTAGAATGGGTCAACCCCAACCTCCGCGAAGAACACACGCCTTCGATCCAGCACCCTCCACACCTCGACGCGCCACGCTACGTCCACCACTTCGACACCTACAGCCTGGTCCGCCGCCTGCAAGCCGGAGACTGGACGAAGCCACAGGCTATCACAATCATGAAATCCATGCGCCTCCTGCTAGGCGACAACCTCGACAAAGCCAGCCGCGCGCTGGTCAGCAAGTCCGACGTCGAGAACGAAACCTACCTCTTCAGCGCTGCGTGCTCCGAGCTGCGGACCGAAGTCTTCGCGCGCCGCGTGAAACTGCACGAAAAGATGCGTACGGAGCGCGACCAGCTGCAGCACGAAGTTGATATCCTGGAGCAGCGTCTGGGCCAGGAGACGGCGGGCATGAAGGACGAGCTGAGGGGTATGTTCGACGACCGCAAGATGGCGGTGCGCAACGAGCAGCGCTACATGGAGAGCAAAGTGCAGGAGCTCAATTATAAGATTACCGTTAACCTGCAGGCGGATTCCAAGTCGGATGTCGAGGGCGTGCGATGGGTGCTCACGAGGCGAGTCATTCTCACGCTCGGCATTATTGTCATGATGGTCGTTGGCAGTCTTAAGCTGTACTCAAACTCTGTGCATGATAAGGAGTTGGAGAGGAAGAGGAGGTCGAAGATGAGGAATGCGCAGAGCCAGACGGACGACGATCGCGGACGGGGTGGCGACGGCGGCATGGGCAACGGCGGTAAAGGCAACGGCTCGCCCGTGGGTGGCTTGCTTGTCAGTGAAGGCGACAACCCTGCTTTCGTCTCTTTGGGTTAAGCACAGACGAGGCCGATCTTTTCCTTGGTTACGATGCATACATCGCTCCTTCGTGTGAGCTTCCTGGTGTTTGGATGGTCGTCATTGCTGGGCGGGACTTATCTGCCTGCTTGGAAAGCCCCGATAGATCTCACGAGATACCCCTTATCAGAACCAAATAGAATCCTTTCCTATGTTCACCTGCCGTGCCAGTCATCCTCCGTCTCGATTTGCGAGTCTCGTGGACCAGGCCAGACAGCATGGTTCGACGCGCTTGTGTGCTCCTATTCGAAATTCATTGCTAAGGATTACATGTGATTGCAAGCTACATGTACGGTCGACTGACGTCTGTTTGGTGCTCTGCCATGTTCAGCTCTCTTGGGTGCTTTTCTTTCGTTCGTGCGGTACCAAGCCATACACATCCCTTGTCAACTAGATACATCCATGGTGTTCTTATTCGCCTGTCGCATCAGAGTACACGTGTATCAAACTTCTGCGGGTACATGTGTTTGCATCTCCATCGTGAGAAAGTGATCAAACTCTGTGGCTAGTTTAGCTCAGCCAACACTCTGCTTGTGCTTCGATACTGGAAAACAACCAGAAAACCCACATCTAGGCCCAAATGCAAATATATCTGTCAATGATATTAACAACCAAGCTATAGACCGTCCGACCGACAATTCTAAGCCGACGAGAACAAGTGTTCATCGAATGAGATCCAAGACACCACATCGCGATCTCAACCCTATTTACCCCAATCTGCTCTCTCACTCACGTACAGCTTCAAGCGTTGAGGAAAGAAAGATCACAGACGATCAAACGTGCAATCTGTACACGGGCCTTTGGTAATCAATGACGAGCACCTCTGCTACATGTATGTGTGATGAGAGTGGAGTGCAAACAAAAGAGTAGACATGTAGAATTTGGCATCGTCTATGACACGGAATACCACTACCAACTGTCATCCGCGCGATTGCCTCCCATGATGCCCACATACGACAAGACAAATCGAAGAGCACGGCATACACCCCATGATTCACAAGTACATGTTACATGTCACTTCGAGATCCTAATGGCATATCATAGCTCACCTCAACACAACCAGTCAAAGAAGAGACACCCAAGCTCTCCATCGCTCCGGAACCATAAGACGACATTACAGAAGACACAATTGAGAAGCAGGTGAAGTATGTTTTAGCTAATAGTCACCGACACGTTCTCCCAAGAAGATGGAGAGAACATGCCGGGTGCAGAATGTGATTTTCGTATTCTGGTGTCACTCCCAAGAGTTCTCCCCTAGGGGAAAATATTGGAAGGACGGACTCGACTTAACGAGCCGACTAAAGCTATATGAGTTTCTTTCCCATGTGTTATTGGCCCCTTTTGCCAGTTGTCCTCCACTCTTCGATCCCGACTATATAATGCTCCTCCGCTTCCATGCCACGCAGTTAGAGAACAAACAAAATGAATAAGAGGAAAGAACAAAACTAGAAATAAGCAGTCTCGCGAGTAAAAAGAACCAGAGCCATCGCAACAGATAATTGTGCTTTGCGGTTTTTGTTGCCGTTGTCGGTAATTGATGTTGTTGTTGTTGAAGGTTGGTTATGTTCATCATAAGTAGAGTTGGTATCATCACACTTTCTTTTGCCCTAGGCCGTGCTTGGGCCGTATTGTTTTTTGCGCCGGTTTCCGTTGGAATATGATAAAAAGGAAAGAAAACAAAAAGATAAAACCGCCCAATACTGGAGAATGAGAATGAGAAAACGCCTTAATGGTCCCAGAGGTGAACAAGAGGAGAGTGTAAGATGCTGATGGCGAATTGCCCTGCGGAGTGCCAAAGGCGTTCCGAGGAAGTTGGTGGTTGAATGTGAGTTGGTCGAAGTGAAGTTGTTGTGTTGTGTGTGACTGCCCGTGATGTGACAGAGTCTCATGCAACCGAGCGGTCTCAGACGAAGGCAGAAGCCTACACGTGAACATCACTGTGCCAGCCACCAACCATGAGGTCAATGTCGTCGCCATCGCTATCGTCGAATGCAGGCATGAACAGCTCGAGTTCCTTCTCATCCATGAACAGATCGAATTGGCTGCTGTTCTGGGTTTGAGAGCCGCGGGTGCGGTATGGCATCGAGACGTCAGTCGGGAAGGCATTCAGTTTTGTCGTGGCCACACGAGGCTTGTGGTCACGCCAGTTGTTATCAAGAGACCACGACTCGGGAATCGTAGGGACCGGAGGTACTTGAGTCGGACTCTGCCCGATCCTTACGATCCCAATTGCGCGAGTTTGTAGATCCAGAACGAAGGCGACCGGACACCGGAGTGGTACCCTGACGCCAACTACCCGAACGTTCACGGGTCTTGGGCTTAGTAGTCTTCTTGGCACTGTTACCGAACGGTGTGAAGTTGCTGATCGCGTCGGTATACTTGTTCTTCTGTGGCGGTGTAGATGTCACTTGGGGAGTGGCAATGGCAACAGGGCCGCAGCAACAGGTTCCGGAGCGACAGCAGGAGTCACGGGAGTTGGTTGCGACATCGTGCTGCTTAGCCCGGCGGAAGTTGCCAAGTACAGACCAACGGTCCAGGATAGACGACGAGCGCTGTTTGGGGATCTCGGGTCTTTGCTCTTGAGTGATCGGCGAAGCTGTACCGGAGGGTGCGGTGGTGGCCAACACGGCGTGAGCTTGGCGGGGAGTAACACTGCCACGGCCATCTTCCATGATCGCAGCAAGCTGAGGCCCGCTCGGCTTAGCAGTGCTGACACGTGAAATGTCCATGCCAAGCTCAAGTGAAGAGCGTCCCTCTTGCGCGAGTTCCTCTTCCTCGTCCCAGAGGTCACTCCAGCTCTTGGAGAAGTTGCTGGTACCACCATAAGGTCCGGTGTTCTTGCGAGTGAAGCTGATGGGAAGCGAACCGACGAAATTGTTGCTCAGCTTGGGGACCGCAGCTTTGATGGACTGGGAAGACTTGTAAGACATGCCAAGACCAGAGTCAAGGTTGGACGACAGTGAAGCCTCATCAGCGTCACCATACTTCCACTTGTTCGATTGCACAGAGCCAGGGAACAACTCGGACTCGTTGTCGTTGATAGTGGAGAGCTGGCGAGTCTTGATCTGCGGGGTAGTGTGCAGTGCCTGGTGCCACGGGAACGAGTCACCAGAGAAGATCGGAGTGCTGATGGATGGAGTGCGAAGAGGCTCACGAGCATGAGTCGCCACGGGAGCAAGGTGGGGAGACTCAGTGCAGAACTCGTCGAGAGACTCATCGTCAGTGGTGAAGCTGAGAACAGACTTCAGAGCCTCTCGCACAGCGCTGAGCGAACGGTTGGCAGGGTCCAAGGCCAAAGAATGTCTGATGACGTTGAAAGTGTCCTGGGACATGTTCGGGAAGACATCAAACAAGTTCTGACGGTCGGCAGCGAAGTCGGAGAACAACGGATCCTTGTCGGTAGGGTAGGCGAAGGGGTTGCGCTGGAACAGCACGTTGAGAAGCACGATACCAATTGCCCAGATGTCAGCAGCAGCTGGCGAATAACCATAGCCGTAGGCGGATGCATCGTACTGTTCAGGCGCCATGTAGCGATCGGAGCCGACAGCAAACTCAGTAGACCAGAGTTCAGTGGTAGCCAAACCAAAGTCACCAAGCTTCATGGAACCAGACGACGTCAAGAAGATATTCTCAGGCTTGAGGTCACGGTGGAAGACACCATTCGAGTGAATGTGGTCAATGGCATCGATCAGCTGCAGCATGAAGTCACGAACGTGCTCGGTCTCAAGCGGGCCCTTGCCGTTGCGGATGGCTTCGTAGAGGTCGCCATTGCTGCACAGTTCGATCACAATGTACTGGTGGTGCTCGGTCTCGAAGGAGTGGACCAGATTGACAATGTTCTCGTGGTAAGGGAGCTTGGAGTGGATCTCGAGTTCCTGAGAGTGGTCGTCGGTGGCGAAGTTGGCCGGGCACGATGACTTCTCCACAGCCTCAGGCTTGGTGATGCACTTGATGGCGACGTCGTTACCCGTGAGCGTGTCCCTGGCTCTGAAGACCAAGCCGAATGAGCCATGGTTGAGAGGCGATATGGTTAAGAACCTATTATCGAGAAGCTTATTTGATTCAAAGCCATCTCTCAAACAGGCCATTTGCAATGATCGCCAGCAAAGGGGATATGTGTGGATTGAGGATGCGAATGCAACCTCACGTGGCCCAAGGGCGCAACGACAAAATTATGCCGAGGTAGTACGAGAGGCTTCTGCGTGTAAACACGTGAGCCGAAGGTACCAAAGCAAGTTCGTGAACTTTTGGTGATATATGCAGGGAACAACAGTCGGCAGGAACCAGCCAGGACAGTTGCAGGTTCTTGATCGGCGTCGTATCGTATCAGGTGTAAACAGAGAAACCAAAAGTGGGCGAGATGCTTGTCGTGGTAGTTGTCGTTGTAGTGTGAATGGTGTTGTAACTCCTCTCCAGATTCAAGGTATCAATATGCAGGGTACGCGCTAGCTCGCTCGAAACCAAAGGCAGGGGACCTCTTTTCAAAAGAAAGGGAAAATAGTAAGGAATGTCGTTATCTCATGGGAACAGCTGGTGGTATGTGGCGTGATGTCCAACGAACAATCGAAGGTGATGGGCGGCGAGCAGTCCGGTCCGGGAGCTGGATCGGCTGGCCAATGGGCTGTCTCACGGGCGATTGGTTGATATGGCGAGCTTGTTCGTGAATGTGGTGTGGTGTGTGTTGTTACAAGATTACGGACTTGAGTCCAGGAGATATGAGGCAAGGGTGGAGGTGACTTGCGTCAGCCGGGGCCCTCGGAGGTGTGAGTCGATGGTGGAGACAGCGGCGGTGCTGCCTACTAGCGGAGGCGGCGGCGGAGGTGGTGCCTGAGGGTATAGATACCGGACAGTCGCTGATAGCAAGAAGCCAGTTGTGCGTACGGTACTGGCAATGGGTGTTGATGAGCTGTGCTATCAAGCTGGGCAGAGCAGGTGGACGGGTGCTGCTATCAGGGTGCTCGGCTGTGGGAAGCCAATGACGAATGCCGAGGATGAGGCGGGTCTGGCCAAGTACTGCTGCTGGAGCGGTATGGGAGCTGTGCTGAGCGGGATGGATGTCGTTGTTGCAGCGGCGTGGTATTAGGTAGGTTGTAGGAGCTGGGTGCAGATCGCAATGCTGCTCGTCGTCGCCGGGGAGGCAAGGAATGCGGGCGCTGAAACACAGCGGCGGAAGGCGCGATCAACAAAGACGTCCGGCGGACAGCGGGCGGGCGAGAGCGAGGGTGAGCGGTGGTCGAGATGGGACAGAGGAGAGGCTGCGAGGCGGGAGGGCAGTATAGGTATAGCGAGAAGAGGAGTATGCAATGGTGCGGCTAGTGAGAGGTGGTGGTGGTAGGTAGTTGGCGGTGTGAGCAGGCAGATGGGAGGGCTGCGACTTGGGCAGGCGACGGGACTCCGAGAGTGGACCTGACTACTCGGCTGTGGAGAGCTAGTCTAGCCTTCGATGCGCCGCCGCTAAAAGGAGCACAGAGTGGGTCGCCAGTTTTCATTACCCAACCGGCCCAAGGACCCAGCGCCGCCCGGCCAGCCATGACAGGACGCCCGCGCGCGTGCTCTCGCACATCATCGTCACGTTGCGAACAAGCCAGCACCAGCTCCGGCTTGCTCGGCGCGCTCGTCATCGCCTTCGCCAGCTCGCCATACCCTTCCAACATCTTCTCTCCCAAGCCAGCCCGGACAAAGCCTCGAAAGCATTGCGGTCGCCTGCGCCAGGCTGTGGCTGTCTCGCCCGCCCACGCCTTTGTCTGCGTACGGCGAGCCGCGGGCGCTCGCATGAGACATGGCGACGTCGGCTCTCAGCGGCAACACGGTTGCAGATAGATGTGCGAGGTACACAGCGACTTGCTTGCTGTTGCTGTGCGCCCTCTGAAACACACCCATCGCGCGTATCGCACGTCAGCTCTGAGACCTCGAGCACCTACCCACCCACCTATAGCACGTAGTCGCTCGCTTTGAGGCCACCTTTAACAATAGAAATCTGCCGCCTGCCAACTGCCCAACCGGAGCGTGGCCAGGCTATGCCAGACGGCCTTTGTTTCGACTCGCCCAGCGTCACGCGCAACCAACAATTTTGCTCGCCATCGCCTCTCGTCATTTGCCCGCACCACGAGACGCCCCTCCACGGGAGATTGCACAGGTTGGTGGGGAGCTGTCTCCCACACGCTCTCCAATAAGACATGCCCACTATCGCTCTTCACGTATACTGCGTCAGTCGTGTCTCGAGTAGTCTGTCTGTGCTTCCACTCTTCTCCTGGTGTCGCGCTGCGTCTGCAACCCCTTTCCCCAGGGCGAGCGAGACAAGCACTCCACATGAGCTCCTTCCGATCCCGTCCGCAGAGTGTGCATACGAATAATGCAGCGGTTTCCAGTACAGTAGTGCTTGCATGCTATCAGAATTATGGGTAGCTAAACAATGGACGATAACGACGACAATCCAATCCACGGGGCTGGCAAACCATCTCGCCACCCAATGGTGCAAGCTGCCAAAGAAACGAGCCAACGCAGCAACCACTATCTCCCGCGCAGCAGCAAATGGCAGCTTTCCCCACGCCACCCTCATCTCTCTTCATGCACAACCGGCTGCAGGCAGTTGACTTGTGCAGCTGGCAGTGCATAAGCGCCTCCCAAGGCGCTCAGTAGTCGGCTCTTGGCCTGCCGGGAAGCCTAGCCTGAGGTTTAGCTGGCAGCGCGTCGCCCATTTGCCCTATCTTACCCGAGATAGACAAGGCAGGAAGCAAGAACCAAGGCACGCGACCATACTCAGGTACTCGAAAGCTTTATCGACGTTCTGGATGCTTCGGGCAGGGTGTCGAAACTCTGATACGTATCTATCAAAGCCCACTCGGCGTCGTGGCCGCAGTATTGACAGCTGTTCCTTCCCGCCACCATCAATGAGCAATCGCTGGCTCTCTGGCGTTTCCTTTGTCTTCCACCAAGTTGCCCTCATGCGCTGTGCACGTGGTGCGGAATAACGTACACGACTCGGAGCCAAACAACAAACCCGACCGGCGCACGGGGCTGCTTCCTGCTTTCCTCTCTCCTTGTCTCCGTTCCATGTGTCGCCCGCTCCCGCCCGCCTACCGCCTGCACCTGCTCGTTCCTGATTCTTCCAAGATGACCCGAGCCGCGTCTGCTGCATTATTGGATTTCTCTCCTGCAGGTCCTTCTCTAGCGAACGTAGGCTATTGAAATTATTGAAATGAAGTTTGAGCGGTGAAAGGCTCCTTTGTCTCCCAATGGCAACAATGTTCGGCAAGCACGCGAGAATCTGCCTTGCCCGTTGATGGCGAGCCTTTGGTTGACTTGAGTGCTTCGTTTGTCGGTGAATAATGACTTTTCAATCTCGCAAATGCAGGGCGAGTTTCTCTCACAAACATTCACATGCATCTCGGCGATCGCCATTGGGGAGTCCCATGGCTTCGCTGATATTGAAAATAATTCCCCGATAATAACAATGGCTTCATGCAGCGACGTTGCCAGCCAGTACTTGCTCTGCTCTGGCTAGCAGCGGCAAGAAATTGAAGGGCCATTTGTTATTGACATGTTTGCTTAAGATCACCTCGTCGCATCGACCATGTTTACAAAGATGCATGTTACACATAAAGGCCCACCGCGCCGCTCTGCTGGCTTGCCTGAATCTGTCACCACTGCATTTGCGCTCGCATCCGAGCATTCAACACGCACTTCTCGATCCCAGATCGCCGAGTCAACAGCGTACCGCATGCGACCTGCGAACGTGCAGAGCGCCACGTATGTTGGGCTGGCATGTAAGTAAGAAGAAGGAGAAAACACGGTCAAGAAGCAGGATGCGCTGTATCCGCCGCCAGAGATGCACGCGTGCAGCGGGCGGGAGGGAAGTCGTGAAGAAGTTCCCGTCTCTATTGGCAGTGGGCTTGCAGTAGTCTCTTTTTCTCGAGGGATTGCATGTCGGGAGCCAGACCGATTCTCAATGTTGGGAATCTTGTGTTCGGGATGTTTACATGTGCACTTCTGACCGACGCCGATAGGATACAGCGCGCAGTGGTCACAAGTGCAAGTCGCTTCTTGACTCGGGTTCAGGAGACGACGTTGGCATTCTGTTCTATGCTCGTGCCTAACAGGAGTACGAACTAAGTAGTGTCTGCGCACCATGCCCTTCATTTCAATCAAGATTGGAAGCGCGATTGCTGACGACACCTTTAGGTCGTATCACGCATGTTACAGGACTTTCATTTCCCAGCACGCTTGACTTCCCATCGCCAAAACTCCTACCTAGATACATTCACATGTCATCAGTCCAGAAAAACAAGGTTGCAGCAAACCCACTCGCACCGCACCGCACCGCCGCCCAAAGCCCACCTCTCCCGCCCACAAACTCCAACCAAACCCACCCACTCAAACGGCCCATATCCACTCCCACATTGCGATCTGAAATCTTGCATACCGGCAAACTCCCCTTCTCTTCTTTCCCCTACATTAGCGTCAATAACCTCACCGCCACGGGCCCTTCAACTTCGTGCCTTGTTTTTCCTGCACGGTCAGCCTCCTCGCAGCCAAAGAACAAGCCTCTCTGTGGCGCGTGTGCAGCGGGCGAATTTTTTACTTGCCAACAACCAACATCACCGCAAGATCCAAGATCTTAATCGGCGACACCCTCAGCAGTCTCTTAGCGTTGGACTGCAAAGCAAAAGTTCACTGGAAGATTCTTCACTGCCTGACCGCTACTGCCTAAAGAAAAAAAAAATCGTCCTGAGATCGAGATGGAAGGCATTCGGTGTGTGCTCCTAGATATCGGTATGTGCAACCATGTCTGGTCATCAGGCCTGCAAAAGTCATGTGAAACGTCATGGGAAAATTGCAAAACATTTGGAGAGCAACCTCAACGCTCTGCTCCTGGAGACCTAGCCGCGCTACGCTCATCCGCTTTCCTCAAGTCTGCTTTGAAATGCTTTGGAAGACAATGTCCGGAAGCTTACGTTTGCTCGCCATGTAGAGGGTACGATTTGCCCGATCTCGTTCGTGAAGGAGACTCTGGTAGGTCCTCTTGTCCTGTCCAGCAACGTCCACTGTCCCCAAACCCTTTTATATCCTTGAAGCGTTCTCTACGAATTTGAAACACACGCCCAATAAAAAAGAACAGAAAGACTAAGTATCCCTCTTCTCTCCTCTTCAACAGTTTCCCTACGCCCTCTCCGCCCTTCCCACCGTCCTCGCCACCCAATGGGACTCCGATAAATTCGCTCCATACCGCGACGCTTTCCCGGCCGAGCACCGCTCCTCGCCCGCCGCGCTCGAAGCCCACGTCCGCGACCTGACCGCCCGCGACGTCAAAGCCGCCTACCACAAGAACTTGCAGGGCTATCTGTGGGAAGACGGGTACGCCAGCGGCGCCTACGCCACGACGCTGTTCGAGGATGTCGTGCCGAATTTGAAGGCTTGGAGGCAGCAGGGCAGGGAGGTGGCGATTTATAGCAGTGGAAGCGTGTTTGCGCAGAAGTTGCTGATGAGGCATGTTAAGGGTGAGAAGGGTGAGACGGAGAATTTGGAGCAGTTGGTGTCCGGGGGTTGGTTTGACACTGTTAATGCGGGTATGAAGGCTGAGAAGGAGAGTTATGAGAAGATCGCTGGGGAGATGAAGGTGAGTTGATGGTGTTTTTCTTTTTCATTGGTAATGAAGATGGGCCTCCTACTAACACGTGTGACATAGCTTTCACCTGGAACTATTCTATTCCTCAGCGACAACGTCAAAGAGGTCGAGGCTGCTCTCGCTGCAGGCATGAAATCGCTGGTGGTCGACAGGCCTGGCAACGCGGCCTTGTCCGTCCAGGACAAGGAGCGCTTCATCGTGGTTGATTCTTTCGAGAAGATCACCATCCTCTAAGCCAAAGAGCAGGAATCGAGTCAAGGCAATGAATCGTGCATTGCGTCGGTTGACAGTCTTTGCTCAAGTCGAAGACGGAAGTTTGTAGATCTTGTTGGGCAATTCGCCACTTCACACCATTCACAACTCAAGCTCTCTGAGCAATAGCCCACCAATTGTCCTTCTCATAGCCCGATTCAACTACCACGCCTCCGGCATCCTTCACATTCTCCTCCAACTCGCCCTGCTTATACAGATGATAATACCGATGGAACGTCTTATCTTCCTGCTGCTGCTCGCCACTATCCTTCTTGATCTTCTTCGCCCTCATTACCCAAGGCACCATGACATCCTGGTCGTCCTTTTCGCTCCACCCACGCCGACTGCTTTCCTGTTCCAGAGCCCAAACGTAGACAAGCGCTTTGCCACCCGGTTTGAGATGCGCAAGAATCGATTTGATGGCTTCTGCTCGTCGCTCGGTGTGTGGAGAGGTGGTGCACGACGGCGATTGAGATGGCGAAGTCGAATGCGTCCTGTGGGTGAGGCAGGGCGAGGATGTCTGCTACTGCGACATCGTGGGGTTGGTGTTTGGAAGCGATGGTGACGAGGTTGGTGGATCTAGAATCGGAAAGCAACATTGTCAGAGTCGTACATTCCATAAAAAAAAAAGAAGAGTATGATGTTTTGCTTGACGGAAACAAATGTAACCCAAAAGGGAGACGCAGCGGTTTTTGATTTCATAAAGCATACCTGTCTGACCCAACGATGAAAATATCACGATTCACAGCCAAGTATTTGCCATTGCCACAGCCGACGTCCAGACCGACAGAGCCGGGCTCGAGACCTTTGAGGAAGCGTTCAATAATTGGCCAAGGCTATTGCAAAAGAGAAGGAAAAGTTGTTAGCATGGAAGTTCCAATTTATATCCCGGGAATCTGCACCTCGCCGATTTCAAAAAGCGTACTTTATATCGGGTCTCGGGAAAAATGTGAAGCGATTTGCTCATAGACTGTGGAGTGCTCTTCTTCGTAGGCTTCTCCGCCTGTCGCTAGCATAGTAGACATGGCCGATCAACTCGTGTCCGAGAGATAGTCAATCAAGCGCTGCTGGCGGCTCGAGATTTGGTGTGGCGTTTCTGCCATTGTACCATAGTGAGGTGTCACGACGATGTTCTTGCACTTTGTGGCCCGTGCGTCGAACTTCTGCGTATAGATCCAATTGTCCGTCACCTCACTCCATTGTTCGTTTTTACAGCATAAATCAATGGACAAAGAAATTTTCGCTCGCTAGTTTAGATTGCGCTGAGTGATTCTGTTCGATACATCTGGATATCACGACACCATGATCGCTCAACATCGACTTCAGAAGCAGGATTTGTTTCAATTGTTGTTTCAATCAATAAATACTATCATTATCTACTATTGTAGCAGCCGTATCTCGTTGATGTGAACAATAGGAAAGAGAAAAGGGCCATCAAGCGTATACTTGGGCCGTCCCAATGTGAATAGGACAATGAAAGGAACAAAAGAAAAACGAAATGAGCTTTGCTGCTCGGTGAGGAGGGTGCTGATTCACCCTTCCCTTCGTACATCTCCATCAGTACGCTCTCTCTTCCCTTTGCTTGGTAGTGTTGTTTCCTTTTACAAGGCATTGATTGCTCAGTCTGCGCGCAAGTCGTCCAACAAACAGTCTCAGCGATTGTCAAGTCGGTTTCAATTCAGCGAAGCTGGTCTTTGCTCGCCGTTTCCTCGCAAAAAACGCCAAACGAGTAAAGCGCCTCTGCTACAGCCATGGCAGCTCCTCCGCGCAGGTTCAAGGATCTTGGAAAGGTTGTGGATGGACGTATCCGCAAAAGCTGGCCTTTTGCAGCATTCGGAGGACCAATCGAGACCAAGAACATGAGAGCCAAGGGATTGCGAAACCCTGGTGATCTATGCCACCGCAATGCCATGCTGCAGTGTCTGCTGCATACTCCAGAGTTCTTCCGATATCTTCAATGCGAAGAAAGATGTAGCACCCCAGGAGACGGCTGCGTTTTCTGCGCGTTGCGGAACCTAGCTCTTCGGTACTGGACCACTAAAAGAGACAAGTTTCCCCAGAGCGCCGTCACCATGGTCAACACTGCGATGGAGAAACATCCAGTCCTGCATCCAAGTGACCGAACAAATGTGTACGGGTTCCTTCGCAGCACCGCGAACTCGCCCAACAATATGGCTGCCGCGGGCCAGCAAGACGCACACGAGTATTTCCTGGGCGTGGTAAACATGCTCAAATATATCAACAATGACATGGTCCATGGAGTCGAGTAAGTGTTCCTTCCCCGGGTGTGATATTGTCGACGTGCTATCTGATAGCCCAAAGACAACCTTCTTGCTTAGCGCCCACAGAGAGCTGACAACCTCGCAGGAATGTAGCCGTCGACAGTTTGTTCAAGCTTGAGACGAAGATCAGCTGGAAGTGTGAGGATTGCGGCAAGCGCTATTCAAGGCGAGAGGGAGACATCGGCATTCAGCTTGCAATACCTTCTACCAAGGCACATCAAACAACGTTGCAGGCCTGTCTCAGCCGCCATTACGCAAATGAGACGGTAGAAGGCGTGCGATGCGACTCGCAGGCATGTAATGGCAAGGCTCGTGATCGGACTCGGGAATTCAAGATCGTTGGAGCTCCTGAGATCCTGGTGATCCAACTCAAGCGTGCGTGGATGAACCTATACACTGGAACGACCAGAAAGATGTTGGACCGCGTTGATATGGGAGAGCGGCTGGACCTCTCGCCGTGGAGCAACGGAGTTTTAACATATCAACTGAACGGAATCGTGGCCCATCGAGGAGACAGCTTGAAGTCGGGGCATTATATCGCCATGGTGAGAAGTCCGAACGGAGTCGACTTCGCCCGGTGCGATGACACGCACATCGGCGATCATCCAAGAGAGAAGGCGGCCATATTGGAAGAGCCCAAGACCAAAGAATGGCAATCGTACGTGCTTGTGTACCAGAAGATCGGCGGCAAGATGGCAAAATGCATATAGCTTTCAGAATGTAGCGATTACCAGCATGCTGTTATCGGAACTTGCGTAGTGCTGACACCCATGTCTCCAGATGTTTTGCATCATTGTTGGAATGCACGTCAACAGGTCGTGAAAACGTGATCGTGATCGTGTGGGCAGCCAAAGCCATACCAACAGGGTGCTCTTGCAGAAACCATCTTAGACAATTATTCGACAAGCGCTAGACGAGGGAGCGTCCTTCAATGTCGAAGTGTTTTCACAGCTTCGGCATCTCAGGGACGTCGTCCGCCTCAAGGTCGAGCGGATGACGAGTCGATAGGTTCGAAGGTCTCCTGGCGCTAGCCAAGCTTCCCGAGCGGACGGCGGCAGCGACAGAGTGAGGCGAACTCGGTCGACTGCCATTCCGTGACTGCATCCTTCTTGGCGCCATGGCGTGGTCACCGTGAATGGTTTGACCCGCGAAGGGCGAAGCAGTCACCACAGTACCGACAGACGGAGTAGGCGGTGGCGTAGGTGTGTGGGAACGGAACAGAGGGTGGATGTGTGCTTCATAACTTGAGCTCGTGCGGCGGAGTATTGGAGGAGGCGAGACTGGCATACTGTTGATCGACTCATCGTCGGCTGCTAGCATGACAGGCGACTGCATTGGCGAGTCTGGCAGAGGAAGTTTCTCGCTTATGGCGGGGTCCTCGAAGCCTGGGAAAGGTCCGTCGAGAGGCTTTGCTGGTGACACTGGGCGGCTACCAGGTATCGGATCCAATTTCTTGTTGCCAATCACCGGTCTCGTCACAAACGGATTAGCAAATCCGTTCTCTACCGATGAGGTATCCCAGCTCTCGAATCCATCTCCGCGGCAGGAGATCTCTAGCGAGTCAGTCTCGCGTGTAGCTGCGAAGCTACCAGAGTCTCGCGGTGTAGGGCCATGGCTGAGCATCAATTTTGTCTTGGAGATAGGCCGGATCACTTGAATAGAATGTCTGATCGTTGATGAGTGAGCACGTCGAGCGTAGTTCGATAGAGTCGGGGAGCTGGCCTCGAAGGTCGACCGGGAGAAGGGTGACGAGGCTGGCGACAAGGATTTGAGAGGTATGGAAAGTGACCTCTTGATTGAGCGAGGAGTGGTCTGTCGTTCGACGATCGATTCAGTTTGAACAGGAGGTGCTTGCTCACGCTTACGTAGCGAGCGGACGATGTGCAGTGCAGTCTGTGCAACCATGTTGAGAGTCCAAATCACAAAGCCAGCGAGGACTGATCCGCGTGTATCGATGTTGTGTATCGAATCGATGCTGACCCAAGTAGAGCCCAGAACGTAGATTGATAGCAAGCTTGCCGTAATGAAAAGAACGAATGACGCGGCACTGAGCGAGAGTTGCAGAGTCCTGCTTGTTTCCGATCGAGCCAAAAGAGTGAAGGCAACGATGCCAGCGAGAATGACAAGGACGATGAAGTCGAAGACCACTGCGGCAATCGTCGTACCGAACAGAGGACTTGACTGGGAGGTGATGGTCGCCAGTCGGGTAATGATAGCTGTCAATGCTATCTGCGTGGCGGTGGAGAGAACAGCCAACCCAGAAGCTGCCTTCTGGGCAGTTCCATCCTTAAGTGAGAAAGCCATTTCGATCTGTGGTGTGACGCCTCAATCACAGATGTGATGGGCTATTAGTCCAGAAAAGCAACACGTCCGTCCAGGATCCAGGTGAGCCTCGACGAATGCATGGAATCGACAACCAATTTCTCAACTGCAGCGAGTTTTCCCAGGGTCGAAAGCCGCGACGGATCCGGGCGAAGAGCACTCGATGTATCTCGTCCAGGCGGAAGAGAAGGTTGTTGTGTCTCGGGTAGATAGAGACCAGGCGCGAGACCCTTGTTGTCGGCCAGCACACGCGAGTGGAGGACGCAACGCGAGAACGATACGCGAGAGGGCGCCGAAGGAGATGCAGAGTGACAGCGAGGCGGCTGCAGAGAACTGTAATATCAACCGTATCGAGAGGCCGTGGCGGGTTCGGATGTTGCACAGAAGCTGGTGCCAGGTAACCCTTGTACCGATGTGCAGGAGCGATCCGGGAAAGGCAAGACAGCGCTTCCTCACGTGCTCCACCTGCGTCAGGCGAAATCAAAACAGGCGTGCACGAGTGTCTCTGGCGGTACGGGAGTCTTCAGCAGCGTAGTGGAGAAGTTGGGGATTGCTAGCTGGAATTCACAGTAGTGGAGATGAGGTCAAGGTGGAAGAAACGGCATCGCGTGCACGCTCGACGTGTATAGCGTGTATGGCAGGGACACCCATACCGACGGCGACACAGCACGGCCGTGAGCTGAGGTGCTGATTGCCTGGCGCTGTTGATTGCACGCGCAGCGCTGGTAGCCGGCGCCGCCACGCTCGGGTGCTGGAAGATGTCAACAACCACAACAACGCCTGCTCGTGTGCGCCATTCGCAGACACGACGACGCGCTGCGTGGTGTTTGGCTCCACGCACTGCATGGATGATCCCCAACGGGAGTCGCGGATAGCGTGAGATGGCGCCGCCGCAGCGAACGGTCGTCCAACGGCTACTGGGGTCGCGAGAGTGTGCATCCTGGCAGCTGGGTCTGCATACTCGCGACTCCGAAACCTTCTATGGACGAGCCGCCTCCCTGCAGGCCTGCTGAGACTGCCGTCGATGGCGGACATCGGTCCGTCCGGACGCGGCTGGTGGTGTCATTCAATCATTGGCAGTAGTATGCGTGCCGCAAACGAAAGCGTGTTGACGGGCAGGCCGTGCAAGCTCAGCTGTTGCCAATAATCCATCCTCCGCCTGCACTGCGCACCAGAGTGGGGACGAGAGCATGGCTCGAGAAGGCCTCGGCCCTCAATGATTCGCGCTCCACTTTGATCACCGACTAGCGCAGGTACGGAATCTTTAATCCGCGCCCAGGTACGAGGGCATCTGCGAGCTGCGCGCTGCTGCCGTCAGACGATGTGACGTGTCCGCGATCCCCGAGAATAGATCTCAGGAGACACAGCCGTCGCACAAATACCGGCATACATGCAGCATCCGCATGCTGATTGGGGAGCGTGGCTGGCGGCAGCTGCAACTGCACGCCGCCGGCAGCATACGTGAGCGAAATAATCCCTCGGCGTGGCAATCGAGTCGTGGGCAGAGAAAAGACACCGGCTGTGTCTCTGCTGATGATGGAGGTGGGCACTTGCCTTGCCCTATGACGTCTAGCTCGAGGTAATACGGAGGATAGTATGTTGTGCAGAGTGATGTTAAGAGTCAGCGAGCACAAACAAACACCTTCCAAGACATCCAGAAGCCACTGGTGAGACACTCTAGAAGACGACGTGCCTCGTTCTCCAGCTGCGCACAGGGCTGCAAGCGCATCGCGTCTGCTGTACCTCCGTACAGACGTTGTGGCAGCCGTTGCACTGTCCACGTGCACACGCAAGGCACGCATCTACTACCACATACGCACACTGCAACCGCCGACGTGGGATATGCTCTGACCTCAGAAAGGTCGAGCTGTCAAAGGGCAGCCAGCCAGCCAGCGTTACGGTACGACGTCCGCCCATGAATCGCCCTTGGAGACGCAGCAACGGCCAGTCTGGCAGTCAAATCTGCGCTGTGCAAGGTGAAACCCAGCATCCTTCGTTTTGCCTGGCGCTTCATTTCCACCCGCGACACCGACACCAAACTTTCATATAGTGTTCATGGGACGACCAGAAATTGCGAGACCTGTCTGTCAAGAAACGAAAAACAGAGAGCGTCATGTGGTCCACGTTGTCGGTGTGCACATGCGTGTGTGTAGTAAGGCTTCGATTCGGCTCATCCGGCACTTCTGCGCCCAGAATCGGAAGTCACACAAATGTGTCTCTTATGGAGGGAGTACGGTAACAACTGCTTCGGCGGGCATCTTTCGGTGAGACTTAGGATGATGCGAATGGAGCGTGAGAGCATGGTCGTGAAACAATGACTCTGTGGCTGTTCTCGATCGGAAGGACTTGGAAGTATGCAATACTTCTTGAACGTGGAAATGCGGCGGCCATCATTCGGTGAGACTTAGGATTATGTGTATGGAGCATGGTCGTGAAACAGCTGACTTCGTGATTGGAAATGTGCATCCTTCAGGAACAGGAGAATACTACAGCTGAATTACGCATTAGGCCTGGCTCGTACGAAGTCGCACATTGCGAGCAAATGGGCATCAAAAATGACACCGGTGCTTGCGATTTGAAATTCACCGCCGTCCATCCCCACCTTACCTTGATCAGGAATCATTGAGATATGTGGACTCGAAGAATGCGAAACAGTTGACCCTGATTTGGAAGAAGTGGGCATATTCCAAGAACAAGATACTGCTAACAATGGCATACAAACCTCAGACCTAGACCTCGAAAAAGTCATACACAATCCCACAGTAGACGTCCAATCAAGCGGCAAGAATCCTCACAATCTGAAATAATACATCTGCTATCCTATCATATCCTATCACCCCCTAACCTTCCGATAACTCGGCGGCCTAACATACGTCTTAATAACCTTTCCGCCCCAAACAGGGACCAAGCTAGCTCCACAGATCGCCGCAAACCGCCACCAGAAACCGAGATCCAACATCCAGTGTAGATCGAAGTACTCGCCGAGGAAGGGCAGACTGCCAAAGTAGATACCCGCAGTCGCCAGGATGGTGACGTACATCATCGGGTGCCACGTCGTGATGCTCGCCGCGACCATGATCAGCTCGTTGACGACGAGTGCCGAGTAAGACAGCAGCACCATGCGCGAGAAAGGGCCCGTGTCGCCGGTTTCGGTCGTTGGGTGAGAGGTCGTGGGCGCTGACGAGTGGAAGCGGGGAACGAGGAGTTGGGCGCCGCCTTGGATGATGACGCCTTGGTAGATGGAGATGCCGACCCAGATGAAGAAGGTGCGGTAGCTGAGGCTCTTGCCGGACGTGAGCTCTTTGTACAATTCCGGGTAGAGGTTGGCGAGGCCTTCGTCGACGTCGCGGTCGAGGACGAGCGAGAAGACGGGCATCATGGTGTAGATGGTGGCGTAGCCGACGAGCAGCCAGTCGCGATAGAGGGCGACGGGCTCGAAGGCGGAGCCGATGCTGAAGACTGTTTGGCAGACTGAGATGAGGAGACCGCGATGGATGACAAATTGGGCAAGTTTGGCACTGCGTTTGTAGCTGTTGCGGCCGTGCCAGACGAGAAGTTTGGTGAGGTGGGCGAATTGGGTGATGGAGAAGTCGGCGGCGAGAGACGCTTGTCGACCTTCTTTGCCTACGATACCGACACCAACGTCGGCTGCTTGGATCATGCTGACATCATTACCACCATCTCCTATACAAGCGATACGCTTCTTCGTGAAGGCACGAATGAGAAGTGCAACGCTAGCCTTTTGGGTGGGAGAGCATCGGCATGCAATCACTGCGGGAAGCTTCACGGCTGTAGAGATGAATGTCGATCGGTAGTGGGTCAGGTAGAGCGCAAGACTCTGACCATCGATGAGCAAGGCAGCGTTTGGACGATTTGCCAAAGGTGCTAAGGCATCTAATGCGGTGTCCTTTCGTTTCAGTCCGGCGATGGTGTGGATGTGCTGACCGCGAGATACGAGCTTAGAAGAGACTGCAACACAGCGTGCTGTTTCGACTTTGTCTCCCGTCAGCATCCAGATTTTGATGCCAGCGTTACGCAAGAGCTCAAGTGATGGTTTCACTTGCGGCTGAAGCTTGTCCTCCACACCGGTCACGCCGAGCAGCTCAAGGTTGTTCTCGAGATGTTGCTTAACCACTCGTGCCATCTCACTGTCGCGATTTTGAAGGTTCAGCGAGGCTTCTGAGTATGCTGTCGAGAAGGCGGTGTATTGTTGATTTGTCAATGGTTTCCTTCCGATCACTAGCGTGCGGAGACCTTCGCGAGCCATGTTTCCAGTCTCTTCGTCGAGCCAGTCGTTCGCGGCGACGATAGTAGTCATGACAGTATCCGCACCTTTCTGGAAGAAAACAATCTCGTCCTCTTCGCTGCGCCTGGTGTCTGTGGCAAAGCGTTGGAAGCGAACAACGATACCCATGCGCTTGCTATCGGAAGTGAAGGGGAACACGTTGAGCACTTCGACCTTGACGACATTGCGACCATCTGGAGAGAATTGCAGGGTGATACTCTTGCGATCACGGTGTGCCAAGCGTAGCCCAACCTGCTCCGTCCATTGAACGATAGCGATCTCATCCGGCGAGGATGCTTGATATGCTGTGATGGGCTCACCATTCTCATCTTCTTCTGCGGTGGGCGTGACATTATGACACAGCGCCAGTGCAAGTACCAGATCTCTGACTCTGATTCCAATTTCGCGTCTAGTCCGTGTGGCACCACTCAACGCATCAAAGCTTGCAGAGGGTGTAAATAGCGCATCAGGGTTGCCATTGGTGTCTGAAAATGCCTGACTGACATAGCTGGTGACTTCTTCCATGGCATCTCCGCCATAGCTAACTGTGCCGACGTGCACCTTCTTCAGCTCCATCTCGTTGCTTGTCAGAGTTCCAGTCTTGTCAGAAAGCAGATATTCGATTCTCCCCAAGTCTTCCGGAATCGTCGAAGTTCGAACCACGGTATCAGGAATGCCTGGATCACGATGGATGAACCAAGCATATACCGATTTGCCCATGTCGAGATTGACTCTCAAACTAATTGGAACAATTGTGCTGAACAGGATGAGGAATCGCATGACCGCGACGTACCAAGGTCGTCCTTCGTGAGTGTCAAAGCCTTCAAAGGCAACTAAGAGGAACGACAAGAAGGCGGTGAGGAAACACAGAATCTTTGTCAGAGAGTTGATCTCAAGCTCCAGAAGACCAGTCTTTGAACGTGAAGCTGACGTGCCGAGTGCTGCACGAGTCTGAGGTCCTGTGTATATTACAAGTGCGTGGACGGTCGTACTGGAAGCCAATACTGTGTTCGCCCAGGCTGTGTTATCGATAGTCAATGGACTCGAGTTGGGTGCCTTTGAGGTGGCGCCTTCGGAGTTGTCCACATGCGGATCGTATGCTGTGCGTGATTTCGATACAAGCTCAATAGTACCGACGAAGTCGTTGACCTTCTTGTCTGGCTTGCCTGCAGTCACACGAAGACGGCCGTATTCACTCTCAGGCAACGTCTGCGCCAGCGGAGATGCTAGCCTGAGCTTCCAGTCTGTCTCTCCGTCCAGTTGGTCTGTCCGTATAAAAGCCTCGCCTCCTCCACTAGGGTCAGCCGACGTGGTGCGATTCTCAGGCTCCTGGCCGTCAGCGATCTCAGCCTGCGAGAAAGTGTTGATCTCCGGGCTGCGTTCACCAAACTCCATAAGTGCTTCCGATCTCCGTCCAGCGGAGAGAGGCTCTTCTGGTAAAACATTCGCTTCGGTCGAGAAACTCTTCAATATCACGACATCAGCCGGGACACGATGATCCTTTTCGAGTACAACGATATCGCCCACAGCAAGATCCTTCGAGGTCTTGAACATTTCCGTCACCGTAGCAGAAGGCGCATCCACATCTTCAGCGACCTGCTCCTCACGGTCTGCTTGGCCTACTCGATCCTCGAGATCTGTCTGTCTCTTCTTTCCTTTTCTCCGATCTGATGACCTCCTTGTCTTCTTCTTGCGATCGCCGCTACGCCCTTCCATCCCGCTCTCATCCAACCTTAATACTGTGTATAACTCGCTGTTCGCTTCATTATCTCTTTTCCGTCTATACACATCATCGTATGCCTCCTTGCTAAGCGTGATGCATATCACGAAGGCCAGGGGTGCAATGTATGTGCTCAGGTAGCCAATTCTCAGTGCTGGTATAACCTGTGACACGGCAACCAAGAGGAAGTACATGTTGATAAAGAACTTGAACTCATTGTACAATGTCCGTGGTAGGAAGGACCAGGGCGTATATTTTGCATGCGATACAGCATTGGCTGGGAATCGAGCGCTCTGTTTTTGAGCAGCAAAGACGGTTCTTTGCGCCGAAGGGTCGTGCTCTTCCTCTGGCTCTTCAACAGCACCGGCGGGTAGGGCTATTGACGAGCTTCGCTTTCCGGCAAAGGGCATGTATTTCCAGACACCCTTTCTTGGGCTTGTCTCTGAGAAAAGATCGAGGCCTGAATGCGACATGCGCCTCGAATTTCCATTCAACATCGGCGCATCGTCACCGCCAAAGCTGTTGCCTTCTCGTTTGTGCGTGACATGGTCGTCGTCGAGAAGAGCCTCCATGTCTTCATCCTCTTCTCGAGGCCTCCGCCGCCCTCCAAAGCCGTAAATTCCGCATCGGTATTTGGCCTCCATAATCGTAGCTCTGGCGCCCAGCGCTGGGCTGGCCTCGTGACAGTGGTGCAGCAGCGGATGGCACGGGATCGAGCTCGTTCAAGTCGAGGTCCAGGTCGGAGTCGTTGTCATCGTAAGGGTCGTCTGGCGCGGCCAGTTTCGCATGGCCGTTAGGAGGGTTCATACCTCATCCGGGGTCTGTCTGTGGAGTCGTGGGGATTGCTGGCTATTAGTTCATGGCGATGCTGGCAGCAGATTATTGAGTTGACTCTGTCAACGTGGCGTAGTGGTAGTGAATATGGTAACAGGTCGCGGCGCGGGTGGTGGCAAGGTCCTTTGTCTAGGAGTATGCTGCTGCCTCCTGCATCAGCCGTTTCATCAACGCCTAACTAACTAAGCCCAAGCCCAAAGTCGCCAGCCAACAAGGCCGACTAGAGCTGTAAGATCGCGGAGTTCGGGCCAGCCGAGGAGGCCGTGCGCGTACCGCAAGAGAGGGCTGGCTGGCATCATTTGGAGGAATGGGCCTCCTATTAACTTCTCCCTGAGCTCCATTAACACTCGTCCTCTGCGCACCGCGACTTTGATTCTGCAGGCGCGCTGTGATGCTTGCCGTGTACTAATACCACCTTCCCTTCGCCGCGCGTGTCCATGCCACACTCTGTACAGGTAAGCAGCTCGCCCCAGACTAGCGACATCCAAAGGGATGCGTGCTGGTGCATGCCATGAGCTAGCTGTCCTGAGCGCGACCTCTTGCTCCGCCGTCCGCCCACGCCCACGACCGCGAGCTGACCCTCGCGCAGTAATATTGAGCCATTTCATTTTGAGCGTCCGCATTGCGTGAGCGCACTTTTAATACACAACATGGACGACGACGCCTTCCCCAACTTCGGAAACGCCTACACTGGCGCATCGCCCTCGATCACACCCTCGGCGTCCTGGAACCCTGCCTTACGGCCTGATACTGAGCCCGAAGAGCCTACACTTGAACAGCCTGCAGGAGGAGACGATGACGACTTCTTTGATCGATACCAGGAGCCTACGCCAAGGAAGGAAACGATTAGACGTGTCAGCCAGGAACGACGATGTCGAGGAAGCTGCATGGGGATCGCCTGTGCAAGACAAACGCATAAGTGTGGAAGAGGAGGTTCATGTTACCAAATCAACAGCTGAACCAGAGGAGATTGGCATGCAACCCGAAACTATAGTCGACGTGGAAGCGCCCATCAGTCATCACGATCATCCCGTGGACGAGGAGAGCATACCCGCGTCACAGGACGAGGACGCTGCAGTCTTCGACCAAGATCAGACTGTGGAAGAGCAAGCATGGGGTCTAGAGGAGCATATGCCTGAAGTGGCCAACGAGGTACCGCCGGCGGTTACCGAACCGGCTTCGGATGGCGTGGAACAGGCTGATCAGAATGCTGTCCACGAGGAATCTCATCGACCTGAGGAGCACTACGATTATCAGGGCGAAGTCACAGAGATGGAGAACGCAGTAGATGAAAGTGCGGAAGCACCCTTGATGGCAGACGAGCAGCCTACGCCGGTCCTTGGACTTGTGAGCCGTGCGCCTACTTTCGAAACTCAGCCAAACGGAGTTCAAGATGCTCTGGACGGTCAGATTGAGCAAATACCTCTGGAAGTTGATGAGACGGAGCCACCGAAGATTGAACGCTCTTTCACAACTAATTTCACAGAACCACCGCACAAAGATCGTCAGGAATCGATCACGGAGCACGGTCAAGTCGTGGATGAGGACTGGCCTGCAGCTGGTGACGATAAGACTTTTGGCGACCTTTTGGACAGTCAGCAGACATCGGAGCCTGAGCCTCTATCTGACGCGGCACTTTCAACGGAACAATCGTCTGATGTTCCAGTCCAAAGTCAAAGTAGCGACCCTGAATGGCCTGTTAGCGGCAACGACAATGCATTTGATGGGATTGTACAAGAAACTGTGAATGAAGTGCCCCAGACGGAAGAAGTGGTCGGAAACGATAAGCTTGACGCATGGGGAACATCTACAGACGAGACATCATCTGATGCGCTGTTGGGAAATCAGGCACAGGCAGAAACTGAGGCGGTGTCATCACTTGATCTGGGCAAGGATCTGAACACTGCAGATGAGCAGTGGCCTGGTGAAGATGCAGATGACACCTTTGGTGAACTTATTGGCAATCAAACCAAAGAATCCAACGCTGCGGAAGGACTTGCTATTGAGAACGCTCACGTTGCGCCTGGATCCAGTGCACAGCCAATTGAAGAGGATTTGAGTGCTGCCTTTGCAGCAGCACTTGACGATGATGATATTTTGGACGATAATGAACTTGATCCTGCCACGCTCTTCGGTGACGACGATGACGGTCTTCTGGATGATGACGACTTCCTTGGAGGATCTCAAGACGACCTGCAGATTCAGTCGCAACAGCCTAGCGCAGCTGGAACAGCTTACACGCCGAATACTATGCAGCATGCATTTCAACAACCAACGATCAGCACCCCAGGCACCCCTTTCATCGAACAGAACATGTCTCGCTCTGGTGGCACTCCTTCGACAGGTCTCTTCGATGTTCACGATCAAGCCGGCTCTGCTCAGGCCCCTCAGAGACCGCCCATCTCAAGCGCACAGAGTTTTGTCGACAAGGCTAAGGGTGGCTATCAATCGCCATATGATCTGCCAATGGAAGTGGTGAAACCTAGAAGGCGTGGTCCACAGACACCGCGTGAGACTTCGAGTCAAATGCCAGCTCCACCTCCTAGGAGCAGTAGCTTCCAGGCACCGCCTAATGGCAGTCCTGTTCCCCCAATGCCAAATGCACCGAACGCGTCTATGGCACCACCCACTTCTGCCAGTGGTACCCCTTCGATGCCTTCGCAGATGACACCCAAGACCGCTAGTGGATTTTTCGAAGATCTTCCCATGAAGCCTAAGACACTCCGTGCCAAACCGTCTATGACTTATGTACCTCAGGCAGCAGGTGCACCTACGCCTCCGTTACCACCACAAGCACCACCCATGCGCGTTGCCACACAGCCTCCACCGAGGCCTGCGGGGCCACCGACTCCAGCGCAACACCCAACAGGTCCAGGAGGACTCACTCAGCCTGGCAAGACACCACTGTTTTCAGATCAGCCGTCGCCTCCTGAATCTGACACCCGGCCGACTTTGCCAAATCCAGCACCTAATGGGCGCTACAGCCCTTCGCATACAGCCAACGCGGCACCAGCAGCAGCCCGTTACTCGCCAGCACCGGCGTCTAGTGCTCAGGTACCGTCAGCAAAGACCCGGTACTCACCAGCTCCGACAGCGCAGTCGCAGGCTCAACATCAGCCAGAGAAGCGCAATTCTTCCGCACCCCAGCCGACCGGCCCTGCTGCATTTGGAAGATCCCCTCAGGCCCAGCCTTTCGCTCCAAGAACGAGCAGTCCATTGGCTATGCATGGTCGACCTCTCCGGACTCAACAAGATCAACAAGACCAAGCTCAAGATGTACCCCAGACACCAATATCGCCACCAACTGTGAATGGACTACTATCCCCAGAAAGAAGGGGCTCCACTGGTGCCAAGTATACTCCACCGAGCAGCGTTGCGAGCCTTAATGATCCTGCGCTTGGCCAGTCTCATCCTGGACCTCCTCAGAGGTCACGAACGCAGTCACCGGGCGCTGTGATGAAGACAGCAAGGACCGCAGCAGCTGCATTCGATCGACCTGTTGCCGCTGGTCATGTAGTATCCCCATTGGCAGCACCTCTTCCTCCGGCAGCTTCGCAGCAAGCAACAACATCGCAACAACGACCAGTCAGGCTGGCACACAGACGCCAATTTTCGCGAGACTTGTCGTTCGCTGTGCCACAAGACGAGCGAGCGCAAGATCCATTAGAACGCTGGAAGGGGCACCCCATTTTCACTTGGAGTCCTTCTGGCACTATCATCCACAGCTTCCCGAAGCAGTCTGCATTCTACGCTGCGGGTCACGGTATTCCCAGCATCAAGTGTACTCCAGGCACCATCGCGATGGAAGATGCCACAACCTTCATGCCTATGAACGAACGTGACGCGAAGTTCCCTGGTCCCCTGACTGCGCGTTCTAAGGGCAAGAAGAAGGAGCTACTCTCGTGGATGGCAGGAAAGATTGAAGATCTGCAACGCGAGACCGAAAGCGTCTTGCTAGACTTCAATTTACCTACTGACGTGCAGAAGGGCACCGAAGAGAAGCTCGTGCTCTGGAAAATTATGAAGATCTACGTGGAGCATGACGGTGTGCTTGAAGGAACTCCCCAAATCGAAGAGGAAGTGCGCAAGATCTTGTTGCCAAACCTCGCTCAAATGGGCCAGGTGGCCGACCTCCAAAGTCCTGCAAGCGCAACCGCTCAGCCTGATGCGGTAGATCCTTCGGTTCTGGCGCAACTTCGACAAGCTCTTTTCGAAGGTCAGCGTGAGCGTGCTGTCTGGATCGCCGAAGAGAAGAAACTCTGGGGTCATGCTCTCCTTCTTGCTTCGACACTGGGCCCCGACATGTGGAAACAGATTGTGGCGTCCTTCATCAGGTCACAGGTCAGGACTGGTGGTTCAGATGCACGCAGTCTGGCTGCACTCTACCAGGTCTTCGCTGGTAGCGCAGAGGACTGCGTTGACGAACTCGTGCCACCTTCAGCCCGTGCCGGCTTCCTGATGATGAGCAAGACAGATGGTAGCAGAGCCGGCAACCCGTTGGAAGGACTCGACCAATGGCGTGAGACGTTGGCACTTGTCACCAGCAATCGCACTCCAACGGACGTGCAGTCGCTTGTCGCTCTTGGCAAGCTTCTTGCAAGCTACAGCAGAAGCGAGGCCGCTCATACATGCTACCTTTTCGCTAGGCAGCTCGCGAAGCATTCTGGCTCTGATGACCCAGAAGCCTCATTTGTACTACTTGGCGCCAACCACACTAAGGGTGATGCTAATCTCGACTCTATCATGCTTACCGAGATTCACGAATACGCTACCTCCTTGTCCGCTCCATCCTCCACTGGAAGCTACATCCCGCATCTGCAATCATACAAGCTCATGCACGGCCAGCAGTTGGCTGCTTGCGGCCATAAACAAAAGGCTGAGAGTTATTGCAACCATGTCGACCAGGCCATCCGTTCCACGACCAAGCCAAGTGGGTATTATAACCAAGCTCTTGCCCAAGAGCTCATCAGCTTCAATGCCTTCCTCTCCCAGACGCCACAGACAGCAGGTTCCGGAGGCAGTTGGATCTCCAGACCGGCCATGGACAAGGTCTCTTCTGGTGTTGGAAGCTGGTTCACCAAGTTTGTAGCTGGTGACGATGGAGAGACAGACCCCAACAACGCGGCGCAAGGTCAAGGTGCTGACGGCAGTCCTTTTGGTGCGGTCAACACGAACCAGAGCACCATCTCTCGCACTAGTTCAAGCACTGAACTTTACAACCCAATGATGGCTACCAATGGCTTGCAACCTGCCTTCCAACCTGCATCGGTACCAGCACCTGTACCTGCGTCCGTGCCTGGTAGGTATGCTCCGGGTGGTGCGGCATCAGTGCCACCTCAGCCCACTGCAGGCGCCAACCGATATGCGCCATCAGTGCCGTCACAGTTCGCACCTTCAAGAAGCTCCATGGACTCGGACCGCTCATACGAACCCCAGATCCCAAGCGGATTTGGCATGCCACACTCAGACAATAGCAGGCCAAGTTCGTCCAGGATGAACAGCTATGCTCCGCAGTCACACATTCACCAGAGCCCTCAAATGCTGAGTGTGCCACGCCCTGAGCCAGAGAGAGCGGTCAGTGATGCCAATGTACCCTACAGCGATAGTTCGAGGAGAGGAAGTGCGATCAGCCAGGTATCAAACCAGAGTTACGAGCCTAAGCCTATGTTCGCAGAACAAGATGGCTTTGGTTACAGCTCGCCGAAGCAACAGGAAGAGCCGTCTGCTGCTTATGATCCAGAGGGTGGGGTGAACAATGCAGACCAGCCGAATGAAGCTACAGATACCCCGGGCTTCGCTGCCGAGACTGCGGTTCTTATGAGCCACCTTCGTCAGGATACGAACCACCCGCGTACCAGCCTTACGAGCCTGAGCCTGAGCCCGAAGAAGAGAGAGGTTCCCAAGCGTAGGAAGCAAATGATGGACGACGAAGACGACGATGACATTGTGGCGCGCGCCGCTGCTCTGAAATCAAAGAAGGCATCCGAAGCTGACCGTGCCGCCGACGCCGCTTTCCGCGCAGCAGCCGAAGCAGACGCAGCTCGTGGTGGCCAAGACGACAAGGACAAGAAAGGCTGGTTCGGCGGCTGGTTCGGTGGCAAGAAAGAGCAAATGCCCGGCCCTGGTCCCGTCAGAGCCAAGCTCGGTGAAGAGAACTCTTTCTACTTCGACAAAGACCTCAACAAATGGGTCAACAAGAAGGGCGGCGCGGACGCCGCTACGCCAGCTGCTTCCACACCTCCTCCACCAAGAGGTCCGCCCAGCCGCGTCGCCAGTGGAGCTGCTTCAGGCCCGCCAACCATGGGCCCTCCCTCGCGCGCTGCAAGCGGTGCTGGCAGCCGGCCACCCACCTCGTCGGGACCTCCTATGCCAAGCGGCCCTCCTTCCGGTCCTCCTTCCCGAGTCGGCACACCAGCATCAGTCGGCAGTGCTCCTCCAGGTGTTCTGAACGGCCCTGGCGCGGCAGGCTTGATGCCTCCGCCTCGTCCGTCCAGTTCGCTGAGCCACGCCAGCAGTCTGGATGATCTCCTCGGTGGACCTCCCAGCGCTGGCGGTGGTAAGAAGGGAACCGTCAAGGGCGGCAAAAAGAAGGGTGGAAGGTATGTGGATGTCATGGCTGGAAAATAAGGACGGATGAAGTTATGGGGTGTTCCTCTTTGATTGTTCGCATGAAACGGCGCATGATGTGGGTGTTTTTCCTTCATACACGACCGTCAAGCTTTGGATATATATTCGTTTGGGAAAATGCATGGGAGCGACCCTTTCTCTCTTGCGTGCATGTGCATTGGGAATTGGAGATAAACGATGTTTTGCATGCTCGTTCTTTTTGTATATTATCTAGCTGCTTTTGATACTGGCTGCCGTCCGTGCGGCCTTTCTACTTATTTCGCGTCTCTTGCATCGTGTTACTCGTTATGTTGGCTATTCGCGGGAGGATGTCGTCTTGCTTAGTAGCCTACATGAAACTGGGTTGCTGTCTGGACTGGTCCAAATACTGTTCAGCCACATGTGGCATGTATAAGTTTGTTGGCTGTGGTACTTGTTGCAAACGCCTCATTTTGAGCCCTTCGTCGTGTGCACAGAGCAAGTTATGTGGGTGTTTGGAGGTCGTCACTGCAACTTACGAACATGTGAGGTGCAATATAGACGGTCTCGAAGCGGAGTATTTGACTTCGATCATTCAAACGATTCAAAGTCGAATATTCGCGGTTATGCCTACAAAAACGTCTATTATTGATCACACAATACAACCAGGACATCAACAGGCTACAATGAATCAGATATGATGCACATTATTCACTCCAAAGGCACTTTACTTCGACTTTGTCAATTTGTGAGTGAATACATCTCACCCCAACCCTAACCCGCTCAGGATGCTGTCGTCAACAAAAAAATTGCAACGCAGTGTTCTCGTATGATTGACTGTGGTTACATGTACATGTGTGGTAAGCTGTGTGTAGATGTGGTTGGCGTGATTCAAATTACAGGGTTCTACAAACATCGAAGATAACGAGGTGTGGCAGGTGACCTATGGCAACTGGCGTTGATCAGCTGTGAAGCGTGGACGGATCTCGGGCGCAAAGAATACATCAAGGTATGTAGTAGAGTACAAAGAATACCTTTGGAGTATCGTGCTCCTGGATCTCAATTACGCTAGTGCTTCTCTCTCTCTCTCTGTGTGTGGGTATAGTACAATATTCTCCAAAACTTCACTCCACTCCACTACACTCCACTCCACTCAACTCGACGACAACGCATCTGACGCTCACAACTACTTCGTCTCCATCATGGTTGCCTCTCAGCGCCTGCCAAACATGTCACGGAAAGGCGGCGGTGGAGGCGGCGGGTTAGCACTCGGCTGGAACGGCGGCGTAGCCCACGAGGCCGGGAGACCACCCTGCGCGTTTGCGAAGTGGTTGATCGGCTGTGCGGTCGGAGCTGGCATAGGCTGGTGTGAGAAGAAAGGGCTGTTCGCCCACGTCGACTGTGGCATGAATGGTGGCGGGAACGATGGCAGCGGATGGCCGGGACCCTGCTGGAAGACGGGCGGAGGACGCATCTCAGAGGAGCGACGGGCAGGGTGTTGACCTCCCAAACCGTCCGAAGGGCGATGATCGCCGTGACTGCTCTGTGTACTGAGACGACGTGTGCCGTTGGCTGGTGGGAAACGATCATGGTCAGAAGCACGACGGACAGAGGACTCGTCGTCTCTGATTCCTGCAAGGCGTCTGCTGCGAGGCGACATGGAGGCCAGTCTGGCGCGGAGCTCTTCTTCGTTCTTAGGAGGCGCGTCTACACTCGCCGAACGCGAGCGCTGCCGAGTGAGGCTCGTAGTCGAGGCACGAGCACGCTGGTTGCGTGTCTCTTCTTCAGTATCAGACTCGCGATAGCGCTTCGGGCGGTTGGTGTTACGCGTGCTGTTCGGAGCGCGCGTGCGAGATCCACGCCTGGAGTGACTCTCGCGGTCGGAGGGGTTCGATGAAGGACCTTTCCACGGCTGGTAGTCATCAGATCTTGATGGCTCTCTGCGCCAGAAGTCATTGCCGTGCTCTGACTTGATCTCACTGTCGCCAGACCTCGCTGCAGGCAGATGAGACGGACCCGAAAATGCCTGTCTCCCCTGATATAGTAGTCAGTAAAATGGACATTTTTGTTGGTCGTTTTAAAAACAAACTAGCTCTGTTCGACTTACACTCTCACTCTTGTTCTCGGGGTAGCCAGTGCTACTAGGGGTCATTGAATGGCGCGATGCGCGATCGGGCATCTCGCTGATCTCCCTCGCCTTCTCGCGCGCCAAAAGGATAGCGCGATCAGGGTTGAGATGATGATGCGGCGGATCTGTCAGACTGCCGTTGAGGTACCGACTAAGAGTCGGAGGAGGACGGGATTGCGTGGGCTCGAGACGCTCGTTGCCAGGCTGCTCATGCAGAGCAGGCTTAGAGGCGAGTGGCGCGTTGTCATCTATGGTGCGAGGCATGCCACTAGGGCCGTTGGAAGAGGCGTCTTCTGATTTCCGCATGCTGGAAGATAGCAGGGCGGAAATTGGCGAGGCAGCGAAGGGGTGAGAAGGCCCTCTGCTCTGCTCCATTGCAAGTCGCAGGAAGGAGTTTTGGTAAGGATGATTTGGTGTCGAAGCTGTCGAGCGTTCAAAGGGCGATGACTGCAGAGGTCCGCGGGCTTGGTGGTGTGCGAAAGGTCCGATTGATGAGGACGGTAAATGTCTGCCTTTTGGACGCTGCGATTGCAAGTTTGGTGTCACAGCTAGCTCCGCCAGCGCGTTCAAAGGTGCAAGCTCTTCGGCAGTCGGCGGCGGCGGAGCCTGCGGCGGCACTGGCGCATTGTACTCCTGTCATATTCTGCGGCAATGTCGGCGAGCCTACTGGTCATGTCCACATTCCTGCGTCTCTCCTCTGCGGCCTCGCGAGCTCCACTGTCCATAACAGTGAAAGCCTCGACCGTCTCGTGATTGTACGCACTGGTAGCCTCCCACATGTTGGTGCGTTGCTGTAGGTCATCGACTGCGCGCTCAGTCTCTATAGTCAGGCGACTTCTAGAGTCGTACCGTAGATCGAGAGCTTTGGAACGTTTGAAGCGATAGGCCATTCTCTTCGGACGTGGGATTACACCGTCTTCGTCCTCTGTCTCGTGCCCTGGCTTTGTCTCGTCGCGGAGCTTGGCTCTGTTGACTTGAAGCATGTTATACTCCAAGTTTGCAAGCTGCTGCTCTTTGATGTCTTCAAGGTAGTTACGGCATGTTTTCCTCCTTGAATCGCTCTCAGCATCGTAACGCTGAAGAAGCTGATCGTGATTGAATTTCTGCGCCTTCAACAATTGCTGCTTCCGCCTAGCGAGCTGTTCATCGAGTTCGGCGATTACAGCTTCGTACTCAGAAACTTGCTTATGGTGCTGCTGATCAGTCTCTAGCTCGTCGAGAGTGATCTGGGCAAGCTCGCCGAGACAGGCCTTCATCGATCTGGTCACCTGCCTGTAGAATTGCTTGAGCTCTAGCTGACGCCGAAGTGCAGCCTCCACATATGCGTTCGAGTGCGCTGCTCTGCGTCTGCCACCTGCGAATCGTCGCTTCGTCGTCTTCCTTACAGGCGCATCGTCCTCTTCATACTCCTGATATTGGGTCGCGTCAACATCGTCCTCCTCCAAGTTTTCCATGGTGTCTTGAATTTCGGTAGCTGGCTCGACGTCGTCACCTTCTTCGTCGTCCTCGTCGCTGCCAGTCAACTCCAGGTTGTCTGCAGGTTTTGACCTAGCTGGCGTCAGATCTTCGGCAACAACCGATGCTGTTGTCGCTGGAGACCCCTGCCTGGTAGCCATAGGCGTGGCATCGGTGGACACCTCAGGCAGTGGAAGATCACGTATGGCTGGAACGTCAGATCTGGAACTCTCTACAGAAGGGTCTCTCTCCTCGGACTCTTGCGTCGATGGCTGCAGGTCCACGACTTTTGCCCAATCGCGCTCATCCCTTGATTGGAAAGAGGTGTCAACTGCCTGATCCGTCTCGATCGGATCGTAGCGGCTGTAGGCGCCAGAATCCTCGTCGTCGACATCAGCACCATTGGTACCTTCAAAGCGTTGCTGCGTTCCATCGGCTTGAAGATCATTGGGACCCTGACCAGGATCGTTGCGCTCACTTCCGCCTTCAGTCATATGAGCTTCAGTTGATACAGCGTGATCTTGATTGTGGATGCTACCATTCCTGGTCCGGGGTTCGATGGAGTCTTGGCTGACATCGAAATCTGTCGAACGCGCGAAGACATCACCAGAAGAGCTCTGCGTGCCGTTCGCCACATCTTCTCGCACGCCGAACAAACCGGACGAAGGGTTTTTGATACTCAGAGATTGATCTTCTCGATCGAGGAGCGATGTCGTGCTCTGCTGAGGAGACGGATCTGCAGTGCGCTGTCGCTTGGCTGGAGGCTCCGAGTCAAACTCAGAATAAGGTGTCGTTACAGAGATCTCATCAAGAGATGTCCTACGACTGTCTGCGTCATCATATTCGTCATCTCCGTACATGTCCATGTCGGGAGCTGTCTTGGCGGCCTTTCTTCTGGTCGTCATGTGCAAAGGGATAGTTGGATCAAAGCGGCCTGGCCGGCCAGCTACGCGCTTTCCTTTGACACCTGGCATTATTATAGGGTATATGGTTGCCCAGTGTCTTCTTGATATTGATTCTGATTAGCAAACCATCCTGTGATGAGTGGTGGCGATTGATTGCCAACACACGAAGGGACAGACAAACCTTGAGATTTTGCGGCGATCGCCACGCGCAGATACGTGCGCACAAAGCAATTAGAATCGATCACGCCAACAAAAGACAAGATAGCTATAGAGTCATTAGCGACGGCGTCCTGGGGCCTCCGTGATGAGGCACCGGGGTGGTTGCTGTTGTTGCTTGATGATCGTGTAGTGGATGAAATTGCTCGCGAAGGAGGTTGCAGGCAAGCCGCAATCTGAGCTTGGGAGGCGCGGCGACGCCGGGAAGAGTGAAGATCACGACAACGAGGCGCTCATATATTGAACGCGATGCTCGACAGCATGCGAGAACGTACCTGTTGTTATCTTGACGGGAATTGCAGTTAACAAAATCGTGATCGTGTTTGCTGTCGAAGTGTAGAGCAGCCTTTGATGGGCTAGCCCCGTGTCTCACGGGGACAATCAAGGACGACCAGACGTCCGAGTCAGTTGACCTGGCGTTGGCTTGCGAGCAACACGGGCAGAGATACAACGAAACGATGCAAGAAAGAGGCAGCAATTAATCATGCCTAGAGGGCGATGTCGTCGTCGAAATGTCGCTGCATCAATAAAGGTCGCTTGCTGGTGTTCTCTTTCTCGGGCGGCTGGCTGGTCCGCGAGCCAGTCTGACCCCCGGCCAATCAAATATTGGGCTAGTCGGGGTTCTGGCTGCCACAGGAGCCAAGGCGACCCGATACATCAGAAAGGTACATCAAGGCCGAGAGTGCGAGGTCACGACGTGGCACAATTGAATGATTACGATTGCCTGCAAGTGTCGCGGTTCACTGCTGCAACCCGTTCACGTGAAATTCCATGTTGTATACACTGGCTGCGCAACGTGGGTGCGATGCGAGCCTTCGGAAATATTGCGGCACTGTCAACGATTTTGAGAAACTCAGATCATGAGATCAGGCGAGAATGTGACCTTGATGTGCGGGCTACAGTAGCGACTCTAGTAAGCTACAGGGAGGCCAGTCTCTCGGTGGCAAGTGAAAGCACGACGTTTGACTTGATGCGTATACATATACTTGCGGGCTGGTTTCGGAAGTCATTTGTGTATAGTCGGCAAAAGTTGGCTTTATACCTGATCCACAAGGCCCAAGATACATAGAGCGACTCGAGAGATTCGAATCTGATCACGATATCACATGAGATGAGATTAGTAGCGCTACGGCAGCTTACGATGGTCTTGTGCAGTTCTGTCGCAATGTCAGCTTTTCGTAAATCGCCACGCTCGACTCGTATGGCCATTTCAGCTGAAGGATCTATATATTGACAAAGGTGTCACGGCCGAGTGCGGCAGCGGACGCAGGACATATCACGACCATCAAGAGAGTTAGTCACAATGTCTCGCGGCATGATAGTACTTCTCGAAATTGGATACACAAAGTCTTATTTGCTTTAGGTATTCTAGGGTACAGATTTTGTCACGGAGCAGATCACGCTCAAGCCATTTTCGGATATGGCGATACGTCTGCTTTAACGATTTTTCTGATCGACCGACAGTGAATGTTGTTATACGTAGTGCTCACTAAGATACACACACAGTGTTTTATGCTCTCGCTTCGATACAACACTGATGAAAGAGGCTCCCAGCATACCGGCCATCCGCCCAAAGCGGGAAATCGAGCCGGCAATCGCGGTGATGAGACGCGGACCGCCCACTCGGATCACTGGGCAACAAATACTGTTATCGATTAAATGATTGTTAGATGGCACCGACATTGCCCTGTTCAGTACTTAATTTGAATAGTATGCACTGCATTGCTCCTGTTAATTGTAAGCCGCAGAGCAGTTGCAGCTCCATTGAGGGCGTTATCCACCGACCTCGAGCGTTCAACTGCTTCTGAATATCACTATACATATTTACAGGCGGATTGTGCCAACAGAACCGTCAAGCAAGGTGCAATTCCGTCATACAGGGTCAAGGAATAGCATGGACGTTCAGAACGAATATCATTCTGAAGGTCGAGACCCTATCAAGATTACCGCATCATTTCCCGCTACTGACAACGGCAGATGCAACTTGACGGAACAACGATCCGTGACAATTGGATTGAGACGCAGTTGAAACAACGACGGCAGGCTTGCTTCCTTCGCAGCGCCTTCGCAGCGGAAAGGGCACCGCTGGCCCGGCACGAAATAGCAAGTGGGCTGGCCGTTGCGGTGTGTCTTCCACGTTTTCATCAGACAGCGGGCGGGAGACGATGCAGAATTTCAAACCCAACAGTTGTGTGAGAACAACAATGGACTTTGATTGCAGCAAGATTTCGATGTCTTGCAGGCGGATTAAGATGTCTTTGAACCACATGATGCCGCCAAACTGGGCGCGCATGATCGATACTCTTCAACATTCCCAACAATCACATCCCCAACCACATGGAAGAATCTGCAAGTCGCACAAGCGGTAACTAGGTGGCACCAATGATGCAGCACCCGCGAAGGACTAGAGAAACGACAATAATAACATAGACTAGCGAGCGGAAACCAGGGTAGTCCGCACGGAATCCTGGATGTGACGTTGGCCCTACCGACCATTTGCGATGAGCGTGAAATGCCCCAAGCGCGCTGCTGTAAACGAACCAACGCACAAACGCGTTGGCAAACAACAAGCCGGTGATATCATCTCGTATTAGCATTTGCAAGGTTTGCGGGTGAGCAGAACTCTGGGGACACCTGTGTTGTGCAGGAACCTGGGTCACACGAGCTGTATTGCCGGACAGGGGGCCCTGGGCTGTAATAGATGCCTCCTCTTGAATAGGAAATATCCCAATATTCAATGCTCTACAAGCGACCGCAGATGGAGCCCATCATAAGGCCAGGTCGCGCAGCTCCACACGGTGCAATATCGGACGATCGCAATCCCCAGACAGCGCGCGTCCTTCGCTGCCAACCAGCGGCACACCGTTCGCAGCGGCTGTGAAGCCACAGCGGCTGCGGGCTCGACGTTCTCTTCGCATAAGCCATGATTGAGCACGCTAGGCGCGGCCCGCCGTCTCAATCTCCGACGCCCCGGGCACCAGGAGACTGAGGAGAACATAGTCGAGGCATCGCGCCCTCTTCTCGCTCTCGAGTCTCTGCGTGTGTGCAACGTTACGGCCATTGCGACTACTCCTTCTCCTTGATCTTCAACTCCTTGCTCCTAGAGCGTCCGTTCTTTCCCCTTGCGTCCCGCTTCTATACCGGTCTGGGCTCCATTCACTCGCCTCAGCCTCGTGTGTCGTTCATTCAACCCGAAGCCGCTCGTTTCAACCTGACGCAGGTACGTCTTAACAATAATGTGATGCGCTTTGGGATCCTGCAGCCGACTGGGGGTTATCACGAAACACTCGGTCGCAGTGTTTGAAGGGGTCGCATGCGAATTCTATCGCTACCTGCAGCCAGCGTCTAACATGCAATCGCAACAGTCCACTCGTTACGCAACAATCACAGCCTTACTGGACACTTGAGACGAATTCTCGCAACACGCCGCAACACCACTGCACATCAATCGTGGTCACGACCCAATCAATTACGCCCTCCCACTAGAGTCACCTGCCATCCAACAACCAGGATCGCTGCCCATCATGTCTTCACGTCTCAATCAGCTTTTCGCTCGCGACCAAGAAGCGCAGCTCAGCCAAACTATCATCAACCTCCTTATTGCTCTTCTGGTACTGCTTGTCATCTCGATATGCATGTGCGGTGCACTGCTATTCTTCCGCCATCGTCGTCGCTCTCTCAAACACCACGGTCTTCCTCTCTACAACGAAAAGCGCGACTCTAGCTCTTCGGTGGCTTCTTCTCTTCGACGACCTTTCAGCAAGACCACCGATTCGATCTATGTTCTCCAAGAAAAGCAGAACCTTCTCGACAACTCTGAGGAGCCTCGTCCTTCTGGCGTGCCCGAAATCCGCCTTACTTTCCCCGAGGAGTACGACGCCGACGGCAAGCGCACTTCTGGTCGCTGTGTGATTGTCCGCGTCAGCGAGAGCGGTGTTGGTCTTGAGCCTGTCCAGGAGAAGTGCCCTGCCTACAAGCAAAGCGAAGGCGAGCGTTTCCAGTCTCTTGACCTCGACCGTGTTGGCGGTCTCACAGAGAAGGCCGACCAGAAGCAGTGGAGTTAGATTTGACGCACCAGGCGTCATTGCTACTTGGTTTGAGCGTGCATTTTTTTCGCCACGACCATCACGAATCCACTTGCTCTTCTTCTGGACTCATTTTTATTTTCCTTTCGTCCATCGCATGGAACGGCCAACCTTCCAACTCGAGCGCGCGCTTTCATGACTATACAAGCGCTGCGGCACATAACCGACCTGCATTTACAACATCCGATCCAGATACCATAACGGACGGGCCTTTTACCCTTATATGTCTTTTGAGGCATGGCTTGTACTATCCAAAAACTCGCGTATGTCAAGGCTGGATGCAAACAGTGCGTATTGCATCTAAGCTTCATGGCGAGTCGGTACAAGCATGTTTCACTTTGAAAAGAAACATCAAACATAATGTGTTTCAGGTGCGAGACACGCTAAACCTTCCACCAAGATGGAAGGAGGCTTTCAATGTCACGCGCCACACACGAGTCAGTCAGACCATCAACTACGATTGAAGGTCCACCGATGGAAAAGAGCACAAGAAGCTCGACTTCTCGAAGCACTTTGCTTGTCTACTTGGCGCTTCAGCGTGTCCAGTACAGAATTTCCTTTTATTTTCCTTCTATTTCTTTGTCTCTGGGATGGCGAGTGTTTGTAAATGAGTATGTATAGATACCTTTGGTATGCTGGCCTCAGCAAGGCTTAGCTTGAACAAAATAAGACGGACTTTGGGCCCAAATATACCTTCCCCTGAAAGTGCTGTGCGAAATGCTATTCTTGTGTGAATATATCCCCACATCCCCTCGCTGCCAAAGCCACGTTTTATGCATGGCAGAAGATGGTTATGCCGATCCGTGTGGATCGCGTGTCTCCTGGAGCATTGGCGGAGAAGGGCACAAGCTCACTCCCGCGACGCTGACCTTGTCCAGCGAGAAATGCCCGCCAGCCAGCGAAGCTATTGACTTTGTCCTCACCTGCACCACCACGAAAGATATACATGGCATTTGCCGACGCTCCTTAGCCGATCTTGTTCTATTTTCTCCTGTCATGATTTAATCCTTTTGACTATACCCTCGTAATCACTTCTCTGCACGCCCGCCTGCACAATGGCAGACGGTGCGGGTGCGAAAGCCCCGCCGAATGATCCCAAGGCCGAGAACAAGAGGCTCACGGTGCAGTTCAAGGCGCAGCATGCCCTTATGGTCGGGTTCTTCACTTTGATCGCGTAAGTCGTCCTTGAGCATCACATTCCTACTTTCAGACTGACTGGCCGTGCAGCATCTTCCACGCGCTTGGAATCTACCTCTTCTGCTCTGGCTTCCTCCTCTCCCGTCTCGTCCTCGAAAACCGCTCCGAATGCGCCGTCCCTCCCGTCGAGCTGCAAAATGGATTTGTGCCCGGCAACGTGGACAAGGGCTGTTGGCACCCGAAGAGCTTCGACAAGGCCGTGGTGATCATCGTAGACGCGCTGCGATACGATTTTACAGTGCCTTTCAATGGAAATGAGACCGGCCAGCAAGAGCACTACTTCCATAATGCTTTCCCTGTGCTCCATGAAACGAGCGTAAGGGAGCCGCAGAACGCTTTTCTTAGACCTTTCATCGCGGACCCGCCGACTACGACCCTTCTGAGGCTGGAAGGATTGACTACTGGAACTCTCCCGACTTTCATCGATGCTGGAAGCAACTTCGCAGGAACCGCGATTGATGAAGACAACCTGGTCGAGCAGTTGGTCAAGGCAGGAAGGAAGGTCGTACACCTCGGCGACGACACATGGGAAGCACTGTTCCCTGGCAAGTTCGAACCGTCTCTGTCAAAACCATTTGATTCTTTCAACGTTTGGGACTTGCACACCGTCGACAATGGTGTGAATGAGCACCTCTTCCCTCTTCTGGATAAGAGCATGAATGGAAAATGGGATGTGATCTTTGGACATTACTTGGGTGTTGATCACGCTGGGCACAGATATGGACCGGACCACCCTGCCATGGCCGACAAGCTGAAGCAAATGGATGAGGTATTCCGCACTATGATTGAGAGAATCGACGATGATACACTTCTGGTCGTGATGGGAGATCATGGAATGGATATTAAGGGAGACCACGGCGGCGAGTCGGACGATGAGATTGAAGCTGCTCTTTGGATGTACTCGAAGAAGGGCATTTTTGGTCGTAGTGACAAGGCCTTCGTCCAACCACCAGTAACTGCAAAGGAGCGACCCGTTGGACAGATCGATCTCGTCCCTACACTCGGACTGCTTCTTGGACTTCCAATTCCCTTCAACAACCTTGGTCAACCAATTGAGGAAGCTTTCATCGGCAAGACCGGCAATGACTACAAGAACCTCGCCCAGGTCGAGCGTTTGACCTCTGCTCAGATACATCGCTACCAGGATGAGTACAGCAAGGTCAGGAACCTCGGAGAGACCGCCACCTCACCTCTTATTCCTCTATGGACTACTGCCCAAGAGGCGTGGCAACGTCTCCAAGAAACCAACAAGCCATCACTGCAACAATGGAAAGTTGCCTACCAGGCATTTGCTGCGTACCAGACCGAGAATCTGCGAGTGTGCCGTAGCATCTGGGCGCGATTCGACCTTGTCAGCATGAGTATGGGTATCACCGTCCTGGTTACATCGCTTGCCGTGCTTACAATGTTCGCCCGCGGCGTTATGAGCGACAGAGGCGCTCTCACTCCTCTCTTGCTTGGCTGGGGCCTTGCAGGTACTGTCGTCGGAGGCGTCCTCGGTGCCCTCGTTGGCTTCGTGCCTTCGGTTTCCTTCTTGCAGACCGTGGCATTTGGCGCTTCCCTCGGGGGCGTGATCGGAATGTCGCTGGGCTTCTATCCTGCAAGGGAAGCATTGCGTGTACCATACCCGCGTACTTTCTGGGGCGGCTTCTGCGCACTTACTTGTGTCCTGCTGTGCATCGGATTTGCTTCCAACTCCTTCACCATCTGGGAAGACGAGCAGCTTCTCTTCTTGCTTACCACCTTCGGTGTTCTCATGCTTGCCTCCTCTCTTGGTCTGGAAGATACCGACGACCGCAACATGGGAGCGGCTAACGCCATCTCTTTCATCGTCGCCACAAGACTTTCTTCCGTCTTCCGCCTCTGTCGCGAGGAGCAAATGCCCTTCTGCAGATCTACCTACTACGCATCCGCAACTTCTTCGACATCGGCTACGTGGCAGCTAGTGATCCCCTTCATCGTCGCTCTTACCCTTCCCAGCGCGATGCAGTACTTCTACCACCGCACCAAGAACTACCAAGGCTCTGGTGTTATCTGGATCGGCATTGCTCTTCGCATCGGTCTTGTCTTTGTCGCCCTGTACTGGGTTCTCGATGCTGCTGATGATGGTGACTGGTACCCTTCTATTTCTAAGTCCCTTCTGAAAACCACTCGTGTCACCCTAGCACAAATCACTCTTGCGTTATCGTTTGCGGCCGGCTACGCCACCTACATCTGGGCTTCTCCACTGATCGCCGTCAAGGAAGAGGCTGCCGCTCCAGAAGAATTACCGCCCGCTCTAATGGAGTCACCCGATCCCTCTGGTGGCATCTTCACGTCCTTCGCACCGCCTCCAAAGCCTCGCTCCAAGCTTATCATCCTCGGTTACGCCAACACCCACGGAACACGCTACTTCCTTCTCCCCGCCGCCTGGCTTTTGGCACTCCTGCTCGTGCAGAAGCCAGTCGGCCAGGGCACTCTTGCGCTTTGCATGGTCTCCATTCTCAACGTGCTCGAAATCATCGATGCAAACAACCTGCGTCGCTCTGCCTTGGGCCCGACTGTGCTCGCACTGCTCGGCAGTTACTATTTCTTCAAGACCGGCCACCAAGCAGTGCTCTCTACCATCCAGTGGGAGACGGCTTTCATCCCTTTCAAGACCATTCAATACCCCTTCAGCCCGCTCGTGGTCGTCCTCAACACTTTTGGTCCGCAAATCCTCTGCGCCATCGCTGTCCCTGCCATTCCTCTGTGGAAGACCAGGCCCAAGTACCCGGGTCTGCTCGGCAGGGTGGCTGGCGCCATGGCTACCCACATGCTCTTCTATGCTGCCATTGCCGTGGCCACGGTCATCGAGGCTGCGTGGCTGAGGAGACTCTGATGCTGTACGCATCTTCATGCCTCGCATGCTGATGGAGTCACTGTCATGATGGTCGTCGAGATTGTCGCGGCGCTCGTCGCCATCATGGGCGTCCGATGGAGCGTCGTCAGCGTGGCTGATATCTTTGGGTGGGAATGAGTCAGATGTGTTTGCTGCCAGACACTTCATGTCGGAGCTAATCCGCCATACAATAGAGACTAGTACATTAGAAGAAAACTTCAAGCTGTATATACAAGTACTTTTCCAGCTTCTCAAATCTCGTCTTCATCCTCGTCGAAATCATCCTCTTCGCCCATGTCGTACAAAATCCTACCACCTTCGCCTCCACCTTTCTGCGCGTCAAAGTAAGGCAATACCACGCCCTCACGAGCCTCTCTTTGCCTATCAGTGAGACCGAGCTCGAAAGTACCTCCCTCAGGGACTTCTTCGTTTGCAGCAGCACTCTCGTCAACAGAAGGCTTGTAAGCAGGGTGATCTTCCAACAGAATGACCGCCTCCCGCGCTCTCGCAGGAACCGCGCCGTCAGTCTTCTGTGCATGAGGCAAAAAGTACCACTCCCGGACACCTCTACCGCTCTTCCGCCTGTGCTCCACTTCCATCACCAGACCCTCTTTGCCGTTAGCTCCCAAGCCCTGTAGCACGCCTTCCACACCCTCTTCCAGCCCGGACACGGGTGGCGCTACGCTGCGTTCGCGCGCGGCTTTGCGGGCTAGCACGTGCGGGAGGGAGTGCGTTGTGATGAGCGTTGTGGCGAGGTAGCGGAGGAGGGTGAGTGGAGTGGGAGTGTAAGGGTCAAGGACTTTGGCGGGCAGGGGCATGTCGGTGTGGTAGAGGGCTAGGAGGGAGGTGCTAGGGTTTATGAGTGATGAGAGCAGATTTGGGAGGAGAGTGGGTTGAGTAGCGGCGAGGGGTTGAGGGTGTCGATTATGAGGAGGGCTCCTGAAAAGTTTACGTTAGTAGACTTTCTTTGATGAGGTGAACGTATGTTTCTAAATCTTATCACGTACTCTGGTTTGGTACAGGCTTGGTATGGCTCGCCACTTCGCGCTGCCATGTCTGTGGGCTTTGGTTCCAGGCCTGGACGAAAATGTCGACATCTTTGGGCTGTTGTAAAGTCTCGAAGGCAAGGAACACGACTTTCACTTTGGCCGCCTGGAGTTGTTATTAGCACGAGTTCTTTCAAAGGGTTTCAATAAATGACGTGAAAAGCCATGTGACAGACGTTGGCTCGTTGCGCATATTCGGCTAGCACGGGCTGTCCTGACTGCTCCAGGTTATCAAGCAGTAAAGTGAAAGGCGACGATGCATCACGTTGATTTAGTAATTTGGAGATCAGGAGGATGTTGTGTGTGCGTCTGTGTTGAATGGTTGTGGGTGCCATGATGCAGGATCTTGCCCACAGCTATAGGCTAATATGTTATTTGAGGATTTAGTAGCACAGCGCGATTTCAGCGATATTGATTCTCGATGTCTCGGCTTGAAGTATTTTATGTAGTTATGAAATTGTGTGGTGGTTGTGAATTGTTTATTGAATTGACTCAATGTTCGTCAAAGAATTTGGTGAAGGGCGAACTTCCGTGGAGCGAAAGATCACCAATCTCGCAGTAATGGAGCACCGTACATCAAATCGCACGAAACAAAAACCGCCCGCAACGCCGGTCTCATTCGTAGTAGTAGAAACCATCAGGCCAGTCTCCAACAACTTCGCCAGTGTGGTCATCGCGATCGCGACAATATCACTTCGAGTCGCCATCTTCCCACCTTCTTCTTTCTGCACGACGTCAAACTTCCCATCAACCCTGTCTTTCCCAGCCTTCATGGCGTCCTCGCGCCACTTCTTCGTCTCTCTGCCCTCCTTCAAGTCGTCCTGCCATGCCCTCATTTCCGCGACGATAGCAGGCCAAAAGGCTGTGCTACACGGGTGCATGTGAGGGTTGTGCCTTGTGTTTGGCCTCGCTGGCGGCAGGAGAGAGTAGAGACGCTGTTGGGTCTCGTAGTCCAATGAGTTCCATGCGTCCAGCTTGCGCAGAGATGTCTGTTCGTTTCACTCGGTTAGTGTGTCTGTCTGTAGAGGAGGAAAGGCCTTGCAAAGTGTCGCTACTTACGCTCAGGTCTGCTTCGGCGAGCTTGGAGTTTGGCGCGGTGAGGATGCGTTCTTTGGAAGGGGGTGCCATTTTTGCTTGTGTGTGCAGATGCGGCGATGTTTGTGAAGGTGTCAGGTGTGTCTGGTAGATAGTTGCAGGTATGGTTTGTGGAGTCGTGATTGAAGGTTCTGTTTATAGAACGCGACAGCAAGAGCGTGTCAGCTTGGCGCGGTTTCTAACAAAGGGATATGTTCACAAGTTTCACTTAGGCAACAAGCTCAGGGTCGATAGTTTGCTTCCTCAGTAACCAATTCTCAGGGCAATCACTTGCCGGCAATGATGCCTTGTGAGCGAGATGAACGAAGTTTATTTGACCGGGGCTGAGAACGTCTTAGTATACATCCAAGTTTAAATGTCTATACATGAATCCATTGGTGCCCATTTCCGATGTATCTTGCCTTCCCTCGCACAGGTATACTTTCGAGAGACGCTGACCTTCTCCTCATACCCTTCGGCCGCATTCGCGCATTCAATGAGTGCCAGCGTACCATAACGATCTCAATTTTATAGAGAGCACTTGCCTCTGTGGACTCTCGTGCCAGTACGATTGTTCGAGGGGTAAGGTATGGGCAGGATTGTCTGTGAGCTGCCCTTGAAAGAGCGCTGGTATCTCTAAGGGTTGCTGAGCAAGTCAATCAATGGAGCTGTAAGGTATGGGCATAGACGTCCGCGAGCTCATCTTGAGAAGGCGCGGGTACCTCTGCGGTTTCCTGTGCAAGTACGATTGTTCGAGCGATAAGGTGTAGGCAGGATTGTCTGTGAGCTGCCCTTGAAAGGGCACTGGTGCTCTGCGGGTTCCTGAGCAATTACTATTGATCAAGCAGTAAGATATGGACGTAGTTGTTCATGAGCTTCTCTTGAAAGGGAGCGAGGACCTCTACGGGTTCCTGTGCAAGTACGGTGTTCGAGCAGTAATGTATGGGCATGATTGTTTGTAAGCTGCTCTTGAAAGGGCGCCGGTATCTTACGGGCTCCTGTGCAAATAAGGTCGTTTGAGCGGTAAGGTATGGCATGGTTGTTCGTGGGTTGCCATTGAAAGGACGGTGGGTTCTTTGCGGGCTCGTGGGTAAGGACAGTTGATCGAGTGGTAAGGTATGAGCAGGATTGTTCGTGAGCTCCTCTTGAAAGGGCGCGAGTCTCCCGGCCGATGTTGTGCGTGTATGTTCAGTCGCCTGCCTAGAGCCACATTAGCATGGCCTCACGGCCTCCGAGATAGCAGTACCAAGGATGCCATGGTGTGGCTTTGGTATTGAGTGATTTATCACGCGGTAGCCCAGGATAGTTGCTTCGTTGCGTGCTGCCGCAGCAGATTGAAGACTGAGCAGTCTCGAAAGAGGAGCTCGCGGTGGAGTTTTGAGGAAGGGGAGAGTTGCAAGAGTATGTGATTTTTGGAAGCTTGTGAGCGTATTCTAAGATCGTATGACTAGCTCGCGCTGATTTACGAAGACTAAGGACGGGGCCGCGCGAAGCTGGCTGGTAACTTCCGAGCAACGAGCTGGGTCTGCCACAGCAGCTCCGCCGGGCAACAGAACAAGGACGTAGAGCAATATACCCATACCTACATGTAGCCGCGTGCATATGCTACGAGTGCCCATGTCGCCGCAGAGCCTAGCATGGATGCGAGGCGACTGAGCAGATGATCATGGCGGGCCTGCGTGCCTTGTGGAAGGCTGCGGAGTGAGTGACGCGCAACAACGCCAGCCTTCATGCTTCGGAGATAATACCACCTTCAGGAGGCCAACAAAAGCCAAATATGGCTCCTTAGAGGCTGGGAATTTTAGAGGGTACTGTACTGGCCATGGGAAACCTCAGCCGTGGAAAAAAGAAAAAAAATATTTCATGAGTTGAACCCATGTCATGATCATGTCATGTTTGTATGTGTGTGGTCTTTGTCCTATTCGAGTAATTGTTAGTGAACGCCTTCCAGCTTGCTATATCCTCCTCTTTGTGGTCCTCCTCTTGCACCGTGGCCTCAGCGGCTCCGGAGGGCGTTTGCTTTCTAGATGTTATATAGTCTCGCCTAAGCGGAGGTCCCTTCCGCGTCAACGGCGACGACATGGTTAGAAATTGACATGCGGAGGTAGAGAGGGATCATACCATGTAGCTCGATGTCTTTGGAGGTCTATTGGACCATGGGTTGATTTGTTGTTGCCATGCGAGGGTAGAGGGTGGACGCCATCGCGGGTCTTGGCGCCGGCTTGTTTGTGAGGACTTGAATAGTTGTATGCCTCACAACGGCAAACAGTCCCCACTCACAGCACAAAGAGCAATAGCAGGCATTGCGCAATCTTGCGTCGTCCGTGAGTGTGCCAGCGAACATTGCAATGCAACAACAAACTGCCTTGGTGGGTGGGTTGCCACCTTTTCCAAGAAGTCGCCAAAGCCACTACCCGCGTTCAGGCTTACTGCACGAAGACAATGACCTTCTGCGCGATCATGCACCTTTGGAAGACATCTTCCCACACGGGACTCTACCGTTCATGGCAACACGGCACTAGAGCAGGCGGCCGTTGCCAGCTCGGTACCAAAGTGGGCCTCCTACGGACAGCAGCAGAAGCTCCCGACACCTTCACGGCCGATGCGAGTTCGACCACTTCTGAAAGACATTGCCAACAAAAGCGCCTTCGCGTACACGTGCATTGCCAGACACCGCCAGCGACAGCTATGCATCCGACTGATGGCTAGAGGCTCGACTCTTCAGCAAACAACAAGCTGGCAACAACCGACTGCCTATGCCTCCGACGATACGAGCGTGCGACCACGAAACATGATCCACGCGAGAATCAGTATGCATATCGTAGACTTGCACTCAAGCTTCGGCCGTATTCCAATCGCCAACACCATCGGCAAAGTCATGCAGACTACGACCTTGTACGCGACCGCCGGTGGAAACAGCGTTGAAAGAGCCGCAGAAGGTTGAAGAGGGAAGCAAACTCGCAAGACGAGCGACAACAGAGTAATAAAGCATCTGGGTTCTGCCGAGCTTGAGGGTTACCAGACGAGAGACAGCATGGAATCGGCACGACAGACGCAAGCTGTGCCAGAAAATCTCGCTGCCATGGCAGCGTAGCCCGAAGCTTACTCCGGACACTTGCTAGTACAACTCTGGTGACAGTCAGGCCTAAGGATCGTGAAGTACCCGGCCTTGAGCCACACCAATTTTGGTAGGGAGTCGACTTCTGTATGAAGGGCATGTGCGAACGACACGCCGGTGTACCTTGGAGCACCCACGATCCTGGATTATAGGGATGATCTCTCGGAATGGCAATGGCGGACTCGAAGCCGGACAATGGGCGATATCACGGAATGAAGCACCGATTCGAGTCTGCCATGTATTGAAAGCACATATATATAGCTTTTTGATATCGCTTTGCGGCTGTCGACAATGACAAGAATCGAGTGTCCGTGTTGACAGAGGCCTTGCGGCAATAAAGAGAGCACATGAGCGCATGATGCTGGCGGACATAGATCATGGTGTCCGGGCTGAGTCAAATATACCGGTTTGTATGACTGCAGTGCAAAGATGCAGCCGACTTGATTTGCTGCTCTGAGACACCAGGTTGCTTCCGCCTCCAGAAGATACGACGGTCTAGTTGGTGTTAGGTTACAAACCACCAAGGTCACCATCTTGCACGATTGACGGTGTTTTCGAGCTGCTGTACTGTCCAAACGGCGGTGTCAAGCCGATATTTTGCAGGCCAGTTTTTGCTTGGCTTGTTTCAGCTGTCCTCTGGATTCCGGTAGTGTATTATAATTGCGGAAACCCTGGCGTCCGGAGTCCAGCTACCGCTTGTTCCAACTGGTTTATCAATATTTGATCCTGAACGGAAAGAACAAAACTCAGGGTCTAGACCGCAACTTTGGCGACAATGGCAAGTACGGAATCATTCGAGGTACTTTGATCAGGAGAACCAGGAAACCAGCCCTGGAGACAAACACTGGGTTCTGCGATGGTGAACGACTACTGTGTTCCGTGAAATACAGCTGGCCTTGAGACTCCTGGAAGCCGATTGACATCGGGTGTAGCCATTCAAATCGAGAAAGAGGCGTTTGCCGACTTAGCGACAGCTCTCTGGTACTTGCTGATGCTAGTATTGGCATCGGTTGAGGAGGTTGCGTTGCGGTTTGAGGAAATTTGAAGACCCAAAAGTAGCTCCTTGAATTCGATCCTGGGAGTGAAGCCAGCTGGATCTGTTCGCTACACATCTCTTTGACGTGTGGTACTATGAGTGCTTTTAGCTATCTTTCTGTCGACCACGGGCAATTTGAAACCCGCGGTTCGACTTTCATGCATGCCGCGATTGGAAAGTGCAACACCCCGAAGGGGTCTGGGTTCAATTTGTGTTCATTTCCAGCTCAAAACTATGGAGCTATCCTACTGCTCCTGGGTATCATCAGACAGTGACAGTCTGCCTACTGCCACAAAGCGCCTGTTACGCCTACGCTATGCTCCGCTGTGCAAACAAGCTCTTTTAAATGCCACCAGTATTGAAGAGCCATGTGGCCTCATTTTGGTCGTAAATTTTTCACCAGAAGAAGCGCCAGAAGAGGAAGAGCACGATGATCGCTCCAATGCCAGCGATTGGGCCGTACTGCTTCAGAAGCAGCTCCCAGTTGATGCGGACAGCCGCACGCTTGTACTTAGCCGAATCTTCGCGCAAACGGCTGCTCATGTCGCCCATCTTGTCAAGGCTGTCGCCACGGTAAAGCAAGTCGTTGATGTTCTTGGTCATGGCCTTGTGCACATCCTTCAGCTCGTCGTTCAGGCGGTGGATGTTGTCTTGGGCGCGGCTGTCCTGGTAGAGCTTCTTTGTGCGCTCGAGGAAACGTTCGAATTCGGCGTATACGTAAGGACGCAGACTCGGGTCGAGGTAGTCATCGCGCTTGTACGAGCCTTGGAACTCTTTGCGGACATCTTCGAGGTAGGTAAAGGCGAGTTTCTTCGGGTAGCTGCCTTCGGTGATGCAGACAAACACAAGGCTGTCGTCGAGCACGTAGCTGTGAGAGTCGGTTAGCTGCGTCCAATACGCCTTCGCCACTGATTGCTATGTGTCTGATTCTCAAGGCCTAGGCGGCCACGGGAATGGTGGTCACGTACTGCATGGTGTAAGCATCTCCTTCAATACTGGCGCGCGGCTCAGCCGAAGGGCCAAGCTTCTTGACGATTGTGCGGATCTGTTGTTTGAACTCGCTCAGTTGTGAGACGTTGGAATCATCTGTGGAAGCAACAAGACAAGGCCCTACAAGGCAGCAGAGTTAGTATAGCTCTGGCGCGCAAATCGTCGGGCTCTGCTTGTGTGGTCTACCATCAAGGCGCGCGATCTGCGTTGTGTAGATCATGGTGGAGGATGTGCTCCCAGGGAGTGTTTCTCTCGAGATACAGACACGAGAGTCTTGATCGTTCGCGAGCTGGTGTATCTGTGTAGGCAATGTCGTGCGGTGTCACAAGGTGGTGCTTGTGTTTGGACCGGTGCTAGTCGACCAAGTCCGCTCGCTCCAGACACGAATCCCTGAACGTCATGAAAGGGCCGGGGCAGCTCCTCTACCTCCTACACTTGGGTAAGCGCCATCGCCGTATTATGGCCAATAAGAACACTCCTGCAATGCGTTTGTGGATTCGGGCATGCTACGGAGACAGCGGTAGGGCTGAGTCTCGCGTGGGCTTGCGAGGGGCCAGGCCAGGCCACACGTGCCTGCCTCTATCACGAGCAGCAGCTACGTGGCAGCCGGCGACGACGCCTCTCAGCGACCATTTCGGCAGCTGATAGACAATGGCGCTACGAAGGCTTCACGAGTGACAGCACAGCACAGGCATGAGCCTCCACAAATACCTTATGCAATGATTCCGTACAACCTCCTCGAGGGCACTTTGAGGCCTCAACATTCTGTGGATGATACAGACACGTGAGAAGACAACTATTATGTTGCGGGGCCCGTAGGAGATACATGTACCACCAAAAGGTACAATCGAAAGCTCCTCTCAGTGAAAGAGGGAATTCACAGCATTGTTCGATTGCCACAGCTCACTTTGCACTCTACGAGGGTCCTGCAGAGCAGGAGTACCAACGCGCAACGACATGTTCCATCTTGTCAGACATATATGTACTTGGAGCGAGCAATATTCACAAGATTCATGGCGACGCCTTATTCATCCCGCGAGGTGCATTCCACATGAGCAACATATTTACATTCCAAGAAATTCGAGTTTCGCATGCTTGTTGACTCGACGGACTCGGTTGAAACACAGCACAACACTAAGGCATTACTGGAAAACCTTTCACCTCCCTTGCCCTGTTCAAAAACTGCAATCATGCTGCAAATGGCCGCCAAAATAAATTACTGGCCTTTTTTCCAGAACTACGTGCTGCTTGAGATGTTCGCACGGTTCCGCAACGCGCGACCTTTTCAAATTCACCATCACGTCACACTCACGGAGGTCAAGCATCGATACATGTAATAAGGCAAAAACCAAAGGAACAGGCGAAACGCGAAACGAACGATTATCTTCACGACATCTTTGTAGCTGTTGTCGATATCTTTACATCGGGACTATGTATGACTCGCACGACGTTGACACTATATATCAGAATTTCACACAATTCCAAAAACTTTCAGCAAACTCTCCTTCTTCGCCGCCATCTCCTCCCACTCCGCCTCCGCCTCGCTCAGCACAGTCACCGCCCCTCCCGCGCCAATCTGCCAATCTCCCTCACCATACTGGAAAGCCGTGCGGATGACAACGCTAAAATCACCACCGCCTCCGACGTCCAAATACCCCAAAACGCCGCTGTACAAGCCTCGAGGTTTTTGACCCTCGATGTCAGTGAGCAAAGAGCACGAACGTTTCTTTGGGGCGCCGGTCATAGAACCGGGTGGCAGGGAGGCGGCGAGGACGGAGATTCCAGAGGTCGAAGGGGTGAGGGTGCCGGCGATGACGGAGACGAGTTGGTAGACGGTGGCGTATTCTTCGACTTTCATGAGTTGCGGTACGTGGACTTGTTCGACTCTGGGAGATGAGTGTTAGTATCATGCGTAGCCCCTGGTAAGATGGCTGAGTGATTATACATACCCTCGCACGCCACTGAGATCGTGACGAATCAGGTCGACGATCATGAGATTTTCGGCCTGCTCTTTCGGGGTCTTGAGCTGTTCCTCAGCCATAGCACGAGTGGTGGTTGCAGTTTTCTTGACAGTGCCTTTGATGGGTCGGAATTGACACGCGCCTCCTCTCGTCCACGAGACAAATCGCTCGGGCTACTACCGACGACTTTGACGTTTCGCGAAGCGTGAGTGCCGACGAGATTCAGGTAGGCGCTGAATGGCGCTGGGTTTGCAGAACGAAGACGGAGGTACATGGACCATGCGTTTTCTGCGCTTTCGATGTGCGTGCAGTCCGTGAGGCAAAGCTCATACGAGGAACCGGCGCGTAGGTGCGATTGACAGGTTCGGACCTTGTCGCAGTATTCTTCCTTTGCAGGGCTCAGCAATCACTTTGGCGGTGGGTCTTGTGATATCACCATGGACTGTCATCGCATCTTCGGATCTGGGCTTGGAAAAAATGTTTTGGGTCATGTTCAACCACTGTGTATCATTTTCGCGAAGACTCTGCACATAAACGGTGCCTTCCACATGGTCAAGCACCACAGAGCGCTCGACGAAGACGAAGCAGACATCTGGTCGCTCCTGAGAATCCTTCGGCGGAGCCACATCGATGGTCTCAAGGCCTGCTTCGTAGGACACAAAACCAACGAAGCCTCCCCAGAAAGGTGAATCTGGTGCCCCGCCAGAAGCTCGACGGGTTTGGACCAACTCTTCCAGAATGCTGAAAACCTCGGCCGTATTTGCACACTTCCTGACAGCAACGTCAGGGCCATCCGTGATTCGGAGCAAATGGGTAGAAGTAGAGTACTGAACGTGTGGCGAGGAGACTTCTTGGAGACCAATGATACTGAAACGGCCAGTCTCCGGGTTCACTGGATCACCGCCCTTGCGAGTGCCAGATTCCAGAAGCAATGGTTCCAACGGGCTCGTCTGGCCGCGGAGGATTTCGAGCACCGAGGCTGCATCTACTGGTTGTGATGGCTTGAAAGAGGTCCAGTATACAATATCACCAAGGGTACTTCTTTTGAATGGAATGCCGATGTTGCTTTTCTCCTCGTGTAAAGTGCCATTCGTCGATGCACACGGGATAAAGTCGACCTCACGAATCTGAGAGTTCCAGGTACACGCTTCTTTCCACCAATTGTCGATTAGTTTGTGTCCAATATCATTGGTGCAAATGGATTCCGGGTGGTATTGCACGCCTCTAAATGGTTTGATGCCATGTTTGACGGCCATGAAAATCGGCCCATTGTCAAGGTCACTAAGATCCCAGGCTAGAGGTTCCAAGAGCGGGCAGGCGTCTGTTGGTCTCCAAAGTCGGCTGTCATCATGAGCAGTGTCCTTGGAAATACCCGTTTGGACATGAAGCGAGTGGTATTGCGTTGCAAGAACATCTCCAGTATCCGCGTACACATCATCGCCACAGTGTGTAACAGGAGTAACGAGTCCGTGGCGTGGTTGTATCAGTCGGCCCACGCTAGCACCGTAAGCCAGACACAAGCTCTGGAATCCAAGGCAAATACCCAAGACTGGCAATAATTTCTCATCTGTAAGAGTCCATAGTTTTGCGATCAATCCGATATCTTCCGGGTTGGCAGGGTGGCCTGGACCAGGACCGGCGACCACTGCATCGAACTGTTGAAGGTGTTCGTGGAAAGCATCGTCGTTGAAGACGAAGCGTGGATCGTCGATGAAAACCGATTCGACTGTGACCTGAAGGCGGCTGCGTAGCAGATTTATGATATTGTTCGAGAAGGAGTCATAGGCATCGATGAAGAGGATCCTGCCGCCTGACATTCAAATGGCCCGATTGATGTTAGCTGTGGATGGAAAAGAGAGTTGCTGTCTCAAGGACGGCAAACGACCATAGTTAAGAGGTAACAATGTGGAAGTGGTTAGAAAATGAGACTACAAATAGCCCTACCGTCGAGGCATGATGGCGAATGGAATTTGTCGAGTCCCTTAAAAATATGTCGCGGCTACTCCCGCTGGGAGTTTATATGACGCTGCAGGCGATTACCTTACCACGTGATCTAGAGGCACGCCTGAACTGCCCCCAGTGGGTTCGTTGCGAAGAGGCATGAATGTCTGTGTCTGTTATCTCATACAATGTTATGTATAGCTGCGTGGTCGGGCATTGATCGAGACAGAAAGTTGAGATGGAAGCTGGCCCGTTGTGCCGATGCAGGTGCCGACGGCGATCGGCAGTGTCAGTAATCCAGGGCCAGCATCTGAGCAGACGGCGCGACTCGATCGGGTTGATATCGCGCGCCATAACACTCTCCAACCGTGCGAGGTCGCGTGAGGGGAAAGACGATAGACGAGCGTAGAAAGGTCATCATCCCCGCCAAGGCAAGATCGTCCCCAGGCTCTCTGCCTGCACCTCCCTTGCTGCTGTTCCTCCATCCTCCCTCTCGCCATGTCCGCCGCCAACGATGTGAAGCTGCCGCGCGAACCCAAGTTCCCTACGCACAATGCCCCGCGGGTGTGGTTCGTTACTTGCGCCAACAGCCCGGTGGGCATCTCGCTGTGCACTCATCTGCTGGCTCATGGAGACTACGTGACTGCTGGCGTGTTGCCAGTCGAGTTTGAGAAGCAAGAGGACAGGAGCGCGGACTTTAAGGACTTTCTGGAGGAAGTGGGCACGCATCAGGACAAGGAGACATGGCGCGCACGTCTGAGAGTTGTCGCACTGGATGTGCGGATCATGGGTCAGTGTCAATCTGCGGTCGCAGAGGCGGTACAGAGCTTCGGCCGCATTGACATCCTGTTCTGCTGCCATTCGGAAGTGGTCGTGGGTACTGTAGAGGAATTGAGCCAGAGTCCGAGGACCTTGACGCTGGTACAAGACCAATTCGAAACGAACTTCTTTGGACCAGTCAATATCATCAAGGCAACTCTGCCCATTTTCCGAAGCAAGAAGAACGGACACATCGTACTCTTGACCGCGATCAGTGGACATCTGGGCACACCTGGTCTGAGCATGTACTGCGCAAGCCAGTGGGCGATTGAAGGCTACTGTGACAGTTTGGCCTACGAGATTGCACCCTTCAACATCAGGATGACCATTGTACAGCCTAATATTGAGATCAACATCCTCACTCACAAGATCACGAGCGCACCGCCCATGCAAGCATATGCTGAGGAGAACAATCCTGCACCGCTGTCTAGAAACATACTGTCAAGCTTGCTGGACCGCCTGGAGGGAAGCGCTGAGCCCACCACGGGTGACCAGCTGCACAGCAACGAGGTCACCAGTCTCTACCCACCACTAAGCAAGACGATGAAAGAACGTCTGGTCGCCGAGACGGTCCACGCAGTGGCTGCTATTGGCGGCCACGACAATCCTCCCGCAAGACACATCGTTGGGTCAGAGGGTGTGGCTTCGGTCAAGGAGAAGCTGAAGACGGTGAGTGAAGAACTCGAAGACTTTGTTGAGTGTAGCAGTGCCGCAGACATCGAGCGCTCGGCAGAGACGCCTCAACCGTCTGCGCTCTGACGGCAAGAGGCAAGATGTCTTCACAAACAGCACGGCTCCATCGGTATGCGTGCCCTACCTACCGCGGAGACAGACGCACAGCACGGGCGGGTTGGTCGACAAGCGAAAGTCAACGTAGGACCGAATGCGCCACGCTAGAGGCCAATCTCATCATACAGAAGACTTTGGCTTCGACGCTTGCCCTCTCGCTTCCCCGCATGCGCTGCCACTAGCTGCAACCAGAATGCCCGGGGACGCTTCATCTAACGGCTCACCACGCCTGCATCTGTGTCCGACTTTCTGCAACAAACCCAAGCGACACACCCGCCTACAGCGATGCTCCCGGTCGTACTCGCCTGCGGCCACCTGCGGCCCTAGGGTGCCTGCCGTGTTGTGCAACTAGCCAGCGGAGCGGAGTCCTGCTACTTACTATCGCAGAGCTCCCTCAGCTCAGGCTTGCACAAGCTGCAAGCCAGATACCTGCCTGCTCTGCGCCAAATGTCATCTGGAACGGCCAAGGAGATGCAGTTGAAGACTCAGACAAGCGATGATGCCGTCTCGCCACCGACGGCCAAGGCACCACTGCGCCGCGCATGCGACTGCTGCCGGAAGCGTAAGGTTAAATGTGACGGCCCAAGATGCCTGCGGGCCTTGCAAGAAGGCATCTATCAGATGCGCCTATCTGCAGCCGCCGAAGAAGAAGGGACCAAAAGGCCTGCGGAGTGCTAGAGTGCTGCATGCGTTGCGACGCATCGATGATTCGGCCAGTGGAACTCCAACAAGCCCATTAAGTCCTGAGCACAATGGCCAGTTTGGCGGATGGGCATGGGGTCCGCAGACAAATGTGCCAGCGCCCACATCGATAGGCTATCAGGAACAACAAATACCTCCACCGTCGAGTATATCAGCTGGCATTCCGACGAGCATGCCGCAGCACCAACCTGCTTACAACAACCAAGTCGACCAGCCTGCGATGCAGAACCCTCAGCAAGCTCCCCTTCAACAATCATATTTTCCAGGAGTCCCAAATTATGGTCAAGACTCTGGCCATGGATGGTCTTATCCTATGTCAGCGACTAGCGAAACTATCCCATCGGTCCCTTCACCGACAAGTTCCGACCGCTATCAGCAACCACCAAGGATACTCAACGAAACCTTTCAACCTTATGTGGTACTATTCTTCAACCACATGTTTCCGATCATGCCAATCATCCCCCGGAACGTTTATCTCGCTCCCAAATTATTTATGAACTCTGAATTCACGAGCCCGGCCCTCTACTGCTTCTTATGTGCATTATGTGCAACGACCATCATTCAATTGGACGCATCAATACCCACGCCGCCACCACTTCGACCTGGCAAGGCCACTGACGACGTTTTCGCTGAGGAGTGCATTCGCGAGCGCAGGGATTATGATTACATGACAGCATCGACCCTCTCGGTTATGACCTCATTCTTCCTTTTCTGTTATCACGGCAATCACGAACGACATGAACGGGCTTGGTATTATTTGCAGGAAAGCATCACGATGGCGGAGAACTTGTGTCTTGATGATGAGGAAGCTTACTCCAAGCTTGATCCAACAGAAGCGCAGTGGCGTAGGAGGCTGTACTGGCTGCTCTTTATCACAGAGCGAGCATATGCTGTTCAACGCCGTAAGCGAACCCGCTTGACACCTAGCGTGTCTTTACCGTCTGTCTTCGAAGACGAGGATGGGAAGCTTCTAAATGGTTTCGTCAATCTGGCGAACCTATTCAGTGCTGTGGACGACAGCTTCGTAAGTGCATGGCGAGGATCTCGAAGACAGAGTCTATGTAACGAAGCTTGGTTAATGAAAACACAAAGGGAACTGGACGCCACCGCACGTGTGATGGGAGAACTGTCAGAGACACAACATCTGGACATTTCTATCACCAGAGAGTGGCTGCACGTACTCGCCTGGCAGATGGGCGTGAGTAACGGATTGATCTGGGGCCAGGGCGAAGGCGGCATGCGACTGGATTATCCGATCGAGCTCGCAAAGAAAGTGGTAGAGATTACAGCCAGCGCAAATCCCGAGGCTTTGGATTCGCATGGCATCGGAATGGTAAGTTTTTTTCTGTATGATTCTACTATGAAACAGACCACATGTGCTTACCAAGTTTACGAACAGGAGCAAAAACTCTATGACATCGCAGGCTGTCTCGCCGACGTTCTCAAGTGCACCGCAGGCGACACCTCAGCCGCGCACTTCGAAGGCAAACAATATCTCAACATCCTCTTGCAACGCTTGTCCAATATCCGTGGCAAAGAATCACATTACCTCCGACCCCTGATGGACAAGATGGAAGGCCTTATCGGCTTTGACATGACTCAGTCGTTGCCACTGCCCTCTGACCCTCCCATCATACCAACCTTGAATATTCCTGGCGCGAACGGAATTCCTATCGGCGCTCCCGGAGGCTTTCCAATGGGTGCACGAGGCTTGAGCGTCAGCGCGAACGGCATGGACATGCTGAGGAGCTTGAGCTTGAGTGGCGCGCTGATGTTCCAGCAGCCTGAGGGCGATGGTATGTGGGAGCGTAGGCCCAGCGGAAGGGTTTACACGGAAGAAGAGACGGGTTGGTTGATGGAAGATCGGGCTGGGTGAAAGATGAATATGAAATGAGATGACGTGGCAGCACATTTTTGATCTTGATCATGATCTTGATAGCGTTTCATGTAACCTTCGTTTCTGGGACTTGTATTGTTGCATGCAAGAGATACCAATTGCCAATTACGATTCTTTCCTTCCTTACCTACAGTGTCATTGTCTCAAAAGGGCTCATTTAATTCTGTACGCAACTTTGGTATACTTCTGGTAGGCAGTTCCAAGACTGATTGATTCATTAATTGGCAGGGCTCAAAAACCTCCCGCTCTCCAATTCTATATGGGGTATCATTTTACGAAAGTCAGCTAAAAAAAAATGAACAAAATCCGCTGTACGGATAGCTCAGACCCGGAAAGCAGCAGAATAGTAGTAGCAGCAGGGCTCCGAGACGATGCTCGACACCACACGCAATCACCCACTGCCGGTCCCAGGCGTCGCCGCCGGCGTCCCTCCCACGGGAGACATCGGCGGACTCTGCGCATCATGCTTACTCTTCCGCCTCTTCTTCTTCTCCTTCGGCTTTTTGGTCACCTTGCCCGGCGTCGTCGGGCTAGCAGCTGGCGTCGCAGGCTTGCTCGCTTCCGCCGCCGCAGCAGCAAGCGCAGCAGCGAAAGCTTCTTCTTTCGCTTCGCGGCCGCTTCGGCGTCTGCTTTGCGCTTCTTTGCGGCTGCCGTGGAGGAGGGTCGATGGTCCGGCTCTGGGCCTTGCAAGGGATTCTCGTCTGAAAGGGTCGTAGGCGTGAGGTGAGGATTGCATGAGTGATTCGCGCAGGAGGCGGTTGGTTTGGGCGTCCGCTGAGGTGGAGGATGAGGATGGTGCTCCTGCACCGGCTGGCGCGATGGAGGAGCCGCGGAAGTCGCCTGATATACTGCCTTCGCGCGAGCCGGAGGGAAGTGCTCCCCGCGGTCGAGCCAGAGGTTGTGGGGTGTTTTCCCTCGTTGCTGTTGACGTAGTGGTTGGGTAGGTGTGGCCGGTTGTGGGTGACCAGCGCGGTAGGGCGGTTGCTTGCGAGAAGCACTTGTTGAGCGCAGTCGAGGCGGACAACAGTCTCGTGCCCAAGATGTCGCCACGCTGGGCGCTTGGTAGACGTTCTCCGCCGACCACGTAGTACGTGTGAGTGTCTCGACGCTGTCCCTGCCTTTGGCGGGATACCCTTGGTGCGGTCCTGCTTCCTGATCACCACACGCCGCCTTTGGCCGGCTTCCCTTCCAACTCCATGCCCTCGCCCTCGACGATCATGTACTCTTGCCCATTGCGCGATGCGATCTGGTTCTCGAAGTTCTTGCGATCGTGCGAAAATTGCCAGCCGTATGGTCGGCCTGGCATTGCTTAATTTCCAGGCCATTCTTGGTGCCAATGTCCATGAAAGGCGAGTTGGCGAAGTAGTGGTGCAGCATGTTGCCTCATGAACGGAAGCGAAACTGCGAGTTTCGAGCTGTCCCATGTACCAGACATTGTGCATGTGGTCCTGGTAGACGCGCTCGTCGAGCGGCGTGCCATCCTGCGCCATGGCTGTGGGTTGGTGTGGGTTTGCTGCACACAGACTCGAACGAGTGTGTGTGAGTGAGTGTGAGAGAGCTTGAGTTGCATGCGGAGAGCTTCAAGCCGCCTGGAGGCATTCGGAGGCGGAGGAGCATCCGCTTCACATTCAATTCACATGCTCGTCTCTTCACACTCTACACATCGAACCAATGCTCTGCTATTTTCACGTCGACGTTTGCATGGCGAATCATTACAAATCACCATGTAATGAGCCTGCGGCCCAGTTCAAGCATGCCACTCATGCACCACGGAACCCTGGCCGGAGTCCGTTTCCTAGACCCTCTCACAATCATTTCCACCTACGAGACGGTAGCGTGACTTCATCTGTCATCATCGTCCTACGGTGAGCAGAACATTGAGCGAGACGTCAATGTGGACATTCCATCGGAGTATGGAGACGTAATCCTATGTAGAAGTTGATGATACAAATAAACAGCCTTTCGCTTACCGACCTTTCTCTTTCCATCAAGTCAACAAATCGATCGATCAACCTACCAATCTACACATCAGCCTCAAACCCTCAAACAGCATCAGTCCAATCATCATGTCCGGTACGCTCCCACTTCCCTTCTCTGCTCATCTCTTCTCTCCTCCACCGCTATCCAAGCACTTCATACTGACAATTACCCTCACAGGCACTGAGCAAAAGACCGCCAATGACGTCGCCGGCCGCGAGAAAAGGGCATGGGATGGCCGACAAGCTCGCCGGCGCTGGCGGTGCTGCCAAAGATCCGTCAACCAGGCCCTCGGCGGTAACAACAACAAGACAAAGGGTGAGGACGCCGCTCAGAACGACACCAAGGGAGAGTCGCTTCCTGGTAGCTCGATCCCTGGCAAGAACTACTAGATCAAGGGAAAGGGATCATATAGCCTTTTTGGTCGTGTAATGACTTTAATGACATTTTTCTGTTGAGCACTTTTTTTCAGGTGTGGGTTTGGGTGTTTGATGTTGCGTACTGGTTGGTTATACCGTTGTTGCGGTATGGTTGGCTTGCAACACATCGGGTCGTGCTAGTTGTAGTTCATGCATGGTGATATGTCCGATGGTCACAATCGATTGTCCAGGTGTTTGTGGAACTGTGAAGTGGCCTGTTTGTGCTTACAGCGTAACCACTTACCTTGATGCTGAATCATCTCTTCAATGTTTGGGTCGTCCGACTCAGTAGTAGGGTTGTGAGAAATCATTCAATTAAGCTTACAAAACTATGATCGCTACACATGTGGGGATATGAACGCAAAAATTGAACATAACATGCAACATCAAAAGAAACCCCGCGCCAATACATACAGAGTGGCCCAGCCCGCTCTTGCACCTACGCGTTGACCTCCACAGCAGTGTCCTCGGACTCGCTAGGCCTGTAGTCGGGCACATCGCTCATGCTCGCGTCGGTGCTGTTGCCCTCGTTCTTGATCTCCATCTTGATCTCGCGCCTGAGCTCGTCCTCTTGTGGGATGGGCACTTGGGGCGGCTTGCGAGCATCTGGCACGGCTGACTCGTCGATCTTCCACTTCTGCATCGACAGAAGGATATCCACTGCCATTTGAGCGCCATCACGACGCAAAGCGCGCTCCCAGTGCGCGGGCAAGCCGTCACCAAGAACGAACATGCGTGCCGCGCATGAGATCATGAGCTCGCGCATAGGTGACTCGGGTGCGGTGTTGCTGTAGATGTATTGCACGCGGCGAAGGCCGGGCCATGAGTCTGTCTCGTGGTACCAGGTGCGCACGGTGTTCATAACGTCCAGCTTCAGCTTGTGGATCTCCCACTTCTCGCCCATGAGGTACAGGTCGAGCAATGCACCGAGGTCGCTCTCTTCTTTGGCTGGGGGAACGACATCTGCGTACAGCCAGGCGACGAACAGTCTGAAAGGGTGGTCTTCCTCATCGGGGAGGCCGAAGTGCTCGTTGCGACGGCCGGTCTTGGAGACGAGTGCTTTGCGGAAGAATCTGGAGCGGTGGCAGAGGAGCTTTTCGTGGAGGACCCAATGGGTGTTTTCGACGCCGACGTAGATGTCGACCAAGGCGTGAGACAGGAGCCTGTGGATTGGGTTAGCTTGGGTGGTTTCCCAAGAGAGGTGCGAGAGTTGTGGCACATACTCGTGGAGCTCTTTCTGTCTGGGGACAGCGGGAGTTTGGTTCTCCATTGTGAGGTTGTAGCGAAACGCTTATTAGTTGAAAAGATGGTTTGCGAAAAGGATGATCGACCAATCTCTTGGATGGTACGGTACACAACTGTAGTAAAAAGCTCTGGGTGTCTCAAAAGGTACCAGATCCTGAAGGTTTGCGAATACAACGAGGAGAACCACGCGACGGGGGTGTGGCTGATACTTGGATGATCTTCTCCTCCTAGGCGCGCCAGCACCCGCCCGGAGGCTGGAGACCTTGGAGGTTACTTGGTTGTGATACTGCAGCTGGCGCTAAGGGCGATACGTCATTGGGATCGTGCTTTACGGCGGCGATCGAAGATGGCGCGTACCTAAAGAGGTCTAGGCTATTGGAGAGCTGGCCTGTGGCTGCTTATAGGCAATTCTGACGTAGGGGGTTTAGGTTTGGTGTGTCTGTGCCACACGTGATATCAATACGTGCATCTGGAGATGGCCGTATTGCTGTATATGTGCTGCATGGCCGTTCGGGCATCAACGCTTTTGCAGAAGAAATGCCAATGTTGGGAGTGCTCAGGTGGCCTCTCATTATAACCAGGGACTCTCCTCTGCACAGGCGTTGCCGAGTTCCTCATCGCCAAGCTGAATAAATTGGATGTGTATATACCTTACTACAAGACAGCAGGCGATATTATTCCCCTGTGGTAATTTGGAGGATGGTGAGACGAGCCTTGACACGATGGTCTCAGGGTCGGTAGGCTGCAACGTACAAGATGAGCTATCTTTTCGAATATCTTTTCAGATGCTAGGGAATGCCAGTTGTGCGGAGGCTTGAATGTTACGATACTGGGTTTCAACCGGCATCCAGTGATGGTAGGTTCTGCAGCTATAGTTCGATTTTGACGTGTCGTGAGACATTGCCATCGTTTGGTGTTCTAGCGTTGACTGTGATGGAGTGCGAAACCATCGCACCGGAGCGTCGTGAAATTTGCTCGGGCTTTTGAGCGAATCGATGAACTGCACGAGAACACCGAAACTCTAGGCCACGACGGCGACGCACGATTGTTGTGTGATTGACACACCACCTAGCAAAACAACTTGCGATATCTCGCTTGACACAGGATCTACACAATTAAAGTGAAACGGTCTGCGAATAGAATCCCCTACTGTATTAACGCCACGGACATGCACGAAATTATCACTCTCCAGTTTGGTCAACAAGCCAACTACCTCGGCACACATTACTGGAACACTCAAGAGTCTTACTTCACATACGGCGATGGTGCTTCGGAAGAGCCTTCGCCCGTCAGCCATGACATCTCTTTTCGTCCAGGAATCGCACCAGATGGCTCTGACACATACACCCCACGCGCACTACTGTATGACTTGAAAGGTGCATTTGGCACTCTACGACGTGAAAATGCCCTGTATGAGATTCAACAAGAAGTCGATCCAATGCAGCAGAATCCATGGGGCAGACAGGCGACAGAGATGCGTTTGCCCAGGATTGAGCCCAGCCCATATCAGCAAGCTTTAGACGCTGGCTCGGAGCTCCCAGCTTTGAGCACGGAGAGCGTGCGCTTCTGGTCCGACTACAATCATGTCTTCTACCATCCCAAAAGTATCGTGCAGTTGAACGAGTACGAGGTCAACAGCTCTTTGATGCCATTCGAGCGATACGCGACAGGCGAAGAGCTTTTCGCGAGCTTAGACCGCGAGCACGACCTGCTTGACCGAGACCTCAGGCCGTTCCTCGAAGAGTGTGACCACTTCCAAGGTCTACAGATCTTCTCTGGTACGGACGACGCTTGGGGAGGCTTCACTGCACGGTACCTGGAGCGTGTGGGAGACGAGCTTGGAAAGTGTTCTCGTTGGGTCTTCGCGCTGGAGGAAGGCAAGCAAATCTCAAGAGAGAGGCGGATGCTTCAATTATCGAACGCAGCACAGTCGATGCACTCGGTGGTTCCTCACTCAAGTCTGTACATTCCGCTCTCTACGCTGCCTGGCCATTTGCCATCAAATGTCACAGTCGATTCTAGCAGTCGATGGCATACATCCGCTTTGCAAGCAGCCATTGTAGAGTCTCTTACTTTGCCGGCACGACTCAAGGATGATGAACAGGGAAGAGCACGATTGGATGAGCTGGAGATGACCTTGGGTGGTGATGGCCGTCGCCCTATCATTGATGCTACTCTAACTGTCGAAGATCCGGCCAACCTTAGCGGCAACGTTGCTGCCAACAACACACAAGATGTCAGGGTAGCAAATGGAGCTGCAAATGGAATCAGTCATGAGAACCAACAGGCCGAAATCAGCTTCCTACCTGAATTACCTCGTTCTGCAGGTCGTCGAGGACCCACGCCACGAAACAAGATCCTCACCAAGACCGAATGCGCTCGCGGACCATGGTATTCGACCCTCGAGATCCAAGAAGCAAATTTGACTTCTCGCGATCGCTTCGCTACCGGTGCTCGGCGTAGTATCCGACAGACCTCGCTGCTCTACCCCGTCCTTTCCTCATCGCCTAAGATCTTCCAGTTCTCTAGCAATCTTGACAAGCTTGCCGTTACTGCATCTTTGGCTACCTCTACTAGAATGTCAAGATACGTTCGAGACATGGCTGGATTCTCAAGGGTGGCCTATGGAGTGGATGAGCGGGAAGCTGTGCATGATGGCTTGTCGTGCATGGCAGAGGAATAGGCTTCAGCGATCTGAGCAGCGACGAAAGTGATGACGAATGAGACGAGGATGCAAAAGGGGATCGCAAGTGGTGAGTGTTCTGACACCAAAAAAATCATTATTTTACGCTGTAGACCACAGTCGCTCTGGCATCGACACTCCGTTTTGCGCGCCGAGCTGAAAAGATTACTCCTCCTCAGTCTCATGCTCCGCGTCCGATCCTTCTTCACCCAATTTCTCTTCCAGAAAAACGCGTTGCACATCAACACCCAGTTCTTCCATCACGCCAACAAACTCCGCAACATGCTCCGTACTCGTGAAGTCAAGCCGCCGTGTCCCCAAAAGCATCATGCGCATCCGCCTCAAATGATTCAAGCGAGCATTCTCCAGCTCAGTCATCGTCTCCTCCTGCTCCGCGATCGCGCGAACGAAGCCAGCATGATGGAGTGTTTGGCGGAAATCCGCTCGCCCAAATTCAACACGACCGCGAATTCCGTTACGGCCCACTTGGCTCCTCAGAATTGTCAGAGTCTCTGACAGTGGCTCGAGAGACTCAACTCTATGCTTGCCTGCGAGTACGGCAAATCGTGCCGGCATTGTCTCCAACACGTGGTAGAGAGCTTTAGCTTTGATGGTCTCGAGATCAGCTCCCGGGAGGTATGCTTCGGCGACGATAGAGGCGTAGTCATTACTTTGGACGATCGCGCAGTGATTTGCCCAGGCTGTGGATTCTTGGGCGAGAACGGATACGATCCGAGGGAGGAGAGCGATAGCTTCAGCGTCGGAAAGGCTATTGATCCTTTGTAGAGGGGTTTGTTTGAAGACTTCTTCTGGTTGAAGGCTGAAGATGGCGTCGAGGGATGACATCTTTGCTGGTGATGTTGTGATAGATCGTTGGGCTGATGTCAGTCGATGCTTCCTTTTCCACGTGTATAGTTTTATGACATGAAAATGACAAACAGCCCGTGACCATGATTGGAGACTTTGTGAGTCACGTCAGAAAGAAGGGACGAGCAAACACGTCGAGGATGGGTTGTCAAGTGAAGTAAACTGGATAGAAACTCTCGACTTTCACTCGAGCCGAGTTCACACTTCACTGCTACTTCATCCAGTTCTCGAGGTTTGCACACATATGTCAAGGACTTCTATCGCGGTGCAGCAAGATCCTACGATCCTATAGCTCGTTCTGGCTGAGCAGAAACTTCGAGGAGGCAGTCGGGAGGGTAACAGAGGCTTGACTGAAGGCAACAAATGCTATGGCCACGAAAGCAGCGTCGACCAGTGCCATCATATGTAGAATGTCAATTCACATCCGTTCAATTTAAAGGTCAGCTGTATTAGTCGTGGTATCGAATTAGATGACGCTTTTGAACCACCGGCATATTAAAGCAATCGAATCGAGTAGTACAATGTAGGACGGACGATTCGGTGTGGAAGAGCATGATAATGCTGGTGAACGAGAGCAGCTGACGTTAAGGAGAAGGCTTAGGTATTACAAGATCTGATGGATCTATCGTTTTCATAGTAATCATATTAATCCTTGTATATGCATATGGGTGGAGTGAAAGAGTTGTCTCGAAGGTGATGTTCGGATATTATGGTCAAATATGTATATACGTACGTAGCAATGTGCCAATATGCCGATCTTCGGCTTTAAACAACGCCGATGGCTTCTATCCGGTATAGAATAATAATTTGTAAATCACTAAGGTAACTTCTTGACCTGAACACTCGTTCCACATAACCACTTATGCTACGCCAGTTCCTCGCCAGAAACACAATCACACTCGGCTACACACTGAAAGACAAAACCTTCTTGGACCATACCTCGCGCAACTTCTTGCGACACCAATCCACCACAATGGCGCCCAAACTGCGCGGCCGCGCATTCTACGAGTCTCTCGGCTCGCCCAAATACATTGTCGCGCCCATGGTCGATCAAAGCGAGTTTGCCTGGCGATTACTCACACGGTCCTTCCTGCCACCCGACTTGCGCACCTCGATCCTCGCATACTCGCCCATGCTGCACGCCAAATTGTTCTCAGAAAAATCTAGTTACAGAAGCGAGCACTTCAAGCCACTCAAGAACCCTGTCGTCTTGCCAACGCCAGCAGACACAGAACAGCAAAAAGCTTTGAGCGAGGGTGCAGAGCCTCATCTGGATGGTAACCCGCAGATCGATCGCCCTCTGTTCGTGCAGTTCTGCGCAAACGATCCGGATGCGCTGCTGGCGGCAGCGAAGATCGTGCAACCTTATTGCGATGCGGTGGACTTGAATCTGGGATGTCCGCAAGGAATCGCAAAGAGAGGCAATTATGGAGCGTTTCTGCAGGAAGACCAAGATTTGATCTTCCGATTGATCAACAAGTTGCATCTGAACCTGGATGTCCCGGTCACAGCGAAGATCAGAGTGTTGGACACGAAAGAAAAGACACTGGAGTACGCAAAGATGGTTCTCAGCGCTGGCGCGAGCATCCTGACAGTACATGGACGACAGCGTGATCAAAAGGGACACTGGACGGGACTAGCGGACTGGAAGATTATCAGATACCTGCGCGAGAACTTGCCGAAAGAGACGGTCATGTTTGCGAACGGAAACATCCTGCAGTACAACGATCTGCAAAAGTGCTTCGATGCAACAGGCGTCGATGGCATCATGAGCGCCGAAGGCAACCTCTACGATCCCTCTATCTTCGCGCCACCACCGCCTGTCGGCGAAGAAGGCAGAGAATACTGGCGAGGTCGCAATGGTCTCGGTGGCTACCGCGCAGACGCAGTCATGCGCCGCTACCTCGACATCATCTACCGACACGTCTTCAACCAAGAACCACCAGCACGAGCACCGCTCTTCATGCCTTCTGATCCCACACCTGAGCCATCCTCAGTCCCCGAACCATCTGCTCCTCAGGAAACCGACTCCGACAAACGCAAAGCAGAGCCAACAACCGACGACGCACCAGCTTCCAAAAAGCAAAAACGCACTCAATCCGCCCGACCAGCCCGCGACGCGAACCTCACAGCCACACAAGCCCACCTCTTCCACATGCTCCGCGCCCTCGTGTCCGCTCACACCAACGTGCGTGACGCCCTAGCCCGTTGCAAAGGCGGCGACATGCCCTCGTACGAGCACGTCCTCTCGCTGGTCGAGAACGTCGTCCGGGAAGGCATTCTCGCGTACGAGCGCGACCCTTCCGCATACGAGACCGCAGAGGCCGAAGCGATGGCAGACGTCAGCCCCGATGAAGAGGCGCTGAGCAGCGACGGGGCGGTCAAGCGCTGCAAGCGGCCTTACTGGGTTTGCCAGGCGCACGTGCGCCCTCTGCCTAAGGAGGCGATGGAGAAGGGAAGCATCCAGTTGAGCAAGAAGGACAAGGCGAAGCTTGCGGCTGCGGGCGAGGTTGGGCTGCCTGAGGGAGGTAGTACGGAGGAGGTGAAGGTTGGCGGCAATGAGGAGCAGAAGAAGCCCGATGAGGCGGCTGAGAAGGTAGAGGTGCCTAAAGAGGGTATGGTTTGTGGCTGAAGCGAAAGCTGCGTAATGGTAAATCCAATACCTTATTAATGCTACCAACGAATGGTGGGCGATCTCACGAAGCACTTTTTTGACAAGAAACTGTTTACGACAACGATCTGAATTAGGGGGAAAAATCCATGGCCTTGTAGAGATCAACGCTCCATATATGCAGCTCAGAAACAAGAAAATATTACAATCATCATTATGTATGAACCTCCCCACAATTGCCATTTGTCTCGTCCCGACCACAGCAGCGAGTCCAAAGCTCAGAAGTCAACAAGCCGGTATAATGTACACTCTTTCGCGGATCCAGAAGCTGCAAGAAATGGTGGCCAAAAAAAACCAGCGGAGCCACATTGCGTGCTCCGTCGCTCTTCGAAACTCTCCCAGGGAGCAATTGGCAAAGTCCTCGTGAAACTCGAACTTGAGACGATCTCGCGAAGGTCCTGGAAATGGAAGTTGGAGCTTTGTCCAGCGTATCAATATCTCGTGATGTTCGGACCGGACCTGGTCTGAATTGATGGAGCCAACCGAAATATTGGCTCGCAAGATCCGGTTTCGGTGAGATGGTGCTTTTCCCAGCCTCGACATCTTGTTGTTGGCTCGGCCCGAATGGTTTCGCGAGTTCCACGTATCCGAACGCCTCTTGCTTCAACTGGTGGTTGGTTGGTTGGTTGCTCGACAAAGCGAGCTGCGGAAGACCCAACCTTGCTCCCAACACGCTTGTGTCCACGAATCCGAGGCTAGAGGCCGCCAGCCGACCGAGTATGCTCTCTGCATCTGGTAAAGAATTTTGCGACCACCAGCTTGTCCTGCTCAAACAGCCTGTAATGCAATCTGCCGCTCCGACTCCCAGTCGGCAGATCGAAGAAGAATCTACTTGTTCTTGCCAAAGCCAGCCTTCTTCCTGTCCTTCCTGTCACCCTCAGCAAGCCACCTGCTCGCCTCGACTAGCTGTACGACGTTGACGTACTGCTTGAAAGCCATGACTGGCAAGCTGATGACGCAGAGTGCCCAGGGAACGGTGCTGTCCATCTTGTTGGCGCGAGCCATTTCCATTGCTGCGGCGGAGAAAGGCGAAGCGAAGAAAGCCGAGGGCTTGGGCTGGGCGGGCGATCCAGGGACAAGGGAGAGCGGGTCGCTTCCGTTTGCTGGGAGGAGGGCGGGAGTGATGGTCGGCGAGGAGAAGCAGAGGAGGTAGAGGGCGATGAAGAAGAGCTCGTTCAGGGCGCAGCAGACGAAAAGGACCCACTGTGTTGGATTGTTAGATCTTCAAATGCTCGTAAATTGTGGGAATTCCTCAACATACCTTGTTGGTGTAGTAAAGGTACATGATGCGATTCTTGGACGACACATTCTTGTGGCTCTGGCCTTGTCCGCCCATGACCAGGGTAGCGTACATGTGCATGTAGTGGCTGGCGAAGTCCAAGCTGATCAGACCTTGGAAGATCATCGAGTATGCGGGCTTTGCAGTGGACAGGAAGACCAGCAGACAAGCGGTAGCGCAGCGATCGGTGACCATGTCCAGGACTGCGCCGAAACGGGTGGACTGCTGGAACTTGCGCGCGGCCATACCATCCAGAGCATCGAGAAGGCAGCTGATGGAGTAAAGGAAGCTGCATCGGCGCGGGTGGAGAGGCATGAAGTAGAGGGAGCAGAGAGCGAGGACGATGCGGAGGTAGCCTGGAATGGAAGGTCAGTCTGATGTGTTGCGACGTGCTAGATCGCATTGTTCTTACCGATCAGATTGGGCACGAAGAGGAAGATGTTCTCGTTTGTCTGGTCGTCTTCCACTCGTACGGGCTCTTTGGGCGTGCCATTGCTCTGGTTTGTCACCCGCCGTTCTGCTGCCATGCTTGCTGAGGCTCTGAGAAAGTGTTGATCTGAGTGCAGAGGCAGAGTGATATGTCCCTCCTACCAGTCAAGAGATGCGCTTCGTGTTCGTACGGGCTGCCGGACAGACTGGTGAGGTATTGTAGAGAATAAGTCTCTGCCTAGCGATCCCGGGTCGAGGCGGAGATAAGTGGTATGCGGGGACGTCTGCTCTGCTCTGCTCTGCTCTGGTGGGTCGCAATTGGTTTGCGACGATTCGCTTGAAGATTCCAGCGGATGCTCGTCGAATTGCTTGTGAGACGTGTGCGCAAGGCAGTGGGAGAGTGAAGAGTGTGTTGAAGATAACAGATGAGCTTTCCCACCCCCTCGTCGGCGACAATTCTTGGGAAATGATGGACCAACAGGGTGACGCCGGAGGGCTGCCGATCGATCCCTGGGCTAACAACTTAACTAGCTAAAATGTCTCTAGCCCTCCATGCTCGCTAAAAGCTATCCGACCGCCGCTCTTTCTCTTAAGGCTGCATATTATTATAGCCGCTTCCACGTGCCTGGCTCATGGCTTGTGGTCCGGTCGTCGTTGTGCCGGTACAGCGAAGTCACTCATTAGGTTTGCAAGGTGTATCTCTACAATGGCTGTTTCGTCACCGTGTTTTTCTTTTTGCATAATGGACAAGCCAAGAAGAGAAAGTAGAAAATCGTAATGCTCATTGCATGGGGTATCTTTAAATCAGTAAACCCAACACCAAGAGGTGAGGCGCAAACGCCATCTGCTCTTCTCCATCCACGCATCAGCCCTTCAGCCTCGCTGCCCGTCTTGCCGCCTCGTTCGCACCAGCAACGCGATCCAGGAACTGTTCTCTCGCCATGAAACCACCCTTGCTTTTGCCGTACACGTCCAGCTCCTCGCCGATACCTTGATCTGCCACAAAGCCCTTCCAGTCCATAGCACTTTTCTGCACAGTACTCATGCGCTCTGCCTTCTTCTTCGTCTCTTCTGCCAATCTGCGCTCGGCCATGAGCACGTCCATTCTGCTGGGCGCACGAGGGCGCAGCTTATCGTTGCTCACGCCGCGTACAACGGCTGTAGGGTTGGGCTCGAACATGGAGGGACGACGAAGAGGACGCTGGAGATTGCCTTCCGATGCGACCTGTTCTCCTGTTTTGTTGTCGCGAGATTTGATGTTCTCTGGGTCCTCGTCGGGATGCTCGGCGAGGTATGCTTTGGCAGCGGCAGATGATCTGAGCACTTCTTCCTCAACCTCTGTGATTTCACCGGCGAAGGCGATGCGGCGCTTAATGCGAATGAGTGGATCCGAGGGTTGTACGGTTTCGCCAGTACCATTTTCCGCTGTCGATGGCTCTACGCCGTCCGCTGCTTGTGGCGCCACAGGCTCTTCGTGTCTGCCCACAGGCACAGCGTGTAATCGTGCCCATACATCGTCCACATCAATCGTGACTTCCCCTCTGTCTGCTCTTCGCCTCTCTTTGCGCTCAGCCTTTTCCACAAGTCTTTGCGCGCGTGTTTTGATCAGCCCGCCTTCTCCTCCACTGTCTTCTTCCGCGTCCTTGCCCTTTCTCCGCTTGCGCTTGCGCTCCTTGATGGTCGCTTCGTCGCCCGAGTCCAGTTCGTCGTCAAGTGTATCTGTCGCCTTCCGCTTGGTCTTTTTTGCCTTGGTCTTCTTTGCAGCAGGTGCTTGCTCGCCTTCTTCGTCAGACTCGGAGGAAGCGGAGACATCGTCGTCTGCTGCAGGAGCAGCTTCAGGATTAAAGTCTTCGTCTTCATTTGAATCGTAGTCCTCGTCCTCGACTTCAGGGTCGGGCTCTTTTTCCTTGACCGCCATGATGTGCTGTAGCTAGTCTGTTGTGATAACGTGTGAAGGTCAAGTACTGTATCGCGTGCATGTGAAAGCCATCGCGGGCGGAACGTGCCTCCGCGTTTTGGAGCACTTTCCATCCACGCCCGTCTAGAGGGCAGACAAGACCTCGAAGTCAACATCCATATCTCTGCGTCACAACATTTATTGAATGCACTATACCCAAAAGCTATTACTGTGTGGTCAATTGATGCATGTTCTCTAGTCTATTTCATACGATTTAATAACTGTTCACTTTGCGCCATGCCCATCAAGTCAACGCGGTCTGTCACAGCCAGTGCGCACATCTCACATCACCTCCCTCCCACTACCCAACAAGAGCTCATGCGCAACTGCAATACTTTCGTAACCATCCAACTAGCGATTCGATATCAGCGGCTACACGAAATGGCTTCCACAAGCCCCCATATTATAGACAAGTGGCCTTTCTAACCCCAATAAATGCACGCACGCGATGTCTTTTCGTATTCACACACGTCCTTGAGAGCTGTGTTTTATCGTGGAGCAGCAACGACCAATTTGTGTGATATGGGCTCTGGTGCCAAAAAACTCGCCATCACTCCACAATCAACAGGCGAGATCCATCAATGCCGCAAAACCGATGCGAATGAACAAACGTTTGAATATAAGAAACCCTCAGGACAAGTTTCAAACATCACCACTCACGTTGTATCCGACAAGTGGACAACACTTTTCAAATCAAAATCATAACATTCATTATCCTACATTTCAACTCGATCCAGTACATGTGATTAGATCACTTCTTCTCTCCACCCAAAGCATTCTGCACGCTGCCTCCAATCGCGCCATCAGGGTTGAAGTTCTTTCCGATAGCACCGTCGCTCGAAAGCGGTCCTCCGACCTTCTCTCCTAGTCCACCGATTGAGCCATCTTTGGTGAAAGCACCACCAATAGCACCCTTGGCGTCGAAAACTGACGGGCCTTGGTTGGTGTCCGCCGTCTTCTCGCCGGGGCGGTTGTTGCCGATCAGGCTGCCCTGTGGAGAGTATGGGTGTCAGTGGTCGGGGTGATTGTAGAGGTGATATGTTGTTCGGTGGAAGAGGTGGTGGAGAGGAGATGGAGGTGGCGTGGCCCGGTGACTTACTCTGTCCATGTCAGTTTTGGCGTCTTCGTGAATGCCTTGGGTGAATTCTGTGTCTTTGAGACCGCTGGTGAGGCGGTTAGTATTCTTGTGATCTTAGATCTTTCTTGGAATCGTAGGTATGACATACGCTGAAGCGCCGCGCTGGAGAGCTTGGTGTGATGTGTCGCCGTCCATGATTGATGTGATGGAGTTGATGGGACTGATAGGATTTGCAAGTGATGTATTGGTCTAGATGTAATAGATGTGTGTATGTGTGTATGTTAATGAGATGCCTTCGTTCAAGAACAGTCGACAATATACATCTGATCAAGACTGATGATGTCTTGATGTGTGGTTGCAGACATCATCCATATACAATCGTGGTCGTCATGTTGCGTCATGAGGGGGACCAGAGCCTCGGTGTATCAATGTGTCTCAGAAGTCCATCATCAAGATGTCAATTGGCAATTGAACGATAGTGACGCCCATCATGCGTGATTTCGCGATGGATTTTGATGCTTCAAGGGCGCATGGGGATGTCTTGCTGGTCGGCCCACCACCATAGACGGACTGATGTATCGCCACTCTGAGAGCCATCCCAGCGTCGCGCAGGGTGCTATCGCTGATCCAGCTTTTTATCGTGTACTGTATCTGTATCGGTGTAGTACTGTCCAACAGGTATATCGTCTTGTCCGAGAATAATACTATCGACTTACATGGCTGGCCTCTTGGCATATGGCGTATTACATGACGGACTCTGAGCACTTCTAGTCAACCTCTGCAAGGCTCAGTGCGGTCCCCTACCGTTCATGCTCCGCCGTTAGCTTGCCTTGAAGATCTGGAATCCTGCCTTGCAACGTGACGCCCACTACTACAAGATCTGTCCGAGTCGTCCACTGGGATTTAAGTAGAATCCGCGGCGGCAGCGCATACTCATGCGCGATATACGATCGGAGTTGTCACCGGGTAAATCGTCCGAAAGTGAAAGGTCCGAAAGCGGCAGTTGCAAGGCTTGGCCACTTTCCACGATCCATAGATCGCGAATTGCAGTAGCGTTGGACGCTAGATGACGATCCGAGAGTCTGCTGAAGTCAACCGAGCGCGCCGTGTCTTTTGAATTACTGTCTTGATAGTGGCCTTTGTGACGAAGAGATGTTGCCGAGGTCGCCACGTGGTCGCGCACAGCTTGAGACATGGAAGTAGTGAATCTGACACAAGGCTCTTACATTTCTTGAGGATATGACGGTCGACTGATACAAAGGCGGTATGCTGATCTCTAACGCGGGCAGGTCGAGGTGTGCAAGGCGACCATTGCGCTTGCACGGACTGCTCTTGAGGCTCTCGCCATGTTTTCTCATTGGCCAGACCGCGACAATAATCTGCACCACGGCGTCGATTGCCGAAAGGCGATCGGTAGCACCAGGGCTAAAGGGCGATCGCGACTAATGTCCTTCGGCCCCTCATCACGTATGCAGCAGGTAGGAAGCGCAGACATGCTTTGGACAGTCGTCGTCAGTGATAGCAGCTTGGGGTTGCAGCGCTGGGTGAGACATGTGCAGTCTGCAGGTCTCGGGAAGGCTAGATAGAGGCTTTCTTCACAGCTCGTGCTAGCTGGTGGAGTGCTGTCCGCCGTGTACCACTGTACCGACGGGAGACTGACTCTCGCCGTGGCGCAACGATAGCCAACAAACGCCTTCTACCAGACGTTTGCGCGCGGTCTAGTAGCTCACTACTTCTCGCACCATCGTTGCCCGAACCCACTCCTGAGCCAGTGCTACGTCCTCTTCAGGTTTGAGCACTCGCACTCGTCGCAGGCTATTGCCAACAGCCAGCCACGCTGCCACGAGCTCTATCTGCCCTGTGCGAAAGACTGCCATCCACGGTACCCTCCACGTGTGTCGCCAACGTCTCTTCTTTGCCCTCCAAACCACACTACAAACATCAAACACGCAATCTGCCAGCGCAAACCTTCCCCAACAATCGCTTGCAGTCCCCATTGCGGCGCATTTTCGCTCACCCTGCGTCTGCCGTCGGCCGCTCAGCCACCCCACTCCATCACCACGACCTTCAGCCGAACCCTGGAGTGCCTGCATACAGAGGAGCCAGGCCGTTTCAGCGCCAGTTACCTTTCTACGGCCCCAGCCTTAAACCTTTCGCTCTGCGCACTACGCCTAGTCCAGCAAAGTAGTCGCTTCTTCACGTCCCAGCCGCGTCAAGATTTGGGCGATCGCGGAAACCTTGCTGGTAGCCTTCCACTTGACCTGCAACACATACATTGCGCCTCTCCGCCTGGCTAATTTCCTGGCCTCATCTGATGCTGTCCTCGGCCACCGACTCCAACTACACCAGGAGCAACTGTTCGCCAAATCGCTCGGAAACACCGACCTCCATTTCTACTATTGCTACATCTCGATCCGGGACTCCACAATCCTTTTCTACCACGCTCAATAAGAAGAACAGTACCAACTCTCGCGAGCCTCGATACAAACTACAGCCCAGGCATTGGCAAAAACTCCTAGAGGTTCCCTCCGACCACAGTAGAACCTCTTCACAACAAGCAAGGTTGTACATTGCCCAATCGCCTACAAATTCGACTGCCGAAGTGAATCGGCAGGAACACCAGAAGGAAGGACCGCCCAGTGCAATGGGAGGTAAAAGAACCAGCCTCAGCATGAACGGGGGACCTGAAGCGCACAGAAGGATGAGCTCTTATGACGAACAGTATCGATACAAAGACAATGTGTACGGTAGCGCAAGAGAAAGGGTACACCGCGAGTCGCCTGTGATCGCCGAGCTGCGAACAAATGTTATTGTGAGTGTGACCATGCGGTAACCTCGGTTTGCACGCCAATCGCAATGCTGACAGAGCCACTCTAGATCAAAGACGAATTTACTTTGGTGACCGACATGTCATATCACCTTGCAGCGAGATACTCACGCCCCGACTCGTCGATAATGATCAACGTTGATCACAGCTCGTGCCTCGCTCTTGCCGGCACGTTCGAACCGTGTTATATTCTCACAATCTCGGCACTGCCTTCGCAGATGCAGGCTACTACCAACAAACGCAACGCTGCATTGATCCAATCGTTCATGGCCGATATTCTCAGGTACCGCCAGAGAGAGGCATCATCAAATTTATCCCAGTACCAGAGGAGAACTATGCATTCAACGGCAACACCCTGTCTGGAGAAATCGAGCGTCTCGAACAACAACAAATGGGCAACGGCGGTGCAAAGCGTACCATTTCCGATGTTCGGAAGAGCATGCCTGCTTTCAGCACCAAACGAAGTACTTCTAAGATTGACAACGACGTTCCGAAAAGAGCAGACCAGACCAACGGGTTTGATGGCCGAATTGAAGAGAAGCAGAATGGAATTGTACCTGCGCCGCTCAAGACACAGACTCAAATCCCTGATGTGTTCGAACTGGTTGGCCGTGTGGACAGCGAAGAACGACCATCTACTGCGCATGGCACACCTTCAACTGGAAACTTTGCGGCTCTGAATGGGCTGCGCTTGAACGGCATTACCAAAGAAGACCTTGAAGGTCCAAATAACAAAACACCCTTCGGCAGGCCGAAGACGTTCAGTGGTGGTCCGGTCTGGTCAAGCTCAGAGGACTTCAATCTGATGCCGCGACGAGGCAGCGACGAAGGTGCTCCTGCTCCAACCATCAAGTCCGAACCTAGACAGAAAGACTTGCGAAAATCTCCTTTGCCAGATTTCAGAAACCATTCTCGAAGCAGTACCCCAACTCAAAAACACACACCGACGATATCTTCTCCGATCCAAACAACAAAAACATCTTCATTGACATCAACAACCGAAAAGACCAAGCCCGCCTATCTAGAAAATCCGCCCAAATCTGCGCTGGCTAAGAACCATTCGCACACCAAGTCAAAGTCGCAATCACCGCCCGAGGCGCTGCCAGCGCCACAGGAAGACAGCCGAGCCGCTAACACAGCAAAGCGACGTTCGACTGTTCAGACCGATGCCACTCCGCGTAAGATCCCAGCACCTCCGCCGGTGCCGGAGAGCAAGCAGGTCAAGGTCAGCAAGCGAAAGAGCTTCCTTTCGGCTTTCAGACGGTAGAGCCGGCTGGCATAGAGGCCAGACGTGTGTACAAATACACGTTTCGATTCGATAAGTCGGATAAGAAGAGGAAATATGGTTTTACGCGCGCTTTGAGAGCTGCGATACCTAGAGTAGAATCGAAGGAACACAATACCCTCGGCATGTACTGTCCAATATAGCACAAGTGCTAACACTGTTAAGATATACCACACATAATACAGAAACTTTGCTCACGATCAAGATCGCAATCTCATCGCAATTCCTTGGCCAGAGTAGAATCCTCAGCATCAACAGTTTGCGTGAATCCAGCCCCTCCCCGATCTCAATCTTCGTTTTTACCTCCCAGATCAGCTGAAACAAGGTTAAAAAAAACGAAGTCACGAAACCATTTCTCAAATCCACCTCGCCGTTGAATCCCCAGACTTGCCACTTCCACGTCAGGACAGCCTTTTGCGAATATTGCCAAAGGCTGTGATGAAGTCCTGGGTTAAGTCTCAAATCGACTCCGTCACGCTCCTCACGTTCGGCGACTTCTCCTGCCCTTTCTCTTTCTCGTATTCGTCCAATTCTACCATCTTCTCTCCGTCTTCCGCGCCAGGAGACGCGGCAGCGTGGCGCATTGAGTTGCTGCTTTGGGTTCTTCGCACAGCTGCCAGGGCCAACCCCAGTAGCGCAAGGTGCAGGAAGAGCAGCGCGAGAGGGGAGTAAGTTGCGAAGCGCTGTGAGAGATGATGTCGTCAGTTGACTTTCCTCGTTTTATCTTCCCTGGATCGTCTTTTGTCCTGAACTTGCTATCAAGCCGCGAAGGCATAGGAAGCAGACTGAGCTTGCGAAGGAGAAAGAAGAGAAAATAAACAGAGGTGGGGGAAAGGTCCAGATCTTACACTCTCGCCGCAGATTCTGTCGAAGTCGCCCGGCATTCCTCCATTTTGGAGTGAGAGATCCCGCGAGACCCAGCTGCAGGTCCAGCTTTGGAGCGTGTCTTTTCCTGGCGCGTGGGTGTTGAGGACGAGAGGGAGAGTGGCGGCTGGGAGAGCAAGGCAGGCTGAGAGGAGGCTTGTTGTTGCTGAGATTGTGAGAGCGGTTGTTGGGGCGAGGGAGAAGAGCTGTGGGTTGTTAGCAAGCTGCGAGGTTGACGAGATTCATGTCATTTGGGACTGAAATGGCGTTGCGGTCTATCACAACCAGAAAGCCAGAAAGTGAAAACACATGGTTGTAACGGACTTACCTGTAATACAGACAGGCCCGTTGCCACGATCGCCACGACATCAAAGATCACTATCGCTGCACTGGTTCCTACAACGAGCTTGAGGCCTCTGAGGTCAAAGTGGTCGCGCCATACTGGCAGGAGCCAGGGGTTGGTGGTTTGTTGTGAGTTGAAGCGGTTTAGAGTTGTTGCTGCGCAGGCCAGAGTCGCGAGCGACAGGATGAGAGCTAAGACTGTGAGGGCGAGAAGGGGTAGGTGGAGGCGCAGTTTTGACGAAGAGGACGAAGAGCGAAACATTCTGTCTGAATGACTGTGAGAGCCTTTCGGTTTCCTAATGCTTTCTTGGCGGTATGGTATGAAACGCAGCTGTAAATCGAGGCAAGAAGAAGAAACCCTTCAAACAACGATCCAGAATGGGCAGAAAGAAAGTCGTAGAAAGAACACTCGTCGTCTGCTACTGGTAAGTAGTACAAGCCCCGTCAACCTATATCAACACAGCCTCCCCTTGCCCTGTACCATCCCATCCTGCATCCGTCCATCAGGCGTGCACTCCAGCGCTTCGACGCCTCTTCTGAGCGAAAGACCCTACACATCGTACATGCGTCTCTCCTGCCTCCCCACAACGCTTATCCTTCACAAGACACGTCAAATCAGCCATGGCGCTTAACAGCAAAAGCTCTCTGCTTCCGATTGGACCAGAAATTGGACGCGCCTACCACTTCCAAGGGCACAATGGTAGCACAGCATTTACCGCCCACGGTCCAGTCAGCCGACGGCAGCAAAGCGCATAAGCCATGTAGCCAGTAGTATACCAGGAACTGCAGAAGCGCTGTTGCTGTTCAACTGAAGTCGTTATGCTTTTGATACCACAGGCGACATGATTGGTTGGAGCTCTGCGCGGATCCAACAACCCGGGCGCTTGTAAGCATAACAGAGCCAGCCGGACGTAGACGCAGCACTGGCGTGTGCAAACACGAGCTGAGCGTGATTAAATCTCAGAGCAACAGAACAGGTTCGATGTCTTGAACTCTTGCTCCCACCTCTTCCCGTGATAGTTGGTAGGAGATAGCGATCGTTGAGCCTGATCTCCCAGAAAGTGACGACACACCTACCATCCCATTTGGGAGGTGCGCTACCAACAAACGCTCGACCCTCCCCCGTCTCCCCGTTGCAAAGCTGCCGTGTATTGCTTTTCGTCTAAAAAGCGGACCTGGTGCGTCAGTAATTGCCAGAGTCGCAAGCGCAAGTTCCATCGCAAGTTCGCAATCGATCGATTGCAAGAATCCCGACAGTTCCAACTCCGCGGGGTATGTGTAGTTCACGGATGACATGGGTTGGCAGGGGCCCTTGTTCTGTTCGTGTGTGTCAACCCCAGATCGATGCAGATGCAGTTAAGATAGGAAATGTTGGAAATTATTGCAGCTGGGATGTCATTTATTTTTGGGAAACAAGGTCGGTGCGTGGTAATGGTTTGCTCACCACGGTCAGGGATAATGATTTATCGGACTTGTTTTATTTTTGTGGAATTGCTTGCGCGATAATCATGAGGTGAGATGGCAGGTTGCGACGAGGCGATGCTCCTGCTTGCACTTCAAATCGCATTGTAACAAATGACGAAGACTGTCAAGAGGAATCAAGGATGTAATGTAAAAAAGAACTTCGATTGTCTTTCGGCCGTCGATGTACTCTGGTCTTCTCCCCCCTCTAATAATAATACAATGGTTGCCTCCTCTAAGATGCGCCTTCGCATAGGCCGTTTATCCCATGATCCAATTTGATGTAATCCCGATGGCCGTTTCCCAGTAAACAGTAAAATAAAAAGCAAAAGCAATGAAAAGCTTTTCCCACGCGAGCCTCTATAAGGGTATATGCTCACGAAAACAGGAGAAAGATGCGCTGGAAACGCTAGGAAGAAATGCCGGTCTAGTCCTTTCGTGCTATCCGCGTCGTTGTATAACGAACGTCGAATAACAAAAAAGGAAGCCGGGGGAAAAGGTAAGAAGCGAAATCGCTAAAGTCGCAGCATGAAATCCGAAAACATGTGTTGTGAAACGCCTTGTGTTGCTCCGCCCGAGAGGTGCTGTTGATCGGCTCAGGGTTTTGTTGCGTGGTGGCTGCATCTGTGCGATGGCTGACTGCGTACTGTGGTTCGTGTCGGGCGTGATTGTGTGGTGAATGATAAGGTAAGGTGAAGGTGAGGTAAGGTCGAATCGTCTAGAATGTCGACCAAACCATGCCACCTTCCGAACGTGCCATGCTGCCGACGAACATGCTCGGGTCGTTCTTGACCTGTTGTGGGATGAGCATGCCAGGCTTAGCGGTGCCGTTTGAGTAAGAGCTGGTCATGGACTCGGCAAGACTGGATGTGCGGGAGTGGCGAAGTTTCTTAATGGTGCGCCAGGCGCGGAAGCAAGCGTCGCAAGATTTGCTCTCAGTGCCTTCTGGGTGGTAACGTGCATTTTGGTCAAGTGGCACGGTGTGTGTGAGGTGCGAGGCGCAGACGACGTCGCCGCAGCGACGACAGTGGTGTTTACGGAAATACCATGTGAAATTGGTCTGGCAAATGGCACATGCAAGGGCGGACTCATTAGGCTGGAGGACATGTTAGTGTTTGGTCATTAAGGTATTGTAAGGCGCCATGCAAGGAGTGTGATGTGGTTGGACTATGCCGCGTTGGGTCGGTGTGAGACCTTGATGATTGCCATCGAGTGCCGGAATTGCGTGCTTGGAAGTGCTGCATATAAAGTGCTGCACTCCTCGCACTTCAGGCGTTCAATCAAGGTTTCTCAGACGCATCCAACCGCATGACAATAGACACACGCACAACACATCGCAAACGACAAGCGCAAGGATAATTCAACGTACCTTCCAGTGTGCGATCGTCGGTGGTCCAGTAACGTCACCATATTCCTCGTCAATGCTCTCGCTGGCGGCTCTGCTGAGACCTTGGCGAAGCATGTCAAAGTCAGACTCTTGAGATGACTTGTTGAAAGCTTCAGGCAGGTCGAGACCGATGTTGCCACTATCGAAGCTGTTCTGCTTGCTCGAAGGAGGAGTATCGGGTGCACGAGGACCAGGGATGTCTTTGGGCCATGAGGACTCGGTCGGGCGTAGGCATGCGGGTGTGTAGAGAGGCTGCTTTTGTGGGCGCAGTTGGCGAACGTGGAGATGAGCGTGGTAGCTTGTGGGCGACTGGTTTGCGGAAGGTGGTGTTTGAGGTGAGGCGTTGCCAGGGTAGTACGACTGAGGAGGTGAAGGAGTAGTGTTCTGGCCCATGGTGTAGGGGCTGTTACGCGCAGGTTGCGCATATGCGGTGGCCATCATGTTGAGATGTGGTGATGGACTGGCGTGGAGGCCGTTAACGCATGAAGTGGTGGGTTGAACTGATCGATGTGGTCTTGTCGACGGATTCCGTGATCACGAGACCTTATGGGAAACGCGAAGGGAGATTCGAAAACGTCGCGAGGGTTGGAATAAGAAAGCCGCGATGGTTATCGTAGCGGTCTGGAGAATCCCTGCCGTTTGAGGTACGGACCTGCAGTAAAGGGATCGGATGGAGAGATACGGAGGGCTTCCAATGGCGAGAGTCGATTGCTGACCACCAAAGATAAGAGTGACGGGTTGTCGGTATTTGGCTTGTGACGCGACTGATAAGAGACGTCGATTGCTGGTCAAGGCGTCGTTTGTGAAACGTTTGGCGACACGGTGCCTGTGTGCTGTGATTGTCGTTTGGTGGACGAGAGGGCAACAGCGACGACTGTAGTAGTCTTGCATAGGCGAGAGGAGGGCGCCGGGTGATATGGGTGTATAAGGCGATAGGGCGATGCTCTCAGTGAACGGGCGTTTCCCCAAGCGTGGGTCGCCGCGGGTCAAGCTGAGTTCGGGCCAGCATACTAGGGTGACAGACTAACCACATGGCGGCAGGCGTCGCACGACACACTCGCCGTTTGCTCGGGCTCACGCCGTAGGTTCGTCTTGCTGCCCCCAGAGCAGGAATTAATTGACCTGTTTGGGTGTGCAGATGAGGGTTGCTGGCCTCCGAGTTCCGTGTTGAGATGAGCCTCTGTCGTGTTTTGCTTGTTCTCGCCTCGCGCCGACTGTACTGCACTGCTGTAGGAACATCAGCATCACATCATGCCTTCGTACTCGTCTATCGTGCTGCACAGCGATGCCTCTGTGGCAATCGATCGCGGCGGGCTGGCAGGATGGCATGGCTGCAAGGCCGATGTGCCGAGCGAGATGCGTGCAGAACAACCGTTGAAGTCGACAGGCCTCTTATCTCGGCCCAATCACAGCAATGGTATAGTCGGCGCACGGGCGCGTTGCAGACCGGGGCAGATCCCTGGCAGCACGCACTGCCATCCTAGCGAGCGTCGCCTCCGCTCACAGACACAGAGCAGTGGCGCGGAGAGTCTGGCAGGGCGGCGGCCATGCTACGGTGAGACTGAGCCCTCGACCCGTGCTGCCACCGTCGTCCATCTTCCTCCGCTGCAAATGGAAGACTGTCGCGTGCGTCGAGCGTCTGTGCAGCTCCAGACGTTAAAGACAGCTTAAATGTTACGTGATATGGCGGTTCCCATCCCACGGCACTTCCAATAGCAGCGGGCCCATTGTCACCATGCAGAGTGGCAGTTATCCACAAGGGCTGAGTGCTAGACGACCAGCGTGGGATGTAGGTTGTTCGAGAGCCGCAACTCCTTCGCCAGCCACGCAAGCTTGTCGCATCCAAGACCCATGAGTCGGCATAGTCGGACACTTTCTGCGTGTAGCTATTATTGCCACCCCAACAGATGGTCTTGATGGTCTCGAAGCGGCGAAGCTGGTCGCTATTAGCAGTCGGTATTCTTCAATCCAAGTAATAACGCCGTATGAGACAGCAGGCAGGCAAGTCCCGTGGTTGGCTACGAACCCGCATACACTTGCAGGTGCTGAGTGGAGTCTGTCCCCAACGAAATCTCCCAGTCGCTTCCTGCAGGTCATCGTGAAGGGGATTAGCGTGCCTTGAGCACGCCCACCAGTTCTGATCCGTGCGCTGCTCTCCTGCCAGATGGCTGGGCCCTGTCGGTGCTGCAAGTTTGCCTCTGCCTCACCGAGTTTCTTCCCTGGCGTGCCTGGTTGGAGTTACATCATCCTCTCCAGTCCTCTTCTTCTGGAAGGCCTGTCAACATCACTTATCCGCCTCGATCGACGCTTCTCCGTCTCTGGACGTCGGTTGAGCTGTCTTACGCAGGGATGGCTGCTTTGGTATCTGGTTCTGCTTAGTACATACCTGTCTGTATGTTTGGTTGCCACAGCCATATCTTCTCTAATTACACATGCGATTCGCGCTGCCGTTTCTTCCCTACGAACCTCGGCTCGCTCGGAGCGCAAGGGTCCTGTCACTTGCGCAAGCACTTTCACGGTTGCGCGGCTACATGGATATATCCAGCATCAACCGGTGGGCCAGGGTCGTGGCTTTGCGACCCTGAAGATCGCCATCTTGACCGCACTTCCAGCTTCATCATCGTCGTCCTTGTTATCTGCGGAGCTCTCAAGCCCGTATTGCAACTGCTGCTGTACCGTACACGCGGCGTCACCGCTACCACAGCTCTGAGCTCTCAAGCTGCTAACAAGCGTTTCTGCGTAACCCTCGCCGGACCTTATCCGCGCCTATACTCCACGATCCTGCGATATGAGTGAACTGCACACCGAGGAGCCGCTGCGCAGTGCCGATCCACCAGAGATCCCGCTCATACCGCCTCCAGACCATGTGTTGACTGCAGAGCAATGGGGCATCTTCGCTGCTATCGCCGACACTGTTATACCTTCTTTCACTCCCGCCAAAGGGAAATAGGCTGCTGCAATACCCTCTGCGAGCGGACACGTATGCAACCCTGAAAGATGGCGTTCAGCGAATAGCTGGCGCGCCTTCAGATGTTGGCCTCATCGATGCCTACCTGAGCGAAAATGCTACTGCCCAATCAGAGTTCAGGAACAGCCTACTGCGTATGGTCGGATATCAAATGGATGATACGGCTAAGAAGGGCTTCCTGTTCATACTCAATGCTTGAAGTAAGGCGTGCCATATTCCTATCCCATTCCCATCCCAACTACGATCAGATAGATTCCATTTCTCTTGTGTATCATGACACGGTATACTATCCAGGTGCATCCATATAGCTAACGCGCACAAGCACCCGCGCTGGCTCACTCCTCCTGACTGGCTACGTAACTCCTCTGGACTGCCTCCCTATACAGGACCGCGAACGTGTACTGCAAGGATGGGCAACCTCACGACTTCCGCTGCTACGTGGACTTCACGCCTCGTTAACAGCACTAACGATCGCCTATTGGGTACGCACATCTCCTACTTTAGGTCGCGTGCTTGGACATCCGAGAATGCCCACTCATGGCAGCCCAGCTAAGGGCGGCTACCCTTTTCAATTTCTTCAGTTCCACCCTCAAACTCACCAGAGCCAGAAGTCATCACAGCGATGTTGTCATTGTAGGCAGCGGTTGTGGAGGTGCAGTTGCTGCAAAGACACTCGCCGAAGCAGGGCTCAAGGTTCTCGTAGTTGACAAGGGTTACCACTGGTCACCACTCCGCCTACCTATGTCTGAGCGGGAAGCCGGTGCTCACTTGTTCGACAATGGCGGTATGATCATGTCCAAGAACGCCACTGTCGCAATAGCCGCTGGAAGCTCATGGGGAGGCGGAGGTACTGTCAACTGGAGTGCATCGTTGCAGACCCAAGGCTACGTTCGCCAAGAATGGTCGCGAAAGTTTGGGTTGAAATACTTCACCAGTGCCGAATTCCAACAAGACCTAGACGCCGTTTGTGACCGTATGGGCGTTGGCACAGCCGCGATCGAACACAACAAGACCAACCAAGTCCTCCTCGAAGGAGCGAGAAAGCTAGGCTGGAGCGCAAAGACTGTACCGCAGAACACTGGCGGCGAAGCACACAACTGCGGGTACTGCACGCTTGGTTGTGGTAGCTGTGGAAAGAAAGGGCCCACAGAGACTTTCTTGCCCGATGCTGCCAAAGCAGGCGCTCATTTCATCGAAGGCTTTGAATGCGCCGAAGTCCTTTTCGATCACTCTCCCGACGGCCAGCGCATTGCAACCGGTGTCCGTGGCCGCTGGACAGCACGAGACAGCGCAGGAAACACCGTCGGGCTCAACAGAACAACACGTGACCTGCATATCATTGCACCACGCGTGATTGTCTCAACCGGCAGCATCGCCACACCTGTACTCCTCAAACGCTCCGGCCTCACAAACCCACACATCGGCCGCCACCTACACCTCCATCCAGTATCCTTCGTCGCCGCGGTCTGGCCTGAAGACGTGCGTCCATGGGAAGGCTCAATCCTCACTTCCGTCGTGAATGAATTCGAGAACCTGACCGGCGACGGCTACGGCGCCAAACTCGAAGCAACAACCATGCTGCCGGGGCTTTTCCTCCCCGCCTTCCCCTGGCGCAGCGGCGAACAATTCAAAACCTTCTCCACGAACATGAAGCGAACAACAGGCTACATCTCGCTCGCCCGCGATCGCAACGGCGGAACCGTCACTCCTTCCGCTGACCCTTCCAACCCCTCACGCCCAAACGTGATCTACAGCCCTTCCCCAACAGACAAGCAAAGCATCCTGCACGGCCTCCTCCGCCTCTGCGAACTGCTCTACGTCTCCGGCGCGCTCGAGATCCACACATGCCTCCCCACCTTCCCTCCCTTCACCCGACCAAACCCTTCCTCCCAACCACCAAACACAAATCTAACACCCCTCTCCTCGCCCTCTCTCAACGACTCCGAATTCCAATCCTGGCTCGCTGCCCTCGAAGCCACCGGCGGCCCTACGAGATTCTCGTCCGCGCACCAGATGGGTTCATGTCGTATGGGCAAGAGCGAGAGAGAAAGTGCGGTCGATGAGAAAGGACGGGTGTGGGGAACTGAGGGACTGTGGGTGGCGGACGCGAGTGTCTTCCCGAGCGCGAGTGGTGTCAATCCGATGATCACGAACATGGCTATTGCAAGGGCGGTGGCGAGGGGCGTCGTGGAGGGGTGGAGGGCTGAGGGTGGAGGTGGCAGGAAAGGGGAGAAGGCGAAGTTGTAGACTCTTGGCTCTTTCGGATGGGAGTCGAGACGATGAGACGAAGCTGGGAGTTTTGCTTTCGTTTCGTTGTGAGTTGCCGTTGCAAATTGTGGTTTGGCGAGGGTGGAACGGGGTGAAGCAAATTGCACTGTAGCATCACATGTACATGTAGTTTATGGATTCACGGAGTATCAAGTGTATATAACCGCTTGTAACCTACCTACACTTGTCCCAAAAAAAAAACAGGGACACAAAGAAAATTCATATGGCATGTAATAAAGCAACCATTCCAAAGGAGATCTCAGCGGTCTTTTGGTTGATGATAAGATAGTTGCTGTTCTTGGAAAACTCGAATTTCCGTGTCACCTCGGCGTTGCAGGTGTGATGTGACATGATCATCCTTCACCTCTTGAAAAGCTCACTTCTCAAGAACAACAACGACAACTCCATTATTGTAACCGATAAACACACATATACAGAGGCACTGTCATGTACATGTACTATGTATTTCAAACATTCGTCACAGTGTTACATCTCCGCGAGGGTTCGTGTTTGAGGGTTATCAGCATATATGAACTTTCTGATCGTACATGTATTCAAAGTTTCTTTTTTTCCAATTTCTCATTAAATAGGGGTATTCGTCCAGCGTTAGTACATGTAGTAATTTTCTATCACAGCCAAAAACAGTCCATAGTCACACAGCGACCTTATTTCACCCTTCTTTCCAAGAAAATTAAAGAAGTAATGCAAGAGTCCTTCGACTCCTTCCTTTTGATCGATCGATCAAGCATTCAAATCAAGTCATCGCAGTCCCATCTCGATTTCTCGCCGCCTCTCTTCTCTTCCGCTTGCGCTCGCAGCTTGCTGTTGTTGCAGATTCTGCTGCTGCTGTTGCTGCTGCACGCGATTCGCTTCCTCCCGTCTCGTCACGCCTCTCCAAACGCCATCCCAAGGCCTCAAAGCACCCTTGGCCCATCGCCTGGTTGTGCTCTGACGCTGTTCGGGCTGCGTTGGCGGGGCTGGCCAGGAAGCACTGTACCAGTTCCCGTACTGGTCCCGAAGTTAGTGTCTGTGCCTATGCTGGAATTCGTCCCTGCGCCGGGAGCGTAGTAGCCGTGTGCTGGTGAGTCGTCGGCATCGGCATCTTGCCAGTCGATGTTGTAAGTGCTGCTTTGCGCCTGTTGCTGTTGGCCTTGCGGGGCAGGCTCATTTGCTAGTAGAAGCATGAGCATTTGCTGGCGTTGCATTTCGTCTTCGGAGATGATTTGAGGGTCGTAGTTGAGCTCTCCTGGCTCGGGTTCGGGTGCGCGTGTGGATGTTGGGTACATATTGCGGATATAGTTTTCGTAGTAGCCTGGAGGTTGATAGGATGAGGTTCGCTCACTAGGAGCTGTGGATGGCTCGTATGGTGTTGCGGGACTGGCGAAACTGTGTGCTGGTGAGGTGGAGCGCAAGGGAAGGATGCTGCTGGGTATTTGTTGGAGAGGTCGGGAGCGGATCTGGGAAATGCGCCGGTGGGAGAGTAGGAAGAGGCCGGTGTATACGATTGTGCTGATGCCGGCTGCGATGGCCAGGAGGAGAGTGGATGTCTTCCAGTGGTAGCTTGTGGAGATTATGAAGTCGTAGAATACTGTGAGGAGGCCGACGCCACTGGCCAGGGCGCATGGTTGGTGAATCGCATCGGCTTGGAAAAGCGGATTGCGAATAGTGAAAGTGAGGAGGGCGGAAAATGAGAACCCTGCAGTAAGGATGGCAATGCCAAAGATGCCGACGGCGGTTTGGTTTACTCGAAGGGTATTGTCGTCCACATATGTTGCCGGGAGCATGAGGAATCTGAGCAGGATGTCAGTACGTTTGTGCATGTATACAGTACATCTACAAACAAGCATACCCTCCCAATATCATGATCGAAGAGGTGACCGCAGTCGACCTCCAATACCAGGTCACAGCATCTTTATCCGCATGGAGGCCATCCAGGCTGCGGTAGCTTTGCTCTCGCGACCGCATTGGCGCTTCGAGCGTCTTCAACACATTAATGGCAAATTTCCTAGCTCTTGATCTCTTCGTCGTATTCATTCCACTCTCGTAGCGCTCCGTCACTGAGGATGGCTATGTCGCTGCGCTCATGCGACTACTGGTGATGATGCGCCTGATGCCGCCCGTTGGCAGTACGCGGGTTGTCGCGAGCGTAGATTGCAGAACTGGTGTATATATTGCGATCGCGCAGTGTGGAGACGGTGGCCGCAATATAAGGCGCTTTGTTTAGGCGGATATGCGGCGTATGTACAGATCGAGTCCTGCAACGGTTCAATGCGAGTCGTCTGGTACAGTCGCAAGCCGGCGCGACTCGGAGCTGATGTCGCGGTCACACAAGAGCGCCTGTGGACAGATGGGTATAGGCAGAGTGAGAGCAGGTCAGAACGATCGACTCTCAGCGGCACGGCGAGGCCGTCTGCACAGCGAAGTTGTAGCTGATTGACTTCCGTATCGCGCCTTGGGAGAGCAGACGGCTGTGCTAGCAGGTATTCCCGCAGACATAGCCCCAGCTTGGCGGCCGTGTCATCACCAGCTCGTATTATTTGACCAAAGCAGTGTCGCTTGCTAGATAATACTACTGCACGACTACGCCATATCATAGCCCTACGCCACATGTGGTATGCAAGGCCATGCTCGTGAGGCTGATGTCTGCCTGCCCGTCTTTATGAAACGACATGATGCAGCGACCAGACCAACAGCTCCACTTCACTAGCATGTGCCGCCGGCTTCCTTCATCCTCCTCCTGTGCAGACGATTAAGGTTAGGATTGCTTAGATCAGCCGCTCCCGCTACCAAGCTTCAATAACTGGCCATTTCGGGCATGGATTGCGTACGTCTACCTGCTATAGCTTTGGAGGTAACAAGCATGCAGTGCCATCTACACCGAGCCACATGGCTGTTTGGTCCACATGTGCAGGCAATACAAATACCACCCAGAAGGCCATACTGACACATCATCCGAGCGCTCCGCTCCATGATAATATCGCCATGAGGCAATTATCGTTTAAGCCTTCGGATGGCGTTGGCCGAACAGACGTCCTCCTGATGAGGCCGCGTCGCCAAAGCTCAAGGACCAAATAAATTGAGGCGCTGCGTGACCTGGCCTCGCATTCTGGGCCAATCATCAGATCGTACAGCCACAGGAAAGTATCCTTCACATGAAGCCTACATCTTACATCGTCCACCTTCTTTGGATTTTGCAAGTGTTTGCCTGTGAACCACCTCCGCCACGAAAGTCCAGCGACTTGGATAACCCAGTACATTTGGAACACCAACGTATCCACCAAGTGGACATTCAGGAGAAAGCCCACAGAATGGCGTCTTTAACATCCGACAAGCCCATCCGCGCCATGATCTACCGCGGCAAGAGTGCAACAGAAGAATGCCCCGAATCCGTCGCACGATTACTGAAGTCCACCTTTCCCAACCGAGTAAAAATCACCTACGCAGGCCCAGACGAAAAAGTGAAAATAAACGCTCAAACGCTCAGTCATGTAGACTTGTTTGCCCAGCCTGGTGGGCCAGGTACGTAGGATTTGCACGCATGAGTTCTCAGCTGGGAAACCGCAATAAGCCAGCAATCCAAAACTGACAACCTTGCTTGTCAAAGACGTCGACGAAGCCTGGCTCGAAGCGCAAGCCTGGGCGCCAGCTCTGCGCGACTTCATCTCCCACGGCGGGCCGCTACGTCGGCTTCTGCCTCGGCGCCTACCTCGCCGGTCACGACCCGGGCTACAGCCTGATCCCGCAAGGCGACGATGTATCGCAAGAAATCGAAGAACCCGGCTCGCAAGTCGACGACGAGGACGATACCATCATCCAAGTCGACTGGACTTTCGCCACGGGAAAGAAAGCTGGCAAGACGGAAGCGAAGCGGTGGCTGTATTTCCAGGACGGACCGATGTTTGAGCTTGCCGAGGGGTCGAAGGCGAAAGTGTTAGGGAGGTATTCGAGTACGGGCGATGTGGCTGCAATGTTGAATGGGTTTGGGAAAGGGTGGGTTGGGAATGTGGGACCGCATCCGGAGGCTGATAAGGCTTGGTGTGAGTGTTTTTTTTTGAGGACTTCTGCCTTTTTTCCATGCGCTTCAGGAGTGAGCCAAATTTGAACATTATCACTGACCTTGACTTGCTACAGATGACGACGAGGAGATCACGAATCCAGACGGCGTTCGCTTCGATGTCGGCCACGACTTGCTGCGGGCTTTGATGGAGGCTAAGTAATGACAATGAATGAGAGCCGGAGACATGGCATGTTGAAGGAAATTCCAAGAAGTGGCCAGGTAAAACGGGGATAAGACTCGAGATATGCATTATCTAGGGTAGAGTACTGCATTCTCCATTGATGTTGGGATCGCGAAGACATGCCTCTCAACTCACAGCCTCGGCATCCTAATAACAGGCCCACCGACAGCCTCAGCCGCCCTCCTACTCAACAACTGCGTGCTCCTCTTACCGCCTAGGCTCCTCTTCGCCTTCGCCGTGCCGTTTCCAGCGGGCAGATCCGGCTCGTTCGTCGTCGTATTATACGTCGCCGACGCGTCAACAACCTCAAACTGCACCGTGGCATTGCCCTCTCTGAAGTCACTCGTCGCACTCCCCACAGTCTTATAGCCACACCCCTTGTCAACCCTCTGCTCGCCAGTCGCGACATCCTCCCATTAATGATGCGCGCAAACATCTCGAGCGCAACAAGCGGCTGGTAGAACGGCACTTCATGTCCGCTCTCGTAGATGCGCGCGAACGCCACGTTGTCGCTCTGCTTCACTTGGCCGTGGACTAGCTTGTCGGACGTGGAGATGTTGACAAAGCCCGCGGAGTGATAGCCGGGCGCGTCGATGGTGGAGACAATTTCTTGCACGCCGAGCCAGTTGCAGATGTAGTCTGCGTCGCCGGCGAAGTGGACGGTGTAAACTCCTGCGTCGGCCAGAGCGCGAGAAGCCGCGACGGTGCCGGATTCGCGGTCGTCGTCGCCGGTGTTTGAGAATGCGCTGCCCACGGTGCTGCCGCCGTCGGAAGTGTAGTTGGTGAAAGCACCGAGAGCTTGTTGGATTTTGGCAGAGTTGAGGTAGTCTCTCCAGTATCCGTAGGGGAAAGGATCGGGGACGAGTTCGCGGATGTCGTACTCGGAGCGGCTGGCATAGGTGCCCAGCAGGGACTCGACGTTGTTGTAGCAGAAGGTGTCTGCAACTTCGCAGACGTCGTTGTTGCCGCGGATGTTGCAGTCGAAGCTTTGTTCCTGGCAATTGCCTGGGCCGTAGAAGGAGTTGTACATCATGCTCTCGACAGAGGAGTTGAAGGGACGGTAGTCGTAGGTGTTGCCGGGCGAGACGGCGAACCAGTAGAATGCTTCGTATTGGATTCGTGGGTCGTACCAGCCATTGCCGATCATGACGGAGCGGAGGTCGATTTCGGCGGCGAAGGGGAGTGAGTCGTTTTGGATGAGGGCGTTTTGGGTGAGGAAGTATCTGTTATTGTTAGTCTGAAGGACAAAAATTGTTGTCTCTGCATAACACTCACTCGTTGAAGATCGGTCCGTAGTGCCCACCATAGCTTTCTGTAGCAAAGTGAATACCATTGGAGGAATATTCAGGGAAAGCACCCGTGAAGCCTTGCAGTGTCTTCCACATACTCGGCGCAGCGCCTTCAGTCGTGTTTGCGGTGTTGGAGACGTTGGGAGAGGAGTATCCGCAAGTACCCATGTCTAATGCATACTCCGGGCAAGTCGCATTTGGAAGAGTGATGATGTTGCCTGTGTTGGAGTCGACATATCCAGGAACAGGGTGGGCATAGCTAAAGCCCACTTGCGCCGGGTGGTCGACGAAAAGCACGTTAGACACATTGCTGTTGAAAGTCGTCAGTACTGAACCTTAATGCCTTCGTTTTGCAAATCTCGACTCACTTCCACGCATACTCCTTGTACTGCAGTTCACCATCTGCGTCAACCCAGCAAGGTCCAATCTCTTCAAACAGTCCAATCATGCTGGAGCTTCCAGGACCGCCGTTGATCCAGACAGTCAACGGAGCCTCCTCCGGGTCGACATCTCTTGCCTCAAAGAACCACCAGAAGACAGATTGCTCAGGTGCCACATCGACATAGCCAGAGAAAGACTTGACGCCAGGAGTAAGCTCGCAGATGCCCTCGGGTACTTGCTTGTAGCGGACGGTCTGGTTGTAGTGACCCTGTGTTTCCTTGAGATCTGTCGGCGCAGAGACGAATTGGGAATATGTCAATGGGAGAAGGGCGAGGGAAGCGAGAGCTGCCGAGACAGCCTTGCGAGACGCCATTCTTGATTGTTGCGTGTAATTAGCAGCTCCTGCTAAGCGCGACTCGACTTCTTCAGGTCTTCAAGTGAGTGGCAGTGCTTTCACGACTCTCAGACGGCAAGGGAGGAAGCGCAAGGAAATTTTATCAACAGTCGGCCACCCACTTTTTGTGCAATCCTCACACTTTATCACTCAGCCATTGCATAATATACGACGTTACATCCTTCCTCTTTCGGCGCAGCCAGTCCCACCTTCTGCCGTCACATTGCAGCGGTTGCCACGAGCGCTCGAGCGGTGGCCTTACTCCAAGCAGCACAAGCCTTGCCTTGGAAGGTGATAAGACTCGAGGGTGACGCTGCGACTCGACCGGCTGGATAAGACTAGTTGCAATAGAGGAAGGTGGAACTGCTTAAAGGATCGACCACTTGAAGCTTGGAGCTCGAGAAGGCGGGGCTCAGGTGAACGAGAGGCTGGTGCTATGATTCGGGCAGAATTTCCATTAACCTACGCGCATGCAGCCTTACTGTCTCTATACCACCACATGCAAGGACCATAAATCTCCTTGGATGCCGGGTGATCAGTGGCCAGTCAAGGGCGCCCATTGTATGGGATGATTTGGCGCACCACTGGCGTCACAAGCAGTGCTATATCTCGTGGTCGTTGGTATCATCCCATGCTTGTGACGGCAGCTATCAATATCGATCCAGACTTGGGATGTATGCATCAGTGCCAGGAGAATGAAAGGATATCAGTCTCGTGACAACCAGCCTGCAAATACCGATGGCATGTTGCTAACAATTACCACGTCGGCTAGCCATGGAGAGATGCCGTGCACAGACTTGAGACCAACAACCGCAGGCACACATTGCTTCGCTCTCTTGAGTAAGTGCCATGTTCAATCCCAAAATCGCAGCAAACGATGCTACATGCCTACCAGAATCAGCTCAGGCCTCGCGACGCATGTCGTCATGTATACCATCCACTATCCCAGACTTGCCAGCAAGCAACGGCGCTGTCTAAGACATTACCAGTCAACTCCAGGAAGTTCGCTCAGCCCTGCATATCACGCCCGATCAGGTGGCATCGCCTGACAGCAAACCTGCGCCCTGTATCTCATGTTAGCTTCCCGTATCTGATCTCGTTCATGCAAGTTCCCCGGATCGCCTCGGCATTGGTTGCAATTGATATTTTCCCAACCCGATCTGGAGCTCATTGTCTCGAATATAGCTTTTTCATGCTTCGAGAGACCTGGTCACTAATGACGCAAAGCAAGTGAGGGCTCTAGTAAGCCATAGTAATAGGAAAGGTTTAAACAAGCAGCCTCTGCCCAAATCTTCGTACAATTCCGCTCAAACATTACAGCCCTCCAACCATGTCTGCCGAACTTATCGTCTCGTCTTCAAAGCCCTATTATGACGGAGCCAAAGCTCTCGTCCTGGGACGGCCGCGCAGTGCGTCTTGCAACGATGATCGCTATTACGCCATTCGGCGAACCACAACAACTTACGAGAAATCATACGGCAACAGATGCGACAAAAACTGCTCCTGCGACAAGTGCTGCAAGGGCAAAAGGAAATTCATCTACAGAGACAGCTGCGGGAACGTAATCAAAATCGTCTACACAGACTCATGCGGTACCACTCTCAGGATTGTCTACTACGATTCCAAAGGCTACGTGACCAAAACCACGTACATGGACTCCAAAGGCAACCCCTACGAAACGGTCTACGTGGATACTCGAGGCAACCCGACCAAGACCGCTTACTGGAGCTCGGACAAATACGTTTACAAAATCAGCTTCTACGACTCAAAAGGCAACACGACGAAAATAGTCTACCTGAACTCTTACGGCACCAAGACGAAAACCACTTTCTTCAACCCCAACCGGCAAACCGAGTAAGACAGTCTTTTTCGACTCATGCGGCAACGTCACAAAGACCATCTACTACGACTCGTGCGGCAACGAAATCGATTCCAATTCCTCGTCTTCTTCAAGCTCTTCGTCCTCATCCTCTTCTTCTTCCGTGAGCAACAACAGCTGCACCTGCAAAGACAGTGGCAACTCGAAGACTTGCAAGTGGAGTAAAGTCATCTACAAGGACAGTCGTGGCAGAGTGTGGAAGATCGTCCACATTGACTGCTATGGCAAAACGAGGAAGACAGACTTCCCGGGCGAGTCTGAGGAGAAGAAGGAGAAGTCCTCTGACGGGAATGATGAAGAGGTTACGAGGACGAAGTACGTGGAGAAGGTGAGGTATACGTACTAGGCTGCGATCTTGTTGGTATGTGCGAACTTTTGGTCGTTGCTGCTCCTGACAGCAATCGCTGCATTGGAGTTCCTGCGAAAAGTCAGCGGAGATGGGAAGACTGTCACTCAGGCCGATGCCGCTATGTATTTTTTCTCTTTCATGATAGCCATGCGAAACGACTGTTCTGACATAATGTGCGCGCTTCAATCTGGGCTGGTGTATTTTTTGGGGTGTGTGTGTTAAAGATACCTCCAAAAGTATTGTTCAATCGTAGTTGAGATGGAGCAGTAGTCGATGAAGTGCCAACTATCTGAGCATATCCATCCCATATACACCCTTCTCAGGTTCGCCGCACCATCGACCATTCTCCAACGTAAGTCAAAGTCGATGGGGGAGCTATCTTGTGTTTTCAAAATACACTTTGATATGCGACTGAGAGATCAAGTCTCGTGATGAGAACGAGGAGAAATATAAGGCAGTCGCCATCGCAGGCAGCCGTTGAGTAATCTCGATGGCGGAGGGATGCCGACATAAGATCTAAAGCCTAAAGACGCGGCAACAACAACCATTTGTGTTCGAAGAAGAAAACCAGCAGCCATCTCAACGATCGGCTAGCTCACCAGGAGGACGGGACTTGCGGAAGACGTCTACGGAGGACAACAACTCCATGACCAGGGGTTCATCGGGGCTCGTTCAAGCCATTTGGGCTTTCCCGCGCGTATTGTATCATTTCAATGACGGTGTCGAATGGCAGTAGTTTGATCCTCCAAATTTGACTCGTTGAGATGGTCCATCTTGAAGACCAAAGCTGTCCACCGCCGTCTCGTAGTGTCGATCGCCCATCCCGCAAGCTGTTCACTTGTAGGCCTAGGGATGCCACGGACCTCATCAGCAGTAGGTGGATGGTTAAGATCCCAGGGCCACCAATGGTATCTGCACATACAGCTCATGAAGATGTCTCCCGACTTGCCTTCCAGCAGCGTTCTTCCCGGCCACTGGGAAGTCTCCCGTTCCAAGAAATAGACCGTCTTGCCGCCGACTGAGCCGGACGGACTGGTCCGTCTTCACGAGATCTTCACCAAGACTAATCCGGGTGGCAGTCGTTGCCTTGACTCTGAGACTACTTACTGTGATTTCTACAATCACTAACTCTCCTACCTTCTCGCTCGGCCTTCGTGCCTTGAGCCTCTACCACTGAGATGATGGACAGCATTATTTATAGGTGTCGACTGGTAGTATCTCGATCCACCCCTATGAGATGATTGAGATGTTCGGTCCCGGCTACCTCAATCAACACCTTCCTGCACAAATGCCTCAAATTCTGGACACCGACATCCCAAGAGCACCCCATTAGATCGGTTGGGGCCTACTCTACGCCGAGGGAGCCAGACGGACGCTCACATTGTCTGCCTTTGGCATCTCCGCCGCTCATAGTGGGATTCAATGGCGGTGTCAGATGGTGTTAGCGTGGTTCACTAGTCTGGATTGATTGATATGAGCCGAGAGAAAGTCTAGCTGGCTATGCCCATCCACACGCGTACCAAGTTGGTGAAAGTTCATCGCAGAGGTTCGCTGTGCTATTCGCTGTGCTATTCGCGCAAACAACAAGAAGTCAGCCCAGGATTTATACTTGAGAGCTGAGTGCCGCACCTAATGCTTGTCATGTAATCATTCTTTGACAGAAAAGATAGTAGCACGGCAAGTATTGGAGTCTCTTAGATTTTTTACCTCTGTGAATACTTCCGTTGGAAGTTGCCAACGCGAAGACATGCTCGCGTCGACATACGCTGCTTGCTTGCGGCCCAAGAGAAAGACATCTATGCCCACGATGAAGAACGATCCGTCCGCGGTCCCAGAGTTGTGGCGTCTCGGGCGGAGTCCCGATGTTTCCCAGGAATGTGCGGTGTCTGCTTGTAATTGATCCATATGGTCGGGAGGTGAGGTGTGCCACTGATACATAATGCAAAGATAAGGTCACAAAGGTCGCGATCAGCTAGAGGAACACGCCAGGCAGCGACCATCGCAAGCGATCTTCGTAATTTGGCGTTGGCAGTGGGATTTCGCATCTCTACCGCTGATAGATCTGCTCAACAAAGGTGTCTAATGGTGGTAGCGCTGCCAATGGTGTAGTAGAATAGTTTGGCTTATCTCCTTCCGCTGGCAGCCAGCTATCCCAATGACCACAGCTGCTGGCAGTAGCATAGCATGTCTTACGAGTCACGATTTTAGTAAGTAGCGAGGCTCATGCCATTGACATCATGGTCTTGAATGCAGCGAACTGAGCAGATTCATGCCCGTCACTGTAAGACCTGCGCTTTTTGGAGCATAGCCAGGAGAGAAACATCATGTGAATCCGCGGTCAACGTTGGCATACTCCTCTCCTTGTAGCTCTCCTTTCTTTACCAGAAGTCCGTAGGTAGCACCCTCATTCCATCGCCATAGACCGGAGACTTCAGTACCTCGGCCAAGCCAGCGGTGCCTCCGTGAAGAACGAACGGGATCTAGAACATATCATGGACCGTTTCTCGCCGCGGCATGCGAAGTCGCGCGCTTGTTATACCGACGATAATGTGTATGCAGCCTAATTAGTCAAAGTTCGGGCTACGACGGCAGCTCGTTGCGACATATTCGGAGCTTGACACATGGCGGCTCGGAAGGAGACCGAGCTGCTGAGCACTCGTGTGATAGATTGATTGTACGCTCCATGCAAGGTAGCGAAGAATACATGTGACGATGTTAGACGAGTTGAGCAGATGAATGAGATCTGCACGTGGTATATCGTGGCTGCCATTTTATCGGGCTTCGGCTAAGCTGCGGGTCTTCCCGGCTTCCACTGCACGCAGAAGAACAGAATACCACGATGGATTATATCAACACACAACGGTGTGTACTATATGCAAAGACTCATTAGGCAGTGTATCAACGATCAAGAAACGTTGCTGAGAAGTTGCAAAATTGTCACGCACAAAAGTGGTAAGAGCACTGAGGAACTCGCGCTGTAAGTGAAGTAGGCCATTGAATCATTCATTTCATGCATACGGACTTGGACTGCGAGCTTTTCGTGCTCCAGCCATCTAACTGATGCTATCCGATTAGTAAAGCATCTAGTGAGCGCCGTCCTGCTTGGCGATGTAGGACACAAGGTCGAGGACACGGCGAGAGTAGCCCCACTGTGATAAAAGTTAGCAAATAACACCCTGGGATCAAGGAAAACGCCCTTAATTACCTCGTTGTCGTACCTAATAGCGTGTTAGCGATGTTATTCAAGTGTCAAAAGGTCAGGAAAAGGTCAGGAATACATACCAAGAGACAAGCTTAATGAAGTTCTCGTTGAGGGCAATACCGGCCTTGGCGTCGAAGATGGAAGAGTGCTCGTTGCCGTTCAGGTCAGAAGAGACAAGCTCGTCCTCGGAGTAGGCGAGCACACCCTTGAGCTCACCGTTGGCGGCGTCACGGATGGTCTTCTTGATCTCCTCGTAGGAGGCGCCCTTCTCGATGCGGCAGGTAAGGTCGACAACGGAGACGTTGGCGGTGGGGACACGCATGGACATGCCGGTGAGCTTGCCGTTGAGCGAGGGGATGACCTTGCCGACGGCCTTGGCGGCACCGGTGGAGGAGGGATGATGTTCTGGGCCGCAGCGCGGCCACCGCGCCAGTCCTTGCCGGAGGGACCGTCGACGGTCTTCTGGGTGGCGGTGTAGGAGTGGATGGTGGTCATGAGACCCTCAATGATGGTGTACTTGTCGTGGATGACCTTGGCGAGGGGAGCAAGGCAGTTGGTGGTGCAAGAGGCGTTGGAGAGGACGTTGATGTCGGACTTGTACTCCTTCTCGTTGACGCCCATGACGAACATGGGGGCGTCGGCGGAGGGAGCGGAGATAATGACCTTCTTGGCACCACCCTTCAAGTGGGCGGAGGCCTTCTCGTTGGTGGTGAAGACACCGGTGGACTCAACAACGTACTCGGCGCCCTTCTCGGACCAGGGGATGGCGGAGGGGTCACGCTCGGTGTAGAAGGTGATCTCCTTGCCGTTGACAATGAGGTTCTTGCCGTTGACCTTGATGTCACCCTTGAAGACACCGTGGGTGGAGTCGTACTTGAGCATGTAGGCCTGGAGAATGGTGTTAGTTTGAAACTATGCTATCGCTGGGACTCGATGCTGTACTCACGGCGTACTCGGGCTCAATGAAAGGGTCGTTGACGGAGACAATGTCAATGTCCTGGTGCTCGACGCTGTATACTGTCAGGATGTTTTCCTACTATTCCTCTGAGGACTGTGGTGAACATACGCGTTGCGGAAGACGATGCGACCAATGCGGCCGAAACCGTTGATACCGACCTGTACCTGGTGTTAGACGCCGCTGTTGTTTATCCATGTACCTTGCTCTTGTGCCTACCTTGACGACCATGTTTGCGGTTTGTGGATGTGTGTGAGGTTACTGTAGATGATTGTAAGCTATGAGCAATGAGTAAGAGAGTGTATAGCAGTGGCGACGTACAAGAAGTGTGTTGATGGATGTGATGGTAAGTGGCAGAGGGGCGGGAGATGTTGAGCTTTTTTGTTAGAGGGGCACGGCGGGGCGCGAGTTGAGCTTTGATGATTCTGTGACGTTCGGCCAAGCGCGGATTCGTGGTGGCTTTTGATTGCAGGCCGCCCAACAAACAAACGCAAGACGCACTCGCCCAGCGCCGTATGTAGTGATCACCTGTCAATAGACCATTCTGGTGTTCCGAAGAGCCGCGCTAATACTCGTGATGCGAGTGGGACGCCGTGCTCCAGGCACCCTGCCTTCTCCGGACCCCTCCATGGGGTGCTCCCGGCCAGTTCTCGTGCTCTGCGGTGCCCCGGTTTCTTTTCTTAACCAGGGCAATATGGATATCAGACTACTCGGCAGACGTCCGGCACTGTCCTGGATGACTTTACGCTGTAGAGACTTCTTGCTACTTTGTGTGTGAAGCTGTATACACGATCTTTGCTACATATCCCAACCAGTTGTGCTGGGGCGTCTTAGCTGATTCGGGCCTATTGCTAAGAGCTCCGATTTCCGGGGCTGACAAACGGAGAGGGGCCAGAAAAACAAGGGCACTGATTCATCTGCTGATGATAGTTACGCGATCGTATGTGAACGATTACAGCAACAAATGGCGACTGGCAATAAGCAACGTTGCCACCGCTATCTCAACTCATTGGCCACTCTTCTGGCAAATTCGACCCAGCCCGTATAGAGTGGCTTGCATTTGTTGGGAAACTGGGAAACGTGGGAAATTGTTACACAGCCCGACCGCCCGGACCAAACGTGGTTCACAAGGGGTGTAATGTGACTGGTCATTTTGGTGGCGAGATGAGCGGTCGCGTGCGCACGCTTCGAGTGAACGATATCATTTCAGATCAAGACAAATACGCGCTCACATCAGCAACATTCGAATCTCGTAGGGCTATGACGCATACTGAAATTCTAGGACCTCGATGGATTCACAGTAGGTAAGCAAACTGAGTACCTGAGCCGAGTTCCCGCGTACACAACGTGGAATGGCACCGCTGAAGTGAGCGTCGTCTGTCTCATGTGATTCGGTGAGAAGATGTGAATGGGGCATGATTGGTAAGGCTATCCTAGCAGCGCTACGTTGAAGTGTCTGGATGCCTATGATGAACTCTGCCCTTCGAAATCGTATGCCTAGCGTACCACCACGATGTTGCTCACAGCCAATACCAGCATGTGACAAGCATGACAGGGCAGTTCATGAATACTCCAACTTCTTCGCAACCCACTGATCAACTCGTACCCGCTCTTCCGAGTTCAATAACTACTCCCTTCGAACTTGATGCTACGAGAACCAGCAGGCGACCCAGGACGAGCAGGCTCAGATGTAAGGGGAAGGCTGCTCCTGGAAGCAGCTTCGAGAACTGCCCTTGGCACTCTGAAAGTGTGGTTACCCTCACTGTCCAAGCCCTTGCCCGTGTCCTGAATCTCCTCTCGAGTTGCTTGGGCCGGCATGGGGAGACCGGCAAAAGGTGCCTCATTCATAGAAGCAATGCGAGCGGCCGATCTGCGAGCCGATCTGCGAGCAGCAGAAGTCGAGTTTCTTCCTTGGTCCATCCGATCCATCACGCTGTACAATGAAGACCGCTCGTTGTTGCTCAACTTCAGAGTAGAAACATGCGTATTGTCTCCCAAAACCAAACGGCGCACCTGACCTGACTTCCTCGCTGCAAGGTTGTACTGGAAGTCATGTATCTTTACGCAGTCAGCGCCCTGGCACGTGTTCGAATCGCAGAGAACGTAGTAGCATTTGTGGCTCTCGCCTTGACCGCAATGCGCTTTGCCATCACACTGCAGAGAATGCTTGAAGCAATGTGTACAGATCGGATTACCCAGTATGACCGGAGGTCCAAGGGATCCTTGGGCAGAGACTGGCTGGAAGTAGACATGGTTCGCAGCTGTAGGTGGTGGCGGCCAGAAGGGAAAGGCACGAGCATCGTTGAGTTCGTGTAGCGCATGGCCAGATCCGCCACCTTCAAGAAAGTGTGGCTGCTCGTGCTTCACCACATGTTGGTTGCTTGAAAGCATGGCTGGCGAACTTATAGGAGCAAGAGTGTTGGAGTGAGCACCGGCGAGAGGTACCGCAATCGCTGTAGCTTGCCTCTTGGCCACAGATGCATTAGAAGCACCAGCATCTGATGCCCTACGCTTCTGACCAGTGCACTCCGTCTGTGCATTGCTGATCTCATCAAGCAGCTGATCCACAGCTTGCTTGGTGAGACTATGTCCCCGGTCGGCTCAGTACCACGCTTCTCACCACGAGGTACCACGGGCTCAGCGTTTGCAGCCGTGACTGCATACGCCGGAGTCGGCGGTCCGTCCAACAGCGAGGAGCGCTCGGTGGCTGTGTTGGTAGACGCTGTGGTGGGAGGGGCTGATTGCAGCGCGAGAAAGCGTGCCGGGTTGAAGAGGCCGTACCCAGGCTGATCTTGAACAGCGTGAATCGGAGCCTGAGGAATTGAGACGCCGGCGGTTGAGTTTTGCTGCTCACCATTCGACATGGGAGTAGCATTTTCCACCGACGTGGCCCTACGCATCGGCTGAGCCAAGCCCTCAGGGCGCGACAAGCGACCGAAGTCAGTGCCATAGTCGAGGCTGGATGCGGGAGGACGAGGTAGCGCCTGAAGACGGCTTTCATCGTAACGCCCGTGGCCTCCAGCCTACAAGAGTGGTCAGTAGACTGCGTAGCGTGGTGCTTCATGATGTAAACTCACCAACGGCGGCTGAGGCGCCAGCGAGCTTTGGGCAACCGGGAAGGCTGGAGAATTTGTCGTGGTGTCTCGAAGTTTCTTGAGCTCGGTGCTCTGTTGTACGACCTTCTTGCGAAGCTTTTGCATCTCCTCGACGGCTGCCGTGCGCTCGCGTGTCGCCGCACGAGAGAGTCTGCCAACGTGGTACACGATGTCCTCTCTCTCACGACCACCGATCTTGTCGGCAGTGGCGAGCAGCCGGACGACGATGTCATTGACTTCGTTCCCGGCCATCGTGGAGAATCTTGGGGTTGTACAGAGGCGTTGAACGTAGCGAGAAAAGTGCGGTGAGTGCGGTGATGCAGAAATCGACAGGCGTGTGTTGTTCGAGCAGTGACAGAAGCTTGCCAAGTGGCGCATTTGCGAGGAAGGAGCGTTGTCAAAGAAAGATCGCTGTCTGAGGAAGGAGCGATCGCCTAGGAAGGCACAACCCGTAGATTCGACCAGAGGGAGAGGGAAAAATCCCTAAGTACATGAAACTCAAATAGCCAATGCCACAGATAATCGTCACATATCACCTCCTTGTACTCCACACTCGTCCAGATCAAGACTCATGCGCAATCAGGTAGTCATGGTCTGCTGGTGAAGACACATTTTGAAAACGCCGTCCTCGTTCATCCTCCAAACCGAACAACACAACGCCTCAAATTTGACGTCGTCGTCTTTGGGCTCAGCCGCCGTCCTTGTCGCCTCGACAAGATAACTGATCACCGCGCCATCTCTGCCAATAGGCGTGACATCAACTTTGGAGATGCGATATGATTTCCAAGGCACAAAAGCCGGCGAGTGAAGAATGTCCTGTACAGAGGATACAGTGTCGCGTGTGAGCTTCATGCCGAGAGGAAACTGCATCACGCAGTCTTTGGTCAAGTAAGGTACCATGTCGGCGCCGGATCTTTGGAGAGCTTGCCAGGTTTCATCCTCCAGGTCCTCAATGAGGTGTCGAACTTCTCGGGTGGACATGCTGGCGATCAGGGTTGCTTGGATTTCTGAGGTTGACGCTTCGTTGGTTACAGTGACGACTATACTTGTTATCAACGATGAGTTGTCATTGTAGTGAGGTGGATTGCATGCAATTCAAGCCCACCATGGCTCCGTCATTGGCCAGTGCTCAACCTCCAAGGCTCGTTTCACAGCACCCATCCTCAACAAGGTTCCCCGCAAGCTCTCACCCCCAAATGCTATTTCCGACCGAGGCTTGCAGTACATACTGAAGCAACTTCTTGAGGAAGAGCATGCTATACATAGACGAGATGAAGCACGGTAGGTTGTTGTTCTACAATTTCGTTGTTCTGAAACCAGGATCACTGCCATGATGGCCATGAACTTCGACATACCAGCCGACCTGGCCAAGTACCTCGAGCAGTTGGACGCCTTCATCAAGAGCGACATCCAACCTCTACAAGATCAAGATGACAACAATCGTTTCTTCGACCACCGCCGTGAACACAGTCGTACGAACTGGGACAACGATGGCTTACCTCGAGAAGAGTGGGAGGATCTACTCCTAGAATGCACACGTCGAGCCGACAAAGCAGGCTTCTTCCGATTCAGCTTGCCAAAAGAATATGGAGGACAGAACGAATCGAGCGGCCGTGGTGCAAATCTATGGATGGCAGTCATACGAGAACATCTTGCATGCAAAGGCTTAGGGCTGTTCAACGACTTGCAGAACGAGCACTCGATCGTAGGCAATTTTCCAGACGTCATCATGGTGCAGCATTTTGGTACGGCAGAACAGAAGCGAGAGCTGATCGAAGGGAGGCTGCAAAGAAAGGTGAGGATTACATTCGGGTTGACGGAGCCTGGACATGGGAGTGATGCGACGCATATGGAGAAGAGCGGAGAAGCAGGCAGATGGCAGTTGGGTGATCAACGGGCAAAGATGTGGCAGACGGGAATGCACAAGGCGACCAACTGCTTCATCTTTGCTCGCACGAGTGGGAAAAATGGCGAAGCAAAGGGTATAACCTGCTTTAATGTACCACGTAACACGCCAGGCGTTGTAGCGGAAAGCTATCAGGTTCGTCCGGCATTGATCTGTCGTTCTGCTCAAACGATAACTAACAGCAGTCCTCGCAGTGGACGTTGAACATGCCAACCGACCATGCAACCGTCTCTCTGACCGACGTTCGTGTACCTGATACTGCCATCATCGGCCCATTAGGCGGAGGCTAGCAGTCGCCCAAGCCTTCGTCCACGAAAACCGCATCCGCCAAGCAGCTTCCTCTCTCGGCGCGGCAGTCTACTGCGTCGAGCAAAGCATCGCCTACGCACGCCAACGAAGTCCTTTCGGCAAGCCGCTCGCCACCAACCAAGCGATCCAATTCCCTCTAGTCGAGCTCGCCACTCAATGTGAAATGCTCCGGCTTCTCATCCGCAAAACCGCTTCCGACATGGACCGCATGGATCACGTCGAAGTCGAAGCGAAGTTAGGCGACAAAGTCAGCATGTGCAATTACTGGGCTAATCGCCTGTGTACTGAAGCTGCCGATCGAGCGATTCAGGTTCATGGTGGATGGGGTTACAGTCGGCATTGTCAGTTTGAGCACATTTGGAGACACCATAGGAGGTATAGAATTACGGAGGGCAGCGAAGAGATTCAGATGCGCAAGATCGCTGGGTATCTCTTCGGGTTTATGGGTCCGAGGAAGGAGGTTGTTCCGGCTAAGCTGTAGTCGTATCCAGATATTGCTACGTCCTCTACCATATATCTGGAACGTTCAAATGACCATCATTTTACGTCTCAAATGACATAACCAATCCAGATCTCTTCAAGGGGCTTGTCGACAATATGTTGCATTCCGTCGTACTTTGTTGATAGCAGCTCTCAACGCCAAGGAAATCTCGGAGGAAGAAGCCGAAGCATCTCAAGGAATTTGCCATGCTGGCTGGCTTGCGCAATTGCAATAGCATTCGACGAAATCACAAGATCCGACATATTGCCAGTCCGCACGGATCTGATATAGGAGCCTTTGACACCAAGGAGACGGACCAGCGCTGTTGGGACTTGCCACTGGAGTGATACTTGCGATTTTGCCAGAATATCCGCGCTACAACCATCGCTGGTTGGGAGCACGAACGTCGAACTCCACCTGCTAGGACCATTGAATCTCTGGGAGTGCATTTGACACCAACGAGGCACTGGAACATAATTCTTGTCGGACCGCCGACAAGGTCAACGAACTATGGAGCGTCCCATCACACGATCAGAACTTCGTTCGGAATCTCGCTCACCATCGCCTCCCTCGGATGACGAAGCACTGGAGAGATTACGGAACCTCAATACACTTCAATTTGCAACCAAAGATGTTCAAATGGACGACGCGCCCGCAGCACCCGCTGCGGAGGATGAGGACGAGGAGATGATGTTCAACCTTTTCGCCCCTACGAAGTCAACCACCACAGCAGCACAGACGGAATCACAACCTGCGGCACAGAAAATTCGTCTTCGCTCGCCATCTCTAGACCCAGCTACTGTAGGATTCATGCGATTAGAAAGGCCAAAGAGTTACTACCTTGCTGAACCACTCAGCGAAGAAGAGAGGGCTGCTATCGAAGCATCTGCACTCTCTGGCAAGCAAATTCTAGAAATCTCCCAAATACCTCGACCCGGATGTGCATACGACTGGAGAGTCTTGCATATTCCTGCATCATACGTCTCTCGCGCGGCTCGCATTGCCGCAGCCCAGCAGACTGCTGCAGGCTTTGCCAAACTTGGTCAGATCGACGAGCCGAAGAAACGACGACGAGCTGGCAAGAAGTTGAGGATCAAAATCAGATCCAAAGCCGCTGCTGCGAAGGCTAAGCAGGAGGCGGCGTCAAAGGCGAAGGCTGCCAAGGAGGAGTCTGAGAAGGAGAAGCGGACGCGTCGTAATCGCGAGAAGAAGGTGAAGAGAAAGGCTAAGGAGAAGGCGAAGAAAGCTAAGGGAGGTGATGGTGCTGAAGGGGGAGATGCCGCTGCGGATGTGGATGAGAGTGGCGATGAGTGAAGCATCAGTCTGCTGACAGCACGACAAGGCCACAATGGGACCCGGTTGAAATTACAGGCCAAGAGCCGCATCAACACGATGATAACTGGCAGCACGATTTCATCGCTTTCACGCGGCACACAGGAATCAAGGCGCTGCCATTTCCAAGAAGCGCGAACGACAGGCGCACAATGCATCATATAGCCATGAGGTGAACGCAACCTTAGCACCACCAGCAAAACACGACTTTGTCCCAGACGCGAGAGCGTGGTTCTGGGAGCTGTGTTCATGGACAATTTTGGAAAGGGCATTTGAGAATGTCATCTGTACGATACGACTGGACATGGAAAGTCAGCACGAAGAGCACAGGTACAGTAAACCAGGTGTGGCTAAATCAGCACCCTGCTAGTCTTGTCCGGGAGCGACTCAAGCAGTTTTTAGTGTAATATAAATGTCCAACAGCATGCTTGATCAAAGCGTTCTCAAGCAACAGAAACAAAGGCGGTCGGCCTCTTGGCATCCGTCAAGCTTTCCCTTTGCGGCTCCAGACTACCTCCTACAACGCGGGTCCCCTGCATTCGAACATCGTGCATATTATCTACTATCCCGTATACACTATTGTAATTCCTCTTGCCATTGCTATGGCAGCATCAAACATCAGTATCCGGCGATCATAATACACAACACTTTGCAATAGGGCAGGCCACAGCCCTAACTTTCCTCTACCCAAATGGCGCAAAGCGCATTAGCTCCTCCGCGCGACTCTCTCGAACTTGCCTCCCTCGCGTCTTCGAACCACGATTCCGAACCACGCGCCAGCTTTGAATCTTCCTCTTCAGGCATCCCTTCGAGTCGCAAACTCTCTTTCTCAGACCCACAGCCAGAGCGGCCTTTGCAAAATGGCAGGCGCAGCTATTCTGTCTCGTCGGCCTTCGACTTTGGTGGAGCTATGTTCCCCTTGACATCTTCAGGCGCGGGATACTCGGCGCTTGGAACACCTTCGACGCCGAATGTGGAATTGGGCCAGCAGAGTTTGGAGAAGAACAAGAGCTTGACGTTCATAAATGGCCTGTCGCTGGTCGTGGGCTTGATTATTGGATCGGGGATCTTCTCGTCGCCGGCTTCGGTCAATCACAATGCGGGGTTCGCCTGGCGCTGCGCTGATTGTTTGGGCTGTTGCTGGGCTGCTGGCTTGGACGGGCGCTGCGGGTTATGCGGAGTTGGGTGGCGCGATTCCCCTCAATGGTGGGCCGCAGGTGTATCTCAGCAAGATCTTTGGAGGTGGGCGGGCTTCCTCTTCACGTGGTGTGCGGTCACGGTGCTCAAGCCGGGCAGTGCGGCTATCATTGCTATCATCTTTGGAGAGTACATTGTTCGTGCGATCATTGGAGTGGACGCTGCGGAAGCTAGTCCTTGGATCAACAAGGGTGTTGCGATGCTGAGTCTATTCCTTGTGACTGCGATCAATTCCGTCTCGACCAAGCTTGGAGCTCGCAGCGCGGATCTGTTCATGTTCTTGAATTCGTCGCACTCCTGGCAATAACAGTTCTGGGTATTGTGGTCGCTGCCACCGGATGGTCGTATCACAAGGAGAACCTCTCGCAGACGTGGAAGAACACTTCTTGGTTCGAGGGCACCTCGCACTCTTCTTCGGAGTGGGCAGTCGCTCTCTATGCCGGCCTTTGGGCTTATGATGGTTGGGACAACACAAACTATGTCGTCGGCGAGATGGTTAACCCTGGCCGCGACCTGCCACGCACAATCCACACCTCTGTGCCGATGGTGATTCTAGCCTACCTCCTTGCCAACCTGAGCTATATCTTCGTGCTCCCCACGGCAACAATCAACGCTTCCAATACAGTCGCTGTCGCCTTTGGTGATACGGTTCTGGGCCTATCGGTGGACTCATCCTTGCCCTCACAGTGTCAGGCTCCTGTTTCGGCGCCTTGAATGCTACAACTTTCACAGCCGGCCGTCTTGTCTATGCTGCAGGCAAAGAGGGCTACATTCCATCGTTCTTCGGAACACACAGGCTTCTCATCCCGTCAACAGATTCGCCTCCCTCGCCGATCTTCGCGCGCCCGGTCATTCACCCGCTGGATCTCAGATGAGCAGGGCTTCTTTTACACGCCCATATACGCCATGCTCCTCAATGCAGTTCTGACCAGCATCTACATTGTCATCGGCGACTTTACAACTTTGACCACATTCTACGGCGTCGCATCATACTTGTTCTACTTCCTCTCAGTTGTCGGTCTAATTGTCTTGCGAGTCCGCGAGCCGGCTCTCGAGAGACCGTACAAGTGTTGGATCGCAACACCCATCATCTTCTGCTGCGTCAGCCTGTTCTTGCTCTCGCGAGCAATTTTCGCGAAGCCGCTGCAGGCTTTAGTAGTGGTGGCTTTCATAGCGGTCGGAATGCCGTTGTACTGGTGGCGCGTAGGGAGCAAGAGAGATAATGGACGCCGACATGGTGAGGGCGCAGGTTGGCAGTTTTGGAAGAGATGGGGCAAAAGCTAAACGATAGGGTATTGTACATATAGTGTATGTTGTGCATGATGATGCTTTTATGAAAGAATATGATACTTTATGCCTTCTCTGCCTTCACGCCCCGTAAGCCTTAAGACCAGTAACCTCCCTTCCTCCATCCCAGAAATGGATAGTGCCACCTAGATACTCCTTGCCAACAACGGATTCTCCTCGCCACCAAAATCTCTCACCGTTCCCACCGTAACATCAAAGCCCAGAGCAGTGTAGAAACTCTCCCTATCAAGCGCCGAGATCACACTGGCGCCCACATTTTCGCTCCTCGCAAGCTCAAACCCATACTTCACCAGCAATTTACCGTAGCCGTGACCGCCCTGCTTAGGATCCACGCCAAGCATGTCGAGATACCAGCTGTCTGCCCGCGAGCCGCTCCAGTGATGTTTCATGAACTTCTCGCTGTCTGCAAGGATGCTGTGGCGGGAGGGATCGGCTGCCCGGTTGGGACTTGAAATTGCTTCAGCAGCGTTGACGGCTTCCATTTCTTTCACTTTCGCTGCTACCTCTGCTGAGTCTGGAATTGGGGTTGAGCGTTTGCGCAGCCAGATTGCCACTCCGGTGATAGTCGATGGGTCTGATGGTGGGTGAGAGAGAAGCATGTAGAGATCCGGCGAGGCAGTACGGGCCCAATCTATGCGGAGTTTTGCCAGGAAGAAGAGGTGCATGTCTTCTGGAAACTCTGCGCGGCGAGGGTGGAAGTGGCCGCCGAAGAGAGCTTCATCTTTGAAAGCTGCTGCGAGGACTTTGCTCGCTGGGAGGAGGTCTTCGTAGGTTGCTGGCCGGATGGACATTGTCGTGCGTGTATGCGTGTATAGTCGATGAGAACACTGATCCTGCAAAATCGGATGCGATTTAACGAGGCGACTACAGGGATATTTATACAAATGTTAAAACTTTCTCAAACCCACCATGCACGATGGTAACAGACACGCGGGACGCCTAACGATGACTGCTTTAGCGTGGTGGTGCAACCAAGAGCACTAATTGCCTTAGCCCACCGCAAGCGAAGACAAGGGCTTCGGTAGAGAATACGACCGTCTTTTGCCGGCTAAAATATTGATTCATCGTAAAGCGTGCGGATGTAAGGATATCTGTTAAGCAGACGGAGCAGAAGGACAGTAGCGCTGCCCGCGGACACCGAGTTCGGGGAGAGCATTGAATGTCAAAGCAGGACGGAGGAACAAGACTTCCAATTCATGAGCAACGATAGTGATACAATATGAGCGGAACGCTCATGGAGACAAGTATGTAGCACTCTCACGTAGGAAGATCAAGGAGTGGTCGGCAAAAAGCAAAGGTCATACGATTCTTTTCAAAGTCAATGCAAGTCCCACTCGCTCAGTAGTCAAGCCAAGCAAACGAGGACCGGCATTGCATACTATACACAACCCTTTTCCCAATTCGCTTTCATAGCTTGTTTGTTGTTGTTGCACGCATAATCCCACCCCACCCAGTCAGTCAGTAGTGTGTCATGGTCATGATCGTCCAAAAACCAGACACCCAAATGCCCATACATAACCACTTTGTCAATCCGTGTGAACACCAGCACTCCATGCCATTTCAAAAGCTCCGAATCCGCCGCCAATTTCATTGCTGGATGGACTTGACCGAGTGTTCTATGCCACGGTCGCCTCACCAGCGCCACCACGGCCGCCGCGGCCACGAGGAGCACCTCCTCTGGACTCGAATCCGCCGCGAGGAGCGAAGCCACCACCACGAGGACCGCCACGGCTGAAGCCACGGCCTCCCCTGCCGCGACCACGGAAGCCACCGCGGTAGCCGTTGTCCACGGATCCTTGGCCGAAGGTGTCGACGTTCTTGTTGCGCTCGTCGCGGCGCATGGCACGTCCGTCGATCACCTCGCCCTGTGTGACCTGGCGATCCTTCAAATCGCTGCTAATGTTGTCGAAGAAGGAAGACTTCTTGTCGTAGCCCTTCTCCGTAGAGGGCTTAGCGGGGATGACCACGTCGTCGGTCTCGGTGTGACCGTTGGAGATCGGGTCAGGAGTGTCACCGTTCTGAGGGCTGACCACAGGCTCACCAGAAGCAATTTGCTCCTTGACCAGGTCCTGCTTGTTGAACTTCGCGTTCGCGCTCTCAAAGTCGTAGTCCTCAGTGGGAACCTCGACAGGCTTGTGCGCGCTTTCACGCCTGACACCTGCAGGACCGCCACGACCACGGCCACGGCCTCGTCCACGAGCGGGAGCATCCTGTACTCTCATCTGGTTGACCTTCTGCGTCAGGTTGTCAATGTTTGCTCCGGCCTGTTGCTGCTGCTGTTGGCCCGCAGGTCCAAGCTTGGCCATCGCAGCAGCGACTGCAGCGGTAGCGGCGTGAGTTGCATCGACATATGATGAAGGCTGTGCGGCTTGCGCATTCGCAACTTGAACGGGTGCTGTCGCATTTCTTTGAGCCGCGGGCTTCGCAGCATTCGGAGCGGAAAGTGGTAGAGCGATACGGCTGTCGGTAGGCTTCTTTGCTGCCTTCTGTTGAGTCTGAGGAGGCGCAGTAGCTGCGGCCGTAGAGGGCTTCGATTCGACCGGCGGCGGAGGAGCGGTGGCCGGGGCCGCAGTCGGAGGCACTGGAGTTCCAGACATCTCGACAGGCTTTGTGCTGCCCTGGGAATTCGGCGGCTGGGGCGCTTGGCCAGGCGCAGGCTGAGGTGTACCCTGCTTGCTTCCACTTCCAATGGGTCCTTGACCAGGGCCCTGCATGTGAGGTGGTCTCTGCTGGCCAGGTGGGCCAATCGGCATGGGCGGCTGGTTGTTCGGGGAGAAGGCACCTGGCGGGGGCGCAGGGTAGCCTTGACCTGGAGGAGGAGGACCATAGGGAGGCATTCCATAGCCAGGAGGCGGAGGCGCAAAGCCACCCATACCACCGTAACCAGGAACAGCGCCGGGACTACCAGGGAAACCATGAGGTCCACCGGGACCTTGGAATCGAGCCTGTTGCTGGAATTGGGGCGGCGGCGGGCCAGGAGGGAAGCCGTAAGGAGGGTAGGGCGGCTGCTGTTGGCCAGGCTGACCACGGAACTGAGGTGGCTGTTGGTTGGGAGGTTGCTGCTGTTGCTGAGCAGGGCGCGTTGACTGCGATCAGTGTTAGTCACAGGACCGATATCCCTTGTATATTCCCTACGCATAGAGAGTGCAATGCTCCAAGATGACAGCGTGGCTTCGTCCGTATAGCTTCCACGCTTCTCGTATCGCAAACGCAACGTGACCACTCCAGCCTCGCGCTTATCTTGAACGATGCTCTTTCAGACAACGAGTAAGGATGTAGAACTCACTCCCATGATCGCCGGGTCATTGGGCATGGCCGGTGGCTGGTTCTCCTTAGGTGCCTCTACCATTGACAGCTCCTTCACGTCACTACCGCGAAAGACGATGTACTCGTAGATCTGATCCGAGCCAGGCTGCTCGGTGGACGGGTTGCCAGTACGGCCTTCGGTGCCGTAGGAAGTGACATTCTCGAGGGCGATGGTGGAGGTTTCGCTGTTGATTTCGTGGAGGGTGCCGACATACTTGATGTCGGACTTGGAGATGAGTGAGATGCGGGATCTGGGAGAGGTGATTGCTGGTTAGTGGATTGTTTGTATGAAGCGCGGAATGGTATAGCTCACCCAATGTATTCCGACATCTTCGCGGTATGTTGCGAGAGACGGAGGGAGGCGGGAGCGAGCGGTGGGTGGTGGTTGTTGTCGCGAGAGACGGCGCGCGACTGTTGGTGCTTTGGTACCGCGAGCTCAAGCCTCCGCTGGCGGAGTCGGTGCGCGCGCTCACCTGCCAAGCGGTAAAGCTAAATGCGAAAGCATGGGGAACGTCATATGACACCTGGTGAATGTGATTGCGACAACTGTTGGCCTCATTTGATGTTGATTTGGTCACCGTTGCAAGAGATCAAAACTCGACCGGGTACATACTCCCACACCAGGCTGTAATTTGAAGGTCATAGCCATGGCAGCTGCAACAGACTCATCCCTTGACTCTTCCTACCTCTTCCATCAGCTTGACAACTATCCATGGGATGATGATCAGGAGTTTCAAAGCGGTCTCAAATCCATAACCGGCTCTACTCAAGACCAGGCACAGCTAGGACATCTGACACTACGAGCAAAATGCTACTACTACGCTCGGAAAACTGGCACGAAGGTGGACTTCGAGGGCTACAGACGGTGGGTTGAAAGTGGTGGACAGGCTGAACAGAATGGCGGAGCCGGTCCCTTCCCGACAGAAGAAGCACCAGCAGTACAGCCTGTTGAAGCATCACAACCAAATCAAGGTTCCGGCGCAATGGGAGACGCTCCGAAACCTGCGTCTTTCGCTGAGATATGTGACATGATCGCGGAGGGAAAGCCTATACCTGGTATCAAGGATATTCCGGACACTGTGCTGGAAGGCCAGTCTTCGGAGAGTCAAGCCACGAAGCGCACGAAGCCATGGGAGAAAGCTGGGGGAAACTCTGAGAAGCCGAGCTGGATGAAGTAAAGCAGGTCTGATTTGGAAAAGAAAGAAAACATCATATCTGGGCATGATCGACCTTGCCCTCCGAGACAGCCCGTACCTCCTATGCAGCCCATGGCTTGCCTTCGCTTGCACCAAGAAGTAGTGCCGTAACCGCTGCAAATCCAACAATTCGGATTCGCATGTCCAACAACCATAAGACTTTCCGATCAATAGATGAACTGATCTCTCGATCGCCAAATATCGTCCGGGCTGCTATCACTGAAAGAATCAGTCAATCACTGGCTTCAGCCGCCGGGAGTGCCCACACCAACGACCACGCTGTTCCGTTGCCACTTTGATCGTTTCACTGGCGTTCTTCCTCAGCGGAAGCGACACGCGCAAAGCGTACGAACTGGGTTTGCCACAACATGTATTCGCGCAAGGAGCCTTTCCAGTTCACTGCCTTAGCAGTCGCCATCACACGCTCCAATGAGGGACCCAAGGCCGATGGGAATGTGTGATAGAATCTGCCCCATTCTTTCGGCTTCCATGGGATTTCGAGGCGTTCGCTCGACCCATATTCCTTACTGCCCATGAGCTTGAACGTGATCAACAATGTTGGACCCTTGCGCTGGATATATTCAACAGGCGTGGGAGGGAATCGGATCGGCAGACTGAATGTGATGGTGCGGATGATCTGGCTACTTTCGAGGCCACTGCTGTGAGTCCAAGAGATTTCGAGCTGTGGCGGATCCTTTTCCGCTGGGAATCCGGCCTTGTAGGTCTCTCCTTTGGGTGTAGGGAGTCTACAGCCATCATCGTTTCTCTCAGAGATCAAACGCCCGACATAGCGCTCCACAGCAGCCGCATACTCGGCTCTGAACTGCTTACAAGCACGACCGGCTCCTCCAGTGGTGAAAGCCGAGGTTTGAGGTTTCTTGCCAGCTTCAAGTGCGATCTCATAGTGGATGGCACTTTCTTCTAGCATGACTCGGTCGTAGATGTTATCGCGGAGCTCACGCGCCAGGCGGAACAGTGGAGAGTTGGCGGTCGCCCCGGATCCATTATCTTCAGCCGTCGCAAGCTCGGTGTGCGGACGATCTTCCGTAGCCTTCGCGTCTTTTGTCGTGCCCGCGGTGGCCATGCTGGACTTGTCGGGATGTTGTGGATGTTGATGCTCTCTCCTTGTATACTCTGGATCGCCAAGAGTCACTCTCTTTGAGTGAGGTATGTTTTGAGTCGAAAGGAAGGGGAAGTAAAAGTGAAAGTTTATGCGCGCTTGGAAGTTGGCCAAAGCAAGAGTCATGACAAGCAGCACGTGAAAAGCCGTGGACCGTTCGAGATACTTTCACATGGTGCCTGATACCACGCATCGCTCATTTCTCTCTCGGCTCTCGGCTCTCACTTCAGTTGTTGTTGTCGCTGCGTCCTTCGTGGTTCAGATTTCTGCAGCGGCAATAGTAGTATCGGCATACGCTCATGTTCCATTGGTAAGGTGGCGGTGTTTGGATTTGTGGTTTGGGACACTAGCTTACTGACTACGTAGTTCACACTAGGCAACAAGTGGGCGCTCACAATACTCACGCACAGTACCTCTTAGCTCACATATACTTTTTGGCCCTCGACGGAAGATGTATGCAGCCCATGTCTTGCCTTCATTCGCACCAAATAAGGCCACATTCTCTCGGCTCTCAACGATTCAACTTGCATGTTCAATCTTACAACACTAAACCTTCCAAGCAGCTGATGGGCCGATCTCGCAGCCGCTGAACATAGTCCGAGCTGCTATCGACAACAGAAGTGATTGATCAGTTGCTGCAGCCGTCGAGAGTATGACCTTGCTAGCCTTGCTTGCCCTACAACGTAGTGTCAGCCAGCAATCTTGATAATGGTAGGTTCCTGGTACATACTCTTTACTTGTGACATCTTGACTTCAACGCTTATTGATGATCCAGGCCTCGCGCGCATAGCGTACAAAATAGTTCTGCCACAACACCTTCTCGCGAAGCGAGCCCTTCCACTCCACGGCTTTAGCGGCCTCGATAACCTGGTGTAGCGATGGTTCGAGAGAAGCTGGCACCATAAGCCTGATCTTATTGTTGAACGGATCTCTGCCCCACACGATGTTGAAACGCTGACACGAAGACTCCATTCCCTCGGGGAGAGGGGAGGCGGAAAGTGAGGACCAATGTCGCAACGGCCACGAAGGACTCACGAATCGTGACGCGGATCTTGATGGCCTGGACGCGTTCAGCACCTGCCTTCTGTGCGAGAGTAATCTGGAACTGCGGGAGTCCATTGCTCAGGAGTCTGTGGCATGGTCCAGGTCCATCTAGCTTGAGGCCGCTCACTTGCTGGCCGCTCATCAACTTGTTGACAAAGCTCTCAATGGCGGCCTTGTACTCTTGGCTCAGCTGGCGGCAGGTGTGAGCAGCGCCACTCGTAGCAGCGAAGATTCTTGTCCGAGGTTGCTTGCCGTTTTCAAGCGTAAGGACGAAATGGATCTCACTTTCGCTGGGAATGACAAGGTCGTAGATCATGTCGCGGACCTCGCGTGGAGGGCGGAATAGCGGGACGCTGACAGTAGCTTCGGATGCATCGTCCACTGTCGCAAGGTCGGTATGCGACGGGCGTTCGGTCGCTACTCCTTCGTCGTCTACGGTACTCGAAGTGGCCATCTTGTTCGAATGCTGCTACGGATGCTTCAATGCTCTATCCTCTGATTTGTGAATGGATACTACCCATGGGCAGAGATGGAGTGAAGCGAGGGCCAGGGGAGAAATTTAAGTGAAGGTGTAGGCTGGATCGAGATTCACAGCAACAGAAAGGCCGTGGAACGTTCGAGACTTGTTCACATGATGCCTCGACTCGCCTCACACATCACTTTTTCCCTCGATTCTGACCTCAATTGCTACTCTCATGTGCAGATCTTGTCGGCAGCAACAGTCGTACCAGAATCGCTTTGGTAGCACTATAGTATTGAAAGCTATGACTGTGAATACTGATATACCAGCCAAGGAGTTGACACAATGCAACAAGTCCGCACTCGCCACGATCATAACTGCTGCCTCACAAGTCTGCAATGTGGTGTTAGCCATCGCCTCAATAACAGCAGTTCTCTGATACTAACCCTTTGCTTGCGATAGCTTGGTTGCAAGATATTCAACGCTCATCGTTGACCAGGTCACCCAGCGTACGAAATAGCTCTGCCACAACAGATAGTCGCGCAACGACCCTTTCCAATCGACTGCTTTGGCAATCGTGATGACCTGCTGCACCGCCGGATAGAGATCACGTGGGATCTCGAAACACGCCCTGCTCTTGCCCGCACCAATCCAATCATCCCACTGGATCCTGTGGTGTCGCCGAGTCGGAAGCTCCACGAAATCCGGAAACCTGAACACGAAAACCAGCGTCGAGAAGCGACCTCTGCGCGCATCCTTGCTTTTGTCACGCGAGCGAAACCAAACCGGGAGGATTGCGGTATGCACCTTGATCATGTGGACGTATCTCGCTTCCCCCTCGCCAACTACACGCTGTGTTTGGGTAATCTTGAGCACTGGGAAGTTTCGAGGCCATGCCTGACTCGGTCCATTTTCTTCCAGCTTGACGCCTCGGTGAACTTTTTGGCTCATGAGCTTTTTGATGTGCTGCTCGACTGTGGATTTGTACTCCGTCTTTAGCTGCTTGCAAGTATGGCTGACTCCGCCTATGGCGAAAACGGATATCTGAGGCTTTTGGGCTGCTTGGAGTGCGAAATCGTAATAGAACACTGCTTCGCTCTCAATCACCAGGTCGTAGACCATATTGCGAAGTTCGCGTGGTAGGCGGAATAGTGGAAGATTGGCATTAGGGCCAGCTGCATCTTCCTCAGTCGCATCGGTGGTGGAGAGAGAGCTCGCGCTCGCTCCTTGCTTTTGCAACCTCTCTATGGGCAGCATGCTGTCGATACCTGTGGTTGGTGTTGGGGGTAGCGGGTTTGTCGTTGGAACCTTGATCGTGGGTGGTTGACACTTGTAAGTGTTGAAGTGTCTGGTGATGGAACGGAGGCAAAAGCAAGATCAAACTTTCGTGGGAGACTTATGCAAGCGGGTGAAGTGAATGGGAAGTCACGCTCCTATTGGAGAATCACATGGTTGTCGCCTGATATCATAAGTCACTTCTCCTCTGACCCTGACTTCAGCTGTTCGACCTCCGCTCATTCGCGTCTCGTTGATAATACAGTGGCTATCGTTTCTGTAGTTCGAGATACCAGCGTATCGGCTGTGGAGTCAACTGAATACAACAAGAGGGCGCCGGAGAGTATTCATTCATTAAAGCAATTCATTACTCTACGCATACAGCGTATAACTCCCCCAATGTCAGCATTTGATCTCCGGGAAAGTGCTAGATGCGTAAAACTATGCTTTGAAGCATTAGCAAGTCGGCAAGTCATTCAACGGTTACTGAATTGCGAATGGTGTGCTCTCGGCCATCATCAAGATTCACCATTTATTTCTGCTCAATGGAAACAGCGACGGGATCGGAGGGTCGTTCAAATGCACGGCATCTGGCTATTATGCGACGCTTCGGATTGGACGAGTATAACACTTTCGTATTATATGAACATGTGTCTATTGGTGCTTCACGCTTATACAGAGATGAACCGCTGTGGCTACTGAAACCACTTCGAATGGTCAGCAAGCCAACTCTAAAGCAGACACAGACATATTTCGCCTGGTCGTCTAGCTACTGCTTATATGTCTGCTACTTGCAATCCTGGGACCCAACGAACATCGCAGTCCCTCGAGCTTTGCTCCATGATAGCATTCAGAGCACAACTCACCAAGCTTAACACCAAAACAACGCCACCATGCGTAACTCGCGTACACAAGCCGACGCGAAGAGACTTGTAGTATCCGAAGCAATAAGCGCTTCGAGGCTCCCAAATTCGCACAGCAATGACGCTCAGTCATCGGCACCTACCAATAGGTGCTTCTTCTTCAAGCTGCCACCCGAGCTGCGCGACAAGATCTACGACGACGTAACAGCCGCTGAGATCAATATTGGCCTCAAAGTTACTCTCAAGCACCACTCCTCACCAAAAGTAGCCGCCTATTCCGTCAGAGGCCTAAGTCATACCTGCAAACAGATCCGACAAGAATACTCAAACAGGCTCCAACACCGGATCAAACGCCTTCGAACAGAGACCGTCGAACGCGATTGCCACAAGTTTTCCCTAGAAACAGTATTTATCGCGTGGTTGCGCAACATTCGTCGGAGGACCATGCACATATCAGCCCTCGAAACCTGCGCTCGATCACACATCGTGCGTGTCGCTGATCGTAAAATCTCAAAAGGAGTCTATGCGCAGGAAGATGTGGCCGTGACGATGCAGATCCCATTCACGGGTAAGTTCGATCACGGCAGGCCTACGAGCAACCTCTTTCTTACTTTCGCGTCGGATGCGGATAGGGCATATAACCTCATCTGTCCTCTGGATCCTTTCCTACGTGCGGTCCAGCAGGAAAATTTCTGGAAGGAAAAAGGTCGGTTTCAAACGTTGTGGAAAGCAGCTTCCCAATTTGCTGCTTTGCTCAAGCGTACAGATTGGCATGGGTGCGAGCATTGGCTATGGTTTTGGTGGAAGTATCAGATGTTGTATAAACATGTGGTTAGCAACGCAGGGCTGCCGCTTGATGCTCAAGCTCGTTGGGTGACGTTTTTGGGGTATTTTATGTAGTGGTTTTGTCTGCGCAGCTCTCGACTTTGACAGGTACATAAGAGAGTGGAACTGCATTGTATCCGTAGCAATGATGCTCATGAGACCCTATCCGGCCTTCTGCGAAATTTGACTTACCTTTAACTTATGAACAGTCACACATGTGACTTTGGAGAATAAAAATACTTCGGCACAATCCTGAAGTACTAATGTATTCTTACCTTCGGCTCTAGTCTTTATCGGAGGATGATTGCTGCTGAGAGGCTGTTCGTAGACTTTTGAGTACCGTCTGAATATCCGCTGTGATGTGTTGTTCGCGAAGCTTACCACTACATACCATTCGTTCAACCCAACGCTCATCTACCCAACCCCTCGCACGTTCCAGCAATCCGTTGACGTAAGCATCACAGTACGAGTAGGCGTCGACAGCTTCATCACAGATATCCGTCTGCTTTATTCGTTGCTTTCTGCCAGATCGCAATCCCTTCCTCCCGGCCCAGTGTCTTGATACGCGCCTCTCTCCCACCGGCACGCCAATACAACGTCTCCTCAATAACATATTTCTCCCGGCTATGGCCCACGTACCAAGAAACAATTTCATCGTCGCTGTGTAGAGTCCGGCTGAGTGTCATACATTTGATGTACACGCAAGGCCTCCGGAGGAGTTGTCCGTGTATGGCGCATTCGAGAGCTCCCGCCATGGCAGCTGCGCTGCTCGGGTCTCGAAGGTACGAATGATACGGACTCTGCATCAAGACCTGAATGGGTCCTTCGTGGAACTCATGATCTAAGCGCTGTCGTTCTCTTATCTCGGCCACCACATCATCGTAGAAGGAATTGTACCAATTGGAACTGGTGGTGTAGGTCCAACGGGTTAAACGAAGTGGTTGAAGCCGCAGGCGTAGCTCTTTGCAAGTCTGCATGAGAGGCAAAACAACCCCAAACCGCTCTTTGTCTTGTGTTTCTGTACCGCTCGACTCCATCACGGTATCTCCAATCTTGATCAGGAGGTCCACGGGAAGTTTTAGTAGGAAACATCGCTGTGCATTGTGGGCAGATGAGCCGGTGGCGAGCTTTTTGATCACCAAGGTCAGCAGGTTATCTGATCGGCACTTAGCAAGTAGTTCCTCGAACTCCTGTAGTACATCGTCTTCTAGGGCAATTGCGGTAGTAGCAGTGCCTATTTCTTGTTAGTCCGCATGCTCTACAATATGCACAAGTTATGGTGGTTTCCCTACCTGTCTGAGAGGATGGTTGTGACATGTTGTTTCTTCGCGTCAGCTGGAATGTTGTAAATAAGGTTGGAGGGTGTCGAGTTCCAATCTTGGACGCACGCGAGAGAAGAGACTCTCCAACACCTCGGATGTCGTCAGGATTCAGCGCTGGAACCATATCACTGATTTCGGGGCAAGCGGGCAGTAAGTGAATGCAACCACTTTCTTCTTAAACTTGAATTGTCTTGTAGTGTGCGAGCTCACCGCACAGTCTTTGAGGACAGACATATGTACTGGAAACGATGTGGGCCTTCGATTACCGCTGTGGACAACAGTATGACAACTTGTAATTGACTATCTGCATGAGAGTCTGCCTGCCGCTGTTGTACAAAACCCGTACTCTACGCAAACAAGCAGATACGCCCGCAGTGACTTGACCATAATCATAACGCCCGTGCGCCTTCATCTTCCACCAAATCTCGCCAAAAGAGGAGGCGCGCAGCCTATGGCGGCATTAATATCCATCGTCCTCGGACGACCTGAATGCCGTGTACCAAACACGACTGCCTTCCTGGTGTCCGAGACTCCTGTGAGAATGATCATACACCCCTCTGATTGACGTGGATGTGGCCTTCTGCTCCTTGATATTGGCCTCCCGGCTGTGGCCAACCAAGTAGTTGATATGCGCCATGGTCGGCATGCGCCTGGCCAACTCCAAGCATTGTATGTACACGCAAGGAGGATCCAGAAGACGACCATAGATGGCACACTCGAGCGCTCCCGCCATAGCAGCCGCTGTGTTCGGGTCCTCGAAATGCGTCGATTCGAATGGGGCGCGGACGAAGATTTGAATGCGGCCCTCATGCGAGCCCTTCTGACGCCAAGCTTTCAAGTGCTCGAACACTTGGTCCCATAGCTTCCCCGGTTCTGATACACCCAGTGAGAGGACGTAAGTGAGACGGATGGAACGAAGCGGTTGAAGCACGCTGCGCAGCTCTTTGCACGTTTGCATAAGAGGTAACACAGCAGCGAACCACTCTTTATCGCGGACGTCTTCGGGGTGCGTTTCCAGTACCATCTTGCCAATCTCGACAGTAAGCTCTGTAGGGAGCTTGACTAGACGAGAGTTTTGTGTATTGTATGCCGAAAGACCTTGTGAAAGCTTGTTGTTGACTAGCTTCAACAACTTCGGAAGATCGCTTTGTTCACAGTGGTCAAGCAGCTGCTCGAAGATTTGCAGCGTATTGCCTCCTGAGGTAGCTGTGGCTCCTGGGACAGTTGCAGCGACATCAGCATCTGTTGCTTGTGTCAGTTTACGCATCGCGATATGTTCAAGCAATCTTGGCGCTCTTACCTGGAGATGGTGAAGACATCTTGTCTCTTCGAGCTGGCTGAAGCGTTCGAGTTTCGATTTTTCAAATTCTTGCGACGGGTCGATGAGAAGAAACGCAGCTGGCTTCTGGAGGTTGTAATGTTGTCGTGCTGGGATTATGTCATCGCTCAAGGGTGGTGGCTTTGAAGTGACTGCAATTGTTTCCTTTGTGGTACTGACTTCACTGCACATCGTCAAAGACCTCTCTACATTCACTGCTTCAGGTCAAACAATGATCCATGCGATACCAACCAACAGAGTCTTGTGACTTCCCATGAAATGACTGTAGCTCGAATAGAGAGTTTGTGTATATGCCGCTCTCGTCAGGACGTGTACACTGGCCTGTGAACTCTCAACCATAGACATCATTTGTGCTCTTCACCAAGCCCTGTTCTTGGGGTGCTGCAACATGCATAGGATAAGAGAGTGTGCTCATACTAGCTCCAACATAAACTTAACGCCCGCAAAAAGAAAAGGACGCTCCACGTACTCCGGCAAGCTTAGTCGTTCCCATAGTGAGGTGAGTAGACAACCACATTTCCTACGACCGCGACCTAAATGCCCTCTTCCAGACAGTAGCGCCTTCCTCGTCGCTGAGTGTCCTCTGGCTGTACTGCCTGTCCAGCGTGCGAGGGTCGCGCCCTGATGCCTTTTGCTCGATAATGTTGACCTTTCGCATGTGGCTCACGAAGTAGGTGAAGTCGACACCTTTCAAATAGTCCGGATTCGTTTCCCGCTCTGCCTTCGTCAATTTTGACAATCGCTGACTTTCAATGTAAACGCAAGGTGGATCCAGAAGACGACCGTAAATGGCACACTCAAGGGCTCCCGCCATAGCAGCAGCCGTGCTCGGCCTCCGCAGAGATGACTTGTAGCGACTGTAGCACATGGTAGGGTCGTAGATGCAGATCTGTATGGGGTGCTCCGGCAAACCTTGAGGCTGCCACTCGCTCACTTTGGTGAAAATAGCGTCCCAGATCGAAGTCGACTCGAAGGGCCGCAGCATGCAAGTGAGGCGTATCGAGTGAAGTGGGTGAAGTATCGTGCGAAGCCCTTTGCATGTCTGCATAAGAGACAAGACTTCCCTGAACCAGTCCTTGTCACGGATGTCCGCAAAGCGGAAATCCAATAAGGATTCGCCGATCTGGAAAATAAGCTCCGCAGGCAGTCTCAAGAGAGGAGACTGCTTTGCATTTCGTATAGTTCCGAGTTGCGAAATTCTGTTGTGCAACAGTTCCACCAGCTCCAGGGCGTCGTCTGGGCCGTATTGATCAAGCAGTTCCTCGATGGCGCGCAGCTTGCTGGCTCTCGATGTAATTACCTCACCATTGGAGCCTGTCATTTGTGTCAAAATTTGCACGAGGTGATATGTTTAAGCAATCTTGGCGCACATACCTGACTGAGATGGTTGCGACATGCTGTGTAGACAGTTGCCGAGTTTTGGTATTTCGACTCTGTGACAAGTTGGTAAAGAGGTACGCAGCCAGTGTTCTCGTAGTTGTGATGTTCTCGCGGCTAAGATTATGTCACCGGGCCCCACACACGAGCGTTAAGTAAGTGACTGCAACCATTCCACATGACGCCCACCTTTAATGCATATTGCTGCCTAAAACCCCTTGGAACCCACTGCTTAAGCGCAAGGTGACACAATGCCCCCCTGGTGAATTTTCAGGACCTCGATGTGGCTCGAATAGGATATTCCTGTCCAACACGAGACTTCGTTTATGCCGGCCCAGGCGGCATGTTGATGTTCAGTGTTCACCGAGCCACATCATTAAAGCCTTTGCAAAATGCTAACGTATGTGCTCCAAGGGTGCTGATTTGATCTTCTTCAGTACTACAAGAATCTGGTTGTTCTTAAAGTGCTGCAAAAAGCGAATTGAGATGGGCATGGCCAAAACGCCCATTCGCATCTTCCCCTGGGCTGTCTGGTCTGTCTCGTTCAAGCAATTTTCCAACAGCGCGCATCGTTTTGGCTCCCGAGAGCATCGCAGAGGCGCCGAACGCTATCAGCAGTGTCAATTTGAGAAGTCCTACATACGGGGTCTTGAGTCGCTTACCAGGCGAAGATAATTCTGCCATGCTCGTTTATGCTGTCGATGGGAGTCTGGCAGGCGCAGTTGGGTTGATGTTGTTAGGTATCAAGGTGCGACGCGCGCGACAATTGAGTGAGTGAGTGAGCGAGCGAGGTGGTCATTGTTTGGTGTTCGCGCTTGAATTGACTCGGGAGTTACCAGCTGTGTGACGAACAGAGTGAAATCAGGCAATTGTTTCCCAAGGCTTACAGCCGCCGTTCCTCATAAGTCTGCACATGGCATCTCAGCGGCATCCGGCGTTATTACATATAACAGGCCGAAGGTAAGACTTCACCAGTGCCCAAGGGTTTTCCGAGGGTCGTATCTGGTCTCTGTGGGATATAGTTCCAAGATCTGCACCTATCTCTGTAGGTACTAGCATAATGCGACGCTGAAGCATGTGCAGACTTGTGAGCTAGTGCTGTACTCTTCTTGCATGCATGGCCTGGCCTGGCTTCACTGCGTGCTTGTTGCATCAGCCTGAAGCATTCGGAGACAAGATGGAGCTCAAACAAGACATTTAGCCTGCGTCAAACGACGCCGTGCCAGTGTCTCGTATCTTGCACGCTTGCGCCGGTATGCGAGGCTCCATCATCGAAGCTGCTGATATTGGAACACGTAAAGCCTTCTAGCTCACCAATTTGTTTTCCATCTCACCGAGTGATAAGTATTCGGTCATGTACACGCTACGTGATGCTGCCGTCTCCTATCACGTTTCATACCTCAAGGCTTCAAGCAGTGTTCGACCACATCCATCGGCGGAATCCAGCCGGAGTCATCACAGTCATTATACCTCTTTGCCTATCCCCACCAACATGTTGGCAATGCCGCCTCGCGCTTGCCAAGCTCCAGAAGTCGGCCAGGTCTTTGAGCTCCATCTCTTGGCTGGCTAGCACTGCCCGTTTGGCTTGCGCTTCTGCAAGCGGACACCACGAGTCTGTGCTGCTGTAGTAGATGTCGAGCTTGAGGCATTCGCTACTGTAGAAAATGCCGGAGAATTCGCGTCGGACCTGGCGAGAGACTTGGAGGAGAGGCGGCGGGCGCAGGTTATCTGCATAGGCAGCGAGGGAGTCTGGGAGGTGATGCTCGTAGATCTTGTTGCGCAGCTCCGCGGGCAGACTCAGGAGACGGGCAGGTTGGCTGGGCATTGTTCGTGTGGAATGCTGAGGCTCGAGCACGTGTTCTGCCGCTTGCACACATTTACTGTGCTATTATCAGTTTCACTGACGTCGACAAGGTGACAAGGTACACCGTATGTACACCGAGAAGTTTGATGTAGCAGCGCGTCACGACAAGCATTCTCCGCAGATCTACAACCAAGAAATCGCGTTGGAGGGGGCGCAGCAAGTCAAGCTTGTGGCAAGCACTCGAGGGAGATTAGAATTAGAAGCACCCCTCAACGCGTTTCGCCAGCTTCTTCTTTATCAATCTGGCAATCAATCAGTACCTAGCTACTACTGAGCCAATTCTACCTCATTTCTGTCATTCCTTTCGTAAAGCAATACCTTATCGTTATACAGCCATGACGGAGCCAGATCTTCACGCAGCGCCAGCTCTCCGCCCCAGGCCCGCTTTCACGCATCGTCGCAGCAGCCTCGGCGAGGGCAGCAACAAGCACAACGATGTCGAGCTCCAGTCGTTAGGACCTCCTGGCTACAACGAAGCCAATGATCCGTATAGGCTGCGCCATGGCCTCAAGTCTGCTGACGAGCTGGATTCAGTACGCGCCAACACTTCTCGCAAACGCCGCAGCAGCGTCTGTCTCCCTGATGCCGTTGACAAGAACGCCAAGAGCCGCCAGCTCAAGGCCTTCTACGAGAACCAAAATGAAAACATCGAACGCTTGCTGAAGCCTGTCGACGATCATGTCAGAGAGGCGAAAGAGAAGCAAGAGAGTGAGAGTTTGCAGTACAAGATCGCGGTGCATGGATCTTTCATCGTATGTTCTCCTTGAAGAAACCCGAGCTTGAGCTGCAAGGTTTCGCCACATGGAACATATCTAATTAATTTCTCATCATTCAGGCCAACATCTGTTTGGCTATTCTCCAGGTCTATGGAGCCGTTGCTTCGGGTTCGCTGGCACTTTTCACCACTATGGCGGATTCCATCTTTGACCCGCTGAGCAACTTGACTCTCATCCTGTGCAACCGCGCAGTCAACCGCGTGGACCCCAGGCGATTCCCGTCTGGCAAAGCTCGCATTGAGAACGCCGGCAACATCTCGTTCTGCTTCCTGATGATCGCTGTTTCATTGATCCTGATTGTCATGTCCATAAGGGAACTGGCGGAGGGAAACAATGGCGTGCAAAAGAGCGAGTTCCACGTAAGGCCATACAGAATCATCTGAGTATCTTTAAACATGCTGACAGTGCCCTTAGCTCCCTTCAACAATCGTGGTTGCCATCGCATTCACCACAAAGTTCTGCCTGTTTTTATACTGCTGGGCCCTTCGCAACTCGTACAGCCAGATTCGCATTCTCTGGGGAAGACCACAGGAACGATCTATTCATCAACGGTCCAGTCTGATGTTCGCCGTCCTCGGTTCGCAAGTCCGATGGTGGATCGATCCCATGGGCGCCATCTTGCTGTCCGTTTTGATTGTCGGTTTGTGGCTGAGGACTGCCTACCACGAGTTCCAGCTGTTGATCGGTGTGACTGCCGACACGGCCATGCTCCAGCACCTCACATATATTGGTCAGTATCCAGCCACATATTGCCACACGGTCTGCCGCAAAGCTGACAACGAATTCTTTAGCCATGACCCACGACCCGAAGATCATCTCCCTCGACACCGTGCGTGCCTGGCACTCTGGTCCACGCCTGATCGTCGAAGTCGATATCGTACTTGATGAGAGCCTCACAGTCAGAGAATCTCACGACTGCGCCGAAGCGCTGCAGATCAAGATCGAATCTCTTCCCGACGTCGAGAGAGCGTACGTTCACATCGACTACGAGACAAGCCATGCCCCGGAGCATTTCTGGAAGAAGGAGCTATAGAGTAGCAGCGCCTACGGTGGGAGAGGCCACGACGCTGCGAGCGGAGGAATCGAGACCGCACCGACGACAAGTCGGAGAACATCTGCCTGCGGGCTTGTGTCGAGGCGGGAGCAGAGTTGACGTGGAGGATTGGGATTTAGCGATGGTCGACCTCATGGATCGTGACCGAGGCAATATAGACTGGCACCACCGAACAGATACTTACACGAACAGATTCGCATATTACCTAAAAAAAAGAAGGCGAAAATAACGTCGCCCTAAGATAGAGAAAGAGAGGCCAAACTTCACAACATCTCTCACACTACCTTCAGCTATGTGTGCTGCAAGGACTATCACGCTGCCTCTGCATCCAATGCTGAGTGTTACTGGCACACTTACTTTTCACGATTCGATATGGAGATGGAGATTAATCTTAGAAAAAAAGATCTTGTATTTCATCAATTTTGTTATGCAGGAACAGAAACCATCCTAATCTGCCTCTAGATCAGACGCCTCGTTGACGAGCGCCTCCCGCGTTTTCAATGAGCACCCGGACAATCATTCTCTCGACATTAATCATGTGCAATTGTTAACGGCGGACCGCTGCTAATCGTGCAGTCATATTTTCTGCCTGAACACTCAAGCGGACCGGCAAAGGACAATCTCGTGTTAGACGCAACACAAACGCCGAAGACAATTCTTGCCTCAGCATACCCCGTCGATTCTCACTGGCGTGGAAAAGGACTTTCTAGCAAGAAGCCGCTTCAGAAAGGCTGTCCAGTCCAACAATCAATCAGCGTGCCATCATCCAGCTCCACAAGTCCAAACATCTGATGGCGGAGAGAGCGCTGGCTTCTGCTGGACGAGGATGTAGCTGACGAGGCAGAAGCGGTAGTGGAGACAGTGCTCGACGCATCGTCATCATCATCATCGTCATCGTCGTCTTCGTCATCGCTACTAGAACTGCCCGAATCAATCGGCTCGCCAGCATAGTCCAGGCCGCCCCCAAACCGCTCGTGGTGCCATAAGAACAGATCCATCGTCGCCCTCGCATCCTCGACGCTCGAGTGCTCTTCTCCCTGAATATCTCGGTCCAAGACCGCAGCAGCAAGGGCTCTGAGACCTGGCTGATGGGGGTTAGAGCCCTCGAATGGGAAGCCGCGCATCTTCTGCGTGTCTCTCACGACATAATCGTCGAAGTCGATGCCGTCCAGCATCTGCATGTCGTTCTCGGCAGCGTGCCCGACGACGATCCCGCTCTTGTCGAAGACTGACTTGGCTGCTGCGAGGACTGCAGCGTGCGGCTGCGCGCCGTTCCAGTGAAGGATGTCTTTGTATGTGACGCCTAACTTAGACGCTGGGGCGAAGGGCGCGCCTCGACTTCGCGTGGATAGTGGACGAAAGTGTCGTAGATGACTTCGCCGTCGATGTTGACGATGCTGATGCGGCCGACGCCGTGTCTACGCCACCCGGTGTTCTTTGGGAGGATGACGCCTTCGCAGCCGACTGCGACTGGAGAGCCGGGAGTGACGAGGTCGAGACGGGGAGTGAGTTGCTCGGCGCGGCAGACGTAGGGTTTGCTGCGGCGGCGGTTGGGCTCCTTGTAGGTGGTGACCTTGTTGTCGGCCTTCTTGGTCGTGGCCTGGGACTTGTCGGCGATCGTTGGACGGCCGTTGGTCCAGGTGATCTTGTCCGCGGAGACGGTCGTGACGGGCATGGTGCCGGCAGTCGATCTGGACGTGTTGGATCGTTTGTGTAAGTGCGTTTTTCCCTTTTGGCTGGTATGGATTTATGATTTTTTGAAACGATCAGAGTATGGCTTGTTAACTCTTGGTCTGTCTTTCGATGGGCAGATTTTAGCAGAGCGGCAGGGGCTTCTATAGAGACGAGAGGTGTCGAGTTTTATGTGAATAGGACTGGCGAGGACAAATGACTACTGAGGACAAACGGTCACTGAAGTGTCGTCTGTCACTTAACTTTGACCAATTATCCAACGTTAAGGAACCAAAGCCATTGTTTGGGTTGTCCTCAGCAAGAAGATTGCTAGGACTGTGACGGAGTACGTTTGGAGGTAGCCCCTTCTTGCAATCATAAACAGCTTCCTCCAGGACTGCGGACCTTGGATTGATACATTTCAATTTCCTGTAGGGGTACGTGCTATGTGAAGCCAGACCGATGACCGTTTGCGTACTTGGAAGAGCACGCGTGATAGTACTGAGTACTGAGTCTGAATCATGGCACTTCAGCAAGTTGCATATCAGGAAAGTCAAAAGTATGCACCACGTGCATGCCTCTGAGCCAGTATTAGACTTTGGACAGCCTTGCCGGCGAGAGATACTGAAAGGGATTAAAGTTCGATGACAAAGAACCAATACATGGCTTGGCAGTCACGGCTTACTACTCTGTGTCATCTGATTGGGGAGAGGGTATGAGAGACCGCATAAGCTACAATTTGCAGGACATGTATTGGTCCAAAGCGATGGTTTACACTACGCACGGATTGGAGAGTACTGAAGGCTAATTCCATCATCCGACATATGCCAGTATTGCAGTAGATCCACCTTTGTTATACCAGAAGTAGATATCTGCAGGTATGCTTGAAGGCGAGACCGATTGTGGGTCCGAAGATGACAAGTCGTACAACAAGTTCATGATGAGAAGATCGTTCTAGAGACTCATATTCGCAGACTCGTCGCAAGCAAGGCCTTCCTTACCTTAGTACTGGTCCCAAGACCGTATTGCCGATAGTGTTGCGGATCATCGGCTGATACAACACAACATTGCTATCTCTCTGATAATTCAAAATATTACGGCCGTGAAGCGAAACCACATTATGGGTCAAGTTTGCAATTAATTCGTTACAGCCAACACGCCGGAGGCGGGCTTGGTACGGCACAATCCTCAACTTTCTGAAAACGTGGGCTGACCTCCATGGGCGAAGAAACGACCAGACAGTAGGATTCGTGGGCATGTATATTATATTCCTTGGGAGCCTGGATGTGTGATTGCGAGATAAGAGTTGGCAGATCGAGGCGATCCATGCTGCTCTTGGTCACTGCAAAACTGAGCCAGGCCTTGGGTCGATACCAAGACAATCATCAAATAGCGTTCAAGATCTGCTCGCGTACTACCCAAGCGATCAAGATCCTTCGCATTCGATCAGAGCAAATCTTTCTTCTTGACAGAGCCATGCCGTATCTGGCCTTCAGCACGTGGCTGTGACAAGTTAGAAGGACGCCATCGAGGTCATCCAAGCAAGTCGCATGATCCTGAAACGCCTATCTACTATCGAGCAATAGCAAGCCGCGCTGAGGAGCGAAGAGGGTATATATGGATCCTTGGAGTCACCGCTTGGCCTGTCACGGCGGACAAGGCGATATTCATATATATTGCGGCAACAATAGAAACAGCATCCGTGCTGTCGTAAATCCGTGTGGTAAGCGAGGCGCATGCAGGCTAGAAGCTCTCACTCCACTTCACGCGCAAGGGCAAGGTCTTGCTATAAGGGCAACAATACTGGGTACCCATTCCCAAGGGCTGCAGAAAGGCTTGACGAGGACCTGGCTCCGCTGCGGAGTGTTTCACGCTTCTGCTGACAGCTCGCGTCCTCAACGCGCTGCACCGAAGCGGTAAAGCCTGGCCTTGCAAGTGGGCTGCTCCAGAGCAACACAAGGATGTGCTTGCTCGGTACGAAATGCCGGGCGGGCAGACGAGCGCACGAAATGAACGCGCACATGGCGAATCAGGGTATGCTTGGTCTGCCATCTGGGAGGCCCGCGGATCATAGATGGCGCAAGGCTGTGTGATCAGGTCCAACCGGATTGCGGCAAGCCTCCTGAACGAACGGCGCCACGTCTGCAGTCGGCGTGCGGTTAGCGGCGAGTTATCTGCTACTAATTCAGGGCAGACACGTCTGCAGATTGCGATGTTGCCGCGGGCAAGTCAGTGGTACAGACAGCCTTGCCACACGCCCTTTGCCGCCGCCGCAGAGGCGACATGCACCCGCCAAATGGTTGGTATAGCAGAGCGAGGCGTCTACTCACGCGCGCGCTGGCTGGCGGAGGCGGTAGCAGCGTGAAACACCAGTCTCGCGGTACGGCGCTGCGAGGGAGTCTGTGGCTGAGAAGCAACCGTGTTTCGACCGTGTTTCCGGGGCGCGCCGTCCGCAGAGCCAGACCACCGCGCACAGATGCTGCTCGACCACGACCTTACGAGACTTGGCCTCCTATTTACCTGCAACTCGCTTGAGCCATTCGGTATGCTCGGCTGGCCGTTGTTGAGCATACGGCTGGCGCCGGCCGTGGCCGTAGATCTCGCAGGTAAATTCATCTTCGAACCTACTTCTCCCTACATATCCTCGCCATCCCGCCACTGCATCCCTGACGTATCACCGCGTATACTGCTCTACCTCACTCGCTTCGCGTGCTGCCATTCTCTTCCGCTCTGCTATTGCCTGGCTTCCTGTTTTCTGCGTTTGCTTTCTCACAGTGCATACGTACTTCCGGCAAACCGCCCTTCTGGACTGGATCAGGATCGAGACACCTACCATTGGCTACACTACCTGGGGTGCTCGAAACATACACTCACTCACCAGAACACACGTCGAGCACACGAGCAGACACGATGCAACAATGAAAGCTATTGTCGTCGCTTATTGCATTGTGCTTTGTCTATAAGCCACGTGGGCTTCACCAAAGAGAAACGCCATTGTCTGGTCCTATTGTTCCGCATTTGCCAATCATAAAGTGAATGCCAACCTGGTCTGTCCTTCACAAAGTACTTTGCAATAACTTTTGCAATTCCCCAACACTCGTTTTGCCACTGTATCCTTCACCAGACGATTGTGCCAGGGCACAATATTCACGAAAGTCACCATCTGAAATCCACGGCACACGAACCTTTGTTCTGCACCTGCATTCCGCTAGCGCACACGCCACCGAACACGGAAACTCCTTGCATTCCATCCGTCCTTTGTTCGGAAACCACGGCTATCGACGTCGTGCCGGTCACGATGCACCACCTAAATGGACAATTACACCACCACGCTGGCCTTGCGCCTACGACAAACCACGTTTCGACTGGACATGTGATCATGCCCAGAGTAGCATAACCCATATCCCTACCCTGAGCCGGTGCCAGGAGAGGGACTTCGCGATTCGGACAATTCCTGAACTCTTCCAATGCAGATGGATCGTACTTCCACGGCTTAACAGGCGTAAACCAATATTTGAACTACCTTCTCACCAATGCCATGATTGCGACCTTTTTCGGTCTGCTGGCGCTCGTACTCATTTACCGATGGATACTTATGGGTCATGGACATTTACGGAAACTCATGGCAATGGGAAAGGAACAAGATCAGAGATACTGGATGTACAACCACCACAAGACTTGGGCAAGCATAAAGAAGAATGTTCTGTACGCGCCACTGGGCAGTGTGCGTCACAACAACGAGTACAAGATCCCTTTCGTCAAACAAGCGAAAAGTGGCATGGGCACACTGCCTTCGAGATTCCACACCTTCCTGCTGATGTGCCTTCTCATCACCAACCTCGCATACTGCTTAGCACTTGACTGGAGTCACCTCGAAAGCTCTGCCGTCATTGCTGAATTGCGTGGACGAACGGGCCAGCTTGCCGTGCTGAACATCATCCCAACGGTGCTCTTCGCACTACGCAACAACCCTTTGCTGTGGATCACCGGAGTCAGCTACGACTGCTTCAACCTCCTTCACAGATGGTGCGCCCGAATCATGGTCCTTGAGGCTGTTCTCCACACGATCGCTTGGGCAGTCAACGTCCACAGAGCGAGCGGTCCCGGACAAATCGCATTATCTCTCGCTACTAGCAAGAGTTTCGCCTGGGGCATGGTCGGCACAGTGGTCTTCAGCACCATCTTCCTGACGGCACCTGCACCAATTCGCCATGCCTTTTACGAGACTTTCCTCAATGCACACCGTCTCATGGTGCTTTTCGCACTGATCGGAGTGTACATCCACCTCGATGCTGCGAACCTTCCCCAACTGCCATACATCGAGCTAGCCTTCGGACTTTGGGGTGCAGAGCTGTTCTGGAGGATAGCAAAAATCCTCTACCTCAATGTCAGCCGGAAAACTGGCGTCACCAAAGTCAAAGTCGAGGCGCTGCCCGGAGAGGCATGTCGCGTGACATTTGAGCTTAGGAGACCTTGGAAGTATAAGCCAGGCTGCCACGTCCACGCATATCTCCCAACCATGGCTCTGTGGTCAAGCCACCCATTCTCGATCGCATGGGCAGAAACCGCACCAGTGCGCCTGAGCTCGAAATGAGGGAACTCGAGAAGCTCCCATCCAACAACCCAAGCCAAATCCTTGGTATCAACCACCGCCGACCAAGTCTTGCGCCACGCATGTCTTCTTACGGCAAGGAATCCATCCCAACCACAACAGTGACAGAGATTCCGAGTGGCAAGGGACCCAACACTTGCATCCCACGCGAAGCAAACGTTACCACCATTTCTCTCATCATGAGGAAGCGATTCGGCATGACAGAGAAGCTCTTCAACAAGGCCGATGCAATGCCCAACAAGACTTTCACAACCTACGGCGCTATCGAAGGCCCTTACGGTGGCTACGAGAACTTCGAATCCTACGGCACAGTGATACTCTTCGCCGCCGGTGTAGGAATCACCCACTGCGTCGGCTACGTCCACCACCTCCTCACCCAATACGCACAAGGCACTTGCGCGACACAGAAAATACTCCTCGTCTGGTCGGTGCCCAATACAGAGTCCCTTGAATGGGTCCGTACTTGGATGGACCAGATTCTGCGCATGAAGCACAGGCGAGAAGTCCTCCGCATCCAGCTGTACGTCACCAAGCCTAGGCATAAAGGCGAAGTCGTCTCCAACACCGGCTCCGTGCAGATGTTCCCCGGTCGCTGCAACCCCAGCACGATCATGGCGAAGGAGATGCCCGAGCGCATTGGCGCTGTGGGCGTCACGTCTTGCGGACCTGGCGCTTTCGCCGACAGCGTACGGAAAGCTGTGCGTGAGGTCATTGACGAGGGTGCGATTGATTTCATTGAAGAGGCCTTCACTTATTAGAAGAGTGATTTTTGTGTGAGTTACTGCGATCGCTAACAAGAGCTGGGAGCGTCGCTGAGGGTATTAACGGATTTCCTTCTTCTTTTCTCCATCCAACTGGTCTAACTATATATCTTGTTTCGTTGCTTCTTTTCACCTGTAAAAGCATAGCGATGCCCGCACTTGTCTCTTTCAATCATAGACAGAGATCTAGATGTCGAATTTATAATATATTCGAAATACTTCAAACCTTGAATCTCATACTGTTCTTCCTCATTGTCCCGACTCACGCATCCTTCGGCGGCTCTGTCTGGACTGCCCACTTTACGCATTTCCATAGCAAGTCCTTCACCTCATGTCGAACGGCCACAGAGCGTCCGCCTTTCTCTTCCCATCGTCCTCGCTCTCGCCCTCCTCCCTACTTACAATGCAAGCACTCACAAACTCAACATACTGCTCTCGATAAACAGGAATGACCTCGTTCCATCTTCCTTCCTCTACCCAGCCGTCCATTTCACACCCCAACAGTCTCGAAAGATACGCCCGCGGTCTTTGCTTGGCTTCCAACTCGTCCAGCTCCCTGTCGAACAACTCTGCGTCTCCTTCGCTCGGCTGATACGGACAAGCACCTGGGATGCCCAGCGCCTCCCATTCCCTGTTCACATCTGCTATTAGCGAGCGGAGTGAAATTGCGTCATCAGAGAAACCAGCACTGACGCCTGCGAGGTAGCGGCCGAGAGCAGGATGTAGGGTTGTAGCTTTTCCTAGTTTTGGACAAAGGAAAGCCATGGCCGCCCAGGTTTTCTTACACCGTTGAGCATGTTCTTGCGCCTCGCTCAGCTCGTGCGACACGTCTGCGTCTAGTGTCTTGTCCAGCAATGGGTCTTCTGCGAAATCCGGCGTTTCTGCCGCGCGGACGAAAGCGGGCTCAATAGCGGCAGATTGCCAGTCGATGATACCCAAGATCTTTGTTGGGTTGTCTGGGTCGACGAAGATGTTGCGTGCGTTCAGGTCCGGATGGAATAGCAACGGGCTGCATGCTTCCTGGGAGATCTCGCTATTACCAACCGCCTTCAACGTCTTACTGCTTGTTTCTACAAGCTGCTGATGATCTTCCACGAGCTCTTGGGTAGACGTGCGTTGGCTTACGATCGACATGCTGATATGGTTGAGATCCGCAAGAAATGTAGAAACGCCCTGCCCTGTCGAAGGCAGCTGCTATGAATATGGAAAGGCGTTAGACATCACACCTACATGGACCTTGGTAGCCCGAAGGAGCCGCAACCTGAGTTGTCACGTCATCGTTGTAGCCCCAGAACTGTCGGCCACAGTGTGGGCCGATGCAAAAATTGTCATCGATAGGGTGCGTCCTCGCGGGTTGATCTGCTGTGTTGAGGTATAGTGAGCCAAGCGCTCCGAAATCCAGAGCGCAGAGCTCTTTCATCATTTGGCCTATCGATTGGATGAATTCGATGTGCTGCAGCTCGGTCATCTGGCCCCAGACGTCTTTCAAGGCGATGCCAGACAAGTGCTCCATGATGATGTACTCTGTTCCTACGCGACTGCTCTCGGGTTTCGAGCTCCACGAGAGGACCTGAGGGACAGGCACATGTGTCTTGCTCTTGACTTTGTTGCGTGGCATGTCAGCTCATGATCTCCTTGGAAACATTTGAAACAACGAATACCATATTTCAAGGTGGCCACTTCCGACATCGTCGTCAAAGCCGCGGGTCCAGCATATCCCATAGGCACCTTTGCAACAATTTTTGCTCCATTATCGAGCTCGACGATAGAGACGCGATTGAACCCGCCTTCTCTTCTCTCGCAAGCCACGGCCTTACGAGCACCAGGACTACACTTCGCGGCCACATCAAGCAAAGCGTCGAAGTTGAAGTCAAGTCTTCTAGCTTTCTGTCGTTGTTCGTTCTGGTCTAGCCAACGTCCTCGCGAGTAAGAGTAGGGGTCAAAGGCTATATCTGATAAGTCGGTGCCTTGTGGCAAATGGTAAACCAACAGACATACATAGGGAGAATGGACTTGTCCGAGATTGTACCGCGAAGTTCCGGACATGTTTAGATTGCCTTGGAGATGTATTGCCAATCCTGGTGAGCTGCAAGATTCGCATCGTGCAGGCATTTGGCCACGTACATGGGCTAAACCTGCCGAGATCTGGGTCATTTGGAGTAAAGGACGTTCTTCGCTGCCACTCAAGTCCTTCCTTGGCTTCTCACTCGCCACCCTAGATTCCCAGCATTGGAAGGATGTATGTAGCGTTTGAGTGTCGACGCGACTGGTTTTCGTTCACCTCTCCCAAACATGCAGACTAATTCACTTACCCCAAACCCTAATTTGACAATGCAACTCTAGTCGACATCGGAGATGTTGTTACACTGTACATGTAACGTACATGTAAGAAATCGCCAGCGCTGTGGGTAGTATTATCGCCGAGATCTAATGTGTACAAGCACGGGAGCCGTTCCAGAAGGCTTGAGAAATTGGACATCCACATGTGTACAAGCAAGAATCCCAATATGTAGCACCAAGTCATAAGTTTGCGCTTGAGCGTGCTTCAATTCATTATCGCGTTGTGCTCACATCGGCAATATCAGGCACGAGCCCGCGACTATAGCAAGCAGAGACCATAGAGGACACTCAAACATTTTTCGGCTGCTGGTAAAAATATCCCACCTTTAGCTTTGGTCTTCGTAACAATGACAGTCTCCGCTGAGAAACCATACACAAAGTTATGAATCCACCAAGAACTGGAGGCCCAGGGTTCCCCATGACGGGCGGCCGCATACATGTACATGCCACCTTGATCCATGTGCGTAAGATGCTGTGCAAGCAAATGATTGGATCATCTTCAGCCTCAGATCGGAGAATGCATACTGCATGGTGGTGAGGACGTCAGTAATTATGATCGTTCTTGTATAGAGCACACGCACGACTTGCTGGCCCTGCAGGTATCACATTCAAGAGGAGCACTAACGTTGCTAGTCACAACATGGATATCGGCATTATTCGAAAGCCTGGTGCGTCATGCTGTGTCGGCGGTGCCGTGATCTTCGCTTGCCTGATGCGCGCTTGGCAAGGCGAACAACTATCTGGACATATCATAGGCACATCGGTTCCATCTGAAGGATCTCGTATGGATGACTCCAACACGGCATGCTCGTAGCCTGAAGATGAGGAGCAGCACGTGTTCAAACAAGGCGACGGGAGCAAGGCCGGCGCGCGGCGCAGTCGGCCCACGGAAGGTGATCTGACCACCCACACACCGTCCATCGTGCATCCTCTTCAGCCTCAGATACAGTCCGGGGCTACGATCGCAATAACACCGTGTATGTCTTGCATTCTCCAATGGCGGACGCCAGAGACGCCGCCAATAGACTCGCGAGTCGTAAGCGATGGCGCTACTGTCCGCAGAGCGCCTTGGCCGTCTGCAAGCCTATGTGGGCTGAGCCTTTCGCTAGCCTCAGCCCCTGCCTGAAAGGAGTGACAAAGAAGGACTAAGGCTGCTACCTCCACCGGTATAGCAACAGCTGATGCTCAGCTGCCCGCGAGAAGGCATTCTATGGCTGCAAGAACATATAGCCTTGGGTAACACCTTCCTGGTGCCTAGGCGGTGCTTCACTACTAAACATAGTTCATCTCTGCTCTTTCTTAGATGCATTTCCGGTCCACTTTCATATACCTGCGATTTCCTAGATCACGTACATCGTCTCTTGGTTACACATCCTACAATTCCGCACTCATTAGGCTCACAGGCACGATGGGTGAAAATCTAGCCATCAATGGCCAACACTCGCGGCACAGCTCTGTATCCGCCGTCGCACTCGGCTTGCCGAAGAAACTCATCGTCTGCTGTGATGGCACATGGATGGACGCTGATAGCGGCTGGGTCAAAGGCAAAGGAGGCTCTTCTGGCCACCCGCAGACACCTTCGAACGTGACTCGTATCGCACGTGCTATGAAGGATTCAGACGATGATCACCACCAACAAATCGTCTATTACCAGGCTGGCATCGGCACAGGCATTGGCCTGTATGATCATCTCATGGGTGGCGGCACAGGTGCAGGTCTCTCTGAAAACATTCGTGAAGCCTACGCATTCCTTGCGAGCAACTATTCAGAGCATGACAAGCTCAAGCATCCTGACTCTATCTTTCTCCTGGGCTTCTCTCGTGGAGCTTTCACTGCCCGAAGCATCGGCGGTTTCATAGGAGCTGTCGGCCTGCTCAAGAAGATCGCGATGCCGTACTTTTACGAGATCTTCCAAGACTGGGCCAACGCTGGCAACCCGAAACGTAAACCTCGTTTCTTCGACACCTACTACAAATTGAATCCGGAGCTCGAGAAGGTCCTACCACCGAAAGAACTCACTGGCAAGCAAGACAAGATCAACGAGTACATGCAGGCTTATCGAGAGATTCTTCTGTCACTCGGCTTGACCCAAGAAGTCAACGTCAAGTGCATTGGTGTGTGGGACACTGTCGGTGCCCTAGGTATTCCCATCAATCCAATCTTGCAGAGACTCCTGCCGTTCCTTCCATCCTTCATCAGAGAATATCGTTGGTTCGACACGACCATTGACGACCATGTTGAGAACGCCTTCCAAGCTTTGGGCCTTGACGAAAGACGGTTCCCATACTCTCCAGCTGTTTGGGAACGTCCAGATAACTGCCGGACAAACCTCAAGCAAGTCTGGTTCGCTGGTGCCCACTCGAATGTCGGCGGTTCATATGCAGATCAAGGTATGGCTGACATAGCTCTTGTGTGGATGATGGATCAGCTTGCCGGCCATACGCGACCAGCAGAGAAAGAGTTCCGGGCTCTGGACTGGATTCAATTCGATGACAACTACATCAAAAATTTCCGCCACCTCCAAGTTGAGGAGTACCAGCAGTCGGATACCCCACCGCCTTCATTTCGTGGCTGGGCCAAAGGTCGTGTTTACGATTCTCTTACATTTCCTCAGTCCCTCGCCGGCCAACGCGTACGCGCACCAGGTCGCTACTGCCGCGCTGACTACAACACTGGAGACCTGACCAAACAGCTGATGCATAACACGCACGAGTACGTCCACGCCTCTGTGCGTTATCGAATCGACGTCGGTGGCTCGCCGCTAGAATCTAACTGGGACTCGGCGTTCCCGCGAGGTCTCAGCTTCCAGCCGTACTTCCAATGGCTGTCGCGCAAGCTCATGCCAAACACACGTACCCGCACATATCTCCCTGATAGGAGAAAGGGACCACTTAACCGGTGGAAGCTTGTCGATGGGCATGCTGATCATGAAACGCCTCACGGAGTGCCAAACGGGCCGATGAAGCCTGCCAAATGGGTCTGGGAGGGCGATTCGAAGGTCGACAAGAACGAGATGCCAGAGGATATACTTGGGCCGTATGAGATACAACTGAAGGACATGGACAGGGAGGCAAGAGGAGTTCTGGAGGTGAGCGAAAATGGCGTTGCGGGTAAAGTTAAGGACTACTCCCACGGCAAGACCATTTGATTGCCGAACTCATGGAAAAGTGCTATTAGCAGGATGAGCTTGCATGTGCTGCCCGGCAGTTTGCAGGTCTTGTTAGATTCATGTTGCGTTACTTTTGGCATAGCTTGCCTTGATTTCGAGATACCTTTACTGCTAGCGAAAACGCATGGGGCTTTTGCCCAATATCATCCCAAACGCCGCGCCTTGTTGTCCCAATCTGTGCTGTGACTCTGATGCTCATCGGCGTGACATGACCTCAATCCCAGCCATGACAGGTACCTTATGTAAGAACTCGGTAAAATCTCGGCATCGCTACGTCTCGATGTAACGCCCACAACGGAGCAACAGGCTCGACTACAATCATCATTCCATCCCATAACCCAAGCTAGAAAATGCCTAACTTCGTAGCGAACGACGGAGTTTCATTATACCACGAAGCTCATGGCTCGCCTTCCAACAAGCCACTGATACTTGTAAACAACCTGACTTGCCACTTTTCCGAGTGACCTCTTTCTCATTGTCTTCTACAGCTTCACGGGTTCACAGGCTCCGGGAAAGTCTTCAAGCGTAATGTAGCTGGTCTTTCGCAAAGTTATTATGTCTTGGTCATGGATCTCCGTGGCCATGGCGAATCTGACAAGCCAAATGCCGGATATCATGTCTCAAGACTGGCGATGGATCTGGCGAACTTCATCGAGCACATGAAGCTGGGACCGTATGGTGATGGAAAGAAAATTACAGCGATAGGCACGAGCCTGGGAGCTGCGATTCTGTGGTATGAACCGTTCTGACAGCCTTCCATGCACACATGATAACACCATCGCAGGAGCTACGCCGAGCTCTTCACCACCAAGCTCTTCTCACACATGATCTTCGTCGACCAAGCACCACTGCAAAACTACCTTTCTGACTGGGGTCCCGAACATGGCAACCGCGGCCTCAACAACACGACAGCACTGGCAGAGCTACAACAAACGCTTGCGACGGATCCGGCATCAGCTCACCGCGGCACTATCTCCGGATGCTTGGGGTACAGATATGCTCCTCTTGCTAGAGATCCGTCACCTGACTCTGACATCTGGCGCAAAGACGAGGCTTTCTTCCTTGCCGAAGCTATGAAGGGCGATGGTTGGTGGTATGGTAAGTTGATGGCCGATCACACTGCAAACGATTGGCGGGCTCGATTTCGCACGTTTTTGGGCCGGAGAGTGGCAATGAGACGAAAGTGCTGGTTGTGACGAGTGAGAGGAGCGGGTGTTTTCCTGCTGCTGGGCCATTGAAAGTTGTTGAGCTTGTCAATGGAAACAAGGTCAATCAGGGCAAAGCAAAGGGCGCTGTAGTCGAGTGGGGAGGACACTGGTGCTACTGGGAAGATCCGGAGAAGTTCAATCAGCTGGCGGTGCAATTCCTGGCAGAGTAAGATAGAGTAATGAGCCATTATGCATGGATGTACGGAAGGGAGCATTCAGGACCAAACGAATGTGATTCATCTGTTACTTATCAGGACTGCCCTCCAAATTGCCGGCAATCAGCCTCTCGCACACGACCCTCGCTCGCCACTGGTCTTCATTCCTACGTGAGCATTCGGTCAGTGTCACTTCATACTTCGAGCTCACACTAACAAGCCAGATAACATACAATTTAGAACACACCACTTATTGCCGGAAGAAGCTTGTCCCCTGTCGCCCTGTTGAGTGGCATTGTTGGCAGAGTTGACATTGTTCGCAGCGGCAGATTGCACCTTGGCAGCGAAGCCTTTGGCGCCAGTGTCTTGACTGCCCCTCGCCTATGGACCTGTTAGGATTTCGCGAGTGTAATGCTGGCATGCGAGTGCCTTACCTGTGTGGGCTGAGCCCTCGAGGCATCAGCCTGAGACATTTGGGTCTCCCTGCCAGACATTGGTGATTGCTGAGAATACTGTGGATGAATCTGATTGCTATGTAAGATGATTGAACTGTTGCCGGAATGTCTGTTTAGAGAGAAGATTGCAATCAGGAAGCCACCGTCTTTTATCTGTTCTACTGGAGCTACCTGGTCATTCCCTCTTCGTATGGTTGAAGCTTTAGTTTTCTTGTTATCATGAAACTGCGCGATTTGCGACAGCTTTATATGCACTCATCTACGAAACGAGCTGGCACGTCTTATTCATGATTCGCATGGTCAAGTTTCGTTTACGAACTATCTGTAGCGAATATATCCCACTGTCTCAAGCCTGCTGTGACACAACGCACACGGTGTACCCGAGGACAGGTTCATCATGGACTCCTCACACTGCTTCGAAAAGATTGACGGAGAAAATGAAACCGAGGGCAACCCAATTGATAAGCATTATGACGAGACACAAGGACAGCGTATCAGTCACACCTCATCACTTCTTTCCCGAAGAAGCCTGGTCCTTGCCCCCCTGTTGGGCGGCGCTGTTCGCGTTATTGGCAGCCGCAGACTGCGCTCTGGCAGCGAAGCCACCAGAGCTCATATCCTGACCTCCTTTCGCCTATGAGATAGATGATTAGATGCGACGAAGACAAAACCTGGCATGATGATTGCTTACCTGACCACTCTGGATCCTGGCCGCATCGGCCGATGTCATCTGGTTGCTGCCTTTGCCGGACATGATTGGTCTTGTGGAATTTTGATGTCGTGGAGAGATGCGGTAGAATTCTGTCAAGGTTGTTGATGAGAAGAGAATTACTGAAGATTGATCCTGTGGCTTTTATGTGTTCCTTACGGGAGCTCCGCCGTTGATTCTGCTTGTAGCTCGAGCTATGGCTGTGTTACAACCTTGCTCATAGCACTTTTGAAGAATGTATTCATTCTACGAAATGATCTTCCACGTGCTCTCCTTGATTGGCACAACAGAATTTCGGACACATACCGATGTCTCGAAGACTGCTGTGTCACGTCGCACACGATGCACGAGATCATGGACGTTCCGACACCGCCAATTTTTCAGGGAAGATCGACGAGGGGAATTCGCAACAACACTGATCATAACACAATGGATGGTGATAGAACAGACAGGGACAGCGTCAGTTGAAAGAATTGCATTGCCGATCATGTGTCTACAGAAGGAATTTCCTTGGTCCATCAACATGACCCAATCGCTTCAATCTACGGCTACAAGTCGGTGAGGGAAAGGTCAGCCAGACTCGCACTTGCTTTCTTCGCCAATGGCCTGGGACCCGCCCTCCCACTCTCGTCTCTTCGGGAAGGAGTACCATTTGATGTCCGTGAACAAGCTCATCGATGTCCGGCAAGTCTTCATCGTCTTCAAGAGCTTTGCTGCCGCGTTTCGTGCCAGTGCGAGAGGTAGGGGTCTGAACGTGCTGATTGCTTGCTGGAAGACCGCCCGACATCCTTGACGCGTTGCTTGGTGCATCTTCGGCGCCCAGGTCGGTTTGATCAGCAGTCGAGTGATGAGCTGAACGAGCTCTGGTGTTCCGTTGGTGCGATTTAGCCGCAGAGATTGCTGCATCAAGCTGTGTCTCGTAGTGATCGATCTCATTCTCATCGTCTCCCCACGCCGGCACTCTTGTTCGTAAATTGACAGCAATGTTACGATCCGTGCAACCAGTCAGCAGACGATTCAGCTCGACTTGCTTACTGATAACATTTTGAATGCGATGGTTGAGGGCATTGAGTCTCTCGTCTGTACCGAATTTCCTGACTCCTCGAGGCTTGGGGAGGTCGTCTGGAGGACGATTGAGAAGTTTGTCGTCGTTGTCTCCTGCACGCTTGAGCAAAGCTCGATTGAGTCTGTCGCCAGCTGCGGTCCGGGCCTTTCGTTCGGCAATTTGTGCGAGTTCCTTTTCGGTCAGTGCTTTTGGCAGCGGCGCTGCGTCACTTTTTGGCAAATCGGCCACAGTGCTTGAACCGTCTTCTCTGGCAAGAAGATTCTTGCTCGTCTCGCCTTCGATGGCAGGAGACCCGTTACCTGGGTGTCCTTTGGTTGTGAAGATCGTGGGTGGAATGTTGCCAGCGAGCTCGGATGCTTCGTCATCTATGTCGGCCGCATTATAATCGATGCCAGATTCTGTGTTGCGCGTTTCTGAACGCAAGCTTTCGTCGATCGTAACAGCCGCCTCTACAGCAATATCTGCTTCAACCAGAGTGCTGTCTTCGTGAGGAAGATTGACTTTGTGACCAGGGTCGTTGGTGGTGTCAATGTCCTTTGGGTTCGGGGACGAAGATGACATTGCGGCTGTTGGCTTTGAAATCTGGGCGGAGAAGGTAGGTGTAACAGGCTGCAGTTGCTGTGTGAAGATAGGTCTCGTGGCCCGATCTAGCCTGGTCATGTTGTCGTCCCTCGTGGTAGAGTCATCACGACCAGAGTGCTCAGGACCATGGCCGATGTCAGCTGAAGTTTCCATTCGTTCCTGCTCCGAGCCTTCGCTATTGCTGGGTACAATCGACGTTTCTTGACCAGTGATTTCAGCTTGTGAAGAAGCGTCATAGAAATTTGACTTTCATGTCCATGAGATGAAGGGAAGGGACATATGTATCAATGGTCCTCGTTAATTTCCTCGAAGAGGAACAAATGTAGCATCGTCTGCGAGGGTTCCGCGGCTGATTCCGAATTCCACCTTTTCTGACAACGATATCATCATGCCCTCCAGCCTCGCTCATCTCTGCTCCGATCCGTGATGTTCCGGAGCCTTTTAATGCAAAGTCATCGTCGTGTAGGGGAAAATCACGTTCATATCTGAGTTGTCCCTCCTGATCAATCTGCTGTGTTCTAGATCGCCACCGATACGTAGCTGAATACGAAGCACGTTGGCAGAGTAGAAGTTAAAGTTGGGATTGATGCGGATGATTGTGTTGACTGTGTTGGGAGTCTCAGAGTCTTCAAAGTCGACGAAGATGTCGTTTGTGGCGGCGGCATCGCCGGAGCTGGCGACACCACGCTCTACTGACATGGCCGAAAAGCGTGCGATGCTTTCTTTGCAGAATAGAGCGCTGGACGAAGCAAGTGAGATCGCAGTTGGAAGTCTGACAGACTGATCGAAGAGAAAGTCTTTATGGTGGTAGGCAGATGGTTGTGGAAGGACGAATTGTGGAAGGACGAATTCCACGCGGACGAAAGTGTCTTGTACAAGTCAGACTTCCTTGTTCCTGCAGCAAGAACACGCGCGCGCTGTGACAAACTTGCAGTTAATTGAGGACGCAAACCAAGACACAAGACAAGGTCAATGGAAAGCGGGATCGCGCATGTATATCGGGCACCGCCAGGTGAGAGGCTCTTGTGAAAAGACCGATGTTCTGTCATCGTTGTCAGCGATTGGCCACTGGCCTTGCCGAAATACCTCCTCCTTCACTATTCGATGGCGGTGTACGCGTAGACATATGCGTGATACGCACGGTGGGAACTGTGAGTGGAATCTGGAATGCGCCAGTCTAGTAAAAAAAGAAGGTGTAGAAGTCGTTAAGTGCCATTATGCGAGCAAATGACGGCGCATAAGGGCCAAGTAGGGCTGATAGAAAGTGACTGTCTTGTCTTCAAGGGCTTTTGGTCGAATCGCGCCAGCGGGACATCGTCTACGTCAAGTGCCTGGTAGCCTATTTCTGTGTTCCGTTGGCTAAAAGATTGACTGGCAACATTAGCAAGAGCGCTATTGGTCGGCGCAGATGTGCTCAGTCACTGCTTGATGATGGCAGGCGCGCCAAAGTCTCGACATATAAGGCACGGTAGATTTCCAGATTCGAAAAACTTCTCTGCAAACCTCACCACCACACCAAACAACCCCGTCGTACAGCCATGTCGGCGTGGATCATCCACGACGATCGGTTCGCGATCGAGCTCTCGCACAACAAGCGAGCTCTGCCCTTCCACAACAATGTAGATTTGAACGGAGACAGATGGGAAGTCCTTGACATTGGCCAGGAGATGGGACGCATCTCTGGGCCCAAGAACAAAGTGTATGTCCTGCCAGCATCTACCTGGCCGATCGACATCAAGTTCAGGCTGTTGCCCGAATTCGACTTCTTCTCAGGCGACGCAGTCCGCATTGAACTCCGTGTCGCGACTGCGACTGGCCGACTACCGGGGAAGCGCGTGATCATCAAGCGGCACCAGTCTCAGAACTTCTCGTGGAGGGTGTCTCCGACTGAAGCTTCTCAAGGAGTATGCTCATATCCATCACCCGAGGAAACATACATGCTCCGAGATCCAAGTTTGTTCCTCTGAGGGGCGCGGGAGGAAAGCCGTACATCGTGAAGATAAGTTGGCGGGTGCCAGAAACTGGATTGCCCAGTGCCAATCCAAGAGATCAGATCAATCCGAACACTCCAGCAGGCCACAAAGAAGCTTCACATTCATCATCCAGGCCAACGCCAACCCACGAGAACGCCGGCGTTGCTCCCACTGCCACGAAGCGAAGCGCAGACGACGCCTTCGGCTCCAATCGTCTTCAACTCGCTCTCCGCGAAGCCCAAGCCAAGCTCGACGTTGCAACCGCCGCACTTAATCAATTCTCCGATACAGATGGAGGAAAGACTCTGAAGGGTCTCAAGCTGCTTCTGCAGAAGGTCCAAGCGTATGAGGGAGTGATCGAGGCTGAGATCCAAGTAAAAGCTGCGCAGGTCGGCGATGAGGAAGATTAGGAGTACTTTGAGCTTCGGATGCGTGGAGCTGAGGCGGTTTTGAGCGTGGTTGATGAGGTGGAGGAGAAGCTGTTGCTTGAGAGCGAAGTCTTGCAGGCCAGATCGCGAAGGAAGTTTGGATGTTCGATGGAGAGTGATGGAGGTTTGTTGGCGCAGCCATGTTTGTGACGCGGTGCAGAAGGCGTTCTCTGATCATTCTGGCGTTTTTGATTCTTTTGGTCTTTTGCTTGCATAGTGAGAATTCTGGGTGGGAAAGGGGACGACGGATCAGATGCAGTTTGCATACTAGTACAAGCGAGAGAAAACAAAGTATCGTATCTGCTGCATGCTTCAATTTTCACCAGCTCCGCTCTGAGCCAGTGTATAGACCATGATCCAAAACTCCCAATGCATCAATCTAACAAGACATCATGTTTCCGCGCGCATCTTCCAATAGTCAGTTTAGCGCTTGCCTGCAGCCCTCGTCGCGACCTTTCTGAAAGCAGACTCGCCACTGCTGCCCATTCTGCGGTTGTCCTGCTGTACGACATTACTGAGATTATTGACCGGCGCAATGGTGTAAGTTCCAACGCCACCCTGCACACGAGCGCGGTTACCGATGACCGGAATTTCAAGAGCACGCTTGCGCTTTTCAGCTGCAATGGCAGCACGGTCAAGCTGGCTGGCTGCAGGTCGCTGGCTGGATGCCATGGGGTCGTATGTTACTGACTGGACGGTCTTGGCACGCATGTCCTTGCGTTTGCCGAGCACGATGCGAGACCACTCTCCTAGTAGACGCTCGGCCTGGCGCTTGATGGCGAGCTGTGGCTGGGAAGATTTTGTGTAGAAGATGACGACTTTGCCGATGCCGGAAGCGATGAGGGCTTCCTTGGTCATGTTGAGGCGACCAAGAATGGCAAAGAGCTCGCGCTGAATCTGGAAATTGGGAAGTGCCGCGTCGGTGTCGGCAGGCTCAAGGAAAAAACGCACTGCCTCGAGAATGTTGATATCAGGATCGACGATGGACGAGCGAAGGGTGTTCCTGTTCAGCAACGCGACGACTTCCGGAAGAATCTTGAGCTTTTGAGTGGCAACCTTTCCTTCAGCGCGTGCCTGGGCATCATGTTGACAAGCGCTGGCCATCGCTGGCGCTATCTTCAAGCTCTGCGTCACCTGCAGCCTCGAGATCGATGCCTCCAGCCTTGCGACGAGAGGGCTTGTTGCTGCGAAGAGCGTCGTCCATCTTGCGTTCCAGTGCACGTCGACGACCTGTGATGTTATGTTAGCTTTTTGTACCGCGTACATTTTCTCTTGTCAAACTTACGCTCTTCTGGTGCGAGTTCGTCCTCGTTTTCTGGTGATCTTGCCCTAGGAGCTCTCTTTGCCGCTGTGCCTGACTTCTTCCTCCTGCTGCCCTCAATCTCCGGACCGCCCTCGAAGTTGTCTTCATCGTCTCCGCCAGCTCTCACCTTCTTCGCCTTCTCTCTCCTTCCCTCCTTCTTCTTCTTTTTCCGCTCTCCATCCTCACCCTCTACTCTCTTGCGCTTGTGAACACCCAGCTGGCCAACGTTGCTGTCGTCTACCGCCACCGGCTGATCTGGAACGTTGACAGTCGCGCTCTCAGGGTCGAAGTTGTCGAACTGTGCTTCATCAAGTTCATCAAGGTCAGAATCCGCGTCGTCATTTGGAGCCGCGTCGTCATCGCCTGCTTCGGGTGCTTCGTCATGCGCGTCCATATCATCTGTAGGGTCGGCGAGTGGAGGTGTACGTGTGTGCTCTTCTTCAACTTCGGGTCTTTGAATGTCGCCAGAGTCGTTGTTGCCTTCAGGCTCAACGCCATTCTGCTGCACGGGAGAGCCGCCGGGGACTTCCAGGTCCTCCATGTTGATGTGTGCAGGTTGTGGTCGCTGCCAGTATTTCGTATTCTCCTTGCTGGTGAGAGATGTGGTAATGAAAAGTATCCAGTGGATTTGCTGAATCGCGTGAGTGATGAAGCGTAGGTGATTGTTCTGTGTTGCAGCGCTCAGTCGCGAACGTTGCTGTCGCTCCTTTGTACATCTTGGCAGTATCGATGCGCTCACATGGCCCGTGCTCAACAACTTTCACAAGCAAGCCTCAGTGAGTGTAACACAGCATCCATTTATCGCATCAATACAACTCTCTTCACAGCCTCTTCTTCAACTACATCACATCATAATGTTCGGCGGTGAGTGAACATGCGCCGATTGCTTCCACGCCTTAAATCCAATGATTCCGTCTAGCACCTCCCCCTCCCTCCGCTGAGGAGCTCAAGCAACAGGAGGCCATTGCCTCGCAGACCGTCTACGGTGCCCTCGCCACCTGCGTCCTGCTTTACCTTTGTACGTTTCCCACAGCAAGATCATGTGGATCTTAACACTGGCCTTTCACGCACGGATTCTAATGCGATGAACAGCTCCCCACGTCGTCGAGTACGTTTCCAAGCTCGTATGAGAAGCCAAAGCACCAGGCGCAAAGTTCCAGCAACAGCTCAAATGGAATGAGAAGAGTTGAGAATATGTATGAGTATGGGAGCCGATGAACATGATCAGTTCGGGGCGAAAAAAGGTGTACATTCACATACCAGGTGTACAGCAATTGAAAATACAAGCGATGGCACAGGTTGCCATGCTACCTAGGGAAATTTTGTACGATAGACCGGACAAACTCAGGATTTAATCCTACAGCAACAACAACTATACAGACTTTTTCTCATTCCTGTGAGGATACGGTTCACAGGCGGTCTAGATGTTGGATACCGTCGGCAATCGTAAGTCTGTTCACGCTCTCTCAGTGGGCAGCACAGCTATCTGAGGACTACATCGCATAATAGTAGCCGGCTAGCTATCAAGAGACCTAGAGGGTTTGAAGGAACAACGTTTCATTTCCTATAGCTGCTGACATGCGCATTCAAATACACCACGCAGACTTTTGAGCTAGGACTGTAATCATGCGCGGTTTAGTCAGGGCGCACTTCAGACACTGGATCAACTGCGACAACTGCAGTGCCGTCGAAATCGACCACCCATGCCTATATGACACCGTGTCAGCCTTACACCGTATGCACATTCGCCTATACTTTAGTAACTGCCGATCAAGGTTGCATTAGAAAGTGGCTCCCGCTGATCGTTGCAGTACATGAATCGTAGTGGTATCTGTGGCGCACATGCATAATACAAGCATGCGTTAACCGCATGGAGCTGTTGCTTTGCAGTTCACAGCACGAATGGATCTCTAACGCGCTCTGTAAGAACGATTGCTCATATCGCAAAAGCTTCGACGGTACCATTGACACATGGTAGGAGGTAACATTCTATCTGCGCCAATTGTTATCGGCTAGCCTCGCCATTGCACGGCATAAGAAAGGCCATCAGCACGAACGCGCCGTGAAGAAATCTACGATATATTGCGTGGCCCTCGGCGCGAGATCTTATCACACAATCAAAGGCTAGATGTCCCAGCGTTGTTCAACGTCCAAGCCGCCCACGTCAGGCCGACCGTTCATAAAACTAAAATCTGATTCTGCGACTAATATATTGATCCTTTTCCATCTGATAGAGGACACTAAATGATTAGCCACCGGCGTTGGCCACTGCAATCCGATGTCGTCCGTTGATAGTGCGATCACGCAAGCGTTTCCAATCGCTGTGCGCGAAGTTATGACACTCGGATATGATAAGACAGGACACGGTTCGTGAGCAGTATGCCTACGATATCCGAGTTTGACAGCGGACGACGTACCGACAGAACGGCTCAGACAGACATGTGGATCTTTGCGAATGAGCCGACTTGCGCCTCCCGACGCATACCAATACTGAAGGGCATGTCCATGCGAGGCCAGAGTGCTCACCTCCAGAGGGGAGCGGCGCACTCGCAGAGCGAAGATGGGGCAGAGCGGAGGGCGGTCCCTTGGTGGATTCGCAGGTGGAGGTGTTTGAATTTTAGTGCTGTGGAGGGCTCGGCGGCGGGCAACAAGTGGATTCGATATGTCGTACATATCGGCACTCACTCCACCCGGACTATCTCATGCAGTCAACTGACGTCCAGAGCTCGTCGAACACGTGCTGGCGAGGTATCTTTGACACAGCAGAGCGGCGGGGTGCGCGGAGGCCTGCTCCCAACCAAGCATACCGCGTCGTGCTTCGGACGTAGCCTCCGGCATGCCGTGCTGCTGCTGCTGCTATCTTTTCCCTGATCGTCCGCCGTCCGCAACCTTCTCTTTTCCCTGCGTCCACAATATCAAATTATCCTTGCCTCTGTCGCACTTTCCACCTCTAATGCCCGACTGCAGCTGCTAACACCGCGTGCAAGAATACAACAGCGCTGTGCTTGGCCACTTGCTTTCGCAACGTCATTTGCCTCTATCAGTACCTCCTACAATCTGCTCACCTCCACTCTATCCCACCCCGCCTTCAGCACCCATTGAGACTTGTGTCGCTGCTCCCACCGCCGCCACCGCCCACCATGGCTTCTTCGCCGCCTGGCCCTGTCTCGCTCACCAACTGCTGTGGCGACTCCAAGAGCCCGTATGTTCGCGCTCACATGGACAACCCCACTGCCTGGCAGTTGTGGAGCCCGGAGACCCTTGCGCTGGCGAAGAAGACCAATAGGCCTCTTTTGTGAGCATTGGTTATAGTGCCTGCCATTGGTGCCATGTCATGGCCCACGAGAGCTTTGCCAACCCGCGCATCGCTCAGCTCTTGAACGAGAACTTCATTCCCGTCAAGATCGATCGCGAAGAGCGTCCTGACATCGATAGGCAGTACATGGACTTCTTGCAGGCCACTACTGGAGCCGGTGGTTGGCCTCTCAATGTCTTTGTCACGCCTGACCTAGAGCCCGTGTTTTGGCGGCACATACTGGCCAGGACCCAAGACCGAGCGCGCAATGGCTGGTCTTGGTGGGTTTGAGGACATTCTCAAAAAGGTCGCGCAAGCTTGGAAAGAGCAAGAGAAGAGCATCCGGGAAAGTGGTTCCAAGATCACAGACCAGTTGCGCGAATTCGCTCAAGAAGGCTCACTGGGTGGCACTCAAGCAAATGGCGATGTCGCAGACGGCGAGCAAGACGGCATGGAGCTCGATCTTCTCGAAGAGAGCTACCAGCATTACAAGCAGCGCTTTGATACCCAATATGGCGGTTTTGGCGGCGCTCCCAAGTTTCCTACCCCACCACACCTTGGTCAGATGCTGAGACTGGACTCTTACGATGCGGAAGTCCGTGGCGTCGTTGGTGAAAAGGAATGCAAGGATGCGCAGGAGATGGCTCTCAAGACCCTCGAGTTCATGTACAAGGGTGGTATCAAGGACCAGGTCGGCCATGGTTTTGCGAGATATTCAGTAACACGGGACTGGAACTTGCCGCACTTTGAGAAAATGCTGTACGACAACGCGCAGCTACTGCCACTTTATCTCGATGCTTGGCTTCTGACAAACAATCCACTATTCCTCGAAGCCACCAACGATATCGCGACCTATCTGACGAGCAAGCCGATGCTTTCGCCTCTCGGCGCTATCCACTCTAGCGAAGATGCTGATTCGCTTCCCACATCCAACGACAAGGAGAAGCGCGAAGGCGCATTTTACGTCTATAGCGTCGATGAGGTGCAGCAGGTGCTCACAGCTCAGGAAGCCGACATTATTACGCGATACTGGGGTATGAAAGCTGCTGGCAATATCGATTCCCAATTCGATGCGCAAGGCGAGCTGAAAGGGAAGAACACTCTCAGCGTACAGATGACGCCCGCTGAGCTGGCTGCGGAGCTCGAACTTCCTGAAAGCAAGGTTAAGGAACTCTTGCAGTCGAGCAGGCAAAAGCTTGTCGCCTACCGCGACGCCAACCGACCTCGCCCTGCTCTCGATGACAAGATAGTCACTGCTTGGAACGGTCTTGCCATCTCAGGTCTCGCCCGCACCGCAGCATCTCTCGCCGCTACTCATCCCAAGGAGTCTGCCACATATCTCGCCGCTGCAATCGGTGCAGCAGAGTGCCTGAGAACTCATTTATATGACCCGAAGACAAAGACTCTTCTGAGAGTCTACCGCGAAGGCCCGGGTACTACACCAGGTTTTGCAGATGACTACGCTTTCCTCATCGCTGGACTCCTCGATCTCTACGCTGCGACTTTTGACGCCACCTGGTTGCGATGGTCGAACGAACTGCAAGACACTCAAATAGAGCTGTTCTGGGACACGCACAAGCATGCGTTCTTTTCCACGCCAGCCGACCAGCCTGACATCCTTGTCCGCACAAAGGATGGCATGGACAACGCCGAGCCTTCAGTCAATGGACTCAGCGCTTACAACTTGCACTGGCTCGGCAGCTTGCTTGACGACCAGAAGTACACCAAGCTAGCCTCCCGTACCCTGGCTGCTTTCGAAGTCGAGATCTCACAACATCCAGGCCTCTTCAGCGGTATGTTGGTCTCGGTGGTCGCAACAAAGCTAGGCGCCAAATGTCTCATGATCTCCGGCGAAGGCGAAGTCGCAGAGAAAGCCCTGCGGGTCGTCCGAAGCGGCGTCAGACCCACTTGCACTGTTATCCGCATTGGGGCTGGCGCGAAAGAGACCGAGTGGCTCGCGGAGCGTAACAAGCTCATCAAGGGCCTCGACGCTAGCAAGGAGTTCGTGCAGGTGTGCGAAGGCACGAGCTGCAGAATTTTGGACTCGAAAGGTGTTGACGACTTCTTTGGAAATGTGTAGCAGGAGAGGATGGGGATGCAAAACTGACTGCACGGATTTTTGTGCATTAAAAATACCATAAATAATGACTGTAACGAACATTTGGATTCTTGCCTGTAAAGAAAAACATGTCTTTCCATCATGCACTCGTTGTAAATTGCGTCAGAAGTTAGAACGCAGAAGTGTTCGTGATAGTGCTAACGTACATGAGCATGCACATTTCACTGCATCATCTGTGAGTCTCCTCCGAAAAAGTCGTCGCTTGCGCCATTCACTGCAAATGGAAGGCAACAGTTGATCGACACCCACCGTCAAACCCTTTCTCGCAGAAATGAGCTACACAATGTGACAACACTCAGAACACTCCCACCTCATCTCACGCTTGACACAAATTACGTTGTCCGCAGAGCTTGACATGGCTGTTGATATCTTGCCACCTGCGACAAGCACTCCAGCTGCCAAAGCCGCGGCAGCTGGCGGAGATCAGCCTCAGCCTCAGTCTCGGCTCATGGAACTCCCTGCTGAATTGCGCATACACATATATCGCTGCTACTTCGACGAACTCAACGGTTTAAGAACCGGACAAACCACCAGATGGCCTCAAGATGGATGTCGGTTCCTCCCGTTGCTCCGAGTCAACAGTCAAATCCGCAAGGAAGCTTGCTCGGTCTTCTACCAGGAGTGCGTTGGCCATGCGGGCTCACCTCGCTCGCATCGGTGGATTTTACAGTCTCCGAATGCAGCTACGACCGTCGAGCGACAAGCGGCTGTCCGTGACCTTCTTGCTCAGCATAGCCCGGGGCTTGGAAGCTTTTGCTGGTTGCCTGAATGGGTACGAGGGTCGACATGTTTTGAACTTATAGCAGCGATTCTGGAGTCAAGGCCTATCCCGCCAACCTACGTTGTGTGTGCACTGATCCCGAGGCGGGGATGAATGAGTATCGGATGGAGTGGTGGGGTGGAATTGAACCAACATCGCACACGCTGTTACAGCCTGTCATCAGTCATCATCGCAAGGGCTCTACATTTCTCAAAGTGACGATGAATCGTCTCCTACTTTGATTTTGAGCAAAATCTCAGCCGGAACTCCGTCGACGATGCATCCTGGTGGTCTTACACATAGGGTGAGGGATCGAAAGTCGTAAGGTAGTCAGCTAGGTCCAAGGGTCACGAGGCCGCCGTCAATAGCATGCATGATCGATTTCTTCTATAAACGCGGGGCCACCTGTGTGGACCAAATGGACTTACATTAGGGGAAAGGGGGTCGAAAGGTACCTAGGTGGGAAGAAAGACTGGAAGCAGGAAGTGAGGAACGAAGTCCATCATCCATCGGCCCCGCCATCAGCTCAGCTCCGAGGGATGAGTGGAGCCACGGCGATATCACATGTACTACAGTATACAACACGTCTGCTTGCTCACTACAAGATTGAGTAGTCTTTTCGACAATTCATCGTTCTACCCATCATACCCGCCATCAAACAAACAATAAACAAGCATGACTTCCGCTGGCATCGGTTTCGACGGCTTCATCAAGATCCCCAACCGTCCGCTGAACTTTGTGCCCGCGAAGACGGGCGAGACAATCTATCTCGGCCAGATCACTTGCCGCATCCTCGAAGATGGCTCACGGAACAGGTATTTACCAAAAGCCCCTTCACCAAAACTCGCACCCTTCTCACAATCCCTCCTCAAGACAACCGCCTCGGCACCGTCGAACTAACCCTCCCGCCCAAAACTCCCGGCCCACCACCTCACTGGCACGAAATGCACGACGAGACCTTCTACATCACCCAAGGCACTATCAGGTTCCACGTCCCGGACCCAGAGCAGCCGGGCAAAGACAAGGAAGTCATCGACGCGCACGTCGGCGACTACATGACGGTGCCGATCCGCTCGCCACACACTTTCTCTAACCCGACGGACCAGGAAGCGAAGCTTTTCTTCACGTCTACGCCGGCGTTTTATATTAACTACTTCAAGCTGCTGAGCCAGATGGGCGATAAGGGCAAGCCGATGCCTGCGGAGGCGAATATGCAGGCTATGGCGCTGTATGCCACTACGCTTGTTGATAAGCAGCCGAGGAGGAATGAGTAGGTGGTTGATTGGAGGAGAGAAGTAGAAAGTAGCTTTTACGATACAACTACATGACCTTACACGGCTCACTTTGCCTTGATGGGAACGAAGCTCACACGGCCTTCTACTTCACCCGGCAAAAGGATGTCGTCCAAATTGACTCCTTTCCCCTAGCATGACGCCCTTTTCCTGCAAGTCCTTGGCGAATTCCAGCACTCTGTCGTCGTATTCTGCCTTGTCGATTTTACCTCCAAACAACTCCGATATGCGCATGGCATCAAACGCTGCTTGTCCCGTCGAAGCTGCCGTGTGAGGCCTGAATCCAGCGAGGGCATCGCCTACCAGCAGCAACTTGCCATCGAAGAAACTGTTCTGTGGGGATATCACGTCTGTGACGGCCTGGATGAAAGGCTGCTGTGTCTTGTTCACAGCCTCCGCGTATTGAGGAGGGAGCACTTTTGACGCGTATTTTTTCTGTTTTTGCCAGACTTCTGGGTTCATGGAACCGACAGGAAGAGTGATGGCGTGTCGCTTTCCGTTGGTATCTGTCATGAGCTCTTCCAACTCCGGACTGCCGTCTCCGTAGTTGCAATACCAGACCCAGTTGAAGAGACGTTGTCCTGGCTCGGTTGAGCCGTTCTTTCCTGGTATCAGATATCCAAGGCTTGGATTCCGGTGGAGTGGTAGAAGGGAAATTTCTCCAGGAAGACTTCTTTTGCTTCGGTTGAAAGTTCGTTCTCGGGGACAGTTCCTCGCCACGCCACGTAACCGACGTATTTGCGCTCTACATCCGGTTTGACCAAGCGGCGTATGGTTGATGATGCACCGTCTGCAGCGATGACGAGATCGGCTTCGCCGGTCTGCTCACCCTGATCCTTGTTCGTCCATGTGAGCTTTACAGCGCCGCCAGTCTGTTCCAGCGCAGTGATCGTGCAGCCGTTCTCGGAGGTAGCTTTCGGTCGCGCGTCTGCTTTGAGGTCATCGACGTAGTCGCTTTGGAGGCCTTCAACACGCCACCGGAGTAAGTGGTAGAGCAAGTCCCAGCTCGTCATGCGCTGCTGCCTTTCTTCCACACTGCCATCCATCACTTTGCCAGACCGGTCCAAATAGAGGCGCTGCTTGCTCGTCACCGCGATATCTTTCCCAGGTCTGACAAATTTGTCGAAAAACTCCTGCGTTTCATTGCCTGCTACTATGCCCGCACCCTGGTTGTGCAGTAATGCTGTAGGAGAGCGTTCGAGAATCCGAATAGTAGGAGGTTTGGGCAAAGACAGCAAGGCCAGCGCATGCATGAGGCCCGCGAGTGAGCCGCCGACGATGATGACGGATCTGGGTAGAGGTTGCGCCATCATGGAAAGGAGCAGTTCAGCGAATATTAGTCAGTGTTTGTCGACCTGAAGTCTCAACTGTCTCGAACGCGAAAGCTGGTAATATCGATTTGCAGTCGTTTGCTGTATATCAAGGCGATACAAGATATCTTGCTGGGATGTCACAATGTAGACGTCACAAACCTGGAAGCTCCGGATATACTGGGATCTGCTGCTCTAGTTGTTTGTCATCTCGACTATGGGGAAACGATGCCGTTGTGCTTCGTGGTGTAGTACAATCGCATGGCAGTTCTTATATCCACGCTTCACTGCGCACGTCAGTAATATTACATCAATGGCAAACAGAAATCGAGATACTGTACGACTGTACGCTATTCAAATTCAAGATCGCAAGCTTGCAAGCTCGCTTACAGCAGACAGGACCGCTCAACCGGTTGCCCCTGCCGACGTTCTATTTACCCTCGTCACGCCGGGCTTCACCGCAGCACGGCCAGAACTCCTCCAAAGCGATTCACGAACTCTTCAGCAATCGGGGTTATCCTTGCGAAAAGAGGCAGGAAAACCTGGAGTTTTCCATTCTGATTACTGTTTTACTGCTCATCCATTTCCTTTATGGGAAATGAACATTGAAAGGCCCATTTGCCATTACTGCCGTTCCTCCAACAATCCCCACACATTCCACACGGCCGTGCCACATGGCTCGCTTGTCTAAGACAGCACCGTTCCAAATCTACAGCGACGACGGGCATTCGACGGCTACAGAAGGGAGATCAGAGCGTGTGGATCATGATGAGGCAGCGAAGGAGCCTGTAAATTATTCCTCCTGGACCGGCGGAAGCAAAGACGATGGTTTCGTAACGGAGAGTGACGACGAGAGGAAAGGCATGAACAACGACGAAGCGCAAGAAGGCGACGATGAGAAGAACTACACAAGGACGTCGATATCTTCGTTCCCGGACTCGGTCTCCCCGACTGACCATGAGGTCACGCCGATGCACAAACCGTATACGCCAACGTACAATCGACCTACGTCTCGCCGCATGCAGATGAGCTCTCCGCTTCGGAACCGCAAGTTCGGAACGCCCTATTCAGAACCCAGAGGTAGTCCGAGATCGAGGAGGAAAGACTTCGATGCGGACAGTGATGGAGTCGAGCCTAAGCGTCACCCTTTGGTGCTCTTGCATATCACAGCACTGCCTGTGCAGATTCCTTGGACTTACCATGCGATGCGCGAGACGCTTCCACAGCATGTTCTGGATAACCTTCAATTGCTGAAGTCTAAGCTTTCCGCTACGGTTCTAAAGCGTGGCATCCTCATCCCTCATCCAGGAGACGACTATGAGCTGCTCGAAGAAAAGCTACTGGAGGCCTTGGAGTTGCAGGAGCCACGCATCAGCAAATGTGGGCACTATCGCAACAGGCACTCGACTGACTCGACGGCGACGGGCGCTTCTGCAGGCGCCGATTCTGGTGTTGGCTCGAGCGTGGACGAATCAGATGAGGAACACTGTACAACATGCCACCATCACTTGCACGCAGCTGGCTCGGGAAAGCAGAAATGGGCGATCAAAGTCTATGCCGCCAATGGCCTAATGCGTGCAAGTGCATGGTCGGCCGCCTGGAGCGAGATGGAGAGGGTCGATGTGGAGATCATGCCTTGGATCAAGGACGAACTCAGAATCAAGCTGGATGAGCTCAACTCGCAGGCGCTTGTTGTCAAAGAGGTCGACCATGAAGCCGACGAGCTGCGCGTCAATCAGCTTGTTGAAGAGCGTCTCAAGATGCTGGAAGAGGACAGCGAGCGAGCAAGACAAGCGGAGATGTCGCGAGAGATTGAAAGGATTGTTATTGCTGAGCAACGCCAATTTTCGCAAGCCACGCAAGAGAGTCCAACTGAGCAGATTGACACAGCCAAGCCCGAAAAACGCGAGGCTACTGACGAGTCTTCGGATACGGAGCTGCCGAACATCTATCGACCTAAAGACATCCCGTTGTCAATCCTCCTGCGGAACTACGTTTTTCTGCTGGCCAGAAAGCCGCTCAACATGGCTATATTCTTCTTGGTCGTCTTCGTCAGTGGCATGCTGCTCATTATGGGACCCGCTGCGATAGCAGCAGGCGTCGTTGAAATGTCCACAATTGTCTTGTCCAGGAGCACCAACATGGCTTCCGTCCAGAATATGCCGGAGGCGATCATGCTCGAGGATGCTGTCCCAAGCATGCCTATGGCTTCTGCAGAAGTCGAAAGCCAGATTGAGGGTTTCTGGGATGCTGCTGTTCCAGAGACGATGTCGGCACCAGCAGCATTAGATGTTGATGGTTCCGCTCCGTATGAGCTACACGTTCAGGAGGAAGTGCACACAAACACGGAGCCAGTCATTCACGGTGAGCCCTTAGAGCCAGAAGTTTTGGCAGAGGAAGAATCTCAGAGCGACACCATGGCTAGCGAAGTTACACACCTCCAGCTTGGATCACCTGATGGGTCGCTTGCGTTAGACTCGCCGCCTGCAATGCAAGAAACGCATCTGGAGAACGTCGAACACTCGCGAGCAGAGACAGACGAACAAAACTCTGGCACTATTCTGATTGAGGACATTGAAGTCGAGACGGAGATGCCTGTGGCAATCGAAAGTGTCGAAGTCGAGGAAGAGATGTCTCTGGCATCGGAGGACGTTGACGGTGAGATTGTCGCCAGTGTGGAGCCAGAAGCGGTCCAGATCGAGGAAGACAGCTCATCGATGTCAGAGGTTGAAGGCGACTTCGTGGCCACGATCCCACTGCAAGTCGAGATGGTGGATAAGTGCCCACCATACTCGATGGTGATGGACGACCCGGCTTACTGCAGCATCGACGAGCATGTTGAGGCTGTTGAAATCGCGATGCAGTAGCTTGGCTGTGTCGTTTGTGCAGTATGCAAGTACATTTCCAGGGACTTGGTCTCAGGAACGGCGTTTTTGGGCAGCGTTTTAGCGACAGCAGAATGTGCATGATAATGAGAAATAGACATGAACAAATACAAACCAGGATCGGACGGCTACCAGTATATACTTCAATTGATGTTCATCATACCGATGCGTGAGTACCATGTGAGATTGCCTTGAGCCTCATCATGTGACACCAGCTCAGAAAACCTCTTATGGCTTATTGAAAGTGTTGTATCTCAGGTGTCACTTGCACATGAGGAGATGTTCCCTTGTTCATTCATGTGGCGCTGGCTTCACTTTGCGGAGACGGGATGAGCCGCTCTCGGTCGTGGCTGCCCGCACACAAACGCCAAGGCGCTGCAAAATGCGACGCCGCCGTCCTGAACTTCGCAACATCGAGCCTTGAGCGGATATCACCAGCGACCTTCCGACAAACCACGGCACCGCCACCACACCGCAAAGATGTCGCTCGTCTCCGGAGAAAAGTCGAACTTCCAGTTCATCCTGCGTCTGCTCAACACCAACGTACGTGAACCCCTGCCGGACTGGACCACGCGAGGCGAACCTGGGATGCGATGGAGGAATGCACGAGGACATGGGACAATTGGCGTGGACGCGGCGTGATGGGGATATTCGGAGCGTATGCTAATGCATACACCACAGGTTGATGGCAAGCAGAAGGTCATGTTCGCCATGACCCAGATCAAGGGTGTTGGTCGTCGTTACTCCAACTTGGTCTGCAAGAAGGCCGATGTTGACCTCAACAAGCGGTACGGAATACCCGAACACCTCTGCGCACACCGTACACAATACTAATGCCTCCCTGCAGCGCCGGCGAGCTTACCTCTGAAGAGCTTGAGCGTATTGTCACCATCATCCAGAACCCCACCCAGTACAAGATCCCCACCTGGTTCCTCAACAGGCAGCGCGACATTGTCGACGGCAAGGACAGCCAGACCCTCGCCAACGGTGTCGACTCCAAGCTCCGTGACGATCTCGAGCGCCTGAAGAAGATCCGCGCCCACCGTGGTCTCCGTCACTACTGGGGCCTCCGCGTCCGTGGTCAGCACAGCAAGACCACCGGCCGTCGCGGCCGCACCGTCGGTGTCTCCAAGAAGAAGTAAACGTATCGTTTGCGGGATGGTTTACGGCGAGAACGGCGTGGTGGGCTCTGGGCTGTGCTTCTCCGCATGGCTTGCTCAGGGCTTTTGCATGGAGTTACTGCGGGTTGCGTACTGCCGAGCTTTGACATAACGTCGAACCGAGACAAATGTGAAAATCGACAAAGCCTTTTCTTCTTCTTTCCAACAACTACCCTGGTATTGATACTCTGCGGTTTTGGTGTCGAGAGAAGTTATGCGCAAAGTTGTCTCCTCGTCAGCTCCTACAGAACAGCGCAATCGAAAAGTCACAGCTGGAAGACGCTGTTGTTTCATGCAATAATGATATACCAATCACACGATTTCACATACTGTGCTTTCACGATTTAGGAGGTGAGGATCTTTGAACGCGCCAGTACAAGCAGACTGACTTGTTCGTGACATACGTGACATGTGACCGAGACTTTCGATCCACCGCTTTGAATAAGTCTAGACTCCAGCTTTACGTCCATCCAACATCGACAACTCCAAAGCTATCATGTGCACGTGCACCCTTCTCTGCTTCCCCATCGACGTTCAAATGACACTACCTTACCTTGTCTTCGCGCTGCCCACGGCTGTCAACAGGAGTTCAACTAGAATTCAAAGAGAGTCTGTAACAACCTGCTACTGTGATCCTTGCTGTTTGATGCCTTACATAAGGTACTTGCACGTCCAAGCAGTGGCACTCTGATGCTACTTCTCGTACGCTCGGATTTGAAACGATGACAACAAACGCCCACTAACACTTGGTAAATCACGCATAGCCGCGTGCTCCACAAGTAAAGCGCTCTCTGCTCGCCATGGCTCATAATGACAACAAGTCCTCAGTCAAATGTCGAGATGATGCCAGTCCCACGCTGAGAGGGTTTAATGTTTTGTTTCCTGACCCATGGCCATCTCACGAGCTGTATCTGGAAGACACGTTGGTTCATATCAAAAACGTCTCGTCTACGTGTAGCTCCTCAGACACAGTCGTTCCCAGCAAAGTCGGGTCGGAGAGCACTTTCACACCACAGGGCTTCTGCAGCCTCAACAAAAAGAATTAGAGAATCCGCGAGATAGGTTTTCGGTTCAAGGGGGTATCTAGCACTTAGAATCGCTTTCGAGCAGTATTTACACAGCGACAAACTCATCTAATTCGGCCTAGGCTTGCTCGACATGGGGATAGGCGGCGGCGCAGGTCCCGCGCCATCATTCGCTTGTAACCCGCTCTTCTTCGGCGGCGGTGGAGGGGCGGGCTTCTTCTTCGCTGCAGCCGCTGCTGCGCCGCCCGAAGGCGGTAGGATTCCGGTCTGTTGTCCCGCGTAGTTCAAGACGGGGTTGTTCTGGATTTGCTGTCGCTGCTGTTGCCAGGATGCCACGGGTGAAGAAGATTGAGCTTGCGGCGCTGGTGTCGCAGGAGACGAGCCGGTGCCCAGACGAGAGAAGCGCTGTTGTAGCTCGTTCAGTTGACTTGGATGACCTTGGTTTGCGGGTGGTGCTTGGGATGTCGCGTTGCTGTTGTTTCCTATGCCGAAGCCTGGGATGGATACGCCGGCCTGTCCGAGTCGGTTGATGGCGCTTTGGTTTAATGAAGCAGGGTTTGGTTGAGTTGGCTGCGTCGCTTCTCCGTATGTGGGTGGCGGTGCTGGCGTGTGTTCATCTGGGTACTCGTTTTGTCTTGGTGGAAGTACTGGTGGTGGCCTTGCAGCCGCCGCTCGTGGTGGTGGTGGTGGTGTGGCCGCAGCAGGTCCGCGAGCTGGAGGACCCGGATTCGCTCGAGGCGGTGGTGGAGGGCCAGGGCTTGAGCCTGGTGTATTACTCCGCCTAGGAGGAGCGGGTAGGTGATCTGTCCGTAGCCCGGAGGTATCCCTACGGTATGGACCTGATGGGGGCTTCGCTTCTGCCTCTTGCGCGTCCAGCTCTTGTTGTGTCAACCGTGGTCTAGGCGCTGGTACGGGTGCCCCAAGACCTCCACTCCCAGATCCAGTTGTGGTAAGCGCAGACGAGCCAGTGTTAGATCGACTTGGAGTGGGAGAGGCTCCGTCGGGTCCATAGTATGCGCTGTGTTTGGGAGGAGGTCCGAAAGACGAGGCTGCAGGACTTGGTCAGCTGTGCAGTCGACTCAAACAGCCCAAGCATACTCACGATCTCTCAGCGATGCAAGTGGCCTTGATTCATGGTTCATCTTCTGTTCATTGGGATCGTTCTTCTTGCCTGTCGCCATTCCCTTGAGATCCGATTTCCATGTTTTGCGCGAGATGGAGGGGTCACCGGGTGGGTGCCATCCTCCTTTCGAAAGACCCTTGAGCTTATCCATGGCTAAGTATTTGCGTGCGGTATGATAGTTTGCCGGTGGAGATTGTCAGTTAGCACAGAGAAGACACAGCATAAGCGTATGCGGACTTCGCGGTTGGGCGCATTCACCATCGCCCATGACGTTGGTGGGGAAGGAATGTTCCACGCGAGCATGGCCGTGCCCAATAATTGCCGGTCAGACGAGACACTTGAAGATTGAGAAACGATCAATCGTTCTTGACTGTTATCCATACTTGGTATACGCTCCAAAATCGGATCATTCCAATCACCATGTTTCGATCGACGCTGAACGTTGTTTGAGCTGAGGTTGTCCCCGTAACAGACGATATTGTAATGTTATTGGATTGCTTATTGCATACATGTAACGAACTTTGGAGGGCATAGCGAAGCCACACCACTGACGTCCATCTTTCAATGCTGTATAGCCGATAGTTCGACTGAACGCTTATGTCGACGCTACATGTACATGTACATACATGGGCCCTGGAGATCGTGCATCGCATTCGTTTCTTGTTTTATTACATGTATTCGAAGCATGAGACATTGTCGAGGGTAAGGGTCTAGGTCAAGATGTTGGCCACATGCAGCTGCAGTTAATGTAGTTCTGAACTTGAAGATACATGTATGTGTTTATATATGCTCTGCTGCTTCTACTCAAAGTCATAGCCCCTTGCAGGCCATCGTTGGACTGGAGTGTATAGCATTGGTCAATGGTTGGCTGCTGCAAATTCGTTCGCCTTTGACGAACCGAGCTGTTGATGGGAGACACGCTGAGAGATGGTTGCTGCACACAAGACGTGTACTGACGTGCGATCAACCGCGAGTGATGTTCAGCTCGATATACTGATGTGCAGTATGATCGTAGGAAATAAACATATCAGCCGAACCATGCTCAGGTCGCAGTCTGCTGCTGGCACGTGAGACTGATGATCACAAGGATGGATAGCCAGATTGAATATTGAATATTCGGGATTGTTGCAACGATCATGTAAGCATATAATGCAATTCCGCCACAATTCCAGCATTGGTAGTGTTGATCATCACACATGTATTGGTATCGACAGAAAAGTATGATTACTGCGTTTTGAGTAGTTGAAACTGACAAGTTAAGGTGGGATTGTTTCACATGAGGTGAACGTGTCTTTGCGCTGGCGCTCACAAATTCCCCGCCGCATTCGGAAACACCTGTCATGAAGGAAGCTGGAGACATCGCGAGAACTTGAGGGGCTGCCACCAGACATTCGACACACCACTCCACCGCACACCACCACACATATACAACCACGGCAACGACTCCTCCGTGCTGGCCATGGTCTGTTTGCCATAACGACGCAATAATCCTTGACACTCCCTAGGTGGCACTCCTTCTAGCGACTGCGCTCGACAACCACCCGCCCAGCTGCCCACCATGTCGAACGAATACAATTACGACAACGACGCACAGTTCTTCCCCTTCTTCTTCTTGACCGTGACTTCGCTGGTCACCGTCCCTCTTACCTACTCTCTCTTGCGCGCACCTTCAGACAGCGCCACGGCCAGCAAAGCTCCCAAAATCGAGTCGCCTGTGCCTCCCAAACATGCCGACATAATCGACACACAGCGCGCAAAGCAAAAGCGCAAAGAGCTTCGCATGAAGCGCATAATCACTGCTGTCTCAGGATGGGTGATCATCGCCTACATGGTCTACCTCATGTCTGTTACTGCTCGCCATGCGCCCAAAATCTGGAATCCTTATGACATTCTCGACGTCGGCATGTCGTCTACCGAGAAGCAGATCAACTCGCGTTACCGCAAACTCTCCGTGACCATGCACCCCGATAAGCGTCAACCGGACGCCGCCAAGAACCTGACATCCGATGCCATCAACGATGAGTGGGTAGAGATTGTAAAAGCATACAAGGCTCTTACGGACGAGGAGATTCGGAACAACTTCATTCAGTACGGCAACCCCGACGGCAAGCAAAGCACAAGCTTCGGTATCGCGCTTCCTCAATTTTTGATTGCGGAAGGCAGCGGCAAGTACGTGTTGATCTTCTACGGTATGCTTCTCGGCATTGGTCTACCCTGGCTTGTTGGAAAGTGGTGGTATGGAATGCAAAAGATGACAAAAGAGCGCATCCTCGTCACCAGCGCTGGCAACATGTTCAAAGAGTTCAAGGATCGTATGGATGGAGGCGATGTCGCTAGCACACTGAGCAGTGCCATGGAGTACCAGGAGATTCTTCCCAGTAGCAAGGCTGATACTGGGCTTGGAAAGCTGGAAAAGAAACTACAAGCAACAACCGATCTTGATCTAGGAATGCTTGCAAAAGACAAGAAACTTCTCAGCGAACTTGACGAAGCGACCCGCCGCAAGACATTGGCTTTGATCTGGGCTTACCTTGGCCGTATCGATCTTGAGGACCGCAACCTGGAATCTGAGAAGTATGAGGTCGCACCTACAGCTCTAAGACTGAACGAAGCTCTTTCCTCAATCGGATTGGCCTACGGCTTCACACAGCCGGTATTGTCGATCTACCAAATGTCCCAAGCTCTCACGCAAGCCATTCCACCGACCAGCCTCAACCTCCCGCTGCTCCAGCTTCCTCACTTCAACGCCGACATTATCCGTGAGATCGAGACCAAGACGGCCTCCACCTCAAAAGAACACCTCACAGTCCAATCCTTCATGGCCCTCCCTTCCGAACAGCGTCAAGCACTTGCTCAAGCCGCTGGACTTACCAACGATCGTCTTAAGCAAGCCGAGAAGGTTGCTGGTCAACTGCCTTATCTTAGGATCGAGAAGGCCTTCTTCAAGGTCCAGGGCGAGAAGTACATCATTCCCTCATCACTTGTTCAACTAGCCGTCAAGGCCCGCTTCATCCCTCCTGGTACCACCAACATCCCGCCTGTCAAGGCAGCTGATCTCGAGGACGTTGATCCTGCCGAGGGCGATTTGAAGGCACAAAACAAGGAAGTCGAGCAACACCACATCCCTCTCGCTTACGCACCTTATCTCCCACGCGACAGAGAGCCCAAGTGGCACATCTTCCTCGCCGACTCAAGGCAGGGCAAGATTGCTGTACCGCCGTTCCGTTTCTCTACTTTCGACAAGCCCGCCTTCAACGCAGACGGTACACCCACTTTCGAGGTCGTCACAATGAAGATGCAGTTCCAGGCCCCTCCTCAACCTGGCGAGTTCAAGTTCACCATGCACGTCGTCAGCGATTCTTACGTCGGTTTCGATTACAAGGAAGACGTCACCCTTGTCATCGACGATGCGAGCAAAGCTGTGGAGGTCGATAGCGACGATGACATCTCAGAGCCCGATGAAGGTATGCTTCCCTCCCTTCCTGACCTTCCAAATGGCGTGCATCATACTAACCTGTTTGACCAGACACTATCGCCGGCCAAATGGCAGCCCTCAAGGGCCAGACAACAAGCGATCCCGCGGCCAAGGAGGAGAGAGCCAAGCGCAGAGCTGCTCGGAGAGCCGCGCACGATGAGGAGAGCGACTACGAGTCCGGCACCGACGAAGACGAGGAGAGCGAAAGTGAGACGGATACTGATACCAGTAGCGACGAGGAGTAGATTTCCGCACCTTACTAGGTACGGATCGAATTTATTTGAAGAAGCGTTCTGTTCATATTGGAAGTATCGATCGTGTTTTGGAATGCGATGAAATATTCCTTTCCAGTCTTCTTTCTTGCATTAGCATTGGCGTAGGGACATAATTTTATCTTCCGCTTTGTCCTGATTTTTTTATCCAGCCAGGATGAGAGCATATCTTTCTTTTACGTATCTCACATGATATATTCCATTCTTGGCAGTAACATGCACTCCTGCTCATGAACGCTAAGAATGTCTTTTAGTATCTACCTTGGAGCACTGTACTCTAACTGTTCCGTCTTGCATGTGGTGTCAGCACACAACCTGGCCTCTGCGGCTTTGCAAAACGATCACACGGGCACCGTCGTCACAATGCTAGCCTGCGTGCAACAGTGCTACCTCCGTGCCTTTCAGTCGAGACATCGCTCGTTCTGCACGACCCAGTGATTGCTTCTGCCCGATACGCCAGACTGCGCATTACCGTTGCCTTTGCTTCTAGTCGTCCAGATCGGACCACACTGCTCTCGTAATCAACGAAAAATGCTCGAATGGCTCGGCCATGGCCGATCAGCTCGAGCGTAAGGATTCACTAACTGTGCAGTTTCAACAAAAAATGATTTACTCGCCGCAGCATACGAGCCATTATTGCGGACTCTGCCATCTCTACAGCTCCAGTCCTCGCCCGACTCGCAGCGAACGAGCCAATGCGCGTTGCCGTCTTCGCTCGCAGAAACCTACGGACTTATTTGAGTGTCAGTAGAGAAAAAAAAACCAATATGTGTCGTCGTCAATGGCACGAGCCGAAGGCGGGTTTTGCTCCCTCTACAGTTCGAACATACGCCTTGTAGCAAACGCTGAGCCAATGTGCGACGCCCGGATTCTTCCTTACGAGATACATGTATGTTTGCATCGAGGCTTTGCCATTGGAACATTTAGCAGCTCCACCAACAAAACCTATCGAGCGGAGTTTTGTAGGGCTGAGGACACTACCGGCCGTCTTTAATATTTACTATTTCCGTACGCGAAAGCATGGGAGGAATGGTAGTCGCTTGCTAGGAACCTTGTTTTGCTTTTTTGGCTTGCGGGTATGTTTGTTTGCTGCACGGCCTGGGAAGGGAAAGGTGCCTGTTTGAGAATATTCGAAGGTTTGTGCGTCGGCTTTGGACGGCTTTTGATTGTCTGGGTAGGACGGTGAAGACGGACGAGCGGCTATTGAGGAATGTTATCGGGGTTTGATGAGAGTTTACATCCATGTACGTCAATGGCGAGTGTAAAATGGGTTTCTGCTTTTGCTGGCTAAAAGGCGCTTCGCCATGTTGGAAGTTTGATAAAGATAGACCGCGTCGGGACCGCGTCGACTTGCGTACGGATGCCCAACAGTGGATCTTTTGATCGTCGTCGGTTGCGATGCAGGGAAATTGGAACCGCGTCACTGGGTATGTCAAATCTGTACCGACTCCTGATCATCAGGTGGCAGAAAGCTAGAATCTCTGAACCTAGAGCTTGTCGGATGAGATGAAGCTTGTCGGATCAAGGGATTTTAGGTTGCGGTGATAAGCGTGAGACATTGGGTCACGATGCATAGGGCGTTGCGCCATGCATAAGGCATACGTATGCCATTTTTCGATGGTAGCTTTCTGGTATGGCGGAGAAATTGTCAAGGTTTGTCCACGAAGAGTCCGGTTGTGTCTGGCGACCCCTAGGACCGGGTAGTGCACTGCTTAAGATCAGCGCGTTGTGGAGATTGGCAGTATGGAGACAATGATAATAAGTCCACAAGCATTCAACAAAAGATCAGCACGACTCTTAGGGCGTGTGCCGAGGTATCGATCAATCGTCGTGATAGCGATCTGAATGTTGTAGGCTCCGGGGGAGGTGGGGGGGGAGCAGCCTGCGAGGATTAACCTAGTTTTCAGACCAAACCTAGTATTGCCAGCTCACATGGTCTAGCAGCTCTGCGCTCTATACAGCCATCGTTCACCTCGATGAATAAGTGGCTGAGAATGCGTTATGAGGAACTACGTCCGTACCTGCGACGATAGCGACCAAGGCTCATTTTAGCCTTTAGGGGTCTGCCTCGAGCAGCGCACGCGCGTGTGCAAGGATTTTATCCATCGGAACAGAGCCATGGTGTTTGATAGGCCGCGTGCCGAGAGGAAGGAGTGCATTCCCTGCAGACAGCTGCGGGACATACTCCGAATGGGCAAATATCTCGCCTACTGAGATGGCCATCTCGAAACGGTCCTCACTCAGGACCGATGGCCAGTAGTAGCAGGCCGAGAGAAACGGCGAAAGCCATGCGCTGAAGCACATTGCCAGGCTCGAATTAGAAGGCCAGCTGGCACCGTGCGTGATCCGACGGGTGAAGTCAGGAAGCCTCCCCGACACGCTCGGCACCGTCTTCAGCATAGTGCTGGCTACCAAGTTTGGCTCAGGATCCAGCATGCGCGAGCTCAAATGTTATTACGAAACACACATTGAGATGCAGCATGCGGGGCACTTTAACCATATATATCTGCAGCGTGCGCCGGTCCCTCCGTAGTAGGGCGCAAGGCGGTCTCTTCCCTGTCTGTAGTTAGCGTTCGCCTGTGCAATTTCGCAAGCCCAGCTCGGTTGCATAACGATGCGAATATAGATTTAGGCTTCTCCCACGTGTCGCTAAACGTCATGCTACCGCGCTAGAGGGAGTGGCCGACTCGATGAACCCTGCGGTCGAGGCAACTTCACGGTCTCTTGGTAGGTTGCGATGGAACCAGATTATTAGGCTTGTCGAGCCCTACGGAGGCGTCTTGCAGGCGGGTTGTATGCTGCGTACGTACGCCTAGCCACCGAGTTACATTCCTCGTGCCAAGTTGGTGAGTGACACCATGTCGAGTCGAGCTGTCACAGCCACCAGGTGTCACGCCGTAGCTGTGACCATGCAGACGCCACCACTGCGGCGTTCGCGGAATCGTGGTGCATCGATCGCTTCGAGAAGTAGGTGATCCATAGATTCTGAGCTGATCGCGTGCTTATGGGCTGTCGCAAGACATATCATCGCTGCGAGGGCGCGCAGGATTCCTCGTTCCCCGTCAAGTGCTTGACGGCCGTTGGAAGTAGAGTTTGGCATCGCTCTTACCGCCTTGGGAGTGCCGCCCATTAGACTTCATCCGACCCTGAAGTTAGCTGGCCACGCACTCCGAGGTCGAAAAACAGTTGTACGGCCGAGCGTGGGAGATCGCTGGCCTGGTGAGATTTCCGGCGTGTCGTCGCGGTCATGGTCGTCGCTACCAGAGCAGAGTCGCGTGCGTGCAGCGTAGTCTGATGCATGTCTCCTCCACTTCTTCTGCCGACAGCCACAGCATCTCCAGGTGGCATCGAGTCGAACTTGAGCAAGGGCAGGCGATGTTTAAAAATAGGCCCTGCTAGCGCCAGTCCCCGCGATTTAGGTACGGCTTTTGGCGAACGCCAGTCCTAACAAAATTTTGCTGGCACCGCACTGCAGCGTAGTAGTCGCAGTGGCCACCTGTGTGTCTGGCGCCGGATGCTGCTTGAGCAGTTGGCTAGTAGGATGTTCATGAATCTGGTACCCAACGGCCTCCCCGAATGATGTAGGAATGCCACCGTGCTGACCCTCCGGCGCTTTTCGTGTCCAGCGGAGTGGACAGGAGGCTGAGCGCGCCGGAAGCACACCCACCCAGCATGAGTGTGCTCGATGGCTGGTCGGTTCCGGTTCCTGCAGATCTGCTTGCAGCTACCGTATGCATTATTCTTGTCGCCGGTTGGCTCGCAGTACGGTCAGCCTAGAAGCATCACACGGCGTTCCTAGCCCGTCACGCCGCGGACTATCGCGGCATCATACCATGTTTGGCTTGACGCTGGCTTCTTTTGGGTTTTTGCTGCTCCTTCGGGTCTTCACTTGGCCTGCTGTACAGGCAGGTGTCGCGCAGACGTCGACCGTAGCCATGGGATGCAGACCTCTCTGACCAGCCGGCCTGTGCCGCCAGCTGAAATGCTATGCGGTAGTATGGTGGCCCGCGGCCGTGACCGCCCTCGCGGTGTTCGCGATGCTAGTATGCGAAGGCACGCTCCCAGCAAGCTGCTGACAGCGATTGCGGACGATTTGCGGTGAGGATGCTCTTCACACAGAGGCGACCGTGCCATTCACGCAGAGCACGGGGACACCAGATGTCATACGAGGACCCTACCCGTCCACTCGCGGCTGCTCAAGGTTCTTACCGCACCCTATCACTACCAGGCCGATCGCCGGACTCACGCTAGGAAGAAGCTTGTCGGGTCTATTTCGAGAACCTCACACCTGCAGGTGTTCAGGCACAGAGGGCGACCTACATTGCCTGGCGAGTGCGGTATGCCTGGGTCTCAGTACATAGCGTCCGCTTTGTCTCCACCGGGACTGGCGAGGGATCATCGCTTGGTCAAGTATTACACACTCGCTTCCTGCTTTCGTTATAACGTTCGTTGCTTGTACCACTCTCTCCCACCTACCACCGGCATAACTAGGAACTATTCAATAACGATACAATAACTGGAGCATCACGGGGTCATTTACATCGCATGACTGTATATACTCAAGGACGTCGCCGACTCCCGATTTCACGACACGACCCTTGACATAGATATCCCCTTGATTGAGACCTTACGACTGGAAGTCTGCAGTGAAAACCTTTCCACACTGTACTGGCACAGCAATCTGGTTGTAATCATCAAAGAACACTAGAACTCTATCACGATGGCTGGCCAAGGCGCTGGTCCTTCTAGGCGTAGTCACACAAAAAGCAGAAAAGGCTGCAAGACATGCAAGCGCAGGCACATCCGTTGCGACGAGACTTTCCCTCAATGGTGCGTAGACTCGACCACGATTCGAGTGATGAGATAACTGACCGACAGGTAGTCGAAACTGCACAAAGCACCAGGTACGATGTGACTACATGGAGAACATGGGATCAGATACGCAGAGTCAAAGTGGAAGCCCAGAGCAAATACCACTTGTATTCGCACCCGCAGCAGAGAGCCGATTGGATCTATGGCAGCAGACTGGCGTCTTTCCATATCCAGATCTGAACGTCTATCCTCAGCCTTCTGCCCACGAATATTCCAAGACCGACCTCCGATTAATACATCACATCGCGTCTATCTCGAACGACCTACTCCTCAATAATTCGACTAACCTCACATTGTGGACACAAAGGATGCCCAAGTAAGCCACTTTGAAGCCACGTCACGCTTCCTCGTATTCAACCGTCGAATTCATCTCGCTAACAAATTCTGCTCTTAGATTCCTCAGCATTGCGGCCTCATATCCATACGTCATGCACGCACTCCTGTCATTCTCCGCAAACCACCTCGCATGGACACAATCTTCCTCAGAAACACGAAATTTACAGATCCACCATGGTTCGATCGCGTTGCGCGGTCTGCACGAGGCGATTGGCAGCTTCTCGCCAGCAAACGCAGATGCGATTCTGGCTGCGTCGCTCTTGATGCTTTGGCAAGCGACAGATTGGTAAGTTTCCAATGTTTTTCCACGTGTTTCTTTCCAGGACTGACGATCATCACAGGCGCAGCTGGTCCTCGCTCAGAGCGGGTGTGCAATCTGTGAGTATACAAGCATTGAGCAGCGGGAAATGTGATCGAAACTGACAATAGTAGGTTCTCAAAGCAATTCAGAGCTGGAAGCACGAGTCACTATTCGTCGAACTGATCGCGGAAGAGGATCTTGTGTCAGAGTCTTTCCGCGCGCATCAACGACGAGCAAGCGTCAGCGCAACGGATCGATCATTGATTCTACAAAGCAGCATCCAGTCATTACAACGACTACAATATGGCTTGGTCAGACTTGACATGGAAGCGTATTGGGTCGAACAGCTCATGTCCTACTTGCAACGGCTCCAAGCCACCGCTCCAGCACAATCGCCTGATGAGCAATTCTCACAATATTACATGCTGCGAAAATGGCTGTTCTGGGTTCCGGTCTCATTGTTCCAACGACAAGGAGGAAAAGGTCCGGCCATGTTGACACTTGCGCATTTCTACGCTACGGCACTCACACTCGAGCCTCTGTTCCCAGATCTGGGAGCTTCTTTCTGCTCAGCGCTAGCGCTACCGGCTTTGGAAAACATTATCAGCGTGACAAATGCCATGCGCTCGGAGCAAGGACTGGACAGCGCAACATCGGAAATCGCGAACTTGATGCAGTTCCCTCAGCAGGCTGCTTTCAGCTACCGCAGCCAGTTGATGCAAAGCCAACCAGGCGCATCCATCCAATCTGCACCTCTCGCCTACGATTTCAGCGCCGACATGAGCAACTACGCTGCCACCGGAAACCTCAGCCCTGCATTCGCGCCCTCAACACCACACTACACACCTTCAGCATCCGGCTCAGTTTCGAGCTCCAGCACAGCCTACCTCGAGGTCCACTCCACAGCAGCAACAGGCTGGCTTTGGCTACGGCACCAGCTCCTGGGGCGCGATGCCATCGCCCGGTTTTCCTCCACAAGCGTACACGGCCAGTCTAGAAACAGGCGATCTGTACGACACGAGCGGCTTGTCACTCGGCGGCGTCCCAGGCTTCCGCGGCGGGTTCGTATCCCCGCTACCCATTTGGACCTAAGACGTCTGTTTCTTCGATCAACAAACTAAAACAATTCGATTTCTCCAGACCACCGGGCGGTGATATGAGCCACCAGCAGCAGTATCCGGGATACTAGACAAGGCATTGTGTCAACGCTTCGAAGGCAGCTGCTACGCACCCCGGGCGAGGGGAATTATTCGACTGTATTCAGCACAGCAGGAGACTGGAACGGCACGCATACACATAGACCACAGCTCGCAGCTTTCCCGAGTCAAAGACATCACAATCCGGAAACCCGGGGCCGGTGTCCCATCGTTCGATATCCATTTGGATTTCCCTTTCAGTCCACCTCTTCGACCTTCATATACCAATTTCTTCGTCATCATAAGAGGAGGGCGATACTTTTTGCGCGGATTAGCGAACGGCGGGCGTGGAGAAGACGGAGGACGGAACATGTCCATTGAACATCTTGCATGGGTCGGCGTTCAGGGCGCTTTGTCAGAAAAGAAAAAGGTTCACGTCGTCGTTGTGTTTCTTTTTCTTTCTTTGGCTTCGGGAGGAATCCACTTGTGCATGACTAGGCTTGTCTTGTTCTGGATACCTAACAATTTGAGAGACCAAATTAGGAGTACTAGCATTGGGACATTGTTAGAGCGAGCGGAGGGAGAGAGATGGATGGCTCTCCTATTTTGAACGAATTTACTTCTGTTGACTTGCAGCTCATGGCTGGTGTATGAATGTTATATGCACATCTTTGCGACTCCAAGACACCAGTCGACCAGGAAGGAAGATCTTTACCGTGATACGTCGATTTCGTCCGTGAATGATTCCTTCCCGATACGGCTTCGTAGATTGCGTTGCGTTGCTGATACGGTGATACTGTTTGCATGTACGTCCCTTGGACCGTTGGTCTGCCCGGGAGGTGGGAGATACGTTATCGATCTGACTCTCGCAATGACCAGGTCTGCGGTAACTCGACGATCGAGACTTCGTGTTGTCGACGGCACTATCGACTCCTTGACCGTATTGTGCATCTGATACGAGATAGGGCTGTGCGTTAAGGTTGGAGTCTTAGGGCTATGGTTGACATCAAGTGGGCATTCTTGCCGACTGCGAGTTAAAAATATCTGGCCCATGGCTCATCGGAATCGATACCTGCTGCGGATTGGTACTCACTTTTGATGGAAAGAACATGTTGAGATTGTTGGTAAGGGCCATTTGTATGCTTGACTACGATCACAGTGTGCAATTATGAAGGACTCAGCTCACACTGCTCAAGCCGCTCGAACGTGAACGAAAGCAACAAGAAAAAAACCTCGGCGGACTTATCCTATAGTAGTTATTCAGTTTACTGACCAATCTTACTAGTAGCTTTCCAACCGTCAAGAACCTCCTTCAACTTCGCCACCATCTCCTCCTTCCTCTGATCGCTACACCAGCTGCCACGAATGCTGGCTTTGCAGATCGTCTCCCACTCGTCCACGTTCAGCTCAAAAGCCTCCTGCACCGCCCGGTAGTTGTCGAGAATATAGTTGTTGCCAAAGTACGCAGGGTCATCGCTGTTCAAAGAAAACTGCACACCAGCTGCCAGGAACTCGCGAATGGGAAGCTCGCTGACGGATTTCACTCCGCGCAGGAACACGTTGCTGATGGGGCATAGTGTGAGGAGATTTCCGTCCTTCGCGATGCGAGCCAGCAATTCGGGATCCTCTGGCAGTCTACGGCCGTGATCGATTCTCTCCACCTTCAGCGTGTCGAGTGCACCGGAGATGTAAGTCGGCGGCGCTTCTTCTCCCGCGTGCGCAGTCAGACGCATGCCCATTGCGCCAGCGTCTCGGTAGATCTCCTCGAACAGCTCAGGCGGGAAGCCCAGCTCGCTAGAATCGAGACCGATGCCTTTGACGGCACCAGAGCGGAAACTGGCCTGGATGTCTTCCTGTCTGAAAGTCTGCACGCACTCCTGCGCAGGCAGGTGGCGTAGGAAACAGCAGATCAGCTCGCTAGACACGCCGAACTGGCTCTGCGCTTTGGTCCTGGCCGCGCTGAAACCGGCCAGAACGGTGTCGTAGCTGACGCCGCGGGAGATGTGGGCTTGCGGGTCGAAGAAGACGTCGGCGTGGCAGACGCCGTCTTGGGAAGCGTGACGGAAGTAGTCCATGGCCAGGGCCTCGAAGTCTTCGGCGGTGATGAGGACGCTCATGCCGATGTAGTAGTAGTGCAGGAAGTCATTGAGGGAGGTGAAATTGCGGTAGCGGGCGGTCAGGGTTGCTGGAGAGGTGAATGCTTCGTCATCTTTGGGTAGGGAGATGTTGTTCTTTTTGGCAAGGTCGAAGAGGAGTTCGGGTGTTAGGGCGCCTTCGAGATGGATGTGATGTTCGCATTTTGGCAGGTGAGGCAAAAGCTCTTGCATGTTTGGATTGCCCATTGTGAAGTCTCTGGCAAAGACTAGATGTCTCGATGCAGTCCGGGATGTCACTTGGATTTGCCTGTGAAGTTGATCTAACGATGCTGATTTGTGCAGTGCCTGAAAATCCAAAAGATTGTTTGAAAAATATGTTCCTGAGTACAGCTGAAGAAATGGTGCCCTAAGTATACTTACAGTAATTTTCTGGTTGGACAAACATACACCGTGCAGTTCAATTGCTAGATAACGGCCACTCTGCGGACAGCAAAAATTTTGACATGTCGAGAGGATTCATCGCAACATATCTTTGCTACACGTGCCCTTCGGCGAGCTCCGGGGTAGAGTCCCAATGTATAAGAGACAAGCCAAAAGCTTTCCAGAGCTTGCATGACAAGTGGCATTCGAACCTTTGAAAAGCTCAATTCAAATCCAAGTCAGAACCTGTCGGAGGATTTAACCTGCGATCCCAGTAAGCCACATGCGCATGTTCAGGAACCTCGTTTGCTCGACCAAAGAGCAGGCGAAGCGCGCATGCGCAACACGCAACAGAGTCCAGGGCCGCTTCTGCCCGGAACAGATCTTCAGATCCCTGCCCTCCGTCACCGCGTCACGGTATGTTCCGGCTAGTGGCGTTGATCAATGACGATCTTGACGCTCAAAGCCCTGCTTTGCTTGCCGTGTCGGCCCGCAGTAACCAGCAACTTTCCGCCCATCATCATTCTCTGGAGATCAGGGCTAGGCGACGGGAACAAGCAAGAATTGCTCCTGCGGCACTTGCCGTCACCACGGAGCATCTTGCATGGCCGAGGACCTTGATGGAGTGAACACTGCGGGTGGCTTTGTGCTAGGTCATCGCGGTGATTATTGAAGTTGGCGAGCTTTGACGTGAGGTCGGAGTAGCCGTTGGAGAACGATATTTTGCTGCCTTTCATCCACCACTGAGATACGAGGAAATGCGAGGTCTCCTCGCAGATTAGTTGCTGCATCTTCGAGTGATCAGCGCTCCACACAGCGGTAGGCCCGACTGCAACGCGCACGATTTCCAGTTCCGCAAAAGTGGCAGGTGAAAGCAATCCCATGCTGCAGTAGCACTCCCTACTAGGATCGACGGGTTTCAAATGGATGGAGCTGAGGTCATATGTGTTAGTCTGTTGTGCGCTAGTAGTCGCTACTACAGCTATACTATTTCACGCTACCTGCGTATTTAGCGGGCGAAAGGAACCATGCAGGTGCAGATGCAAGACCGGAAGTGAGTCCGACTTGAACAATAAGGGTGGCCTCTGCGGGCCTAGGCCAGCACGGCCAGCGCGTTGGCGAAAGATCAGCGCGTGGGAAAATTGTCAGCCCTACGACGGCAGCTGAAACGACGATGGGAATCAACCTTCTCGGTCTTTGGTGTGTGATATGGTGAGATTCCCCTTGGAGCCCAATTCGCCGAAGCCGTAGTATTGCCTGAAATTCAAGCTCGTCAAGTTCGTTTTATCCGTTCTAGCGTTTGAACATGCAACGGTCGCGCTGGGAGCACTGACGCGATTGACATAAGACGAGTGCGGTGAGACGATGCACGATCTGGCATGCGGCATCTAAATCTGATCTCCTATTATTGCTATAGGCGTTGTTCTGTATACCGTGTCCTGTTTGCACGTGGTTCCTATGACTGCGCCAAGCGAATCGGTGGAGCGCCACTAGTGGTTGACTGCAAGACCGCATGCATACTACTATCAGGCTTTGCAGCCACGATGGGGCTCCGATATCAAGAATCGCATTGTGTAACATGCGGTGAGGCTTTTTCGCAAATACGAACCGGTGGGACAGGTGAAGTCAAGCGAGTATACAGAATTCGGCAAAGCCCTGTGTGCTGCGCCTCTCAACGCGCGGATGGAAGATCTTCTTTAAGCGCTTTTCGCGCGGATCACTGCTGGGACGTGGTAGGAGGTACCGCCTTCCCGGGCGCTACCCTCTGTAGTAGAACATTGACTCGGAATCGTTGTTCGATTGTGCGCCCATTCCACGGACAGCCTGCCTGATCAGGGCGACATGGGTGTGCATCACGTGTGAAGATCGGGTGGTTGGGCTGTTATGCTCGGGCGGGTGCTGACAATTGATTGCATGAACGAGATGGGAGGCCTCATCGACAGACACAGCGGCGTGAGGAGAGCCCAGGAGTCGCACCGACGAGGTCGAGCACTAGTACTGCTACTGACAGCTCATCATCCTTCTCTCGCTCCATGCCGAGGCACATGGGGCGGCACAAGCAGGCATGTAGCCGTGGGCCACGAGCAGCGTGTTCGCATAGCGGGCGGGTATCGCGTGGTGGAGGATGCAAAACGTGGGATGTTGGCGAGATTGCGCGCCGGAAATGGGAAACCTTCTGGAAGGGCTTGTGGCTTCCCGTCTTCAGCACCCGAGCTCTATCCGTGTCTAAGGTTCTCGCCGCTCCGGCTATGAGCATGGGCCAGGGTCAAATGGCAGCGCTCGCGTGCTGGCGATCTGCTAAAGTAGGAGCAGGTGGGTATGGACGGCAGATTGCCACGTTGAGGGCTTACGCAGCTCCCGAGGCATGTCAGCATCGAAGTCGGCCGGTTGGCCGCTGGCAGCGTGAGGGTCCACCGCTATAGATGCGCTTGCCAGGCGCTGTACAGCGCTCAGATCACGCGCAGAAAGCATCAAGATCGAAGCAGAAGGGATCTGCCTTCGGGTCTTGCGCGCGAAAAGTCGGCAAAGGCAGCACCCAAAGACTGGCTAGACGGGCTGCTGTTCTGCTGACTTGGCAGCACCGGCCTTTGCCAGCATCCTTGTGCGACGGCGCGGTCGGCAGTTCGGGGACGTGGGCGCTGAAGGCTTGTATATGCACGCTGGCCGCGCTACAGCTACTACTCCCACCTACTGTAGTCTGTACAGCGCTATCCGCCCGCGCGAGTGCAGGCAGCCGACGTCAGGCCCAATGGCGACGGCCGTGGCACGCAACGACGCCCTGGCAGGCCATGTTTCGCATTGGCCCGTAGTCGCTCGGCAGGTGGCAAGGCGCGGAGTCGCGGACGGTACGTGTATATGCGATTGGCAGCGCTGCGCCAGCCCTAAAACTGTCATCTTGAGACGTGCGCCAGATAGGCTCTGCCCCATCTCCACAGCCGGTTCCTGCACCGGCCAGACGACCACGCTGTGCGCGGACAGGGCTCGTAGTCTCGAAGGTAGTGCACGGTAGGCGTGAGGTATCCCTTGCGACGGATCGCCAGCGCCGGACTGGTGGTCCTCGCGTGTCGTAGCGTGTGGACGGTGACCTCCTCGTGCCTCGACATTCGTTCTACGGCACTCGGAGGCCACGCCACCAGATGCCCTGCGCGGGCGACCACAGGCTCGCCGGCAACCTACTCCCAGGTGCCCGCCAGCGCACTCGGTCACCACTCGCCAGTAGTTCGTTCGCCCGAGCCCTTGCGCCTTTGATCCTCTGACGTCCGACGCCTGTGCCTGTTTTCTCGTGCTGCCGCCACGCACGGCAGCAACCTACGCCCGCCGTGCTTCCTGTGCACGCAATCCAGACCCCCAGGTCCACCGGCCCCTGCAGCCTCATCGTGCCCGAGCGACTATATGCTGCTGCGGATCGTCAACGCATGAGGCAGGTGTCCAAGCTGCACCGTAGCCACCCACGCCAGACCGTCTTAGTGTGGCTTGAAGTATTCTTTCACTTCGCGCCCTGACACGCTCGCCCACGATCCTCACGCTGGCCAGGTACCCGACCATCCACTATCCCCGGTCGAGCGTGCTCTCGGACTGCCACCCGTCATTCGCTGGCCACTGCCGCAACCTATCTCATCTCCTTCCTCGATACAGTGGCGGCCTGCAGTTGTTCATACATTGGTGCTAGAAGGATTTCTCGGCACCGCCGGTCTCGGTACTTCTCTAGGCTACTTTGCTCCAACCTCCAACCTTGGGACGTCGCCTGCATCCGAATTGCTCCTCCACCGGCCGTGGGTGCAGCTGTCGAAATCGTTTGAGGCCTCAGCTACGGACGAAAGACGTTCCGGATCGACATTGGGCGACCACACTCCTTTCGTTGGAATCCTGCTACGCGAATCCCGGCTTCCAGACGAGACACTTTACCCGGCATCGCCTCGTTGCTGCAAAGCACGGCAAAGGTGGTATTTTGTCACATAATTCACCTCCCATACCGCACATACAATGGACCCCAGCGGTCGGTCTGGACTACCCACACAATCGCCTAGTGCAAACAGCCACATCGCTTACGAGTCGTCAATATCATCACAGCCTTCACCGCAAAGCAGCATACATCCCACGCCTTTGGGATACACATCCGCTGGCGGACCATACCCAGCACTGCGAACGGCATCGCCTGGCCGCACGACCATGCACAGCAACGGAATGGCACCAGGGTATCCATATCCACCACCCGGTCAAGGCTTATCGATCGCTCTGGCTCCTCCGCCGATGATGCACGAACACTACATGCCAAACGATTCAGGGATGTCGACTCCTGGTATTTCTCCAACACATCCACCTGCGGGAGCCGCTGCAGCTTTGTCGGCGCAGAAGCGTGCTTATCGGCAACGACGCAAAGATCCAAGTTGCGATGCTTGCAGAGAACGAAAAGTCAAGTGCGACGCGACAGACATGTCAAGTTGTTCTGAGTGCTCGAGCCGCAGCGTCAAATGTCAGTTCACCAAAGAGACTAATCGTCGCATGTCGTCGATCAAACAGGTTCAGGATCTTGAGAAGCAATTAGCATCGGCGAAACAGCAGATCAACCAGATGAAATCTTCAGCACAGGAGAGCGGAGCAAACGATGCGGATGGTAACATGGCCAATGTCCCTGCCTTGAATCTTCCGGACATCTCTTCTCGCGAACCCAAGACTAGCCAGCCGATTATGAATAATTTCGATGGTGTGCGACACAACTTGCGCAATTTTGGCCGAGGAATATTCAAACCACCGACACCCTATCGTCAGAACGGACCAGCTGCTCGATATCCTCGCGACGATGTCCCATTACCACCTAAACACGTAGCCGACCGACTTTTATCACACTACCATGGATCTGTACACGTTTACGCACCTCATCTACACTGGCCAACATTTCAACAAGAATACGAGGAGATATACCGCGCAGGTACATTGAAAGGTCTGGAATACGTCAAAGTGGCCTTGTTCTTCGCAGTGCTTGCTTGTGGTACTCTGATGGATCACCCGGGCAGTGCGACTGCGCCAGAAACTGAGGGAAAGAAATACATTCAGCTCAGCATGGGCAGTCTCGATTTTACGAACGACGAATTAACCCTTGACCACGTACGAGTGAATTTGCTTTTCAGCATATATCATGTGGAAATGAATTTGAAATCGACCGCAAGGGTATGGATAGCAGCTGCCATGAATATTGCTCAAGATTTGGGACTTTACAACGATCGTGGACCATACGGGCCTTTCGATGCAGAGATGAGAAGACGGGTTTGGTGGGCACTGTATACTTGGGATAGGTGAGATTGACCCTTTCCGTGAATATGGAAGCAAGTCGCACATACTGACACATACAACAGACTCGTGTCTCTTGAAACGGGCAAACCACTGCATATTTCAGACGAAGACTGCGAAGTTGCTGAGCCTATGCCTGTTAGCGACGATCACATCCAACCCAACGGCACCATCATACAGCCTACCTCACCACCACCGCCTAATGGTATGATAGCCGTCATTCCAGTTGTTCGCATCACCGCTTCGATCAAGAAAACTCTCAAATCACGCACTATCACCGCTGCAACCCTGACTACCTATGACGAGCACTTCAAGGCCATCATGTCCTCATATCCAGAGCCTTTCGCCATCCATTCGACCGCCGATCTCGACCCACGCCTCTTGACCGCCGCCTGCGCTCTCCAAACCTCCCGCTTCCTGCTCTATCGACACAATCTCTCGCCATCCTGCCGCCGGGCCGAACGCCGTGATGCGCTCGACCGCCTCGTCTCAGTCGCACAGGACACAGCTCTATACGTGCAACGTTCCTTCAACCCAGCTCACATGGGCAGCTGGGCTGCGCGCCTACGTACCATGGCGCCCGCGTTCTACTGCAACCATATCTGGCGCTGCATCCTCGTCCTCTCCTTCCGTGCCGAGTACGCTGCCGCCTTGACTCTCATTCAAGTCTCAGCCGCAGTAGGCGATCTGCGCCACAACAACATGGCCTGCGGCCGGCACCTTAGCTTCTTCCTGAGAAATTGGTGGAGCGCTTGCGCGTCGGCGCGTCGCAGCAGCAGCTCGAGACTGACGAGGAGATGCTCGCGTATGTCTCCGGCGACATGCAGGGCACGTCTGAGAGCGCTTGGGTCTGGGCCGGCTCGGATCCAGTCGCTGGCTCGCCAAATGTCAACACAAAGACTACAAATAGCCCTAGCCAGCCCGCTCCTGCGGGATACCAGCTCTCTGATCGCGAACTTCACGAGTGGCCAGGCTGGGACCATATTCAGCACGTGCTCAACTCGCTCTTGCACGAATCGCAGGCGCAACAACAACAACAGCAGCAGCAGCAGCAACGAGCACCGCCGCCACCGACGTTCAATGCTGCACCACCGCCTTACCCTTCTGGTGGCCCACTGCCACCAATGCAGCAACCCGGCCATCTGGCACCGACACCCGTCCAACAAAGCGGATCCACAAGTCCGGCACCAGGCAGCTCACACTCACATTCAAGCGCAGGTGGGAGTGCAGGCGGAAGTGCGGGCGGTAGTGGAGGCGGAGCGGGTGGAGGAAGCAGCAGCAGGATCAGCATCAAGGATATAATGTGAGGAAGGGCGACGAAGCAACGAGCTTGGAACTGGGAGGCAGGAAAATGATAGAGGGCCAGGGAACGTGACGGCAGGAAAAAGAGCAAGGCGTAATGTTTTGATGCACACTTTCGTGGCCTCTGTCTCTTTGCATTTTGGCGGTCAAGCAAGGGTTCTGATGACTTTCCTCCTGTGCTGGGTTGGGACGAGGGCTCAGGCCAAGATGGATGAGATTGGTCACTGGCGGGACGAAAACTGATGGAGTGAAACCGGGAACACAAAAGTCGAGATGCCTTTTAGCACGGTGTTCTGGGATTTTTTTTGGGGAAAAGGAAAAGAGAAGACAGGGCGTGAAGAAAAGAAGACTTGTTCTGTTCAGAGGAATTGTTTATAAGGCCTTTTTCCTGGTGCATGAAAGGTAAAGAAGACCACTGAGAAGAAGAATGAGAAGAAAAAGGATAGAAAGAGGCGGATGCTTATACCTTTTGAAACAATGAGTTGAAGAAGAAGAAGAAGAACGCGTCTAGGAGAAGACAGAAGTGTAGAACTAATCGATCGATAAACCCTTTCTTGGAAACGCTCTGTTGCGATGTCACTACGGCCAAGTGCCCCGAAAAATAACTGTCACACGGCTTTCCTTCTGAGTTCGCTTACTGGATCCTGTGGACTTTCTTGTGATGAATACGAGAATACCTTATGTACGCTCAGGATGGAATACTTCACTTCACATGAATGTCTCTCGCGCCCAACCGTGGACTTGAGCTCATCAAATGACGTCGTATGAATCGCTACCGTTGCATGTACATGTATGTGTGCAGCTGCAGAGGTAAACGTTGGTGAGTGGAAAGAGCAATATCATTGAGCCGCAGCCGTGTATGTGAGAGACAGCTGTTTCAGGGAAGTATTTCATTTCTTGTTCATAGTATCATACGTCACGTAGGATAGATAGCTTCTCCCGGAGGCCGCTCACCATCTCGCTCGCAGGACAGGCTCTCAATAAGCAAAGGAAAGCAAAGCAATTCAGGTCTGTTGTTCCATGCACCTTCCAATCGGATATCAGCAATCGAAATGTCTAGCACACGCCGTGCGTCTTGCCATGCTTGCCGCTGAGACTGTGCTTCTCGTCGGTGAAGTGGTCGTTCATGTCCTTCTTACGGCCAGTTCGCGACCCGTGCGCTTTCATGTGATCCACGTAGTGCGTGAGCAGCTTCTTCTCGTCCATCTTGACCAGCTCGCTGAGCGCAAGCTTCAAATCAGACACGAGGGCATCGCAGCGAGAACGAGAGAAGTCTTCGCGCACGACAACGCGCATCATGCGCAGGTTCTCCGAGTGCGGCGCCATGGTGTACGCCGGCACGACCCAGCCGCGCTCGCGCAGCTGGTGGGCGATGGCGAATTCGTCGAAGTTGTGCTTGCGTGCGGGATCAAGGCGGAAGGCGACAAGAGGCAGACCCTTGCCGCGGATTTGGGACATGAGAAGGAAGCCCATGGATTGCACGGCAGCGGAGAGGTAGTCGGCGGTGCGGGTAAGGTTGAGCATGATGCTGCGGTAGCCGGTTTTGCCCAGGCGGATCAGCTGGTAGTACTGCGCGATGACTTGGCTAGCGCCTCGCGAGAAGTTCAGCGTGAACGACGCTTGGTCGGCGCCGAGGTAGTTGATGTTGAAGATCAGTTCTTTGGGGAGGAACTCCGGGTCACGCCAGACGACCCAGCCGACACCGGGGTAGACGAGGCCGTACTTGTGGCCAGAGACGTTGATGGAGACGACCTGTTCGTATGTTAGTCACTTGTCGAGTATTCGGTCTGCTGAACAAGAAAGCATACCTTCTCAAGACGGAAGTCCCAGACGAGGTTGGGGTTCACGAAAGGTGCAACGAAGCCACCAGAAGCGGCGTCAACGTGGATGGGACAATCAATGCCTCTCTCGACGAGAAGGTCGTTGATCTTCTTGGTATCCTCATACTCGCCAGTGTAAGTCGTGCCAAGAATGGAGCAGATACCGATTGTGTTCTCATCGACCAAGTTGACCGCCTCTTCAGGGTCGATCACATAGCGGTCTGGAGTGCAGTAGACGTACTTCTCCTCGACGTCAAAGTATCTCGCGGCTTTCTCCCAGCATACCTGAACGGCTGAGTTCATGATGATGTTCGGGCGGCTGAAGTCCTTGCCTTCGGCCTTGCGTTTGTTGGCCCAGCGCTTCTTCATGGCCAAGGTGGCCAGCATGATGGCCTCGGAGGAGCCGATTGTGGATGTGCCCATGGCGTTGGTGTCATCCTCGTGTGCGGGGATGTTGAAGAGGCGAGCAATCATGCTCACGCAGCGGTTCTGGATATCGGCACTGACTGGGTATTCTTCGTAGTCGATGAAGTTCTTGCTGAAGGCGTCGACCATGAGCTTCTCGACCTCTGGCTCCATGTAGGTAGTGACGAAAGAAGCAAGGCTGCGGCATATTAGACATGTTCTTTCTAGTGGAACTCTTACAATACTTACTTGAGCGTAGGGTTGCCATCCAAAGTAAGGTCGTCCTTGATCAGGCGGTACGCCATCTCGCGAGGCATCTCGTTGTCAGGCATCTCATTCTTGGGCAGATCCTGGGCGGCGAAACGAGAGCCATAGACGCTGGTTGTGACTTCATCTTGCTCGAGACCACCAAGGTCGAGGTTCTCAAGCTCTGGCAGCTTGTCGTCCTCGATCTGGCGGTCAGTCTTGACCTTACCGAGGTGAACCATGTTCTGGCTGGCTGTTTTGTGAGTTCTGGAGCAGACACTTGGAGCAATGGACAGTATGGCTTTGTCAAGGTGGATGTCAGGCTAGGAGTGATGGAGAGGATATCAGCAGGAAAAGATGGCGAAGGACAAAAAGAGCTTGGGATAGCTCCAGCATCACAGGCACATGCACGTCGCCGCTCGATGACACAATCACGGCGGGACCTACACCTCAATGCCACCATCTGGCAGGCACAAGCTCGAAGGAAGCTCCACGACTGGCTGCTTCTTGGGATGCGCCACGGCCGCGCGGACCGAGTGCCATTGACGCGCTTGTTGACGTGGCGGGATGCCAGCAAGCAAACACGCAGCAAAACATGCAGAAGCAAGGCCAAATCCCCCGCCAAAACAAACCCATCCGCGGGCCAGGCCTGCTCGTTGCACGGCATGTGTGGGTCGCCTTGTCGCGATCAAGCAAAAAGCTTGGTTTCGGCCTGCTCGCAAGGTGGGCTGTTCCTGTCGATCGACTGATCCGCGGAACGCCGATGCCGATGCCTTCCGCCTGTTTTGACATGTTACGAACTTACGTTGACTGACTGGATGTATACCTAGGTACACATTCATGGCTGTGCCACAGAGAATACCGTCTCAACAGATTCCTGTTATATAGGCATCCGGCGCATTGAATGCCTTCTCGATAGACGGCGAGTGAGGGGTTAGGAGCGTAGCACGGCTGGAGTCCTTGGCTGCTGAGATGGACCTCGGCAACTCGAAAGAATAGACAGCTAGATATGAGCATGTAGTCTCAAACATATGCCGACAAGCAAATGCCCATCAATTGTATATAACTCTTCCACCGGAAAACATGGCAGAACAAGAAGCAAAGCCAAAGCCAGGCCCTGGCGTGATATCGCCGCTCGCAAAAAGGCTGAGCAGCAAGCCCGCATTCCAGAAGCGTGGCGTCTGCCAGAGTCCACCGACTACGAGCAGCGCAACGTTCTCCAAGTGCCACGCAAAAGCGGCATCCTCACAGATGTAGAGCTTCAGATCACCGAAGACTACGATGCCACCGAATTGGTAGACGAGCTCGCAAAAGGCAACCTCACCAGTACAGCCGTGGCAACGGCTTTCTGCAAGCGAGCAGCCATTGCCCAACAACTCACCAATTGCCTGACTGAGATCTTGTTTGACGATGCCATTGCTCGTGCCAAAGAGCTCGATGCTCATTTCGATCGCACCGGGACAACCTTTGGACCCCTCCATGGCCTGCCTATCTCGTTGAAGGACACCTTTCAGATCAAGGGCTACGATGCATCTCTTGGTATTGCCTCATTGTGCTTCAAGCCTTGCACCACAAACTCTGCCCTGGTCGAGCATTTGCTTTCTCTTGGAGCCATATTGTACTGCAAGACCAATATTCCTCAGACCATGATGGCTTTGGATAGCCACAATAACATCTTCGGTCGTGTGCGCAATCCAGCCCACAAGGATCTTACTCCTGGTGGCAGCTCTGGTGGCGAAGGCGCTTTGATATGCCTGCATGGCAGCCCTCTAGGCATCGGCACAGATGTGGGAGGAAGCATCAGAATCCCTGCTCTGGCAAATGGCCTGTATGGCGTCAAGCCTTCACACGGTCGCGTACCGTTCGCCAATCAACAAGGCGGCCTCCCAGCCGGCAGCAGCAAGCTCGCCATCGAAGTCAGTGCTGGGCCCATCGCCCACAGCATTCGAGACTGTGAGATGCTACTCAGCGTGGTCGGTGAAAGTCAGCCCTGGCTGTTCGACCCAGATGTCATTCCCCAATCCTGGGCCCAACAATCATCCGTCTATAACTCCCTCCCATCACCAGTGAACAGACGCAAATCTCCCCTCCGCATAGGCATTGTCCGTACAGACGGCCACGTCACACCCCTTCCACCAGTCCAACGCATGCTCGATGAAGTAGCCAAGACCCTGCGCTCACAATCCTCAATGCATCTCACGCCCATCGAAGTCGTCGATCTCGACCTCTCTCCGCTTCTAAGCAAATGCATCAAAACGTCCAACGGCCTCTTCTCCCTCGACGGCACAAAACACCTGGTTCGACCTGCTCGAAGCTCAATCCGAACCTCTCTCACCATGGCTGCAAAACCGCCTCAGCCGCCGTCCTCGCAAGACGACCGAAGAAGTCACCAAGCTACAAGCTCAAAAGCTCGACCTGCAAACCCGTGCCGTGGAAATCTGGCGTGAGAGCGGTGGCTTCTGGCTCCCCGCGTCCGCTTCTTCAAAGAGACAAAACCAATCTCTTTCCGCGGAGCGCGAAATCGACGTCTTCATCTGCCCGCCCGCTCCACATCCCATCCCGCCCATCGACCGCTGGAACGACGTCAACTACACCGCGGCGTTCAACCTTCTCGATCTGCCAGCGGGCGTCATTCCCGTCCGCTCGGTTACGAAGGAAGATCTCACTTGCGGATTGGAAGCCGGCGAGCCTCTGAACGGTTGGGACAAGATTAATCGCGAGCTTTGGGGCGAGAAAGAACGAAAGCTGTATGAGGGGAGCGTGATGAGCGTGCAAGTCGTGGCGCCCAAGTTGATGGAGAGGAAACTTGTCGAGGCTATGGGGGTGATTGATGAGGCGTTGAAGAGGGGGAAGAGGAAGGGTGGGAAGAGTATGCTGTAGATCAAGTCTGTAGATGTATTGCATGTGTATAGAACGATATCAACGAAGGTCGAGGCAGGACGAATCGCGCCCTTTCCGTCTTGCTTACGAGCGTCTTCTGGCCAAAATGACTACAGGCAAATGGCAAGACAAGTACGATACAGGTAGCTCCTCATGTAGTTTATTCTCCGTTTGCTGCAATGGCAATTGCGCAGACGAGGGGGCGTGGCATACTCTTACCTCCTACACACTCGAATTGAAGTCGAAAGCTGAGCGATACCGCACACACGGTGATTCTTATTGCTAAGCACGCGACTATACTGTGGCTGGTGCTTGGTAAGGACTACAAGTTGTATATTGTGCATGCAAACAGCTGCTTGGGAAGCTGAAGCTCGACGTCAGCGCTGTACAATCAATCAATCGCAGCTGAGCGATACGAGATTTCTCAAGGCTGAGGAGCTTTTCGAGCTCGCAAATCCCTACTCCTTGGGCTAGATTCTAATTGTCTTGGGACGGTGATTGTAACTACGAGCTGCTGTCAGCCCTGTGCTTCTTCGTATCGGAGCGGCTGATGCAAACTGATAAGACGTTCGTGGTAGCAACAGGCGGGGAGAATTCGGCCGCCAGTGGGATGGTCAATTGCTCGACTGCTGAGCAAGAGTAGGCGAGTCCTTCGAGCGATTTTGGCTGTCGGCCTGACTGATAGCGTTTCCGATCTTTATAGGCTTGGCTTGATCTCTGAGCGGCGCACGGATTGTCAAAGCGATTTGGTTCGTACGCCTGAGATACTCTAGTCGACATCGCGAAGCTGGAGGCCTGTCAATAGATGATCAACAGATAAGTCGAAGAGCGCTGCGCCGCTTTGGAGGTAACCGTATTGGGTGTTATGCGGCGATCGGTGGAGGGTGAGAGACATAGCTGAGTCGTGGAGCACGCTGGATCTTGAGATCAGGATCGAAGTATAGTGGTGGCATCCATGATCCATAGTGTTGCGCGTTGTTATCAGCAGTTCAACGATAAGGCTTTGTTGGCCAGGAGCAGATTTGCAACTACATGCCTCTACACCATACAGCGTCGACATCGGCGCAGAGCACAACGCAACAAAATCCCTCATGGAACACTGCAAGCCTGACTAGTGGTGCGTATGCCACGTGCTATCATATCGCTCACGTGCTTCCCCATACATCGACGTATGGACGGAAGTGAGGCCTCCCGATCGGCTTTGCGTCACCGAGCCCTCTCTTACCACAACGGTGCACTTGTCTGTGAAGATCCGGCGAGATGGTCCAGTTCCAGGGACTGTGACGAGTGATCCGACGTCCGACGGCCAGGCATGGTTCATGTCTGTTACGTAGTTGGTGATTTCTCCGTCAACGCCAAAGTCTGTATCAAAGCCGAGGCCAGTCAGGTGCCACAAGACAAATCCCATTTGTTTTATCGAACCCAGCAAACCAGATTAGCGACAATAGTTATTACGTGGTCATGCGCAAGGGCGTCTGTGGGGTGGTTCGGTCTACCGAGACACTAGCCTGGGGCAGTTGGTGTTGTTGTAGCGGACCGCTAATTGCGAATTAGCCTGTCCGTATTGGAGAAACCTTGTCTACGTGGCCTCGCTAAACTCGGTCGGCGGCACTGCGTATCACGAACTGATAGCGCCAGACGCACTGCAACCAGAAAGAGGCGCTACGATGCGACTCTGGTATCGGATGATTCGGCTGTTGCAGCGGTACTGACCCAGACACCTGCCTTTCTCGGCGTCTGGAGCTTCGAGGGCCTTCGTAAAGTGGTGTGCCGATGGAGTTAAGATCCATGTGTGTGGCTATCTCTTCACACCTGCCATTAAAGGCATAGTTCTTTGGTACGCATATCGGCTCGAAGAGCTTTAAAGAAGAGCGATGTCTTATAGAGAGACAGAGAGCGCCCTTGCGATGCTTGTTCTTCTGTAGCAAGAGCTAAGTGATCCTTGTCAGAAGCTTGGCGCTCATTGACTCTCTTGGCATCTCTGCCTTCCCCACTATGACGCCCAATCACGATACTGGCGACTTCAGCAACATCAACGGAGACGACGAGAAAGTCTTCACAAAAGATGGCGGATCAAGAATCGATACCTCCAAGTCTGCAGCTGAAGTCGACATCCAAGATGGAGAGTTGAGGCCAGCTTCCACAGAGCACAGCGAAGACGGCTTTGGTGAGAAAAATGTACCCGTGGAGACGGCTGCCGACTTGGTCACCCAGGTCATTCATCTCGGGATGATCCTACCGAGTCTTGCTTGACGTTCCGGACTTTCTTTTTGGGCTCCGGACTATCAATCTTCGCTTCGGTCTTGCAAGAAATCTTCTACTTCAAACCGCAAACGATCTTCGTATCCTTGGTCTTCCTTACTGTCATTGCCTACGTTCTCGGAGATGCCATGGCAGCGGCTATCCCGCGCAAGGGCGTGCTTCGGTACCTGAACCCGCATGAGTTCAAGCGCAAAGAGCACGCAGCCATCACCATCATGGCTTCAGCCGCCGCCGTGAGTGCCCTGGCAACGGAGGCTTTGGCCGCCCAAGAACTTTTCTATGGTGGTTATCCGAGTAAAGCTGCTGGCATCTTCATTGTGCTGTCTTCGCAGATGCTCGGGTTTGGTGTTGCCGGACTCCTCCGCGACATCATCGTGTATCCCGTCAAAATGCTGTGGCCAATGGTACGTCTTCATAACGCTGACGCTTGCGTTACACTCATGCTAATGACCTTTAGACATTGCCTGTCACTACACTCCTAGAGACCATCCATCGTGACAAGGGAGAGACCAAGCGCAGAATGCGTGTTTGGTACATTGTCTTCATATGTTGCTTCGTGTGGGAGATTTTCCCTGAGTATATTTTCATCGTCTTGACTGGCGTTTCTGTTGTTTGCTTAGCAGACCAGAACAACCTCGTCATAACGAACCTGTTCGGCGGCGCCTCAGGTTAATGAGGGGACTCGGCGCTCTTTCGCTCTGCTTCGACTGGAACTACATTGCTGCCTTCAATTCACCGCTATGGTATCCACTGCAGACAACTGTGAACATGATGCTCGGCATTTTCGGTTGCTATGCTCTCTTCATGGGTATGTATCATAACACGAGACGCAAACTTCGTGCTCATGCTGACATTGATGGAAAGGCCTCTACTACAACAACATGTGGGAAGCTCAGAAATTCCCTTTTCTCTCTCAGTCGCTGTTCAATGCGACATCAACCTTCACGAACTATACTATCTACGATCAGACCCTGATCCTCAACGATGATTTCACGATCAACGAGACCAAATTGGCAGCAGAAGGAGTTCCTTATCTGACCAGCAGTTACATCGCCTACCTTATCACCTCGAACGCCGGACTCACTGCAACGCTCGTTCACATGTTGCTCTGGAATTGGAATGACTTGAAGGGTGCATGGAGCTGGGCCCATCCCAGAAACCTCTCCAAATTGCTCGATTCGAAGACTTGGATGTTCTGGCGCCAGACTGAAACGCCGGAAGAACGTCTTGCTCGCAAGATTGGCGATGACAACCTTGACCCTCACTACAAACTCATGCTTCGCAATAAATACAAAGAAGTACCGCTTTGGTGGTGGGCTGCCGTGCTGATCATCAGCTTCGTCATCGGTATCGTGTGTCTTTACTCTATCAAGGTAAGCTCATCTTTAGTCCAATCACGCGAGCTTTGTCTTACTAATATCGTATTAGTCCACCTTACCTGGCTGGGGATATCTCATAGCGTTATGCTTCACGTTCCTCTTCACACTCTTCTTTTGGCGCACAATACGGCATCACTGGCTTCGGATTTAACATCCAGCCCATCTGTCAAATGCTGGCTGGCTACTTGTTCCCGGGTCGACCACTTGCCAACTTCTACTTCACATGCTTCACTTACAATACTACCACACAAGCCCAGCTTCTTGCTAAGGACTTGAGATTGGCACAGCAGAACCACATTCCGCCTCGCATCACCTTCATGCTCCAAATTGCAGGCTGTCTCATTGGTGGCATCTTCAACTGGGTCATGATGATCTCAATCGTCCAAAACCAAGGCGAGATCCTCAAGTCGGTGCAAGGTACCAACATCTGGTCCGGTCAGAACATCCAGCAATTCAACACTCTCGCCATCGCCTGGAGCATTGCCAGCAAGATGTTCAGTGTTGGCTCTCGCTACGAGTGGGTCACACTGGCGTTCCTGATCGGCTTCATTGTGCCCATTCCAGCTTACCTCGCATACCGCTTCACCGGCAACAAGAACTGGGGCTATCTCAACCCTTCCATCATTCTCTGGTACATGGGCAACCTTTTTGTCGGTATCAACAGCTCGATGACTATGTTCTTCATTATTGCTTTCATCAGCCAGTTTTACCTCCGCAAGTACCACCCGGCGTTGTTCGTCAAGTACAACTACCTCGTGTCTGCGGCGATGGATGGCGGTACGCAAGTTATGGTGTTCGTCCTCACTTTTGCGGTGGCTGGTGGCAGTGGCAAGGCGCACCCGTTCCCCAAGTGGGCTGGAAACCCGGATCTTTCGGTTCACAATGCCGATTACTGTATGGTCAACCCTGCCAACAATGGTTGAGCTATGATGTGATGGCATCGAGAGCAGACCTCGTTCTTTCACTTAGAATTAGTTATTCACTTATGAATGACTTTTCGGATGAGCTCGTTATCACCCCAGTATGATGTATGGAACCAATGTCACATGCTCACCGCACGACGCCCCTTTGATCAAGATGAAGCCCTTTGCCCTTCCCTCATTCGCTTAATCATGTGCTGCATTTGTCACGTGCACCTTTCTACGCCGCCTGCAAACACATCATAAACCACGGCGGTTGATACATCCTGTTGAGCTACAAACACGACAGTCCGGAAATGGTGTTCAACAAAGGAGTCATAGTGTCTGTGAACAGGTGCGACGGCCAGCTGTACAAAGGGTATGCACCAACGCAGTCCGAGGCCGACATTGCCACTGGGGCCAAACTAGTCTATCTCGAGGCTGTTCGGAGCGAGACCTTCTACGTTACGGTCGAGCTCCAGCGATACTTCGACTTCAAATCATCTCCCGTCGTTGAGATCGCGTGCAGTATAGGAGAGCGCCAGGCTTTCGGATACGTGCAAGCGGAAGATGTGAAGAGGGCTGAGACCGCGCCAGGGCAGGCGAAACCAAAGTATTGCCAGGCGAGGACTAGACGTTTCATGAACGGCATGTGGATGGAACGCGGAGAAGACGTCGCTACGATACTCCTCGGTAAGCACAGAAGAGCCACGCGAATGATCACCAGGCTGACCAGACGTAGCTGTAGAAGACAAGCACTCAAATGGTACCCGTGGAATCGACACCCCAGGATGTCTTTGTGTTCGAGTTACGCGAGGATACACTGAAGGTCCCGACTCGAGACTAGCCGATGTCGACCTCAGCTCTTCACAAGCGTCTACATCCTCTGTAGAGCTTTCAGGGAGATACCATGCCCCTCGTCTCGGAAGGTAAGGATTCTCACTTTTAGAATAACTGGGCATGACTTACATGGTATAGGTATCTCCCACTACAAGATCGCAACTTCCCGACTCATGACCCCTGCTTTCGGGCTGCGAGTGAGGATGTGTCAGAGTCAATCGTTGTGATATTCGAGTACCGTTCTCGGGGTAAGTACACGGCTCCTCTAATTTTTTCCAATCACTGACGATTCGCTCGCAGTTATCCTAGAGCAGCTCGGCATCACGCCGGAGCGCTTGAAACCGTGGACGGCAAACCGATCGACTGCAACGAGCGGCAAGTCTTCACTTAAATTGACGCTGAAGGATTCGCAGACATTCAGGCGGTCATCCGTCGACAGCAGGGGTGGATTCAAGTTAAAGCTGGGAGATCCGCATACATCCAAGCGGTTACCGGTTGACAGCAATGGAGATCTGCCAACGAAGAAAGTCAAGAGAGCTGCCGCTGACGCCAGGACGGCCGAATACGACGACGAATCTCCACGCACTGGAATTATACTGAAACTGAAGAAATCCAAAGGTGCTGAAAATGCTGTCACCAACATCAGTACAGCTGCTCCAGCCGATAGAAAGGACACCACCAAAGAAGTCGAGCACGGTACCGCACCTGCGATTTCAGTCGAGGACGATGAGCTCAAGATCACCGACGTTCGCCCAGTGCCTGTTGCACAGATGGCTGCGTCCTCGGGTCTGTCTGCCTCAGTAGCCCAAGGTATGAGTGAGCATGATCTCGAACGGCGGAAGAAGCTACTCGAAATGCGTTTGGAAGAGACGAGGCTCAAGCGCGAAGAGAAGAAGCTCGAACGCCAGCTCTTCGAGTTGGGGAATTGAGTTTGTATCGTAAACTACCCGGTGTCCCGGACGCGAGGGCCACAGAGTGTGGGCCATTGACAGAGGTACACAGTGTCTCTGTGCGAGAGGAAGTCCAGATTATGAGTTTGAGTTTTCTCAAAGCGGTGCTACTGCACAGCTGCTGTGCGTGTCATTTTGCGACGATGCGAGACCGGGAGAGTCTCACTTAACCGCACAATGAAACAATTCCAGGTTTTAACCAAGTTCGACTGTTCCAACCATGCTCTGCCACTGTCTACAGTCGGTACTCAAGAAGTCTGCGCACAGCATCTCAGGGGCGACTATCCTCCAAAGTTGACGAGAGCTGAAGGTAGGACCACATTAGTAGCACTTGAGGATTTTTCAAGTGTCCTCTGTTCGTCTTCATGAGAGTTAGTTCAGTACTTGAATCTACGTTTACTGATACTAGAGTAATAAGACAAGAAGTTTGTTTGCAAACTTACGAGCTAGAAATGTACGCTCTCCTCTAGTCTTGGTTTTGCTATGGCATTGCCCGGGGTATCATTCACAATTTGTTCACAAATCAGCAGGATTGCGTGCTCTGCGATCAATTCTGCATGCTTTGAGCACTCTTTCATGCACTCGGCCTCCTCTCTCCCGTGTTCCAGTTCCAAACCTCGCCCTGCCCATTGACGAAAGGTCTCTCTCGCATCGCAGCACTGACATCAGCCTCCCATTTCAAATCCTCGATATAGGCCACGACTCGGCCTAGAACGTCGTTGCCATCTCCAACGTTTTCCCTCGTAAACTCGTCGACCTCAATTAAGTTGTAGGGCTCGCTGGCAGCCTTCTCAATTGAGTCATCCAACAGAACCGTGTTAGACTGATCCCACTTGGCAGTTGATGGCGTCTTCCAGCCGTCCTCTACCTTGAACGGTGCCGAAGGGAAGCTGGCTTGCACCTCTGTATCTTCCCAGAGCCAGGTAAGCTGCTTGTAGACTTGGACTTTGGCCTCGAAGTGCTTTCCCAAGCGGAGATGGTCGCGCGACCAGACTTTGACGAGTTTGGCATGCTGTTCGGGGTCGAAGAGCTGAGCGACCATAGCTTTGACATTGTGTGGCCGGGCTGAAGACCAGACGATGAGAGCATGATGCTCAAGACAGTAGGTCAGGAACTCTTCGACGCGTGGTCGAGGCGTGTACTTGGAACCGCGGCCGGATCGCAGGAGCAGTGTTCCGTTCAGATCCAAAACTATGAGGAGCTTCTTCGGCTCGGATAACCGCCGTGAAGGGAGCTTGGCTTGCTCAAGGTATGACGAAGAAGGTTCAGGACGAGGAAGTAGGTATTGGCGAGGGTTTTCGCCTGGTGGCGTTAGTTGTGGAGACATCATATGTGGATTCACCAAGCCATGAAGCTGGGGAAACCGATGATCATACCTCTCGTTTTGTCTGAAGTCCGTGAAGCTTGCTTCGTTCGTGTTTGTGTAGTAGGAGGCTGGGAAGCCTTGGTGTTGAAATTGTGAGATTGCGTTTTCGTGGGTTTGGCTGGTTTGTTGGAAGTTGCGTTGCTGCTCGGCTGTTGCCTGGGCTTGGCTGTTCGCCATCGAGATTTGGTTGGCTCGGTGGTTGTAGTCGTACAGTGACTGGTATCTTGAGTCGTAAGTTGTGCCAGAGCCTGTGTTAAACCCTCTGTATCCGTAGGTGTCGTTTGCTGAGGCTGGGTGCTGTGAGTTCGCCACTGGTTGTTGAGGTAGGAAGGCCGGGTTGATGTGGCCGTACTGTGGATACTGTTGTTGCTGCTGTTGTTGCCAGGGCCACGTCTCCGAGGAGGATTGATTTTGGAATTGGATTTGTGGAAAGATTGCTGCTGCTGGGAATCCGGGAGCGAAGAGTCCCCATTGTCCTTGTGTTTGGTAGCCTGGCCAGGCCGAGGTCGCAATACTCTGTCCTGCCCAGGCTGTGAAGTTGGATGTAAGGTCCGCGCTGCTTTGTGGGTTTCCTGTGTGCTGTCCTGCCCGGTCCCGTCGTGGGAAGGCTCCTTCGGAGGCATTCTCAATTGGTGATTGATTGCGTTCTTGTGAAGAGTACGATGCCGCGCCAAAGAACGGAAATTGTGAAGAGTGGTTTCCCGATGCCATAAGCGATGTTTCATGAAGCGGGAGATGAATACTTTCATCAGAGCCGCTCGAGCAGCAAGTTAATGAATTATTGTCATAATTATGGGTTGACGCGAAAGGGTGCCTGATCCTTTAGTGCAAGGTGGAGTCATTCAAGCTAACCGAATTCGACCAATCATGTGTCGGTTCACCAGCATCCGGTCGAGGTAATACCTCCTAGTAGGCAACGACATTTTCTATGAGGTTGGAATGATTGATTATGAAAGTGGTCATGTACGAATGGATAAGGATAATTGATCATTGGAAATAAAATTGCCGTCCGTCCGATACCTAGGTATATTCTTAATCTCTAAGAAACTTCAGACATTACTTCTGACTCTTTTGGTGTTGCTTCTCCATTCAGAAGGAAAAAGAAAGAAGAAAAAAGTAAAGCGGAGAAGAGGGAGCTGAACGAAGAACGAGAAAAGGAGAAGAAGAAGAAGGGTAAATTATAGAAAGGCCTTTGGTCATCCCATTTTAAGAAACGATGAAACAAATCTTCATCGAGGCCAACCGTCCGCCATCTTGAGCATCACCGAATCCCATCTCGTGAGTTTCCAGAAAATCCTCTTGTCACATGTAATAACTTCTTCGCATACATGATCTCCCCCAGAATTGCCGTCAAAGCCGTCCGTCTCCTTTGAAGATGAAAAAAAAAGCAAGAAAAGGTTAAGTTGCAAAGACTTGTAAATGTGCCGCAGCACATCGCCAGAAAACGCCGGATAATGCATGACCAGCCCAAGTAAAACTCCAAAGAGACCCGATCCGTGTGGCTGGGAACGCCGTGTCGCAAGTAAAGTAAAATGAAAAGCAACCGCAAAGCAAAAGCGAAAGATGAAAGCGGTCACCCTAAACCCCAATCAAGAATGGAACAAATCCCACGCCCTCTCGCAGAGTCTGAGGAACTCTTCCCTCTTCTCTGCGCCACTCATGTTTTGCCTCCAGTCTCCCTCTCGGCTGCCACTGCCTCCGTCTTCGCCACGGACAGCAAAGGCTGCTCGCTTGGGCTCTGGTCGATCGAAAGCGGAGGGAGGGCTTCCATTGTCGCGCTCGTATTCGTCGCGACCGCGTCTTCGTCCAGATGTTGAAGTTGTGCGGCCAAGATCTGGTCGTGCGGTTGCAGGAGGCGGGTGGAAATCATGGGGTGCGCCAGGAGCGGCGTATGTGTGGCGAATTGCGGCACCGCTTCCACCTGGAGGCATGGGAGAGGGAGGTGTGGGTGGTTGGACACCGCCGTAGTGAACTACTTTGGGCTTGAGATCGTCGCGACCGTGTGTGTGAGGGATTGGACGGCTTCATCTGCGGAACGGAATTCGCGAGCTCTGCTGCTTACAGGTGCGGCGGATGTCGGGTGTTGCTGTGAATTGGCAGGCGGGAAGCCGGGCGAAGGAACAGGAGGTGGGCCAGCAGCGTGTGATGTACGACCAGGGGAATCATTGGGAGGGTATCCTCGAGGTCCGTCAAGACGGTCGTTGGCAAAGACATCTGCGATGGGAGGGAGACGGTTGTTGGTCTGGGTCGCTGGGACGTGGTGGATGTGGCTTGTTTGACTCAATCCGCTAGGGCCATGTTGCGCATGGCGAGTGTATGGATCACCGGGACGAAGGCCAGTAAATGTCTGATGAAGAGGCGCTGACTGAATGACTCTATCGTGTGCAAATTGTTCGGCGGACGGCGCATTGATAGACAGACCGGGAGGAGGTCCTTTCCGTCTGGAAGTTGTTGGTGTTCGTGTCTGCACTCCAAAGAGTGTTGTATCTTGTGTTCTCGCGCCGCTGTCACTGTTTTCGTTCGAAGCGCCAGGCTTTACACCCTTCTGTCTGGCTTCAATGATTTGCCTCTGCTGATCTCGCACATCAAGGCTTCTTTGTAGCTGCTCGCGCATGGCAGGATCGTGTGTCTGGAATCCGGGAGAAAGACAAGCTAAGCCGACATCCTGAATTGCAAGACCTGCCGAGTCGCGAGCCGTAAGAGGTGCCGACGGGCGTGCTGTTTGTGGGCCACGAGCTCCAGGTGTGCTTGAGGAGAGGTCGAGTCTCTTGGGACGTGGGCGTGCGGATTGCATATTAGGCGACCCGGGCTCTTTTTTGACCTTGATCATTGGTGGCAGTGTGGTGCGGTGTCTGTTGAACAGAATGGTCAGTATAGTTTGCGAACGAATGACGACGCTAGAGGCTTACGAATTGGGTGAAACTTTGCCGCTAGCTGTAGCCCTCTCGTTTGAATTGCTGCGCGCGGCGTAGGTCGGCGAAGCATTCGTCCTCTGTCGCTTTGACGCAGGCTCGGGCGCAGCGCTAGGAGGCGAGGCAGAAGAGGTCGAGGGCGCAAGGGCGTAGCGACGCGGCGAGGGATGGCGTGTGGGCGCGAGGGAGGCAGAGTGTGTGCTGGGCTGGGCTGCGACGGCTGTGGTCATATTGTCGAAGAGGGAGGAGAGGCTACGGCACTCTCTCTGGTCACTATCTGGGTCGAGAAGCGGCAATAGGCGCCAGATGCAGGCTGCTGCAGTGCGAGAACGATCGCCCGGCGCGTGAGACTAGCTGCTGCAGGAGTGGAGGCGCTAGCAAACGGTTGACAGACGGGGCCGAGGAGGGGCGCACGGCGGAGGGCAGCGAGAGCGCGGCGGCGGCGGTTGGGAGGAGGGAGGAGCGGTGGTGGTGACGGGCGGCGATGTGTGCGAGAGTGCGTTGTATGTAGGTGTGCGAAAGGTGGGAAAGAAAGGTGCGCGGGCGTGGGACGGGCTCGTTTCTGATTGTGCCTAGGAGGCTTTTGGCGATGGGAGGGGAGGGGAGGATGAAACACCGCTGCAACGAGCAGTGACAGGGATCGGCAGACACGCTGCCCCAGTTGAGGCCAAACTCTCGCGCGAAGACGCTGCACACACGCCGCCCGCGCTCGCTAGCAGGCCGACAAGCACGACACCACCGCTCTGCCTGCGGGTTTCACTTTCAACGGCGGCGGAAGGCCTCCCCTAGACGCGATGCTGCTCATCCAAACGCAGCGCTGTGTGCAAGTCCGCCCATCCAAACGCAGTCGTATATCGATCTAGCCCTAGCCTCCCAATTTGCACGGCGTGCGCAATTCAAATAGCACACACGTATGCACGCCGTGTAATGCATCCGCCTGCACTCGCGGGTCGAAGCGATGACACAGCGCAGGCGAGCGCAAGCACCCAGCATGCACGCGTGAGGATGGCCTCCCCCATCCGGCAGGTCGCGGTGGGTGATATTGATGGCCGCCAGGGATCGCACCGCCAACTGAAACGCAGCCTGGCGGCGAGTCTGCCTCACTTCTCCACCTCCATTGGCGCAGCGAGTCGCTTGTAGGCTTTTGTGCTCTCGCTGACCCATCCGACTCCTTGCAATGAAAGTCCGCCAATATCTAGCCCGCCACGCCCACTTTGCTCAATCAATCGTCCAGCCCCTGCAATCAACGATCCACACTCGTAATTAACTCGTGTGCTCGCGTGTCGTGGCCTCCACTGCTGCTTGCAATGGCCCATATCCACCACCTTCTCCGCCGCCCCTGGGCACGACAGCAAGTGTGAGAGCGACTCGCTCGTTCGCTCGTCTTACCAGCCACGACGGCTTCAGCCAGAAAAGTAGCTTGTCGAGTCGCGCATCCCGAGCCAACCAAACCGTCGTGCTATGCGCGCTGAAACGGTAGCTGTACCAGTGCGGCACACTATTGAAGCACTAGTGGCAGATCAACCACTCAGTAGATTCCAATCGCCCGGAAGGTGCCCAGCCTTGTCGAGAGCGTGTAAAGTGACGATCGTCTGCTTGTGGACCAGCGTAATAATTGGCTAGGTTTGCTGGCGTTCGTGCTGCATCAAGTTGTGTATCTCAAAAATAGCAGCTGTCAGAGAGCTCGTCAGTAGACGGCACCACCCTGCGTCTTGTCTCGCGAGCTGTCGCATCTTACTCGCTCGACTCAGGCAGATTGCGACATCTCGTCTCGAGCTCGTTCGGCTTATCGATTAGCATGGACATGGGATGCCCTTGTGCCTGAGGACAATCCTCATTCGCGAGTTGAGCCTGTCTGTGGACGCACACGATAAGGCCACACATATAGTATAACAATGTCACTCGCCTAGTCGTCGCTCCATTGTCACAAAGACACCTCTCTTGCACTTGTCACCTCCACGCTCTCGTCCCATAACGGTAAGCTGTATGGTAGCACAAATCACCAATAGAACGCCAGCTTGCATGCCTGTTCCTCGATTGCTATTCTCGTCTACGCCAGCCCACGCTGTGGCCGGGCGCTGGCTTGCCTGGTTGCAGATCATCCTTACCCAGATCGTACATCGGCGTGTCTTTGCTATTTTGATCTTGCAGACAGGCGACTGGCTCCGAGACCACGAGCGACAATGTACTCGCTGTTATTTTCTCTACTCGATCTCAGGCACATGAGGTCCTCTTGCACGGATGCCGAAGACCGAGATGTGACCTTGGTATTAGCGGAGCATAACCGATCCTTCTTGGCACTTCGCAACATCGCAATTACACGTAGCTGTTCTCGACCTCAGCATACCCTCACGATACAAAAGCTTGCCTGCCATTCATAAGGCTGGACCCCATATTCTTTTCGTACAAGCAGGCATTCCATATACCACCGTGGTCTTTGCCGTGGTCTCATATCGCCACGAATCACGCTCTTGGCAGATGACACATGATTCCTCGCGCCATCAAGAATGACGATACTCGATCCATCAACACTCGGAATCACGCTCTTGGCAATCCATGATTCTTCGAAGATCTTACGTAGAAATATTGCTCCAAGGCCAGCAGCCGCAACAACCGCAAAGCGATAGTTCAAGGTAAGGAGTGGTCTGTGACGCGCGATGGAGTACTCCAACATGTAAGAAATTCTGTTCGCACATACATCTCCATTGACGCATCTTGGCCCTGAATGACGTACAAATACACTTCGACGCTACAGCGCAGTATCTATACATTTCCATCCATACCACCATTGATACTAAACCACACTCCTTCGCGGCCCAGCTTTAGCATAATCAAACACGCCACTCTTTGCCACTCACAACCGCGACCACCATTGCATTGCTTCAAACGGACCTTTGTAACGAAAACACAACCTCTCCCCGCGAAAATGACCAAAGACACCATCAAAATGCTCGTCCTCGAGACCGACGCACCACACCCGGAAACGCAAGACCGCCGCGGCAGTTTCGGCAACGTCTTCCACGACCTCTTCGTCCAAGCCGGCAACGCCCACAATCCTCCCCTAGGAATCGAAACTGACATGCACTACGTCGTCGAAACCGGACCCAACCCAGGCCACGTGCCACTCCACTCCGAAATCCCCTCCGACGTCCGCGCAATCATCATCTCCGGCAGCATGCACGACGCCCACGGCAACGAGCCCTGGATCCTCAAGCTCCTTGCCCTATTGACCGACCTGTGGAAAACCAGGCCCGACATGCGCTTCTCAGGCGTCTGCTTTGGCCATCAGCTCCTCTGCCGCATGCTAGGCGGGACCGTCGAGCCCTCCTCCACCGGCAAGTGGGAATTAGCCCACACGCCGATGAAACTGACAGAAATCGGCCAAAAGCTCTTCAAAACCTCCGACTCAACGATCCACTTGCACCAAATGCACCAAGACCACGTCACCACCGTCCCCTCGCACAAAACGACCCCTTTGCTGTCCTCATCTGACGAGTTGCGCGTGTGGGCTTCCACAGACCACACGCCCGTGCAAGGAATCTACTTGCAAGACCGCCTGTTCACTTCGCAGGGGCACTTGGGCTTCGACGAGAAGATGGTGCACCGCCAGATCGAGATGCGGCAGCAGAGCGGCGGGATCAAAGACGACAAGCATGCGATGGAAGCGAAGGAGACGGCGGATTTGATCCACGACGGAGTGATTGTCGCGGCGGCGATTTTGAGGCTTTATCATGGCGAGGATCGGGATTTGAAGTAAAGCCCAAGAATTAAAAAAATTGGCCTATTCCTTTTTTTCTTTCTTTCTTGGACTTTGTGTTGCGCTCCGCTTCGATGATCTGTTGAAATGATGTGAATGAATCGACCTTAACATTTCTTCTGGCGCAGGGATAGGTTTGGTTGCTAAGATTTGAGTGAGCCTGGATTGGAGTCGTCGTGTCTTGAGCTTTTCTCAGCCACGAGTGCAAGATCGATGCTCTTGACTCACCTAGGTGGTCACTGGCTGTTCGGCCTGCGATCGAAAGAAGGAAATTTCTTTTTGGGCAAAAAGATACGCGCTGGAAAAAAACAAACGCAATGTTCTGGTTCTCATGTTTACATCCCATCAACGAAAGCCTCCTTTCAAACGCTACCAGACTTTTGCCGTGAAAAACGTTATAACTGCTGTGAAGCAAAAAAAAGAACCGTTTTTCCCACAAAAAGGTAGATTGTAAATATTTTGGTTCTATTGCCCTACAATAATAGCTAGTCGATTCAACCCGCCAACAACCCAAACAGCAACCCCGTCCGCTTCCAATAATCTTCGGCGCTCTTCGCGACGCGCTGCCTAGCAGCCTCCTCGATACCCGCCTCTTTCTGGATGGCAGATAGAAGGTTCTGCAAAGCATGCTGCGCCTTGGAATCAAGCGCGCATGACAGGTAAGAAGCGTCGAACAGACGCTGGATGCGGAGGAGCTTGTGTTTATCGGCGTCTGCGATTGAACTACCGGCTGCGTCTGAGTCCGCCACCGTCTCGTCGGACTCCTGGCCTTCCTTCTCGCTGTCCTTGCTCGCTTGCTGCTCTCTTTCGGGCGCGGGTGGGAAGGTGGTCAACACCTCGGCTAAGCTTTCGCAAGCTTGCTTCTTTACCGCTTCGACGGCGTGCACACTCCACAAATCTTCTCCTAACTCTGCCATGCGCGTCTGCAAAGCGGTCAGGAGCTTGTAGGTCGCGGGCGAAGGCTGTGTGGGCAGGGCTGGAGTGCTGTCCCAGAGACTGGTAGCGACGGTGTGTTGTTTGCCAAGAGCGATTGAGAAATCGGAAAGAGGTGTATGCGTTGCTTGATCTGCGAGAGTGGCGTGGAGAGATGATATGAGGGTTGTGTTGTCGAAGGGTTTGTTGTTGTCACTTGGTGCCGACAATCTACTGGCTAGAGCATTGCGGCGGGCATCGAGCTCTCGCAGGACACGGACAAAGAATGCTGCGTGGTCTTTCTGGGAGCCAGAGGCTTGCTCGATTCTGTGATAGGCGGTTCTGAAAGCCTGCGTGGTCGATTCGCGGAGCTTGTGTTCTATTTTCGCTGCGTCTTTACGACTCAAGGATTCTTGCAGCGATTCGTCGCCGTCGTAGTCCAGATCGTCGAGATCGAAATCGAGGTCATCGTCCCACTTGGCTGTGCGCATACTTGTTACGTAGTCCCAGTGAGAATTCAGCTGCGCTGTCCAGCGATCAAGGGCATCGTGCTCACGTTTCACCGCATCATCACGACCATGGCGATGATTCAATATAGCTGCGCGGAAATTCAGAGCACCTGCATTGAGATCTAGCGACTGCGCGGCGAGCACCCACGGAGAGCTTTGAGCGGTGCGTGAGGGTGCGGACGGCTTTTCCAGCGATTCGAGAGCGAAATTGGAGAGATCGGCAGATTTCGCTGCCAGTTCTTCTAGACATTCGAGGAACACGCTCTGGAGGTCTTTGATTGATTGAGTGAAGTCGTCGTTCCTTGATTTGCTGCTAACAGACAGGAACTTGGACAAGACACTGCGTCTGATCGTGAGGATAATCGCAGCATCCTGTTGCTTCTCGATACATTCTTTCAGCGCTTGCACGAAACATGCTTGCGCTTGCTTCGTCCATGCCTTCAAGCCTTCATTCGTTTCAGACGCTGTAAGCTGGTCGTTCCGGACCCAAGGTGTGAAAGCTCGAATGTCGGCTGGTATCCATCGGCCATAAACGTCGAGGTTCAGCTCATCGATTGATGTGACTTGCTCGTCTTGCAGGAGAGGTGCTTTTGAAAGCTGAGCAAGAGCTTCTGCCAGTCTACGAGGGAAGAGGTCGCGGGTGTCAACAAGAGTCTTGCCGTAGAGATCAAGCATGGCGACGATATTGTTCTCGCTGGGCGTCTCGGCCTGCGTTTCGAGTTGCTCGTATCGGACTTGGAGGAAATGCCGCAGGACTTCCTTCGGTGTGGAGCTCGTGATCATAGCATATGCACACATCGTGTTGCTCAGAATAGTGCGGTCTCCGGTGGCATTTGCCAGTGATCGCTCAATGAACGAAAGCAGCTTTCTCCTTGCTCCAGCGAGCTTCTTCTTCAACTCTGCAAGCACAGGTGGCGGATTGACGCTCTCTGAAATGCTTTTGTGCAGCAGTCTCGCAAGCACCAGAACCTTTGCCGCACCGAGTGCATTGCCTCCCTTCTTCACGATCCCGCTCACGGTCTCCAAAGCACTCTTGAGCACTTTCACCCTTGCCATAGCCTCCAGCTTCTTGTCTTCTTCTTGCCTTCCCACTCTCTTCAGACCGGCTGAGTTCTCCCTGCTTCTTTCAATTACCCTGTAATCACATCTTCGTCCAATGCCTGCCAGGTTCCCTTCCACACGCTGCATCTGACCGTCCATCTCAATGATCTTTTCGGCGGTTCCAAGAAGATCGCGGTAGCTGGTTCCGACCAGCGATCTGAGCTTGTTCTGATTCTCCGATATTTGAGTCCGCAGCTGGCCCTCCAGTCTCCGGACGACAGGTAATGGGTGATTGAAGGCCTCCTCCCACGACCGAAGGGTCGAAGGGGTTGGCGGAATGGCTGCCATTGTGGAGATTACTTGTTTGTGATTTCGGTTGTTCTCTTGTATGTATGTGAACTGTAATGCGTCCACGAGTATCTTTTACTCCATTTCCGAATAAGACATTCGTTGGGTCAACTGACATGTGAAAGTCGTCAGGGCCATCAACAGCAACGTTGGCTGAAGCTCGCCGACGATCACTCACTCGCCTGTGGAGAAGCTGCCAGACCTCAAACTTTTGGATCGCATGCGCCTTAACCTTGACATCACCACACCACAAACTCAAACATGGATCGCAACAACCGCAGAGACGACCGCAGTGGTCGCCGAGATGAGCCGCGTGGCCAGAAACCAAGATACGGTACGTACGCCTCCACTGTCTATGCTGACGAGCATTCTTCTGACATGCGAACAGAACGCGAACGATCCCGCTCACCACACCACGAACGCCGCGATGACAGACGACGCTCCCGATCACCGCCCAGAGGCGGGCGCAATGCACCTTCACAACGCTACGATCGCCCCAACGACCGATCTGGACCTCACAACCCGCGCGCCCGCCAGACCTCGCGCACACCAGAGCCAGGCCGTCTAGGCGGTCGCAACGCGCCTCGCGACAACCACACAAACGGCACCGACTCCCGAACAGGGAGGCAGACATCGTCGAAGCCAGAGACACACTCACGTGATATTCAAATGGGCAACGGCGTGGAAGACGAGGACTCCGAAGCCGAGATGGCGCGCGTGATGGGTTTCAAGGATTTCCGCTCGACGAAGAACACGAAAGTGCCCGGCAATGACAAGAACTATGCCGTGAGCAAGGTCAAGAAGGCGGAGTATAGACAGTACATGAACCGCGTTGGTGGATTCAACAGGCCTTTGTCGCCGGGCAGAGGCAGGGGATGATAGGATGATAGGGCGAGAAGCTGAAGGATGGTCTTCTTTGGAGACTCGGGCATTTTTGCGGGCATAGCGAGGCGTTTCTGGTCGGGATTGTGGGATTTCAAGTGTTGTATGGGGCGCACAGTGCGTATGATACCCCCAAATTTACATGGAGCGAGGCCCTGCAATCAAAAAAGGCCGTATCGTGCATCATTTCAGAAATGGCCCACCCCATGAAACGAGATGAGCTGCGTGTCCTTGGAACTCCGCGACGCATCGAGCAGCGTCCTCGACGGCGTGTTGTTCTCCTTCGCCGCCTCATCAAGCCAAATCAGCATCAACCTACCCAACAGCCCAAAGCCCTCGCCCCTCCAAAGTCACCTTCCAGCTAAGCGCCACCCTCTTGCTCTCCTCATACAATGACCACAACGCCTCGACGTCAGACCCAGCAAGCGCTCCCTTGAAGACAGTCGCCACCTTACTGTGCTGCTGAGGCATAAACTGGTAGTACACCACAGCCGCCTGGACCTTGTCTCCCTCGTTTGTCGTCAGGATGTGAAGCGCCGGATCATCGACCTTGAGAACTTCGCCCGAGTAGTCGGCGTGCACGCAGGCCATGGTGGCGATGACGAGGGCGTTGGCTGAGATGAGTGTTAGCTGGGTAGCTGGTAGAGAGAGGGAGAGGGGAGGATGCGGACAAATGATTTGCGCGCGGAGAGTGGTGGAGTTGAGTTTGAGCTCATGGTCACATTCAGAGTTGGAGGAAGTGGTCTTGAAGATGGCGCAGAGCCTCTTCAACGGGTTGCTGGTTTTGGTGGTAGTGTTCTTGGGCCGGACGGGTGTCGAAGCTTTTGTCGCTGCGGCATTGACTTTCTCGGTAGGCGGGAGCAGAGGGTCTCGGGCTGCCATGGATGCTTTCTCGGATTTAATCGACTCGGTCGGTGTTCGTGCGGCAAGTGGTGCAGAGATGCTCACTGCCTGCTGGATTGTGGTCGCCTCTGAGGGTTATGGATGGTTTGTCGAGTGTCGGTCTTGAAGTAGATCCGAAAACGAACCCCAAGTCATATGCTGCAATTCGCAAAGTTTTTGTCCCTCAGGACGAATGCGCCACACCCAATTTAGCCACATGGTATCAAACCTCACTTACAACTCTCATGCCAATCTTCACTTCAAGTCTCGGTCTGAACGTCGTCGTGCTCCACCCTGGCAACCTCTTCTGAGCGCAGCATTCATAGTCCAATCGCTGAGGATACTCGAATGTTGTACCTGGCGCGGTGCTACTCGTGCTTGAATGTGACTTCCCTCTGATGTTGCAGTCCTCACATGTCTCATTTTTCATTAGCTGTACAGTAATCCCTCTTATTCAATGCACCAGAACACCATGCCAAAAGCAAAACATCAAATCATCCTCTCCCGAGCAGCGCTCAAGAAAGGCGAACATACCAGAACAAAACAATCAAAAACGCAAAGAAGCCGAGCCAGATCCTCCAACCGATGCCTGTCTTCTCCGCCATCCGCAGCATCCTGTTCATCGTCCCTCGTAACCGATTCCTCGTCCCTTCAAACTGATCGTTCATCTTTTCAGCCAGGGCGGTAGAATCTCTGATCTCGCCGCCAATCGCGTTCGTCAACTAGATCAAACCCATAGTCAGCACAACAAGTCCCATAACCATTTCCAGAACAAATCCCTCCAATCAATCAAGCAAATCGCAGATAACAAAAAAAACTCACATCCTTCAACATCCTAACCTTCCCACTCATAACCCCGATCTGCTCATCGTTCTGGCTCTCCAGCTCATCCAGCACCGCATTCGAATACTGGCCCTTCTTATTCGGCGTCGCAGACCTGAAACCCCCAAGCTCTCCACTGCCCCTCCCACTGTCCCCGTTGCCAGGATATGCGCTGAAGCCCGCGCTGTTGTCGGCGCCGAGATGTGATTGCGAAGCGTAGGGCGAGCCGTTGCTGCCGCCCGCGCCTAAGCCGTAGGAGGGGTATGCGTTTGCGCTCCGCGCGTTGGGAGCTGGCGAGGCATTGTTGGAGGAGGGGCGGGAGCGGGTTTGGGCGTCGTAGGAGGAGAAGAGGGCGGAGCGCGCGTCGCGCTGGTGGAATCTGGGAGGGTTTAGTTGGGTGCTTGATGATTGTATGTTAGAATGTTAGAGGTTTGTTACCTTGACGCCATGCCCGGATGCCCGAATGTTTTTCCTGGGCTCGCGGTTTAAAGGTGGAGTCTGGAAGGTGACGTTTTGGGTAAGTTTGAGGGTTCGCGCTTTGTGGAGATGGAGTTGGCTTTGGGCTGGGCTCGATCGATTGCCCTTTGTGCTTTTTGATATCAAGGCCACCGAAGTTGAAAATGTAATGCTCAGGTAATGACACGTTGGTATATTGTTAAGCATGAGAAACTCATTTGACGTTCTAAAATTATGGACTGGTACACGGCTAATAGCAACACGTGGCATAAATCTAAATGCAACCCCCGGGGTATCCGTAGGCAGCCGCTTCCTTCACCCAGCCCCTTGAACTCCTGATCTACGTAGTGAAATCGCTTACCATTACAAAGTAGCTGTGGGGAAGTAGTACTGTTCCCAAAGGAAGTCGTAGTCTTCCACAAAAGTTCCAACCATGTCCAGGAGAGGCTTGCCCTTGAGCTTGCCAGCAAACCCAAGGATAGCGCCACGAGTGACATTTTCGTAGAAGGCGCCGCGCATTCCCCACCATGCCATTCCCCAGCTACGTTTCTTAAACTCGTCGCGCTCAAGCTGTGTCAAGCCTCGTGCACCACCTGGTCTCCTCGTCTCGAGGTCGCGCTTTGCAAGCTGTCGTGCTCCGATCTCGACTGACAAGCCGATGAGCCAGGGTCGCCAGTCTGCCTTGCCGCGACCATCTTGTTTTTGGCTCCAGTATGCCATGGCAGAGGCGTAGATGACTGGTCGCAGAATGTAGAGAACCTCGGCGATCTCACCGAGACCGGCCGTCCGGTGGAGCAATGCTTTAGGCGGCTTGACGTCGTCTGCTGTGAGCACCTTGGACAGGAGATAAGATGAGATATCCTCAGAACTGGGAAGTGGCGGTAGTGTGAGAGATGTGCGAGGCATTGTCCACTTCTCCGAACCAGCTTGTGACAAATCTGACTCCTCTGATGGTGGCGAGTGCAACATGTCTTCCTCATCCTGAACAGGTTTCTCTTCCAGTAATTCCCTCTCCGGTAAAGGTGGGTTGACAAGTGGCCGCGAATTTGTCAGGCGCATCAGTATGAGTCGACAGATCGCCTTCACGGCTTCAAGAACCACCACTACTCTCCAGCGGGCCTTCTCTCCTCTTCGCTTCGCCATCATCTCCAAAAGTAGCTCTGTGTATTGAACGCATGACAAGGTGATTGCTGTCTTTTTGTATGTTTTGCTTTTTTGGCAGTAGAATCGCGTATATCTGCTGTGTGGTGTCTGAGGCTTGCGCCGTAAGGATTGTGCGAGTGCTTGCGACAGTAGATCATCGTGGTAAAGGCCTAGTAGTTGTACGCCAGAGTTGAGTGACTCTGATGCGATCTCGGATTCTCTGAAACGCCCTATGAAGGCTGTCAGCATACAAAACCATCCGTGCGCGTGGGTTGCGCTGAATACATACCAGGAATAATGTAAGTCAAGGAGCGCAATGCGCCTTCGACCTGGCCCACTGCGCCGGCGTTCTTGGTGATGAACTCGCTGTACATATCCAGTAGTTGAGGTGGTAGACTCGCGACATCCTTGGTATGGCCCACGGCCTGCTTCAGCCGGTTCATCATATTGGCCTCAACGCCTTTGTCGTTGGCGGTCGCGATGTTGTGTACTGGCATGCGACGGCTGGGGTGATGCGCGATGGGATGATGCACGGCCTGCCGAGTTGGCACTGAGCCGAGGCCCGCAAAAGACGCGAGATCTGGGGTTAAGATAGGGTCGATGATGGCTATCTTGTATGGAACCAAGGATATCAAGACGACATCCTATAAATTGACAAGAGGTCTCGATGGCAACGGAGTTCTGAGGCGATTCACTGATTCGCTATTGCAGTGCGCTCTGAAGTACATGTATGTCAAAGTCATCAGACGAACATTCTGCCTGATTGCTCAGCCATGCAATCCTCTAATAATGCGGCGTACCTCCAGACTTCTGACATGTGAATCCACTGAGGGGTCTTTATACCGATGTTTGAGATAGTCTGTCAGTATGATCAACTAGATACTGTCGATCAACACAAAACGCTTCACGAAAGTCCAGCATTCTCTTCATCCCACCAGCCTCTAAACTCTTGCAACCTTCTCGTCCTTTCCTCAGCCAACCGCCGTCCAGTTTCCGTCTTCATCATGTCCTGCAAGTTTTCAAGCTTGTCGGTGAAATGCTCAATGCAACCATGCAGACCTCTACCAGAAGCCTTCGCTCCCCCGAAGGCAAAGCATCTCGCGATGCCAACAGCTCCGATTGCATCGAGACGATCCGCGTCCTGTACAATACCTAGCTCAGGGTGTGCAGTCACCATCGCTCTCACAAGCTGAGGACGTTTGATCTCGCTCGAGAATGAAACGTGCTCAACAATCAAGGCGACTTTGCTCATCAGTCGTGGTGGACATCCATTCTGTTGCAGCACTGCAGTAATCATGGTCTCGGCGACTTCACCCGGCTTGAGGTACTTCTTGTCGCCAACATCGTGCAATAAAGCTGCCAGAACGATGGCTTGCTCGTCAAACTGCTTCGACTCGTCCTCAGACTCGCTTTCGAGGATCCGCTTAGCGAATGAAAGGACGCGCAGAATGTGGTTGAAATCGTGTGACATGTCATAACGTGACATGTAGTCTTCGACATAAGCGTAGACGCCCTTGTATAGATCCGTCTGTTCGAAGTCCTGAAGTGTGCCTACTTTGCTTGACTTTGATTCAGCTTGCCTGTATCTCGTCCCAGTCAGACAGAGTCATTGATGAAGTGAAGCACTAAAGTTTCTGGCAAAGCACGCACGCTGCAGCATTGTTGTTGACGGCATTAGTGCCAGAGATGCCGTCGACTGCCATTTTGTAAAACTTGTGTGATCGATATTACGGGAAACTCGTGCGCGTATGTTCAGCTGCCTAAATATGGTGTTTCGAGTCGTGTCGAAGCACGGCCACTTTACACGCGCGCGGCCCGCTGTGCATCACCAGCGATCCGACTGAGGCAACTCACGCCATTTCATCATCACGAGACTCAACACCCGCCTATAGCAACACCCATTACCACCACTCCGATCCTACACTCCACTGTACACATACTTCAACATGCCGGCCACAACAGCGGAAACGCTGAGCATCGTCAACCGCACAGTCACCGTCGCGCCTCTTGTCCTTCTTTCCGCAGCAGATCACTACGGCCGCTCAGCAAAGGGCACCAAGAAGCGAGTGCTCGGTGTGCTTTTGGGACAGAATGATGGAAAGAGCGTGCGGGTATCAAACAGCTTTGCGAGTGCGTATGCTGTCGGAAGGATATCTCAAGCCAAACACTATGTACTGACGTAACGCCAGTTCCATTTGAGGAGGATGACAAGGACCCGTCTGTGTGGTTCATTGACCACAACTACATCGAGGCCATGAACGACATGTTCAAGAAGGTCAACGCGCGCGAGAAGCTGATCGGATGGTATCACTCTGGACCCAAGCTGCGCGCAAGCGATCTCGAGATCAACGAGCTCTTCAAACGATACACACCCAACCCGCTCCTCGTTATTATCGACGTGCACCCTCAGGATGTGGGTGTGCCAACCGACGCATACTTTGCGGTTGAGGAAATCAAGGACGTAAGTTTGCGCATTCTCAAGAATAGCCGCTGGGCAGCAACGGTGGCATTAACACGAACTAATACGTCGCAGGACGGTACTACCACATCAAAGACCTTTGTCCACACTCCCAGCACAATCGAGGCAGAAGAGGCGGAAGAAATTGGCGTTGAGCATCTGCTACGAGACATCCGCGATGTTGCAGTCGGCACCCTTTCCACCAGAATCACCTCACAACTGTCCTCCCTCCAAGGCCTGCACCTCAGATTACAGGACATCGGCAAGTACCTGCAAAAGGTGCTGGACGGCGACCTTCCCGTGAACCACGCCATTCTCGGCAACCTGCAAGACGTCTTCAACCTGCTCCCCAACCTTAGCACACCTCCAGCGACTTCCAAAGACCTGGCCACAGTCAACGGCATGGTCAATGGCAGCGTCGGCATGACTGGCGGCAGCTCAGGAAACACTGAGCTTTCGCACGCCATGAGCGTCAAGACCAACGACCAGCTCATGTCCATCTACCTCTCCAGCTTAATACGCTCCATCACCGCCTTCCACGACCTGATCGACAACAAGATCCAAAACAAGCGCCAGGCTGACGACGAGGACGCGAAGCAAGACGAGGAGAAGAAAGACAAGGACATCAAGAAGGAGGAGAAGCTCATGCTGAACGGTGCCAACGAGAAGTCAGACGCCGGCAGCAAGGAGGGAAAGGCGAATGAGAAGGACAAGAAGAAGCCTTGAACGACTGGATTGAACGACCAGACCAGGCAAGCATTATGACCAAATATGGCACGGCGCAGTAGCGTAATAAAGCATGACGTGGCGGCGAGGAATCAGCAAAAAAAGTTGTCTCGCCTGCGCTCTACCTAGAACAGAGCGAAGGCTTGAGACGAGAATTCGGCAGCTGTATACGTACCTTAGTAGTTACATCAACCAACTCAAGCAAAAGCGAAACTACACCAAGGCCAGCCCATTGCTGTGTTTCGTGGCAGAAAGCATGAACCCGCTCCCCTACTCGCCGTGTAAAACATTTAGCAACCCCCTTCTCCCCTTTGCCAGCTTTTCACTGCGTAAACACAGCCCTACTATTATCATAACACGCACTCGTCCCTCGTCTACCCCCCAAGCACCCACATCCCATCAGACCTTCAATCTCCCCACCCAGCCGCCCACCCAGCAGCCTCCTCAACCCCAACCTGCCTCTCCTCCACCAACCCGGCAAAACTCCCACACCTCTCCGCGATCACGCACGCGAGCAAATGCTTGCAAACAGGCGGCACGGCACGTGCATCACCTCGCGTCAGACCGCCGAACCGCCACTCCGTCGCCGTTGTCCGTCGTTGAAGCAAACCAATCCTCGTCGTCGTCGTCGTCGTCGTCCTCGTGGTCCGAAGTGTTTACGCGAGGATCGGAGGCTCATCTGCGGCGGGGAAAGCTGCAAACGCAAAAGCGGGACACGAGCAGGTCCAGGCGTTGAGGTGGACGGAGTGCGTTGTGATCGCCGTCGTGCTTGATGATGTAGACGTTGACGATGTTTGTACTGCGGCGCGGGAGCGAGGGTGCGAGGAGCGCGAGCTGCGGACGTAGTAGGCTAGGGTTTGCTTGCGGGTAGAAGGCGGGGATCCGCGAGGTTTTCTTGCACGTCTTGAGGCGGTTGGGGTTGGTCTCGTCAGAGGAGGGTGCGCGGACGAAGCGAGTCACGAGGCCGCGGTCTAGTAGGTCGAGGGCTGGGAGGAGGTCGGTGGGAAGAGGGTGTGGAGGGTTAGGAGGGTTGATTTGGTTGTTTCGGAGGCGGTGAGGAGTGGTTGGAAGTTGTGGTCTGTTCTTGTGCCTGGTCGTGATTGTCCTGCTTTGATGAGGTGGCGAGTGTGTTGATGAGCGCTGTGAGGAGACGGCGTTGATGGGAGGATGGTCGGATCAGACATAGCAATTTGCTTTACGAGGGCGGCGTCTGCCATGATTTGATTTGAGAGATTAGATGCTGTGTGGTTTGGTTTCATTTTTTCTGGTTTTCGTCTTTTGTTGTGTCAGGCAGGATACGAGCAAGCGTGGGGAAGTGAAGTGAGGTTCGTTCGCGCACGGCCCTCAGATTGGAAAGAAAGGCGAAGTGCATCAAAGACACATCTCAGGTTACAAACATGGTCAGACTGGATCGCTTGTGTGTGCTATATTTTTACCAATACGAGGTGTGAATGGCAACTTGCGTTTTACTACTAAGCGAATCACACATAGGAGAGCGGTCAGAGCTACTTCGGAGGTAGTGAAGACGAACGTCATGCTCGACTTTAAGGTATGCCTACAGGAACACCGCCTAAGATCCAAGAATATGCACCGTAGTTCAGTCTTGCCGATATGCTTTACACGCTCCATCAAAAGCCATTGCCGGAAGCAACTTTCCAGAACAATCCTTCTTCTCCCTTTCAATCCCGGATCTTGCCGTGATTTACATGATCTCGACGATAACGCAAACTGGCCTCGATATGGTCAATCAGAAAAGTGAAGTCAGAGTACACTGTCAAGTCTCTCGATGTTGCACGGCACCAGTCATATTGGCGCTCTGGATACTGGAGGCAGGCATGTCTCAAACAGCTTATATCAAGGCTGAGAGCTTTTTAGCCATCCGATCTGGGCTTCAAGGAGCGACCAGTTGCTGCACTGAGAGGATTCCTAGCAGTATCTGGCCCGATGGAGGAAATGACAGCGTCAAGTTCGCTTCGTGAGGATCCGGACGTGAGTCCTTGCGAATGGTCGCAAAGCCCTGCAGAAGACCGTGACAGTGTTTGGAAACGTCCTCTGATATTCTGGCGTCTTCCCAGGGATTCCTTCCGTGAGCAATCAATCGTCTTCTTTGAGGCAGTAAGTTCTCGAAACATGCCGGTGACGCCGACGACAAAGAAATTATTTGGATTGAGATGAGAGTCACGCTTATGCTTGATGACATGGGTGGTTGGGAAGAAGGATCATTTGTTGCACAGCAGATCGGTGCGTAACAGAATGTGCAACAGGAAAAAGTTGGACCTACCATGTATGTCGCTGTCATACCGATACCTCGGGTTTCATGCTTTCGCGTGAAGGCGAAAAGGCCTCAGCAATACATATGTGCTTGGTCGGTGGCTTGCTAGACGACTCGCTGTACTGCCTTACCATGGAGCAAGCATCGACAGGTTCACCAGACCTCGATGAAGAAGCGACGCTCCTGCTAACATTATTATGTCAATTATCAGAAGCTCGTACTGCAAGAGCATGTAGTCGTGAAGAAGATGTCCCGAGGCATGAGGTGCAGCAGGCATGGTGTCCTGCACGCCACGCTTGCAGCGGCAACGGCGCTTCCACTTGATGCACACCTCGGCCCGCGCAGATCTGAGACCCTGCACGAGATAAGGACGGCGCAAGTATAACAGACGTACATGAACGGAGGGCTGGCGCCGATCTTCAGCTTCGTCCTCGTGTCGACGTGCAGGACGAAGGAGTTGGTGGATCACGGAGGGCAGACAAGGTCACGGTGGTTGTGGGCCAGCGTGGGATGGACGGGCACGGCGAGACGGCCGCTCGTGATCAATCGCGGCGGATAAGGTAGCTTGCTTGGGCTGCAGCACGACTCAACACAAGATCTCAGGCGGGCTGCAGTGCTGGCCCCATTGGCGACGGTGGGGTGCGCCGGCGGCTGAGACAGCTGCGAGATGCCTTCGCTTTCACATGCTTGCCCTGTGTCTGTCTGCTTGTTTGCGTGGGCTTGGCTGGGCAGATGATACCCTCCGCCTGTCGCGGGGTCAGCCGACCGACCGGTGACGAGCGGCCATTGACGTGTGATATGTGATACGGCGGACGAGGCATTGAAGCGTAATGCCAGCTGCCAGGCTGCCTACCTAGTCACCGGTGGCATTGGAGGCCAATGGAGAGCGGTGCAGGCGCGTTGGCGGTGTTGATTTGCCGCAGGAAGCAGGGCGGAGAGGATTAGACTGACGCGCCTCGCACGACCTCCTCCGCCACGACAACAAAGAGGAGGAGCTGCTTTGCCCGCTTCGGCATGAGCATGAGCATGAGCGGGCATTGAGAGTGGGTGTTCGCTTAAGCGCTGGCGGTCTCATCATGCGGCCGCGTTGGTCCGGGTCGATGTGCCTCACACGCTCCCGGCCAATGGAGCTGCTGTGAGTGGCGAAGCAGCGAGTGGAGGTGGAGGCAGGCAGCTCAAGCTGGCAAACAGACAACGCGACCAGATGACCAAGGCCGTGAGCTGCCTCGATTCGGCGCTACGGCCGAGGCTCGCAGCGTCGCATAGTCGGTCAGGACAGCGTACGACGGCGGTGTGGCGCGGGCCAGAGGTAGACAGAGTGTAATGGCATTAGAGTACGTGTGCAAGAGTCAATTGCTGCCAGCATTTCCAATGCTGAATCATCGCGAGTGGCAACACAGGCGCTCAGCACGGGCGCAGCGGATGGCATTGGGCGCGGCTGCGCGTTGAGGTCATCGCGGTGAAGGCAAAATAGCATAATCCTACCATCACCCTCACGTCTCATTCGACCAATGCGGCTCCTGACACGTCCGAGCAGTGTTGGCGTCGCAGCTTGCATGCTGCCTCAATGACTCACTTGGTACTGCGCTGCGACAGGCTCGGGCTCGGAGTCTCTCGCGGCTGCTGGTACCTGGTTGTTGTCGCTGTCGCCGCGCTATGCCTGGCACGCCATGCAGCAGCACGCAAACGCCTGCTGCCCACTACCCGCGCCCACTCTCGCCGAGCAGCGAGCGCGCGACAAGACCAAGACCAGGCCAGCAGACCGCACCATCGGCGTACCAATCCACCTGGAACTCCGGCTGACACACAAACGACATGCGCTGCCCAATCCTGTCATGCCGACCGCTCCCACCCCGAGCTCGCGCAGGCCATCCACGCCCACCGGCAAGCGAGTGCGCAATTGTCAGCGGCCAAATGCTTCGCCTGTTGCTCCTGTCATGCGCCCCTTGCGACCAGCAGTCACAGCTCTTGCAGCAGCATGTCTCACGTCTCCATAGTCTTAGTCGCCGCCTAGCCAGGTAGGTCGCATAGTCGCATTGTCAAAGTCGCTTGAACCCGCTATTCATGTCATCTGCCGCCACTCGTCCTCGCAACCCCCCATCCATTGCCGCCTAACCCATTGACTCTTAGGCTGGCCCGTGGCACAGCCTGTCTGCCTGCGACTCTCGCTGCATTTGCCTTCTCGCCCTCTCCCGTCGCGTGGATAAGTAATACTTTGAAGCCGCTCGCTGCTTACGCTACATTAACTTCCTGAGCCGCCGCCTTCCAAAGCCTTCCTTCGCCACCATCCATTGAGACACCGATTGACAACTTCGGATTTAACGGCTCCCGTCACCACCGCCCAGCCATATAAGCACACGAGCACAATCCATTCGCAACATTCTCTCGCAAATGATCGACACAACACTCCACTACATGACTTCACGGCCATACTCACCACAACGCTACCATAACATGGCGTCCACTTCATCCGCAAAGGAGCTCGGTCGCCAACTACCGCCACCATATCTCTCGCCACCAGAGGAGACCGTCTATGCCAACTTCTCACAAGATGTCAGCCCGTCGCCGACCCAGTCAACGTGGCAGACGACAAAGTTGCCACCCATACAGAATCCTCGGTCGCCACCGGCGTCGCCGTCCACCACTTCCACACCGATCCAGCTCGCTCCTATCAGCTCTACCTCGCACAAGCACAGCCGCTCGTGATCCGCCACTCTTTTCGCATTCGCAGTCAGATGAGAATGCTGCGCCTCTCTTCGATGACAACAGATCAGAGCCGATTACACGAAGTGACAGCTTGGAGCCTGCCGGACCGAAGAAACTTTCAGCACCTAAACTAACATTCCAACGGATACTGGGAACCTTCGAAGGCCCTCATCCGGCGCTACAATACTGGCAAATGTCCCTGAACGAACTGTCTCGGATCCCAGGCTTTGGCACCAAGAGGGACGCCTTGCAACCTCCTGTGTCCAACGACCGACTCGATGCATACACTGCAAATCTCAAACACAAGCTCAACCACCCGAGCAAGGCTGGAATCGTCAAGACCCGACCTTCACCACCCAAACCTAGGGTGTCCAAGCCTGCCAAGGTCGCTCTGCCGCCTACACCACGCAAAGCATAGGACAGTCATCGCGCACCGAGATTCGAAATCGCAATCAGTCGAGCCTCAAGCCCGCAAGCGTGCTCCTCCTAGCAAGCATGCGCCTCTCAAGGCAGAAGACAAAGACTGGGCCAAGCTCGAAGACTTCTCGCCACCCACCTCAACTCTCGACAAGCCTGGTGCCAAGCCCCTGAAAGTCACATGGAAGGGCAGCCCCAACGACCTCCGCGCCGATCCTGAAGTACAGCACATGCATCCGCAAGAAGTTGACTGCCGCGGAGCTCAAACTCTTTGGTGCCCAATACCTCGCCAACAAGCGCCGCATCTTCATCGCAAAGGTCGAATGCTTGCGACAAGGCAAGAACTTCACCAAAACTGCCGCTCAGCAGGCATGCAATATTGACGTCAACAAGACGAGCAAATTGTGGGAAGCCTATGAGAAGAGTGGCTGGTTCGACCGCGAGCACTTTGAGAAGTTCTTGTGAGCGAGCCTCGCGTTCTCCGCAAGACCAGCGCAGCGGTGGCAATTTCGCCACCGCATTCTTACTCACAGCCGCCTGCCACGTCACAACACCAAGGCAGCAGCTATTCGCATCAAGACTGTTGAAGCCAGGCTACAGCATTTTTAACGACCTCATGACTCATCACTCAGAATAGAGATGGATTACTTCAGGACAGCAACTCCCGGCGTCCTCTCCGCGTACGCACGCGAACGGACTTTTCTTCAATTTCCTTGCTTTACGATTTTTTCTTCCAACGGCCTTTCTTGCATCTTGGATGAATGGACAATGGCAGCGTTCTCTTTTTGATTTTTTTCGGTTCTTGACGACTCCTCTCTCATGGCTTCACGCTTGACTTCTTTCCTTTGGCTGACCCGTCCTTTTTATACTTATCGTTGTTCTTGGTTTTCATTGTTATACCCTCCTCATCCCCAGCGGGTGGATGCATTGCATGAAGCAGCTCATACATGACCTGGCCTGACACGAGATGGCATTGGCATTGGCAGATGATACCCCACCTACTTTCAACAGTCGGTCGTCAAGTAGATAGATGGAATATGAATTTCTAGAGATTCTTCGTTGATATTTGCTCTTGTCACACGTGCATTGGTGATTTGAGCTTTCTTTGTCTATCGTTTGCTTCGATCAATATGCATCTACAGTAATTGACCAGTCAAGTGTAGTCTGATACACTGATCGTCCAACATAGTAACCTTCGTGTCAGCTTCCTTCAGCCTCGAGCCTTACAATTTCAAAGTCTTGCAGCTCGCTTTAAAGACCGAATTAAGTAAAACTAGCGAGTACGTGCCAGAGATCGAATTCACTGCGCATGTATGTCATCGCAAATGTACAGAGAACGGACATAGTAGTTCATCTCGTCCCGCCTACCGGGTCTAATTAAAGTCCGCGTTCCATTTTGTGCCGAATAATACGCAACCGCCACAGTTAGCAGCACGCCTATGCAGCGCCGTCGCAGCAGAGTGCTGCCACAAGCCGACTACTGAGGACCCTTGTAGCGCCGACCGCTGACGAACGCCGCTTAGGAAAGACAAGCTGCCGCAGCGCGCAGCCTAACATCCTCCCCCTACGCATAGTGATTCGTCACCGAGCATGTCGCAAACCATGGAGCACACCGATTCCAGCAGTATTCGCGAGAATGACGAGCCCGACAAGAAACAGAAGAGCCGGAGGCCTCCGAGTACGTTTGCGAAGCAGGATACCCGCGCATTGCGCAAGACGGCGGAAGCATGGGAGCATGGCTGATTATGGAGGACAGATACCGCTTTTCGCCAGCAGCGCCTGAAGGCATGGCAGCCCATCCTCACACCCAAGACTGTTCTACCGCTGCTGTTTGGCGTGGGTGTGATATTCGCGCCCATCGGAGGATTGCTGCTGTATGCCAGCTCCAAAGTCCAGGAGATCTCAATCGACTACTCGAAATGCACGACGACTGCACCGCTCTGCTCAGACACCGGCAACTTCTCACGTGTGCCCTCAAGCGCCTTCTCCATGTCCTTCCACAATGATGTCAAAGAGGACGACCTACCCACGTGGTGTCAAGAAACGCAATACGTCAGCTACGGCGGAACTACCAATGTTACAACACCTGTTTGCAAGATGCAATTTTACGTGCCAGACCCACTCAGCGCTCCGGTCCTTCTCTACTACCAGCTCACGAACTTCTACCAAAACCACCGCCGATACGTCAAGTCCTTCGACCAGTCGCAGCTCAACGGCGAGCACCGCGACAACAAGTCTATCGATAGCAGCGACTGTGACCCGCTCCAGCTCGACGAGAACGGAAAAGCATACTACCCTTGCGGCCTGATCGCCAACTCGTTGTTCAATGACACCATCTTTGCTCCCAAGGCGCTCAACTGGCCTGGTCAATCGGGGGACTTTGTGTACGACATGAAGAACACAAGCATCGCGTGGGCTTCCGACAAGGAATTGTACAAGAAGTTGGACCTCAAGGACTACCCTTACGGATCTGTCGTGCCGCCGATGTACTGGAGGGAAAAGTACCCTGTGTACAATGAGACTTTCCCGTATCCTGATCTACACACGAATGAAGCCTTCCAGGTTTGGATGAGGACTGCTGGCTTGCCTACTTTCAGCAAACTAGCGCGCCGCAATGATACCACCACAATGAAGGAGGGCAGGTATCAGGTTGATGTTTACGACTGTAAGAATTCTCTGCTTCTCGAAACAAGAGTCGAAGAAAGGCAACGCTGACTCTCCAATCTGCAGACTTCCCTGTCCGTGTTTACGACGGCACAAAATCTATCCTACTCTCTACACGTACCGTCATGGGTGGTAGGAACCCCTTCCTTGGCATCGCGTATGTTGTGGTCGGCGGCATTTGCATCGTCCCTCGGAGCCCTCTTCACAGCAAGCACATTTGATCAAGCCAGGTAAGTGGAGCTGACTCCGACTTTACCAAGTCTGGACTTTGCACGTCACAAAGGACCATGTTCGCTGACTAGTGGCAAAACAATGACAGGAAACTCGGCGACCACAATTACCTCAGCTGGAATTCAGACCAGCCCACCTCGGCAACTACAACCGGCCGTGCTGGCAGAAGCGAAGGAGCGTGAGTTTGAAGTTGTAAGCTTCAAGCGTGTTTCAATTGGTAGTCTTCATTGTTGTATCCTCATTGACAGCGTTGAGGACAGGCGTTCGTGGTGTTTCAGACCCAGCTTCAGGGTAACGAATGGGTTTCCGGGTTATCGGCGCCAGGAAGCAATGTATGTACATTCTAACTTGGATCTTCTAACTTTCAGACCTCTGCTACTCGGTCCTGAGTGGATCTCGAGTTCCCGAGCATTGTTCTCACTGTCTCAGCCTCTTTTCTTTACAGCCCGCAAGCACCTCTCGCCCGAGCATCTCCTGACATCTTTACACAACAAGTGCTATACTAGGTGCATGACTCGAAGCCCAAAGAAAGGTAACTCGGATCACGGCATCGTCGATCAAGTCGCTGGTTTATGGAATGTATGGTGAAGATTCTGGCCTTCGTGACAAGACAAAAGGTCTAGACCGTGGCATGCAAGTCGCCTAGGCTTGCCTGCCGACTGGCTACCGAGAAACACTCTCCTTTGTTAACACCCACCTCCGCTTGTCTGAACATCGAACCCAGGACGCAAGCGTCGATCTTCGATCTCAAAGACGTTCCCAGCTGACTGGGTCGAGGCCTATTCGGTATCCTCTTATATATGACTATGGCACCTCTTGTGAATATGGAAAAGATCATCAACGTCTTGCGACGGCTGAACTCTCTGAGCCGTACGGACAATAGACACAAGGCCGACTACAGCAGATCCGTTGGCATTCGAAAGGTCTACACAGCATTCCAAACAATCCTCTCCCACGTGTTCGTGACATTCCACGGCAAGTCTCTATCCTGCAGGGACCTGAGACCTCCATCCACCACAGCGATCGGACATTAGCTTTCAATCGCAGTACCCAGATTTAGACATGCGGAACATCATCGCTCTCGCCGCGTTTGCGGCTCTTGCCACGTTCGCCAAGGCCTCCATCGACCATCAACCGATTAAGGTCATTCCAGGCTTGCACTCAGCGAACAAGACTCACTTCGTCGACACGGACACCTCCAACATCTACCGCCGCCACGCCTGCGGCGTCGACCACGGCCAAGCAACAGAGCACTTCAAGCGCACCGTCAAATCCCTCCATGAAAAACACAAGGCCTCTGCCGTCGGCGCCGCGCCCCAGCCGCTCTCGTCCGCCGCCAAACCCAACAACCAATCGCCATCACGCCTACTTCCACGTCATAACCAAAGCCGCCAAAGCAAACACCATCACCCCAAAATGGCCGCCGACCAAGCCGCCGCCATGAACGCAGCCTACAACCCCATCGGCATCACCTTCAACCTCGTCAACACCTCTTTCACCGCCAACGACGCCTGGGCCGTCGCCGACGGCCCCGACATGGACGCCCTCAAAGCCGCTCTCCGCGTCGGAACCTACGCCGATCTCAACATCTACTTCCACACCGACCTCACCGGCGGCATCCTAGGCACCTGCACCCTCCCCTCCAAAGTGCCCCCCGGCAGCGCGCCCAGCATCTACGTCTCCGACGGCTGCAACGTCGCGGCCGGCACCATGCCCGGCGGCACGACAGGGGGTTACAACAAAGGCGGCACGTCGATCCACGAAACGGGCCACTGGCTGGGGCTCTTGCACACTTTCGAAGGCTACTCGTGCGATGGCGATGGCGATTTTATTTCTGACACGCCGATGCAGAGCCAGAGCACGGATGGCTGTCCGACGAAACCGGCCCAGGACAGTTGTCCCGACAAGACTGGCGTCGATCCGATTCATAATTACATGGATTACTCGACCGATGCGTGTTATACGAATTTCACGCCGGGGCAGGTGGGGAGGATTGAGAGTATGTGGAATGAGATGCGGAAGGGGGTTTGATCGTTGTCGTTGTTACGGGATTTGTGTGTCTCAGCTCTTGGTTCTTCTCCCGTCAATTCTGTTGTTGTTTTTTGGTGGTTTCTTTTATCGTTGACGATTGTGCTCTTGACGAAGATATGCTTATTTTTTTATTTTTATTTTTTTTTGAAAAAGGGTTCGGAAGAGGGAATGGCTCTCTTATGAGGTGGATGGTTCGGCTGCCTTTTTTTCTTGCGTGTCGACAATTCTCGCTTTGCTGGGGTGTAATACAAAGTACATGGCTACGAAACATAAACGAGCAGAAGTTTACGCATATAAATTATACGAAGTACACTTAGACCATCGTCGCAACTACCATGTCTTCTTCTCCGTGTAGAATCCGGTCTCATGATACTCATTCCAGTTCAACTAGACAGGCTGAACGAGTGTGAATTAATTGGCTGTCTCGGCTGATCTCCTCGTTGGGCAACGCTGCGGAGCTGCCTCAGAGTGGGCACAGCATCTCGCTTTCATCTAGTTCCAGTTTTGTGCAAGAGACAACGAACGGGCTTCTTGGGATGGTTTCAAGTGCCTTTTCAGTCGCTAAGTGGTCTTGATGTAGAGGTGTCGATTTCTTTGCACCTTTCAATGGCTCGCATTGCAGTGTGGGTCACGTAGACATGTCTCTCGCTTATCAACGCGCTGCTTTGTTCAAGCTGTCTGTGTGTGTGTCATGACGGAGGAGGAAAGTGGGATCGTGACAGTCTCAGGCGGGCGCAGGAGAGCTGTACTGAGGTCAAGACATTCTAACGTTTCGAGGCTCACTTGTTCGGTCGAGATGTCTTAGGATTGTGCATGAGAGACACTGATCCCTTCTCGTTTCGCAGCACAATATAAGAAGGACAACATGCCTTCTTCCCTGCGCATATATGTAAAAAGAAAACGATACCTGGCCCAACACTTCCTATACCCGAAGAAAGAAAGAAGACACAAACAGTAGACTAAAAAAGGAAGGAAGCTCTCAGCCCAAAACCATGTCTTCTTCCAACCCGACAACGACCGAGCAGACGACAACAAGAACGACGACGACAATGGTGATGATGACGACCCACACCGAGACAACAAAGACTACAACAACCTCGGCAGCCCACCCACAAACCCGCCGCGACGCCATGACCTTTCCAGACGTACCACAGGGCCAGTCTCTCGGCTCCTACTATGGCCAGCAGCAGCAGCAGCAGCAACAGCAACAGCAGCAGCAACAGATCGCTTCGTCTCAACAGTACCACCAACTCCTGCCCGCTCCGTATGGCCACACAACGAACTCGCAGCAAGCTGGAGCTGGGGCGGAGGCGCCAGCTGGGTGGTATGGACCTGGAGCTTGGCAGTTCACTGGAAATCGCTGGGGTTAGAGGGCATTGTTTTTGCCCGGTCGTGCTGGAAGTTGTGGTGCGTTCGCTCGTCATGCTCACAAGTGGAGAAGGATCGGAGCAGGCGGAGTTTGAGGCTTCTTCGCAATCTCTGGCGTTTGGAATTGAGTCGGGTAGGGAAAACTGTTCTGATTCCGAGTCAGGTTGTGGCTGCTGACTTTTGGAGTATGAATCCGCGCTGGTCGCTGGAGGAGGGCATCTTACACGGTTTGCGTTTGTCCGTCGTATGTTAGTGAGCATTATGGAGGTGCTGCTGGGATAGTGCGATGGTGGTAGTAGTGCTAGATCTACACATCTTTACAACTAGTCAGCTTTCAGCGATACCATCCTACTTGTTACATCAAGCTTTCTTTTTTTTTCTCGTAAGCACGGTATAAGACGGAGGTGATAGATGGAAGGCGCAGAAACGTGTGAAGATCCAAGAACGGAGTGCGTCAAATTTGCGACATACATTCATCCAAGACCCTTTTCTCTTTTAACCCAGCGCTATGCGGAAAATGTATACAGAAAACAGTTGTCATAGATGCTGGCTCGAAATTCGTAACAAGGTCAATTCGGTCATTTCGGGAAGTGCGGTAGCATTTACATGCCCATCATGCCCGACATGCCGTTGTTTGCGTAAGCCTGCATTTCGTTAGCTAGTTGTCTCGTCGTTTGGGCAATTTTCCTAGGCTTACCATAGGCTTGATGTCAGGGTGAGGCACGGCGTCGAACTTGACGTACTCAGGCTCGTATGACGGGCCGAAGTTGATGAACGCGCCCTTGTTCTCGGTGGAGTCGCAGTATTTGGGCGCAGAGAAGACGGTGATACAGTGACCGTCGTGCTCGACCTCGTAGCCTTCCATGCGGACTTCGTGGCTGCGGATGATGGCCTTGAGACCGTTGGCTTCGCAGAAGCGCTTGGTGATGTCGGGGCCGAACTGGAGACCGACGCCACGCTTTGATGGTCCGCGGCCGGGCATTGTCTGAGGGTCGGTCCAGAGCATCTCCATCATCAGGCCTTCTTGGCCGGGCTGCCTCTGGTTGTGTCTGTTGAGCTTGCGGATGTCTTCGAGTGAGGTTGAATCGTCTGAGAAGAGACCACCGTGGAGGACGAGGTAGTTGTCGCCGATCAGGGTTGCTAAGGGCAGAGCGGAGAAGGACTCGGAGAATAGTTTGAAGACGCGCTCGTTGTACTTGGCTTTGCACTCGCCCTCGAAACCGTACATGCGGTTCATGTCATCGGTCTCGTGGTTGCCGCGGTTCAGGAAGAAGTTGTTGGGGTACATCAACTTGTAGGTGTATAGCAGGAGTGCGATTTCCGTTGACCATGAGCCACGGTCCACGAAGTCACCGTTGAAGAGGTAGGCGTGTGTCTCAGAGGGGAAGCCGTTCAGTCTGAAGATCTCGAGAAGATCGAAGTATTGTCCATGTGTGTCGCCGCACACGGTCAACTTGTTACCCTCCTTGATGTGCGTCTCGGGCATGGTAGGTTCGTTGTAGAGAAGCTCCTTTGCCCTGATGATAATCTGGTAGACGTACTTCTTAGCCAACTTCTTGCCGTTCTTGAAACGCTCAATCATGTCGTCGATAAATTCTTGAGTAACCTTCTCTTCCAGTGGCACGCCGTCGTAACCGTCCTCAATCAGCATGTTGTCCAGATCAAGACCCTCTGCCGCCGAAGGCGCATCTGCCACTTCGATCGCCTTCAGGAAAGCATCGCGCTTCACCATCTTTTGGCACGCATCGTATTGCGCTTTTGCGACCTTATCTCCAGGGTTCTTGCGCACCACCATCTTCCAATCGTGAATAGCATCGCCATGCTTTAGGATTGCAGTGTTCGCGACAGCACGTCTGTAGTATGCTTTGACGAAGTTGGGGTCGAGCTCAATGGCCGAGGTGGCATCTGCAATGGCGTATCCATAAGCCTCGAGCTTGATGTTGGCTTGTGCGCGGTTGGTGTAGAACGAAGGCTCCTTGTCGTTGGCCTCAATTGCTTTGGTATAGAACTCAATCGCAGTAGGCCAGTCGTGAGCCTTGAAAGCGTCATTGCCCTTGTTCTTCAGGGCCACAGCATCTTCGACAGCCATGGTGGGCTAGTGTCGTGTGCTTTATCTGATTTCCGAGTGGCGGCGGTCCAGTGCGGGTGTCGTGCTGTCGGATGTTATGGTGTCCAACAACAATAATCGGCTGGAAGATCCTGCTATATCTGCGGAGAAACGCCCGAGTGCGATGTGTAAGCGAAAAGGTATGCAGAGCAGAAAGCGGTTTGAACGAGAGGCGTAACTTATGTGAAGGTGGAGCGCAGACGAAAGTCGAAGAATTGGCGTCGAGACCCTAGATCACGCCGATCGACTTCAAAGCCCGCATTCCTAGCTTCGCATGTGAAGACCACGCTTCAGTGACAGCAGCAGAATAACATTCAAAAACCACTCAAAATCTGACACTTCTCGACGACCAACAACACCTAATTTCGACAGCAAAACTCAAATCGCTCACCACGCCAACATGTCCAACCTCCGCGGTCTACGTGCCTGCATGGTCTGCTCCATCGTCCAAGCCGGCACCAAGTTCGTTTCCAGCGGTTGCCCAAACTGCGAAGAGTTCCTCGAGATGCGTCACAGCGCCGACGTCGTGCACGACTGCACCAGCGCCGTCTTCGAGGGCATGATTGCCATGGCCGATCCCGAGAGCAGCTGGGTTGCCAAGTGGCAACGTCTGCAAGGCTACGCGCCTGGCACATATGCGGTGAAGGTGGAGGGTGTTGTAAGTTCTCTGCTCATGAGTTTATCCTGAGGTATACTAATAATGATGCAGCTCCCGGACGACTACATCTCTGCTGCAGAGAACGCTGGAGTGAGGTACGTTCCCAGGGATGGCACTGCCCTCGAGGAGTCGTAGAGCTCGTGGGAGAAGCCCTTGGATGAGGGATTTGCGTTTGAGCACGGCGTTAACGGCATCTGGGAGAATTGGAGAACCATCATTGGGTGGCACTGGACAGGCGTACGACTGATGTTAGGATGTGCCACAAGATTACATGTGGCACTATGAGAGGCCTTATACTGGGACTTCCCCTTGATACGCTAGAAAGATTCAGTATTTTCCTTGGGACTCTGCTCGAGGAAACTTGAAACCCGAGGCTGCGACACGCAACACTACACATGGGATTGCTTTCGGTGTCCTATACACGTAGACGGCACTTTGTAAGGTATATGTATGCACGACCTGTGTCCTTGAACCAGTGCTGTGAATGAGCGCTAGGGTTTGGGGTTAGCATGTACCAAAGGAGTGCGCCTTGTGAGGTGCACAAGCAGCTTCCAATGGAAGAATGTGTAGTAATATATTAAGCTTATTATACGGGAATAGTATAGGTGAGTCAGAAGTGATAATAGTATGCACTGTAAGAGAGATGCGAAAGTGATATTCACGGACAAGTTGGGAAGCTTTCAACTCCAGAAGCCAGCTTCAACTCTACCAGTTCACACTCACCACTACTTGTACTCAGCACACACAGAGAACAGCATATCACAATCACAAAATCGTCGTCATACAGATTTCAGAACCAAGAATTCCCGATCCACTGCTCCATTCTCAAACAAAAGAATTGGGCCGCCACGTCGATAGAAAGACCGCAACGACCTCAACTGTAAAATTTCGCCATAGAGCCGCAACGAAAGGCATTTCCATAAATTGGAGCACGACTGGAAAGACCAAAAACAGTCAAATTACTCTGTCTACCAGAGAATAGAAAAAACGACCTCAGAACCAATGGACACTACACCCGTCTCAGCAGCAGCAGCAGCAGCAGCAGCAGCACCATCACCATCAACATCACAGCAACCACCCCACCAGTCCAAAAAACGCTCACACGCAACCTCACAACTAAGCAAAACCCAATCAAAAAACGTCACCCTCACCTCCCGCCCTGGTCTTACATCCACCTGCAACACCACAGCCCTTCATCCTCCACTCTCGACGCCCTAACAGCACACCTCCAAATCACCTCCGCGCTGCACCAATTCCTCGGCTTGCACGGCGCCGCCGTGCCCGTCGACGTGCTCAAATTGCAAAGCGACGAAGTCTGGATTCGCGTTCCTGCGGGAGATTGTAAGGGTGTGGTTGCTGCTGTTGGAGGGTGGGTGGGGAGGGCGGGAGAGGGGTGGAGGGTTCTTGGGTGGAGTTGTTGGAGTGCTGGCGCGGAGGGGCGGGAGGGTGGGAGGGGGTTTTGGGAATTAATGGGGAGGATGGGTGCTCGGTGATGCTAGACTTTTCTTTTTCCTTTTGGATGACTTTGAGAAGGGGAGGTTCACTTAGGAAGGAGGGGAGAAGCTGCTGTCTACTGCCTGCTGACGGGAGTGGGAGATGGGTGCTGAGTGGGTCACGGGTTTGATGGGACAATGGTGTTAGGCACTCTAGGGACCATGGCTGCAATTCACGATGGCGAAGGGCGGTTAACGACATGCGGATCAGGGCTACAGCAAGTGGCAAAAGTTCAGGACATTGGTCGTGAAGAAAGGTAGCCGAGCTATGTATGATTACAAGGAGGTTCTTTGAATTAAGTATCGCCCACAAGCGACCGAGACTATGATCATACAACTAGCTGGCCTTCCACCACCACTGACTGTTCGCTCCAAAGTCGAAGGAAAAAGTGCACGAGCATTGCAGTCCGCTGCGCCTCTACTCCGCAGCTCCATCGAACAGTCCAAGCTGGCGCATCCTATCGGCACTCATGCCCGAATATGCTTGCCGTTTCGCGAGCTTCTCTGGGTCCTCGGTGTCCGGTGAGCCCGTAGTTGAGGAGTTGCCGTCTGCAGCGGCTCAAGGGAGTTGGTCTTGTAAGACGGGTCCGCGAGACTGGTGAGGCCTCTACCTGCGTCATCTCCAACGATTGCTTGCTGGGCGCCCGCTGCAGTGTAGGCTTCAGAAGTGTCATAGCTAGTCGTGTCTAGGTGGTCGCCTGCGGGAGAAGGCTCGGTCTCCATTGGCTCTGGCTCCGGCTCTGCAGGCGGAGGCGGTGGTGGTGGCGGCGAGGGCGTGAATTCGCCTTCCGTTCGTACTTTCTTCGAGGCGGCATGATCAGCAGCTCCGTTCAGCGCATCTTCCTCTCTCGTTCGCTTCAGTGCCGATGAGCTCTCGGGCGTCGCTTCTGCGCCTCCAATATCTTCATTGTCGGAGAGGACAGGGTCATCATCATCTATGTTTAGGCCGCCACCAGCAGCTGGCGGTGAGCCTAGTGGCGTGTTGCTCCCTTCCCCTCTAGTCTGCTTCTCGGCCTTTTTCTTGTCGTGTTCTGCGCGCTTCCTGACTGCTTTCTCGAATGTTTCGTGGACATATTTCTTGACGCTCTTGGCATGCTTGTCGCTAATCTTGCTCGGATCGCCGACAACACGCTTGTTCTTGAAATCGGTGTTGACAATCTTCTTGCTCACCTCTTCGCCAATCGTTTCAAGTCATCCTTCTCCATCTTCTTTTTGAACTTGCTTGCGACGTGCATGACATGCGGCTGGATAGCTGTCTCGTAGAGTTTTTTCTGCTTTTCCTCTGGCAGCGACTTCCACTTCTCTTCTTTGCGATCCTTTTTGGGCGTCTCTACAGGAGTTGCTGACTCTGATGCGGGTTTAGTGCTCTCTTGCTTGTTCGCCACGATGTTCTTGATTAGGTCTTGCAGCATTTGCTGGTCAGAAACGGCCTTGGGAGGCGGTGGAGGAGGAGCTCCATGTGCAGGTTGTGTGGGACGCTGCCACGATCTGGTGCCGTTGCTGTCATAGTAGTACTTAGATCCATTTGGCGCAACTGCTTCATACCAACCAGCTGGTAGAGGTCCAGATGGCGGAGGATGACGGAATCGAGGTGGCGGAGGACGAAATGCGTTGCGCGCAGGTGTGTTGCCTTTGGGACCCTTGGGTGCGTTCACTCTGTCGGGCGATTTTGATCGTGTGCGTGATCTCGATCGTGAGCGGCGCCTTGCATCATCTCGTCTATCAGTGCGTTCGTTCTTGCGCTCTGCTGTAGCGTTGGGATCCCGTTTTACTCGAGGAATCCGATAGCCAATCTCTAACTTGCTCCATGCATCCAGTAGCTCTTTTGCCTGTGACGCAACCCTCTCATCTTCGTTTTCGGTAAGGGGTCGTACTGCATCTTCGATTTTCGAGTCCTGGACTTTGTTTCGTGTGATGCGCGGAAGCTTGTTGAGAACATCCAGAATCTGCAAGCAGAGATTGACGTCGTCTGCAAAATTGCCCAATGTGGTTTTCAAGTGTCGGTAGCCGTGCATGCGCACAACTTGATTGATGACATGCGAATCATCAGCCTTCTGTATTCGGTTGAGTAGCTTGACTGCGATCCATTTCTTCTTTCGTTTGAGGCAATTGGGCCATGACACTGCGTACACCACCTTCGTCCAGCTCCCTAGGCTCGACATTGTTGACGTACTCCTCGTCATCCTCACTCGCCTTCTTCTTACGAGGCTTCTTCGCGACAGCAGTGTCCCAAGAATCTGCATCGTCGATACCGAGGGCTTCGATTGTTGCTTTCGACAACTTTGTCGCACGCTCCGTCTGTGTTTTGCCACCAATGAAGCCAGTACAATTGGGTTCGCCGCAATAACAAGGCTGTGGGTCGGCGCCATATCGATCGACGTTGTAGTTGAACACAAGTTCCTCTCCAGCTTTGATCTTGCGCTCGGCGAAGATGCCCATACGCAGTTTGTCTCCAACCACCCATTTATCCACGTAAGAATTGGGATTGCAGGAGTGATTGCAGAAACGTCCTAGATTGCCGCGCTTAGTCGCATCGACGAATTCGCCCTTAGTGAGTGACATGAAGTAGAAGTGTTTGATGCCTTCGTGATCGTAGTTGACCATGCGACGACGGAAGTCTTTCTCGCCGATGACTTCACCGATGTATTCGAAAATGAAGTCGTTTGGTTCAAGGTCGATGTCTGCACGGAGACCGTATCCTTTCTTCTCTGTCTTGATGACAGATACCTTTGCGTATCGTTTTCGGAGGAAGCGTTGATTTTGGCAGGCAGATCCGCAACCACAGTCCCGTGCGCACTCCATCTTGGTGGCACGATTGATACAGTCCGAGTCTTCACCACAGGCATGATTGCTTCTAGAAGTGGGATCTGCGAGGGATGTTAGTCCCCGTATTCGCCTTGAGGGTAGCATGTTAAGAGAACAAAGTAAAAGCTGACTTACCCCATTCCTCGGCGCAGTCGCACTCCAAGGCGGGATCGGTAGTTCCTAAACTTTTGTTGGCGTAGCTACATTCTGTGATCACCTGAAATGTGGAGGTGGCTTCTGATGTTGAGTCTTTGTAGTCGTTGAACATGGGTGGTGGCCTCTTTTCCACCTTCCGTGAAGTTGTGCGCGACAGCTTGGGCGGCTTCCCAGGCTCCTGCTTCAAGGTAACGTCGCCTCCCACCAGATCCTCATTTTCACCTTTCGCGACCGGCGACTGAGCACCTTGCGACTCGGCGGGCGAGTGCGAAGCTTGTTTGATGCTCATAGGTGTGCCATTTTCTGCATCACCCGACTGAGAGCGCTCCGACTTGAGTGTTGCTGGAGGGATGGTGTCCATGTTCGCATCGCCGCCCTCCTCTTTCAAGTGCATGTCGCGTACGTCCGATGCTAGCTTCCTCTCCTGTTTTGCAATGCTGCCGTCGTCCGCCATACGAAATGTGCAGTGTCGGTCGTGGGCGCAACTCGGGGATGTGTGAAAGCGGAGGTCGAGCTTTGTACTGAGCCGCGCGTCGAAGGCGCGGGATCACAAGTGAACTGGAAAGGCTTTTACCGCACAGGCGCGCATGCCCTCACTTAGACTCGGACCTCTTGTGGCCTTGGGTATACCAGCAGCACTAGTAGACTCGATGTCGAGGGTCTTCGGATGATGCGCGTTCAAGGATGCATTGAGGTGCGCGGCGACCGGGTTTGAGACGTCCACAGAATTATTGAGGGCACAAGAGCGCAAGTTCGGCGATCAACAGGCAAATACTGCTATGCGCAGGTGAGAGAGTGAAGACGTGTGAGAGTGGCAACGTTATTGGGACTTGGAGCAAAAGTTCACTGTTTTACTGGCGATGCTCGGTGGCGCCGAGAGTGAGTTCTCCGTTCAAGGTGTGTGGTCGCGCCGAAGAAAGCAAATCGTAGCAAGAGTGTAAAGAGAAAGAGAAACAAGGTGCGCGCCAAACGCAAGAGGTGCCAGTGCAAATGAAAGCAAAGCTGCCGGAACATCGACTTGCGGCGATGAAGCCGCCAAGCTTGGAAGCGGAAGAAGGCAACAGCGACTCTCACTCGACTTCGACGCGCGCCAGATCAGAGGTCAGCAACGAAAAACAGCGCCCCTCCATGTGGCCTTACCCTATCTTACGCTTCACTGAATCTGGATTTGAGATGCTGCACGCATAGTTTGAGCTCCTTACGCAGATGTACATTAGCCGAGGGTCTTGCCCATATGTTTCGTGAAGATTTCGTGTTGAAATATAGATCGTACTGCCTCCATCTCTGAGTGAGAGCATCATCCTGCCTTCAGACTGGGCAAAATATCACGGTCTCTGAAGAGGGTAGTGACTGGCGATAACACTTGCGTCGTTTTATCCAGTCAATGCCAGCGGGACGTATGACTGGATCCAGGCTTGTCTAGCAAGTACATATACGCAGTTTATGCGCGTCGCAGTAGAGAGGGGAGGTCATGGGCCCATCAATTGGGACGGATAGCGCTCATCTCCCACAGATCACTCCGTAGCCACATCGGTCCTTTGGCTAAAGCATTGGTCTCTTCCAGAGTGGTTCCCGAGCGATCTTCGTTTCGTTAGTCAGTGGACGCGAGGGAGATTCCATCGTCTGGAGCGAGATGTGCGTGCGTCATGCCACGCGGGCACTCAAGGATGGCCCTGGTGAGAGGCTCTTACGTACTGCCATGTGGTGCGCCGAAAAAGACGTTAAGGTATAATCGTCCTTGCGGAGCAAAAGGTCGTGTGCTTTTGCGCGCTGGCCGCCGACTTGGCCTGAAGCGGCCCAAGCGGGGTCTCATTCGCTGCCACCATCTTCCACCCTCATGGAAGATGCCATGCACGAGAACGAGTCCAGCGCCACCGTCCATCTTGCTATACAAAGACAACACCTTGATGATCTGTCAAAGCAACACGTGAGAACCAGCATCTCCTCGGCACTCGAAACTATAAAGCACGTTCGCAGAGCAACCAACGACTTCAAGTTCAAAGCTTGTGACCTTGTGTCAGACTCAGTTTACAACAGCGACTACGGCATTAACTAAAAGCGTACTGGAATTTGAAGACTATCCTTGACCGCTCCCCCAACCACTCCATGATCTACGCTCTGGCCTGTCAGCTTGCCCTTGCCCGTTGATTGGCCACGCGGACATGATCAATGGCCGCGCGAAGACTATATTCATCATCCTCATATGGCAGCGACTGACAAATGACGCTCACAACGACACCTATAGGCAGCATACATAGTGCCATTCATCGCTCAGCAAGCCATGTGTCAATGAATCGCGCTACGAACCCTGAAACACACGGCGGCAAAAGGCATACTCGGCCAAGCCCTGCTCGGCCATCTATAACTTTAAGGTTTGACTTAGTCTATCTTTGCTGTGTCGGTTTGATGACCGATAATGGACCCGCAAGCTCCGCCACGGTTGCGAAGAACAGCGGTGAGAGAAGTCGGATGCGTGTCGTCGTTCGTGCTTTGACTTTGCGACGAGGCAGCCCGCGGGCGCGTCTCTGGTCTGAACTCTGGCTCGCGCTTCGCGATGCACGAAGACGACAGGGCGCGTAACAATTGGCGAGACCCGGCAGAGAGGTCGGGCGGGCCGGCAGTCCATGCATGGCGCACCAGGATGGATCGCCCACAGTCCCTACGCACGCCTGCACCGTCAAAGCAAACCCGGACGAAGGAAGCGCGACGTTCGTCAGGCGTGGCATATAGGCGCCGCCGTTACACGACTCCCGTGGAGACGTGTATAGCGCTCATCATGATTACAGCGCTTGGATGCCTCAATGTTTGGGTCGGAAGGCGGGCCACGGCGGGAGAAGATCGAGAAAACACCAAGAAGCTTTGGCGGGCGGGCTGCAATTGGCCAGCGTGCACGCCATCTCCACTCCACGCCTACGTCTACATGTCTCTGTCGTCCTTTGCAGCCGAAGAAATAGGCCAGCCGAGCGGCGATTCGCGCGCACAACACGGCACTAATGCACGCAAGTGCTCGTGGCGATGCGCTCGGCCAGCCAGCTCGATTGCTGCTGCTGCAGGGCGGCGCCGTCAATCTCCGAAAAGATCGCGTCTTCTGCCCACTAACACAGGCCTGCCTGCATACCTAAGGGCCTCCTGCATGCCCACCGTTTCATGCTGTGCTGCGAGTGCTCGGTAGCTGTGGGCACCACTGCCGCTGGTCCTTTCTGCACGCCGTCGGCGCTGCGCTGTGGGCTCTGCTTGTTCGACGCCGATGCCGTCTTCACACTGCTCCCATGCCTCCATTGTGTCCTCTTCCACCTTCGTGCCTCCTCGACCCGCCGCCCCTCCCCCTTCTTGACGCGACCTGCAGCATGCCCTCTCTTCTCTAGCTTTGACACGGCGCCTTCTCACACACTCGTTTGATGCCCCCTGCTGCAGTTCGCGACCATCGACCACGCCCCGGCGAACGATACTCGCCCACTAGGAGGGCCCGCCAAATTTTCCTTTGTTGCAGAGTCGCGCCAGCCATTGACCTTTTGACGAATTGACGAGTCTACGCGCCCAATCATTGTTCGATATATTCTTGTACGACTCGACTTGGACGGATGTTTTTCCACGAAGCGTGAACGCGCCCCTCTTTCGCTTCTCTCCTGTTATGGCCGGCTCACGCGAGCCCGTCTTCACTAATGATGAAAAGGTACTGCCATTCGATCTCCCTGCGACGACAGGCCATTCAACTGACAATCGCCAGAACTACATGTTGGCCGAGATCATCAAAAGCGTTTCTCCTTCTCCCACGACAATGCTTAATCTTGTAATGCAATTGGGCGCTCATCAGCCCAGATGGGACGATTTGCCCTTACCGCCAGGTATATCTAATCCAACCCGAAAGAATCAAGAAAAAGTCATCCTCACACTTTTTGTAGGTCGATCAGTCAACGCGTGTCGCGCTGCGTTCGAGGACTTGAAACGCAGCTCAGGATTCTCACCCCTATCACAGACAACAGCACCTCAAACACCATTGTCTGCTCCTATTGGCCCATTGCGACGACCATGGCAGCTAGAAACAACATCTTCGTACCCAATTGGCCCTCCTGGTCGCCAACTGGCTCCCAAGCCGAAAAGTGAGGGCCACGCGGGCCTGATGGTGCCACAATCTCGACGGCTCCGGGTGCCCAAGCAAAACGTAAACGTGGTCGTCCAACGAAAGCTGAGGCTCAGGCGAAAGCAGCAGAATCAAGTGCTGCGGCGGCAGCAGGCACGTTGGTCAGGAGAGAGTCTGCGATCACACCTCGAGTTGCGATTCCTGGTTCTTTAGCTGCACCGTCGCCAGCTCCTGCATCCGCATCAGCTCCGGCAACAGTTGCATCACCTAGTGTCGAACCTCAGCCTAAACCTCCCTTACCACCGACGTCCCGCGTACCAATTTCGGCAATGATCACTACGCCTACTACCCAGAAGACTTCAAGTCACTCCGGCTCGTCCTCGGGCAAGCGACGACGAAGAAAGTCGATGAGATCGGAACAAGACGAAAATCGAGACGAACGCACGGAAATGGGTCAACCGCAGTTGCAGCAGCAGCCACCGCAGCAATCACAGCAAACGTATCCGTACCCGCACTACGAAAGCCCATACAGCCGAATCGAACCCGACGAGACACCTGCCAGATCAATCGGAATGCGAAACTACGAAGACACTTTGCCTGCCATTCAGTCATCCGTAAGACTGCCGCCAGCCAATTATTCCGGCGGATATCCGGGACGAGGGCCGGGATCTGCACCTCAAGGCGGCCAGGGACAGCCACCCAGTCAGCCGCCAAGTCGATGAATAACACTGGATCCGTGGCGAAAGCATGCTTTGGACAAGAATCACCCCTCAGGACTGGTAAGCTCGTACCGAACGCACCAGATGCAGCCATTCCGGACGTGACCGGCCCAAACGCCAAATTGCGGTACATCCTACCACCAGGCACGATCACCCTCGCCAACACCCACGGAAAACAGATCAACGAAGGTAGACTTTGTAAAGCGACACCTGAAGAAACAACCACGAAAAAATTCATACGAGCAGAGGATTCGAAAGTGCAAGAAAGAACGAGCTGCACGGAACGCACGTTAAATACAACACACATCAAACATATACTGCAACGGCCGAGATCCATCCAACAACCCGTCGCCTTGGTCGCGTCCCTTTCGACAACTCCGAAGTACCAGCAGCACAAGCGGACCAAGTTTTTTTCGCATCGCCCTATTTCCACGAAATTCATCCATACATTCCTTTTGACTACTCATGACACTTGAAACGGCCGAACAACAACAACAACACTTGTACTTATATACGCGACTGGAGAAGAGAGGGAGAAGAGAGAAACAACCGGACAGCATTGCATCAAGGGATATATAGCAGGGGAAGGCAAGCAGGGAGGCTGGAGCATTGCATGTACTATTATTGAATGAGCTTTTCTTTCGACATTCTGTGGAAGAAATGGGAGAGAAGATGATCGCTTGTTGCGCGCGAGACGAGACGTGAGAAGGGAGGAATCGGCAAGAGTGCATGGTTGATGATGAAAGAAATGCTGCCTTTTTTAATGATCATTGATGCTTTTTGCAATTTGCTGCAACGGATGTGTGTTGCCCCTTCAGTCGCTTTCATTCCATCCAGTAAGTAATCACTGTGACAATTACAAGCAACCGCTCCTGGTTTTTGAGCCCATTTGTCCTTTTCGTCTCTGTATATGTACGGGATCCCAGAAAAGATCCGACATCCCGAATCATGGATCCAGCTGCCTATGAAACATTCGACTTGTTTCCAACTGCTACCAGCGATGGAAAAAGAAAAAACCAAATAGCCAAACACGATCACAAATATCAAAACCAAAAACTTTGCAGATACGGCAAGATTGTTCCAAATACGCCCTACGGTCCCTTCCCTTTTCACATTACGATCTACTTGCTCCTTCATCGCTTGGTTGCCCGCCAGCAATAATTCCAAAAAAGAACCCCCCTCCAAAGAACCCGCCGTTCACGACTAGGCAACTTGCTTCTTCCGCTATTGTTCCGTCTCGATGCGTTGTTCAACGTATCCTCTTTCCCCCCTGTTACCATTCCCTCGGGTTCGTTGCGATCTGCGACTTTCTGACAAAGCAGACGGCGCAATTCTCATCGGAATCTTGGACGTGACCTACTCGGATGTCAAGATGACGAAATCGCTGACCCGTGAAAAAAGTTGTTGAAAGAGGTTTATCGTTCGTCAGTGGAAATGGGGGGGAATCTAGAACCTTTCGCTGAAAGTCTTCGACTCGACCCTAAGTAGTGCTTTGCTTTGTCAACCACGGAGTTCTTTCGGTCAGATGTGAGGAGACCCTGCATACGTCTAGAGCGTTTTTCTTATACAGACAGCAGCTAGTTCGTGTGCTAGTTTCTTTCACTTGCCGTGTCTTCTGGCGTGGAAATATTACGTTAGATACGTTATGTACATGGTAAGGCTATGCGAGTGTGGGCCTGACAGGTCCGAGCAGGCCAATGGCATCTTTCAGGTGACCCATCCAAATGCCGTTCGGGTTCTCCCCGATTGTCGGTACCTTATGTCTGTCGGGCTGCATGTGTGACGATTCGGGTATGTTGGTGTTCCGTCTCCGAGATTATTTGGATCGGGAGATTCGTACGAGACGGCAAGGATTGCGCCATTCTTCAGCTCTTCAGATGATGTGAAATTCTTTTTTTGGTTCTTCACTTCTTGTTCTTGCTCTCCTCGGCATCTTTGGCCTTGGAAGAGTGCTCCTCTTTCTTTCCCTTGTGCTCGTCCTCTTTCTTCGCGGCCGCGTCTTCCTTCTCCTGGTGCTTCTCGCCAGCCTTGTCGGAATCAGTCTCCTGCTTCTTGGCCTTGTGCTGGTCCTTCTTTTCCTTTTGCTGGTGCTGCTCGTGCGCCTCTTTGCGCTCCTTCAGCCTCTGCTCCTCGGCCTCGACCATGTCCATCCACTGGTCCTCACCCTTGTACTTCTCGTGGTGGATCTTCTTCTCAATCACATGCTTGTGCTCTGGGTCGTTGGGGTCGATGTACTTGACTGTCTCCCAGCGGCCTTTGCCCTGCGCTGAGTCGACACCCTCGAAAGCTAGCGAGGCGATCACGACGGCCATGGTCAGACCTTGCGCGTACACACGCGCTTGCACAAGCTTCTGCTGTGTGGTGAGGTAGGGGTTGCGGCCGACCAAGGTCAGCGCGCCACCCATAGAGGCGATCCACGAGCCGAAGACGATCGAGTAGCGGTCTTGGGCGAAGGTCATGGCGCGCTGGCCGAAGGTCTTTTGGCTCGCGAGGGTCTGTTGTAGCGACTCGGATTCATCCTGGAACTGGTACTCGGGGTTTCGTGCGCGCTCGTAGTTGCGCGAGTATGAATCGGCAGCGACAATGGCTGCGCGTAGTGATTAGCTTGTGCCGGTAGGCTCACATTGGCACGCTGCTGCTTTGCAGTGTGTTTCACTTACCTGCGAACGTTCCGCAGCCACTGATCAAGAATGCGCGGAAGGGCAATGTGAGGCCTCTGAATGCTGGGTATCTTGCTGATGCGGCATACACACCAAGACCACCAAGCGCGAGACCAGCAGCGCCACCTAGCGAACCACCCTTGACTGTGGCACTGCGATATTGTTAGCATGCTTTGATATGATCGCCGCGTGATGCACTTACTAGTAGTGCTCGTTCTCTTCTTCCTTGGTCAGGATCTTCATGATTGCAAATTAGTGGTGAGGTGGATAAGGTATAAAGCGATTGCTATCAGTAGTATCGATGGGCAGTTGGGCAAGCAGTGCAGGCAGGTAGTGAAAGCTTCGTGTATGAGAGGTATGTGTATGAAGAGCAAGGTTTGATAGAGCTTCAGAGCATTACATATGCATGATGTACGGACAGGCAGTGGATGTATGACGGAAGCGATTACTGAGCCGTGTGCAGCAGAAAGGCTGGCAGCGTGCAGGTCAATGGCAGGCTTCACGTCATCAAGACGAGATGCTTTTGCGATAGCCGGCCCGAGCTCCTCCAACGCCAGCCGACCGAGCCGATAGGGCTGAAGTAGGCACAAATTTATCGATAGCCTTTATAGCCGACTTCGACATATCACATGCCACCATGGCGCCGCGAAATTACTAAACCGCAATATCCGCCCTTCGAGGGCGCGGCCCGATAATGACGACGATTTTGATCTGTCAGACGATGGCGCGAGCGGAGAGGATGCAGCAAACTTCGACGAAGAATCAGAACAAGATGGTGAAGAAGTGGCCGAGGACAACGAGGACGATGAAGAAGAGGAGGAGGGCGCAGTGGACGGCCAGCTTGAGAAGGTCTCATTTGGGGCCTTGAAGCAAGCGCAGGACGCTTTATCGCGCAAGCGAAAGCGCAACGAAGAGACAAATTCGGGACAGGACGAAAAACTGGAAAAGATCAGAGAGAGGCTACGGGAGATCAAGAGGAGAAAGGAGAGTGAAGAGCAGGCCGAGGGTAAACCAAAGAAGAAGCAGACATCGAAGAAGTCAAATAACAAGAATGAAGACGAACAAGATCAAGCATCCGACTCGGACTCGGACTCGGACTCTGGCCCAGAAGAAGTCGGCGCAACCTCAAAACACGCTCCCATGGCCCAATCCTCACGCCACCAAGTGAGCCGCAAAAGGCAAGTGGTCGAAGTGCCCAAGATGAAATCTCGCGACCCACGCTTCGACGCAATGCAACAGCGCAACGCCCACACCGGCAACGTCGACAAAGCCTACGGCTTCCTAGCAGACTACCAAGCCGACGAGATCGCCCAGCTCAAAGCCGCCGTCAAAACCACCAAAGATCCCTTCGAGCAAGATCTCCTCAAGCGCAAAATCGGCAGCATGGAGAACAGGATCAAGGCCAAGGCGGCCAAGGAGCGCGAGCAAGAGGTCCTGCGCCGCCACAGGAAGGACGAGAGGCAGAAGGTCGAGGCCGGCAAGAACCCTTTCTACTTGAAGAAGAGCGAGCTCAAGGAGCAGGCGCTCGTGGAGAAGTACAAGGGCATGAAGGGCAAGGATCGCGAGAAGGCGATCGACAAGAAGAGGAAGAAGGAGGCGCAGAAGGAGATCAAGAGGATGCCCGATGCGAGGAGGATGGTGGGTTGAAGATCTCGTGGTTAGAGAACGGAGTCGCAATGCTGTTGTGCGAGATTTTTTCGGCCGATGGCTTTGCTGCCCTGGCTGATGCAATGATACCCATTTCGCGCTTGGTGCATCTTGAATTTGCTCTCCTTGTTTTAATGTACCAGTCCCTTGACTGCAACCTTCAAGCTTCGGAAGAACCTGGAACTCTAGTCGGTCCACACAGGTTTGAGGCAAAGGGCTGCTAGAGAACAGAAAGGTCAGGAATTTATGGTTGTCCTCACGCAACACAAGCCCGGCTGCCTTGCCGCAGCTTCGACAAATCGCTTGTAGAGCTTTTTGTATACCTATCAATAACGCCAATACACGCCTTCTCAGCACACGCTCTTATTCTCCAGGACCGCTAGAAAATATACTATCTAATGAATGCTGGGCCGCACATTGTCGCTGAACGCTTCTTCTCGCCTGCAACACAACTGAGCAGGTTTCAAAATTACTTTTGTCCTCAGTACCAAGACTTCTATTCCTGGTCAGCCAATACCAACCAATAAACACTGTTTCATGCGATCATCAATACTCTCGAGACATGCATTTGGCTCTCCTCAGATGTCCTCAATTTCTCTCCTGGTAGCCGTGTATTCGATACAAAAGCAGAGGCATGGCCGCTTGTCTCGATGCCTTTGTCTCTACCAATCTGCAAGCAAAGCATCGTACCCATATATCCAGAAACCAAATACTCAATTCAAGGCTCGAACTAACAAGCAAAACACCACCAACAATGCCTTACATGCTCGACGACCCCGACCCCAACCCGTCTCATAGCGAACCCAACGACGCCAACCCCGACGACCTCGCCGCTACAATGTTCGACTCCCTCGTCCGTTCCGAAGAGCAACTCGGCATCATCATCGACATCGCTTCCTTCGACCGCCCCGTCGTCTGCTCCTTCCTCGGCAACAGCACCATCATCGACCCCAGCAGCGAAGACACCGTCAGTTTCGAGTATGGCGCTGCCCTCCAACGCCGCACCGCTAGGCTCCTTGCGGATTGCAGCGCGAACGAGAGACTCCGCTGGGACTGCGAAAAACTCACCATGTGCTCGCTGCCGGCTAAGGGGTCTGATAAGCCTGGCGAGGCGAAGAGTGTTTGCTGCGTTGCGACGGAGGTGCCTGTTACTTCTGATGAGGAGTGTGAGTGTGGGTGTGGCAAGGTGGATTGGGAGTGTGAGGTGCTTGGGAAGTGTTTTAGGGTTATGTTCTTCGTTGAGGACGGCGACGTCGAGATGCTGAAGATTTTCCGCAGTGAGGGAGGGCCTGTGGGTGTTGGTTTGAATCGACAACTTGATTATGAGGATTTGCAGGCTTGGGCTCGGGCTGTGAAGAAGGGGAGGGAGTTCGTTTGGGACGATCAGCTTGAGATGTGTCCTAAGAGGGAGTTGTGGTTGCGCGTGTCGGGCAGTTTTGCTAAGGCTGTGGAGAATCGTGTTTTGAAGGATAAGAGCTGTTGAGCGGTTGCCGTGGGCGATTGAGGTATGTCGAGCTTAGTTTGACTGTCCGCGGCTACGTTTGAGCTATCGAGACTGACGATCGTTACAGGCTACCTTGATCTTTTGGTGGCTCCGACGTGGCGTCTTGAGTCTGTCGATCATGACTGGCGGATCTTGCGAGATCCAGAACTCCAGTCGCGGCCTATCTCCTACACGCGAACTTTTCGCTGCTGCCTAGGCGTCCTTGTTTTTGGGTTTTCTTCTGCTTTCCTTGACGCAATGTACGTTCCCGAGCACAATTCTTCCAGCTTCCACGATACGGCAGCCACGCGGAAAGCCACGAATTTTGGATCTCAAACAACCAACGCTGAAGCTGCAGCTGCTTCTCGTGCTTTTACCAGCTGATCGTCTGTAAGAGATGTCGCTCTTTTGATGCAGTTGGCCGTTGCTCACCATCAACAATACTCACGGCTGCCACCAACAACTACCGTTTGTTTGCGTTCTTCTGACTTTTCGTTTGCGTACACGTGCTCTGGTGACGGCATTTCGATGCAGTCTATGCACTAGTTCCTAGATAGCTGTATGCAGATTCCCAAAACCTGTCCAGTCGAATTAGGAGCTTGGTACAGCTCTTGCGGAACGATGCTTTGTATGCAGGTTTCCGCACGCGTTTCATGATTTTTCTGATGCTGAACTGCACGCAGCCTTCCATGAGCTGATCTGTGTGTGTGATGGAGCTCTGCGTTGGTACAGCCATCTTCAGGTGTGCGTCAGGCGGTGAGAGCTCGTTGGTCGTTTGTAGGGAGGGAGCAGTGAATATAACTATCGTCTGTCTGTCTTGCATCCTGACCATTACCTTACCATCTCACCTCCAGAGACTGCGACTACGAGATCGTCCGTTGCTCAACAACCAAACCGAAACTCGACCGCCAAGATGGTCGCCATCTACATTCCGGCCCTCCAAACCTCGTCACCCGCCACCACTTACCCAGCTCAAACCTCCGCCTCCACCCTCACCAACAGCAAACTCACCTTCTTCCTCCGTGCCCTTCATGCCCACAACAAAGCGAAAGACAACCACATCACGTGCCTTGGCACCGCGGTCACTTACAACAGACGCTGCCGCAACCCTCTCTACGAATCCAAATGGCTTCCCGTTCTTCACGAAATGATCGAAGCAGCCGAGAACCGCGATCTGTGCCTTGCAGAGCTGAAGGATGAAGCTGGCAAGTGGGCCAAAGGCTTGGCTTGCTGCTTGCACGGAGAGCAAAAGAGTGTCGCGATGGGGGTGTTGGGCACGGTTGCGCTTTACAGGAAGGGTTTGGATGCTTGTGTCCTGCCGATCGTGGGAATGAGCTTGGTGGCGCCGTTCGATGAGCTTGCACGTCAGCACTACGATCGCGCTAATGGTGGCTTGGAATCTGCTATGAAGGCCGAGGGTGAGGAGTCTGATCTGGCAGCTGGAGAGTTGGCAGCTCAGGTCAAACTCGAGGAGGAGCAGTTGCGTGTCATCCAGGAGAAGGAGATGGCGTTGTTGGTGGCGAACGAGAAGAGGATCGCGGTACTTGAAGAGAGGGTTCTGCTTTTGTTGGAGCGTTTGGAGCTGTTGCTTGAGCTTGACAAGGTGAAGGCGACGAAGGAGGCGTTGGTGGCTGAGTTGGAGGGAAGCGAGCAGTAGGGCAATGTTCAGACGATGAAGGCACAGCTTCATTAAATGCGTGAAGGAGATCTTACATGTGTTCTACACGGTCGTTGTCTACGCAACTGCCGTATGATCATCATGGTCTAGCAATTTTGATATATGCATCTATTCAGATTGAGTTGAAACTTTGGTGAAATGGAAGTGTTTCGTTGTGCTTCTCATTAGTATCGTCATTTCAAACTCAAGAGTGACAGCCCTGATGACAGCATGTCAAATACCGCAGTGCCACACGCATGTTCATGTGTGCTATCTTCTGCAGAATTGCTGGTTTCACGTTTCTCAGGATGTCAAACACGTGATACGTAGTGAAGGACACGTTTAAGCTGCAGGACAAACGGGCCTTCCGAGTCCTTGCATAAGCGCGTGAGCTGGAAATAGTTCCCGACACGCCGCTAGGAAGAGCTTAGCTGGCCATTATTCCACGAAGACGCAGCTGAAGATCAGGCTTGCATTGTTGAACAAGAAGCCACGCAACTCTTCAGCCGATATTGTTGTCTGAGTGACTTGTTGCATTGGCTCTCAATTGATCTTTTAATGCTTCTGTGGAAGTGTTCCATTCAAACACCTCGAAGCGGCCACGCCTCGTCAGCTTAACGCGCTCTAACGCCTCGTAACATCTGGGGAAGGAGATCAGTTCAGGGAGCTGCGCGGTCCGAACTTCATTCGATCAGCCTGCCCATACCACATCCGCCCACCACCCACCCACCACCACACGGCGACTCGCCACCACTTTTCGTTCTTTTCGACCTCAAGGTCGCTTTTCTTGGAATTCGCTGCATTTGACAGACCGCGCTAGGTCGTTTCCTTTCCTTTGCTGCATCGCTGCAATCCGCAGCTATGGCGGTCCGCGATGAAGCCATCACCACTGGCACGGAGAAGCAGGCCGATTTGAGGAAGAGGACTGCTGGACAGGCGCCGCAGACCAATGCAGGATACACTACGAAGGATGTGCAGGAGAAGACGAAGCAGAAGGTATGTCAAATGGAACAATTATTACGGACACTTTTGGCTAGAGAGGGATGGGTATTTGGATGGTCGCGGCTGACAGCTGGCTTTAGTCGAGTTCATTCGTCGACATCCTGGACGAATATGAGTTCTTGATCGCGCCGTTGGTCTTCACAGCGCTGGCTTTCTTCACACGCATGTGGAAGATTGGCTTGTCGCCCATCGTCACCTGGGACGAGGCTCAGTATGTTGCACACCCCGTGGGAAGGACTTCAAGGACGTGATCGCTAATCGATTCCTCTACAGCTTCGGCAAGTTCGGTTCCCACTACCTCAAGCGCGAGTTCTACTTCGATGTCCACCCCCCTCTTGGAAAAATGCTTGTTGGCCTTTCTGGCTACCTCGCAAACTACAATGGCTCTTTTGAATTCAAGTCCGGCGAGACATACCCTGAAGAGCTCAACTACACTTTCATGCGCCTGTTCAACTCTGCCTTTGGCGCTCTTTGCGTTCCTCTCGCGTACTTCACTGCCAAGGAGCTGCACTTTAAGCGCCCAACCGTCTGGCTTGTTACCGCCATGGTCCTGTTCGAGAACAGCTACACCACGATCAGCAGATTCATTCTCCTTGACAGCATGCTTCTGTTCTTCACCTTCACTACCGTCTTCTGCTGGTCCAAGTTCCACAACATGCGCCACCAGTCTTTCTCGCCCGAGTGGGGCTTCTGGCTTTTCTGCACCGGTCTCAGCATTGGCTGTGTCTGCAGTGTCAAGTGGGTCGGCATGTTCGGTACTGCCCTTGTTGGTATCTACACTATTGAGGACCTGTGGAACAAGTTTGGTGACTTGAAGATGTCCAAGGTAAGTGGTAGATCTGGGGCCTGTGATACAAGCATATGATGCTAACGATAATCCAGGTCGAACTTGCTGCACACCTTGTTTTCAGAGTTGTCGGCCTTATTGTGATCCCTCTCATTGTCTACCTGTTCTCGTTCTACATCCACTTCCTCATTCTGGAGAACAGCGGGCCTGGCGATGCCCAGATGTCCTCACTCTTCCAAGCCAACCTCAGGGGCACTGAAGTCGGCAAGGACAGCCCATTGGAGATTGCTATCGGTTCTCGCGCAACTCTGAAGAACATGGGTTACGGTGGCGGTCTCTTGCACTCTCACGTACAGACCTACCCTGAAGGCTCTACCCAACAACAGATCACTTGCTACCACCACAAGGATGCCAACAATGACTGGTTCTTCTACCCCAACAGACAGCAGCCTGACTACAACTCTGAGGACGAGACGCTCAGATACGTCGGAGATGGTGATGTCATTCGTCTCATTCACGCTCAGACTGGCCGCAACTTGCACTCTCACCAGGTCGCTGCTCCTGTCACCAAGGCTGACTGGGAAGTCTCTTGCTACGGTAACCTGACTATCGGAGACACTAAGGATCACTGGAAGGTTAAGTTGTCGACGACGCTTCATCCAGGGACTACTCCAAGCTGAGGACTTTGACCACTTCTTTCCGCTTAAGACACGTTGATCTCGGATGCTACCTCCGTGCTGGCAACGTCAACTTGCCTCAGTGGGGTTTCAAGCAGATTGAGACGACCTGTGTGAAGGAGAACAAGCCCTCGTGATGTCTACACTCACTGGAATGTCGAGTCTCACTGGAACGAGAAGCGTAAGTGCATTGCATTACTCCCTCACTGACGACAGTTGCTAACTGTTACAGTCCCCCGCTAGTGCGCCCGGTGCATACAAGTCTCCTTTCCTTCGCGACTTCGTGCACTTGAACGTTGCCATGATGACCTCCAACAACGCTCTCGTTCCCGACCCTGACAAGCAGGACGATCTCGCTTCCAAGCCCTGGCAATGGCCTCTCCTGAACGTCGGCCTTCGCATGTGCGGCTGGGACGACCATATCGTCAAGTACTTCCTCCTCGGCAACCCGCTGGTTTACTGGGGTTCGACCTTCTCGATCGTCTTCTTTTTCGGTATGCTCGCCTGGTACGGCATCCGCTGGCAGCGTGGCTACAGCGACCTCACCTGGTCGCAGGTCGACCAATTCCACTACTCCGGCATCTACCCCGTCCTCGGCTGGTTCCTGCACTACCTGCCCTTCATCGCCATGGCCCGTGTCACTTACGTCCACCACTATTACCCGGCTCTCTACTTTGCCATCTTGTGCTCTGGATTCTGCTTGGACTGGTACACTCGCGATCTTCGCAAGAGCGTGCAGTGGAGCATCTTCGCTGTCTTGTATGTCGCTGTCATCGGCATGTTCTGGCTCTTCCGCGCTTTCAGCTTTGGCATGGAGGGTAACCACAAGCAGTGGTCTCATCTCAAGTGGCTGCCAACTTGGCGCATGACTGACTAGATGGGGACTTGGCTCATGCGACGGGGTCTATCGAAATCGAAATGCCGGTGCAAGCAGCGACGATAATGATATCACTGCTTGTGACCGGCTTGCTATGATGCGGGATGACTGGATATCTTTTGGCGTTGCTCACTCCGGCTCTAGTCGCTCTGCGCAGTGTGGGCCTATGGATCTTTAGGAAAAGCTCATATGTATTAACAAATTTTCTTATCATGGATCACTTGCGGTTGGTGAAGGATAGATTTGTTGATTTGCTTCCAGCGTGCAAGTTCAATATCACATCCCACGTGACAGCTGTGGGTGCCGCCTTGGGCACTTTGCACGGGCACGGGCGCTTTCGTGTAGCTTCTTCTTTGGGCGAGATGCCATTCAGCCTTGCATCCGTGGCGTGAGCTCACGAGATACGTACGTATGATTCGTTCGCCGTGCTTCTGAAGATGCATACACCCACATCTATCCAGCCGCGGTCCAGCCTGATCGCAGCGAGCTTCGAACAGTTTCCGCCATTGTTTCGCGTATCCCAGCAATCTCGCTCTGACAATAGAAATCTAATTGGTACATAGCATACACGCACATTCCCGGTGTCCAGCGACAGCCGGATGGACGCATATCGCTGATAGGATTCTGGTCGCGGCAGCCTTGTCTCAATATTGCCATCACTCAATGTGCACTGCATCACTCCTCGACGTTCCCGATATAGCTCAGCCGTGTTGTGGCGTTATGGCCTCACCCGGACCTCGAGCTGCTGACCACGCATACAGCGCCGACCGGCATCATTGGACACTGTTGTCGATGTCTATCTTGGGCGAGATGCTGTTCCGCGCATAACTTGTCCACTCACCCTCCTCGGTATGAACATAATTCGCGATGCTGTCTCCCTGAGCGAAGAATAGGCCTTCTGCTCACACGACACTGGAAATATGGCAAGCTCCGACATCCCTTTTCATGATCTGAATTTTCAATCCACGCATAACACATCCCAGCTTTCTCTAGAGATTACCGGCATCAATACGCTGGACTCCGAGGTGTGCTCAACGGCAGATTCTCGCCTTGACACTTCGCCGGCTCAGCAGGATGAGATGCAGATACCGCTTCATCCGGATGCACATCCATCGACGCAGTCATCTGATCGACCACTGATCTCAGGAGAAGGCATGCCACTCAAAAATCGACACGGGCATAAATTGGAGCAAGCCAAAAGCAAGATTATAGCACACTTGCTCGTCCTGACTTGGTGGTTCCCAGAGCTGTTCGCTTCTCTAATATCAATTGCTTTGTTCTACTGTACCATTGTGATACTCCTTATTCACGATGGTGTCCTTTTGACTGAGCTCCGCCTTCCGAACAGCCTAACTCTCAACGGTGTTGTAGCTGCGCTGGCAACCGCGAACCGAGCTTGTCTCAGCACACCTGTTTGCTCTGGTCTCCTCCAACAGATGTGGATATATCTTGCCGAAGAAAGCACAGTCAAAGGAGCACCGGGAGTCCGCCTACGCGACCTGGAATTATATACCGAAGCGTCTACAGGCGCCTGGGGAAGCCTTCTGTTTATACCGAAGGTTCGTAGCGCGAGGTGAGTTCTTCACACACCGGAAGACAACGATGAACCACACTAAGGGACCACAATGTCAGAATTACCGCATACCTTGGATGCATCATCATCATACTTTCTCTAGCGTTCAGTACTTTCACACAGCAGCTCATCTCTATAAAACTTATACAGGTCTTCAACGAGACTTCACCAGGAAACATACCTCGCAGTGAGGGGTATTCTGGACGGGACCCCAACGATTTGGAATTGTGTAAGTACTGCAGCCACTGCTGGAGTCCACGTTTTACTGATTTGCTTCAGCATCCTACCCGCCACTCGACATGATTGCTAGTATATACACTGGCATACTCGGCAACGACATACAACCTGTCCAAGCTTCTTGCCCGACAGCAAACTGTACTTGGCCTATCACGACGACGGTTGCTGTCTGTGGTGGCTGCACCGATTCAACGTATGTGCAAATGGGATGCAACGAATCGTGTTCGAGCCCTTCATCGACTTGCCAAAAAACCGAGAACCAGTATTGTAACTACAGCCTGCCTTTAGGGAGCTCGGTCCAGCTGTACGACTTTGTTGAGTGGGCACTCCCGATGAACAAAGACATAAAATCCGGCTTAGCGTTTCACGTGTTACCGAGTAGGTCTGGCTCAAAAAATGTTGGGAGACCAGGGAAGCACGCCTACATCACACACTTCGAGCTCTTCGGGCTGTCTTACGAATACCAGATAGCGAAAGACAACCGGTCCGAGGACGATTCTCGACCCCAACATGTCGATCTGAAGAACACGGAATGCGCTCTGTGGCTGTGCGTCCAGGCATACAATACATCGATTACTGGCAACATCCAGCATGATGAGATAGTCGGCGTCATAGACACAATTAGCAATCCCGAGCCAGGAGAAGAGTTCGATTATTTTGCTGTCCCGAAGAGCTGGATCACGATGGATCAACCAACTTTGCAGTCGACTACACATCAATAGCGAGACTTCAGGACTTCTTTTTTGACGGCTTGCTCGGGAACGGATCGATATCGAATCTGAGCCACACATACTCAAGTGACCTCGTCCATGGTGCCTGGAATGGTAGCACAAACGCGACCGCTTGGATCAATAATCTAGCGACCAGCATGACGAACGCCATGAGGGTCGCGAACCACGTATCTCGAAAGCAATATCACGGTACCAGATACGAGTTGGCAGTTGTCGTCCGCTGGTACTGGTTGGTTCTTCCCGCCGCCCTCGTCCTTGCTTCGCTGGTATATCTCTTCTTTGTGGTTCACCGGACCGCTGCTAGCCACGTTCACAGCTGGAAAGGAAGCCCTTTAACGCTCTTGTTGTTCGAGCTCGATCCTAAGATCACTGGAGTAGCTCATGATCATGTCGACAGACCGGGTGGATTGTTGAAGTCGATTGGGAATGTCAAGGTTCGGATCGAGGGGGTTGGTGGTGGAGTGAGGAAGTTGCATGCTTGTTAGTTTATTTTCCCATTACCCCTGTTCGCAGCGCGTACTTTCGAGACAACAGCGTTGAGCTTAGCTTTCAGCCGAACGAACTTCTGGACTGACACTAGATGGATGTTGGCCGGAGATTGTGGAACTCGTGAGATTGCGTCATTCAGTATGCGCGGCTCCATTCACATCAAGATGATCCATATCTAACAAGATCTCATTGACATGTTTGTAGCTCGAGTTCCAGCATTTGCCGATAATAATGTCAACGTCTGTAGCCTGGCTAGGATCGAAAGGATACTGCCCTGCACGGTATCTAGCTTGGACCAAATCTGATTGGAAGTGTTCATGAAGATCCGGAAAAGGTTCATGCCCGTGCCAGAGATGGTACAGAAGTGTGCCAAGCGCGAAGATATCTGTTCTCAATGAGAATTCATCTTCTCCCGCAAATGGATGCCGCGACTTGGCGTTTTCCGAAAACATGCTCTCCAATTCAATGCTGCCGTCATCTCGAGATAGCTGGCCTTGAATGTCTCCAATCTTTGCGATCATTTGGGACGTCACGAAGACGTTGCGGATGTGAAGATCGCAGTGAATGAAATTGTGCTCGTGAAGGTAGAGAAGACCACGGACAATCTCCTTTCCGAAGCTTATTTTTTCAGTATCGGTTAGAGTGCCGGGACCTTCAGCGACATGGTCAAGCCGTCCTCGTTCGCAGTATTCGAGGAGCAGCCCATCATCGGTGAATCCTTTGTAGACAACAAGGTTTTCGTGTGGACCTAGACGTATATAACGTGCAGCTTCTTCGTGTAAACAATCAAAGTTGGTCTCTGTCTTGTCGCGTGGGTACTTCAATACAGTTTGGCCATCTTCCATAAGACCGACATAGTTTTGTGCGGAAGCTGCGAGGTACTCCTTTACACCCCGGGGTTGCAGTAGGTGACTTGGCCTTGCGCACTGCCATAGCTGTAGAAACCCCTGCTGGGAATGAGAGAAGGCAAAGAGGAGGATGTTCAACTACACCATGTGCATGTCCAATGGCTCGGTCGATGGGTCGATGAGATCGGCGGGGTACATACTCGTGAGTGCTACCGCGATGCAGACAGTCTACTTCAAGAAGAAAGAAGTGATTCGACATGTATCTAACATGATCATCAGGCGGCGCTAAGATTGCCTTGCTGATTGGCTATTCTGCTTCGCATCGCCAAGTCTCGCTTCGTCGGCTGGACGTCAAGACAAGCTTGAAAGAGTCGCTCAATGCAAATCTTCAATAATTAAACGCTCGACTTCCTTAGCATGATGACTTACAGAGCGCAAACATGTACTCGAAAGCTCTGGTGATCTCCAAGCAAATCTAGTGTCAAGTACATCTGATAACACTTACCCATACACAATGCCGACTGCATGCATGCGGCGCAGCAGCATCGCTAAATTCTTTCCTGGATCCCCCCAATATCGTTAGCGAGGAGCCTTACTATACGCAGTGCATTTTTGATGTTCACTAGACATGGATGCTTGACCTGGCGGTTACAGCATGGATTGTGCTTGTGCGATGAGGCGATCGTTCTTCGTAGCGACATTTGATCTGTGAGCCGCACAGGTACTCCTTTGAAGACTTGCTGTTTCACGCAACACAAAGTATCACTATCAATCTTTCGTTGTCGTTGGATTCCACAGTCCGCTCGCAAAGCCAGTTCGTGTATCATGATTCTAGCTCGAGCATACCACAGATCTATCGCCGTGGCCTTCGCATGCATGGCGTTACTTCTTCTTTTACATATCCAGTTTGGGCCGCTGGGGTCTTTCGGCGGCATGCATCTCTCATCTCGTTCTGGAAAAATCATGAAAAGCAAATTACCATGTAGCAGGTTGCCGCTTGCGAACGACACTTTAGTGGTGATGAAGACAGGCTCGACTGAGCTGGAAGCCAAATTGCCGATCCACATCAAGACGACACTCAGGTGCTATCCAAACTTTGTGATCTACTCAGATAAGGCTGAGATCTTTCAAGGCCAACAGATCCTTGACTCGCTAGAAGATGTCGATCCAGAGATCAAGGCCAACCATGGGGACTTTGAACTGTACCGAAGGCTTCAGCAACGATCTGGAAGAGCAGCACTTGAGCAGCATGAGATCAGTGGACCAAGTAGCGAACCTTCAAGCGCTAGTGGCAAAACTGAAAACCCTGGCTGGAAGCTCGATAAGTGGAAGTTCTTGCCCATAATGCGAAAGACTTTGCAAAGTAATCCAGAGAAAAGCTGGTATATTTTCGTCGAGACGGACACATTCATCTTCTGGGAAACTCTGCTCGCGTACCTCTCCGTGCTGGATGTGACCAAGTCATATTATATGGGCGGCCAGACATGGATTGGAGATGTCGAATTTGCCCACGGTGGCTCCGGGTTTCTCGTTTCACAGCCAGCGCTGCGGTTGGTTGTGAAGCAGTATGAAGACAACCAGCAGGACTGGGAGACTTTCACCGATAATCACTGGGCTGGTGACTGTGTACTTGGCAAAGCATTCAAAGATGCTGGCATACCTCTAACAGCGGCATGGCCAATTTGGCAAGGTGACGATATTGGGAACATGAACTACGGCCACAGTCAAAGGCTGTGGTGTCAGCCGACAGTGTCTTACCACCATCTCGATGCTCCAGCCATCGAAGATCTGTGGAACTACGGACAAGATTGGGCGTCGAGATTATTCACCACTGGACCGACGTTCCTGAGGCATAGAGATGTTTTCGCCGAATACCATCATGCCCCGTACGACTTCCACGCGATCAGATTGGGACAATCATGCCGAGAACGACCGAGGTCAGGTAGATTCGCCAGAAGCGTGTCAAAAGCTATGCGAGGATGACTCGTCGTGTCTGCAATGGGTGCTCGATTCAGGAGTCGATAGGCGATGCTTGACAACTTCTCGTCCGAACATGGGCGAGCCTGCTCAGGGGAAAACGTCAGGTTGGATTACTGAACGTATGCAAGCCTTCTACGATGCAGAAGAGCCATGTACAGACGACGGATGGATCCTGTAGATACCAATTTTCAACCATATTAATTTTTTTTGCAACTTTCCTGTCTCACTACGTTGGCGACATGCAGTCACAAAAAGCCAGCTGCATCGCCCACAACGATTCATGTAGAGTGCGAATATGGTTAAGTGGATTGAGACGAAGAAGCCACAGGTAAGTTCCCTGGCTAGATTGAGACTTTGTAGGAAGTCAAAAGTAAATACAATTAGAAGACAAGCAGAATGGAAGTGAAGTTTTGTAGAAAGACCAGGTAGACTAAAGCAAACTTCAGATGTTGGAACCGCCGAACGCCTCGCTCGCTTTGGTATACCTGTGTAAACAAAAACTCCGTATGCCGCAGTAATGCCCATAGAAAAGAAAAGCCAAACTGGCTATTGGTAAAAGTTGGGTAGAACGAAATGAATGGGAATTTAGACGTGCATCTTCTTCCCGGATCGGCTGCTCATGGAGCGCGGCTTAGGCACGTACTCCTTGTTGCCGATCACGGGTGCAGAGATATCTCTGCGTTGAAGATCGACCATCTGCTTGCGGGGTGTGTAAGTGCCGTCGGCGATGCTCTTAGCTCTGCCGCGGCGGTATGCGATTGCTGCAAGCGCAGCTTCACGGTCAAATGGCAGGGCAGGTGGAGCGTCGTCCACTGCGCAGTCGGCAGAACCGTCAACGTGTGGTGGCAGGTTTTCCTGACCCCATGATGCCGAAAGCGATGGCTTGGATACTGGTGTGAAGTGCATGGGGATTCGGGTTGTGGTGGTAATGGTGCGGACAGAGTGCTGGTGTTGCTCATTATCTTGCTGTTTGCGGTCTGGAGTTGAAGGCGGTGAGTCCTTTAATGGAACGGTAACGGCTGGCGAGAAACTTCCTGGACATGCTCGTCGCCGTCGGCCTCTTCCTCGGTTGCAGTGTCGACAATATCTTGGACTATTCTTGCTCGTTGGCTTGCTCGTCGTGGATAGCGGATGTGCGCGCATGGCTGAGATCTCCTGGCTAGGAGTCTCGGGGCGCTCGTCAGCGAGCATAGTCATGCTGTGGTCGCCCTCCGGCAAGGCAATATCGTGAGGTTCGGTCATAGTGAATCATCTGTGGTTTTCGGTTGAGCCTCGTCTGCATCCGAAGAAGGTGCGGCATGGACGATATCTGCTTCGGTGCTGGCCATTTCGATTTCCATCTCATCGTCATCTTTTTCGCTTGCAGGTGGTGTGAGAATGCTTGCGATGTCCGACTTCATCTTCTGGATAGAGGATGCAAGGATCTCATCCATGCTCACTCGCATGGCGCGGCCATGTTTGGCCGTGGTAGTGCAACCGCAGCACTTGAACGCACATTCCATGCGCAAGAACTCAACCATCTCTTCCGCGGCTTCTCTCTTTTGCTTCTCCATGTCGAGATCTTCCTGCAATTTCTTGCTTTCCACCATCTTCTTTGTGACAATGCCGACATTCTCCTTGTCGTCAGACAACATGCGTTGCAGCTTCCTGGGTGAAAGCGACTTCCGAGGTGTGTTCAAGAGGTCGTCATCATCTTCCTGAGCGGAAGGCAGAGCAATTTGGCCTTCTGCCGCAATTCTTGCAACCTCCTCTTCTTTCAAGCTGGTCTTCAGTGCCTCCTTCTCCTGCTCCAGCACTCGGAACTGCTCCTGAAGCTTGCCCAGATCCTGCTGCATAGCCATCAAAGCACACTTGGCGTCTGTAGCCTCCTGCTCGAATCGATCCGCTTTCTGCACGTCGGTTGCATGGTCAATCTTACTGACCTGCAAGCGTTTTTGTGTATCTCTCAGCGTCTCTTGCAGCTTAAGCACGACCGATGCCGACTTGAAAGCTTCTTTGCGCGCTTTGCGCACTTCCTTGACGTATGCTTCGGCGTTGCTGCTATACTCTCCTTTCGCTTGGCGGAAATCGTCCTGTCTAGTGTCAGCTCAATCCCGCTTAGGACTCTTTCAAAAGAACAACATACCATAACCTTCTCAAGCCGGTTGGAGACCTTACTCTCTCTGTGCCGGCTCTCCTTCAGATCTTCTGCGATCCTTCTGCATTCTTCTCTCCACTTCTTGAGTTCAGACTCCGCCTCTTCTCTGCCCAGCTGAGCGCGTCGAAGCTCCATTTCCTGCTTCCTGCGTCTAGCTTCGCTTTCGGCGTCACGGTCCCGGACATCCAAATGCTCAAAGCGCTTCACCAAAACTTGAACGTCACTGTTATTGCGTCCATGTGTGCGAAGCGGCGCGAGATCAGGTAGCGACGGAGACTGGGCCACTCCTCCACCAAAGACCTCTTTTGATGGCGATGGCGTGCGAGTGATCGGATTGTAGTCGGCGAAGAGGTTGCCTTGCGTGTAGGTGACGATAGTGCTGGAGATCCATCTCGTGATCTAGCGTCTGATATTCTGTGGCTGTCGTTTGCAATCGAGGCTGGGCGCCTGTTGACGCGCTCAGGCGACAGTGGATGTAGCGGCGACGGCCGCCTTGCTGGGAAGTCGAAAGGACTTGGAGGCTCCATGGTTATTATGGTCCAGTGTGTAATTTTATCGTGGTTGATGTTATTGAGCGGCCAGCTGCATGTTGTTTGTGTGACGTTTTGGTGTTGATAGTATCTAGCGCGGTGATCTTTAGTGCGCTCGGCAATTCTGTTGTTTTGATCCGAACGTTGCGAGCAGCAACAGCAGCAACAAACCGCGCATTGACGACGCGTTCGCCCGCTCTTGGCACTCGCGCGTCATAACCTCACTTGAGAGCAACAAGGTACGCTCTTCTTGGACAGGTCACATCAATAAATGTGCGCACAACGAAAACTTATGATTCGCCCGTTTGCACGAAACACTACGCAGCCAGAAATCACGAAGCAGAATGAACAGCATCGATTCTCCTTGCACTAAGAAGATCTAACCTATTTGTCCTTGATCTTGGAAGTCGCGGTCTAAGGGGACGAATGGCATATTGAATTTCACCGAGAAACAGAATCCTCTCCGGTATGGCAAATCAGAACCTCGATCGCTTCTCGCAAGCAAGATGGGCGATACCAACCAAACGGTATACTTCCACTTAAAAGTAATGACGTGGAGTCCGATGCAATTGCACTCTTCCCTAGTCAAGAAGTACAGCCAAGCTCGTGAGGCTTGGATGATCTCTGAAAACAAGGTGAACTGTTGGCACAGAAAGACGCATATGCTAATGGTGGGAACAATCGAACCGTTTCGCCAGAAAAGTGGTTTCGTGATGGCGAACTGGCGAATATCAGAGTACTGCATCACGCGTTCCGTGGATTTTGACTGCATGATGCACCCACGCTACAGGAGATACCGATCAAGTCTGTCTGCCTGGTTGATCATCGCGTGAATGTTGGATCAGCAGTCGGTACACATAAGGTCTTCTGTGAATGTGTACCAACCGAGATGCTCACAGTTGATTTACGAGCGAGACGCTTGTTCATATATTCGCATGTCAACATGGTGGGGAGGGAGCTCCTCTGCTTCCTTCGGTTGGAGACATCTGGACCCACTTGTGTTCACAGGACGGGCTCTTCGTGATCTCCAGGGTGGAGATGATTGTTCAGTCATGGAAGCATCGGCACATAAGCTCGCTTGAACGCGATGATGGTCTTGACACACTTCCAAGATGTCGCGCATGATTATCTAAAGCACTTGCCTTATACGGCCAAACCAGAGACTATTGATGATAGGTTCACTCGGTCTTGAAACCAATCTTGACAGCGCTTGCAGCTACCCTGGTAGAGCCCAACGAGCAAGTATGTAGCTCATGCCATCAGCCCAAATGCCAGCGATGTTGCATCCACTTCCTTCCATCGCTTGTGCCCAGACACGGCCGACAGCGCTTGTTACCTCGGAAGCAGCGTCAAGATTCACTTCAAGATAGCACTATAGACTTGGCAATATCTTGTGATATAACAATAGGCTGTTTAATTGGGCAGAATAGGTATCAGCTGCTTCCTTCGCTGCCTTAGAACGTCTTGGCTGGTACGCTTAGATTGTGCCAAGCTATCGCGAGATGTGCGGAGTCAGGATCAAAAAGGAAGGCGGATAGCTAGCGGTAAAATCCTCCTCAACCGAGCCGTCTTCCGCAGCCACCTCCAGGTACGGATCCAACCTGTGCAACTCCACTCTTTCGCTGCATGACAGAAGTATCTTATTGGCAGACTGTATCGATGTGCTTTATGTTTGCAGCCAATCGCCCGCGGACTAATCTCTCTGGAAGCGGTTTTGATATACTCTTCGACAGGGCCTGTTATCTGGCGGGATCCCAATACTCTACGTCGAACGGCCTTGTTACAGCCGCGGCCCGCCGTCGTCGAGACTGGTTCGCGCTCTGCTCTTCTCACCATACCTGACGGGCGAGCCCTATCGCCTTGCCCATCGTAGCGCTGCTGATCACCCTTGGCGTTGCTGGAGACGTGCATCTCATCCCTACCGTAGAACGCAGTAGACCAAGTTGTGCATTGCTACTGCACGGGCTCTATGTTCCAGGCATCCTTCGCAATGATCACATCTTATGCATTGTTGTCCGAATATGATGGAACTCGTTTGCCTACGAGGTTCATATCGGTAAATTCATGCTTCAGATACACTGACGTCTATATGCATAACATCCAGATCCTTCACGGGCTATCTCGAAACCTACTAGCAATCCGTCTACAAGCACTTCAAACACTATCTCGGGCCTCGTGTGAGTGGCGTTCCGTACGCATTGGCCATCAAAGTCTACAGCGCAACACCACTTCTGATTCGACCACAGAGGACCACCCTGGACCCGCTTCTGAAGAGTCGATGTAGTACCGCTAACCGTGCGCATGACAGGACTCTGTTTCACTGCAATCACGTCAAGTCGTTCTCCATGCACCTCTATCTATTCGCGCCAGGGCTATTCTACCTGCTCGGGGCTGACTCTTATTCGGTCATGCTTCGCTCTGCGACAGAACTACGACAGAACTACGCGAACTCAATGTTGTCGATCCTTGCAAACGAAGTAACATGTCTCTGTCGAACTGCCTCTATAAGCTAAGCTTCACTGCAAGCTAGATTGATCATACCGGAACAGGTCCAGTCTCGTTTGGTTGTAGACTATCGTCCTAAGATAACACCATATCGTTCGAGCTCATGCACCGCAAAGATGCGTATAAGTACAAGCTGGTCTTCCTCATAGTTTGCATCCCTCATCCAACAACCAACACTCTCAATCGTTCAATCAACAACAATTCCTCTCGCTTTATAGCAGCTTGCCATTCGTCAACATGAAGGTCTCTGTCTCCGCCCTTGCTGCCCTTGTGGCCTCCGTCAGCGCCACTGCACTTGGACTCGAGAGGAGGGACTCTCCCCCTCTCTGTCTCCTTGACTCAGGTCGAGGACAGCAAGGTCAAGGTTGCCCTTACCAACAACGACGAGAGCGCCTACAAGCTTTTCTACAAGGGCACTTTCTTGGACGAAGCTCCTACTGACAAGCTCTCCGTCTCCTCTGCTGGTGAGCTATGAGTGAACAAATTAGTGTCGTGGAGCATTACTGACAAAGGTACAGAGTCAAAGGCTGGCTTCCTTGGTATCCTTCAGCGCATGGCCACTCAGTCTCTGACCGACGAAGCCTTCAAGTCGATTGCTGGTGGCGAGACCATTGAAGTCGAGATCGAGCTTGCCGAGATCTACGACCTGTCCAAAAGCGGCAAGTACAACGTCTTGGCTCAGGGTGTCATCCAATACGCCGACGCGGATTCTACCACCCTCACCGGCTCTGTCCTTTCCTACTCCAGCAACCAGCTCAACATCGATGTTGACGCCGCAAAGACTGCCAAGATTGAGACCGCTGTGTCCTCCCTCTCTAAGCGCACTGCTATCCAGAGCGACTGCTCCAGCTCCAAGCTGACGGCCATTCGCACTGCTCTGAGCAACTGCAACAGGCTCGCAACCGCCGCCGCCACTGCCGCCACCTCCGGCTCTGCCTCCAAGTTCCAGGAGTACTTCAAGACCACCTCCTCGTCTACCCGCAGCACTGTCGCTGCCCGTCTGAGGGCTGTCGCCTCCGACTGTGCCTCCACCACCGGTGGCAAGACTCGCACCTACTGCACTGACATCTACGGCGGCTGCAGCTCCAACGTTCTCGCTTACACTCTTCCCTCCAACAACTACATCGCCTACTGCCCTCTCTTCTTCTCCTACCTCCCCGCTCTCAGCGGCCAGTGCCACGCTCAGGACCAGGCTACCACTGTCCTTCACGAGGAGACCCACGCTCCCGCTGTCTACAGCCCTGGCACCCAGGACAACGGCTACGGATACTCCGCTGCTTCTGCCCTTTCTGCTTCTGGCGCTCTCAACAACGCTGACTCTTACGCTCTTTACGCCAACGGTATGTCCACACCTTTTGCATATTTGAAAGATGACTGTTTACTGACTTTTGCTCATAGCCATCTACTCTGGCTGCTAGATGTGTTGGTGTTGATGATGATCATAATGATTGAATGGAAGGAAAGTGAAAAGTCCTATTCTGAATGCCGCAGCTTAATGATGGTGGTTTGACTTAGCTCAAAAAGTTTAAGCGTGTGGTCATTGGCTACGAGTCTCCGCTGGGAACCCTGAGATAGACTCCCAATGAAAGAGAAACCCCGGTTATGATGATTTCGAGACTTTGCGTGCAAGCATGTGTGCGACGACTGGCCACTGAGGCTTTGGAAGGTGAGTTCTAGCTTATGATAAGCGGTTGTGTTATGTCAGTCAGCCACGCATCCTAGCTTGTAGCGTGACAGACCTCTCTGAAACCCTAGTAAGATGAGTATGCCAACAATGCGACAAATTTCAATGCTACAGGTTCTGACATCAGCGTAGAGGGAGCATTCACATAGACACATACTCAGACAGGGCCATAAAAAGATCTGTCTGGGACCTCTGGTCATTGAACGATGGCCCTCGAATGTATCGAACGAACGACAAGCAAATTCGTATGTAATTATCTATCCACAGAAAGGTCTCGATCGCCGTGATCGTGCAGTAGTGTAATCTCCTCGATCCTCCACGTGGTCTGCGCCGTTCGGCTCCTGCCATCTTCCCCATCCTGTCAGGTCGACTGATGTCTAATCTGTTGTACGGATTCCTGCACAGGAGTGCAAGCGGAGAAAGAATCACGCGCCAGGACCACAAGAATACATGCCCAGCACACGTCGGTAATGTGTTCTTCCCAGAGCCTCATTGCCCAGACAAGCCAAGCTTGCATGTTGTGTGGTACCCCGCCACGTGCCCGCGGAACACGAAACGCCACCAAATTGGAGGTCACTGACTCAGCGGTATTCTTGGCGCCAACAAGACAAACGCATCCGAGTGCAATGGACGAGTAACCAAAGATGTGCACTTGCAGGGCAAAGACCCTTTGCGGAATATTACCATATCCACCACAGCTTCCCTGGAGAATACTTTGATGATGGTGAGCGGAGATCTCCATCGATGGCTTGGTCTCGACTTGTCTCCGCCACTAAGAGTCTTGGGATGATCCAATAACCGAGGAAGCCACGCCTTTACTTGGCAAGCCTCCAAGTACTAGCACTCGGAAAATGTCAGTGTCAGAAAAGGATGAAACAAAAGCCGGGGATGAGACCTTCTCTTCAGCTTGATATCACATCCGTTCAAGTATTTGACTTGATATCGATCCACCTCTAAAGACACCAACCCCAGATACTCCAGATCTCCCCACATCTGCCCCAGACTGACTGCATCCGTAAATATGGGTTCCTAGCACCAAAGGACCTGTCGGCCAACCCGGCGCCCATTGAGGTGTACAACTGGAGGGTCTACCTGCTGGCCATCTCCGCCGCCATGGGATCTTCCATGTTTGGTTACGACTCTGCTTTCATCGGCGGGACCATGGCTTTGAAGTCATTCCAGGAGAGATTCGGACTCGCTGGTACTGAGAGCACCGTTCTGGCTTCGCTGAGAGCCAACATCGTTAGCACATTCCAGGCCGGCTGCTTCTTCGGCGTCCTCGCCTGCTATCCTACTGTCGAACGCCTGGGTATGAAATGGACCTTGGTCATCTGTGGTGCCATCTTCAACATTGGAGCGATCATTCAGACTGCATCTACTGGACAGATCGGCATGATTTATGCTGGTCGTGCACTGACTGGTAAGTTGATCAAGAAATCTCAGATAAGTTCATTTGACTGACATGCCTCCCAGGTCTTGGTGTTGGCGCCTCTTCTCTTATCATCCCCGTCTATATCTCTGAGAGCTCCCCACCCGCCATTCGTGGTCGGCTTATCGGCATATTCGAAGTCTTGCTACAATTCTCACAGCTTCCGGGCTTCTGGGTCAACTACGGAGTCAACAAGAACCTGTCGGGTGCCGGTGATACCCAATGGCGCATACCGTTCAGCATCCAACTCATCCCCGGCGCTTTGTTGATGATATTGATGTCTTTCCAAACTGAGTCTCCTCGTTTCCTCGCAAAGAAAGGCCGCTGGGAGCGCGTGCGCAGCACGCTGTCCTACATCCGCAACCTACCAGAAGACCACGAATATATCCAATGGGAAATCGACATTATTCGAGGTCAGCTTGAGAGTGAGGCATCTGGCGTCGGACTCAGCTTCGCTGCCAAATTCAAGGAGATCTGGACGACTAACACCAGGTCTCGACTTTTACGTGGCATGGCCTTGATGATGCTGCAGAACTTGTCTGGAATCAATGCCATCAACTACTACAGGTAGGAGAATAGTACAGTACTGCTTACCTACCACGCGCTGACAAATATATAGCCCTGTAATCGTCGCCAGCATCGGTTTCACTGGTACAGACACAGGATTACTCGCGACCGGAATCTTCGGCATCATCAAAGCCTGCGGCACAGCAGTCTTCGTCTTCTTGATCGTCGACCGCTTCGGTCGCCGTCCTGCAATGCTGATTGGCTCTGCTGGAGCCATCTTTGCCATGTTCTACCTTGCCGGCTACTCCAGTCTATCCAACTCTTTCAACCAAGCCCCGGCTCGAGACGGAGGAGCCTACTTCGCCCTCATCTGCATCTACATCTTTGCAATCTTTTACTCGATCTCGTGGAATGGAATTCCGTGGATCTTCTGTGCGGAGGTATTCCCTACATCCGTCCGACAGGTCTGCTTGGTGTTCACGACTTGCACACAGTGGCTGGGCCAGTTCATCATCGCCTACTCGACTCCGTACATGGTCGCCGACATCAAGTATGGTCTGTTCTTGTTCTTCGGCTGCTCCGTTGTCGTGGGAATTACATTTGCGTACTTCTTTTTGCCTGAGACAAAGGGTGTGCAGCTCGAAGATATGGATATCATGTTCGGTGCTAAGGGCTTTGCGAGGCAGAAGCGCAAGACTTTGGATGCCATTCTCGCTGAGCGCCGTGAGGAGGTCGTTGCAAACAAGGCTGTGGCTGATGAGAAGAACGCCGCTGTTACTGAACGGGTGGAAAGTGTTTGAGATGATGAGGCTAGACTGTGGAAATATTGAAAGTGGCTAAGCTCGTATCCAGTGGTTGTACACGCATGTCTCATGCTTTGATCCGATATGCAGAGATTGCATCCAGTGACAGTCCACACCCACGAAGCCAAGCCCGCCTTTCGACCTTTGTTATGTGGCAAATATGGCTGCTCACTGGATACTACTAGCCATGTCAGATGTTTCCACCAAAGTTTTAGCTGGTCAACATTCAAGTTACACCTCAGAGCTAGCCTTCGAGATGCCGATGCACAGTCATGCGGTTGTTTGCAAACGCATCTGCAATTGCCGTGTGCACAATACAACTCCCATACTAGCCGGTTAGAAGTGAAGCCAGAAACGCGGACATAGTCACTGTGCAAGACATTGGGAATTTGATATGCACATGACCTACACAGCCTGCCCGTGACAGTAGCCTGAGGCCATACTCACGGCTATATCGGGGTTTCCCTTGCACCAAGTTAGTTTGATCACCCGCTCAACTACACTCGGTCTGGTTGGCGACACCACCCTCCTGCGTAGCATCTTCCCCAGCAAGAATACATCCTGTCGTTTTGAGGAGCCATACATCCTTCCAACGCTGATTCCACTCTGCCATGGATACCTCACATCTGCCCGACATCACTGCACAGAGCCGCAAAAGGACGCGGGACTCACTTCATACGCCCCAATTCGACAGTCTCGCAATTCGGCTTCGAGAACCTCAACAGCTCATTGCTCAGAGTCTCGGATCTCCATCTGAGCAGCAACCTACTGTATCAGCCATGTCGTCCTCTCCAACTGCCATGGCAACCTTTCAGTCGACCGACGGACCCGTGAGCGTCGCAAAGAGGCGCAAGATCGCGCACCAGCATTCCGAGAGCCTCACAGATGCGCATCCAGCGCATCATACGCCTCAACTAGCCAGCCTAGCTCTTCGGCCTCGGTTTGGCGACCAGACCATTGCCCACACTCCAAGTTTCGAGACCAGTCTCACACATCGACCTCGACCCTCTGAACAGCGTACTGCTACCAGTCCGAGACCTGGAACCGAGTCACCAGCCACTGCATCAGTTCCTCAACCTCATCCGTCTTGGGCTTCGCAAGCCATCGAGGCCCAAAGCAGACTGTCTATCATCCCAAAAGGGCCTAAGTCTTTCAGCACTCTATCGTCGGAGCTACAATTGCTTGTCATGTCTTATGTTTCGCTCAGAGACATAAGAGCTCTGCGTAAGACATGTCGAGAGTTCTCCACCACCATCAGCGCATCCGAAGAAAGACTGGCTCAACCTTTCATCGCGCATAACCTCAATCGTCTGCAAACATCTATTGATGTCATCAATGCCACAAAGATGCCAACAGACGTAGAGACCCTCCTTGCCGGCATGCGCATCTGGACAAGCACTCGAGGCAGCTTCCGCGACCCGCATCCCTCATTGGAATCCTGGTGCAAGTGGTTCAGTCATCTAGCCGATGGTGATACCAAGAACCCGGCACAACTCTTGTTGTTTCAGCAATGGGCTCATGTAGCATGTGTAGCAACACGGCTTCATCACTGGATCAAGAAACTCCCCTTTGCACCGGTAGACCGATTGCAATGGTTTCTCGCCGAGGTCGCGCTTCATCCTGCACCTTTGAATCATGCAGAGCTACAGGAGCTCTACAACTGCATCAAAAGCGCAGGAGGCAGTCGTGGGAATGATCGAGTCATCCGAGGCCGAACGCATGACCTCTACTTTGAGTTCTCGTCGTTCCCGGGATTCCGCCTTACTCCTATCCGTGAGTTCGTTGGCAACGGTCAAGCGTGGTCTGGATCGTCCCTGGCGCCTTCACACCAAGCTCAGATGTTTGGATTCTTGGATTTGCCCACATTGCCACCCCACGATACGTTCTGCTACCACATCCACATGACAAAGCCGCTGAAGAAGCTCATCAAGATGCATTCCGGTGCCGCAACGATGTCTCCGTTGATAAGGGCAGCAATACTGGAGTGGGTGCGATTGTTTTGAGACGAGAACAATCTTGTCGTAGAGCGTTCATGGTCGACGAGATTGTGTGTCTGTCTGCGACACTCTTTACTACTGCACAGTGGAAGGGTGGATACTTGATAAGACTAGCGAGCGGTTTGGATGTGATCTTGATGACTCAATGGTGAGAGTGGTAGCGTTGGAGTTTGTGACATCGATTTGATACTCGCTGGCTCAGATAGCGATACCATAAAGTTTGCTTACAACAACACTCACATGTTCTTCGAGTGCTTAAAAGTTGTCAGAAAAGAATGCATGGAAAAATCCCTTTGAACAATAACAGTTGAGCATGTTGAATAAAAGTTGTGGCCAATAGTCTTGTGCCCTCTTTGGCCCATCATCACAATTCACTTCACCAAGTCACCCGACCCTGGCTTGCATCAAGCATCTGTCTTCATCTCCGCGCCGATCCATAATTCTGACTTGCGCCGAAGATCTACGGAAAAGGTGTACAAGAAGGTCTTGGAGGTTGATCTCAGCGCAGAAGCGATGCATCCGCTGGTGAGAGCGAAGTTACTGGAAGAAGTTTTGATAAAGAAAGGTGCTGCATCAAGTATTCAGTGCAGGGGACGGTCTCTTTGTCGAGCTGAGGGAGGTTTTGCTACTACGTAGAGTACAGATCAAGTATCTGAACATCGGTATATCCATAATGCGATACTGGTAAATCACCGAGGAGGGCGATATCGCTGGGGTGTGTGAGAATGCTGTGTAGTCTGGCTTAGATAGTGGTGTAATAAGCTCTTTTCACAACCCATGCTCATATTTTCTTCAAGTGTGTATGAGCTGTCGGCAAATAGAACACTGTGCAGGTATATATCAAAAGACTATAATGGGTTAGTGTGGGTTCCCGCGAAAGAGCTTTTTACTCTTATGAGTACTTACAGTCATATCCAAAAGGCGGTTTGGTAATTTCAATCGCGGGTCCATTGAGGTGGTGAGAAACTCTTGATGATTTCATTGCTAATACACGCTATGCTGCTTTGAAAAACAGATGTTCTTCCCATTGAGAGAACATCGTACTTACAACATCCTTTGCTCTAATGTTAAACGCTGTGGTGAACATTCCCGGACGTAGTCCATCGAGAGAAAAACAATCATCCCCTGCGCATCATACCAGCCTCACAGCTCAGTGAATACCCAAGTGCTTCAGCGCTGCTGCCCTCTTCAGAAGGGTCAAGTCCTTCTCACACGCATAGTGAACCTCCAACAAGTCCATCACCCATTTCTCCTTGACCCAGTAGCAGAAAGTGAATTTGGGTGGCAACTCCGGCAACTCTCCAAGAAATCCAAGAAACGAGCCATTCGGAGCTTTGGCCTGCTTCACTCGTCCCTGCCGGTGCTCTACGTCCGGGGCCAGAAGATCGAGTGGAGTGAGGCGGCGGTTCGACGGGATGCCAGCGTGAAGACCTGTGTTGTTCGCAGTTGCCTTGCGGAATGGCTTTCTGATATCGGAGGTGCCGTGTTGGCGGGTTGCGACGATCCGATCAAACAGTTTTCTGAGTTCTATCGGGTCGAGTGGACATCCTCTGTCGATGCTCAGGACCCAACGCTGGAATTCCTCCCAGAGTCGACCAGTCAGAAAGGCTTGGTGGGCGGGCTGCAGGACTTCCTCTTGCAAACGGTTCGCTAGTGTTGCTAGGCGTGCCCAACGCTCGAAGTCTGCGGGAGGAAGGTGGGTCTTGATTGCATTTCCGGCCAGGTGGCTGAACCTCCTCTCGTAAGACTTGGTAGCTACTACAATGTCCTTGAAGCTACCTTTAGCCCCAGTCCAGATGCGAAGGCTGGCGAGGAAGGTATCAGTGTCCGTTGGCATCTGGGTGTTATTGACCGAGTCGATGAATTCCTGCAGACGTTCCTTTTCGGCGCGAATGACTGGCCCAGCGATTCCCGATTCACATTCGTCAATGATTTCGTAGAACCTTTGACAGAGCTTGCGAAGAGAGGCGACCTCCTGTAGGGGGAGATACGACAAGATTTCAGTGCGCAATTCTAGCGGAACTTTTTCGAAGAAGAGACCGGTTTGCTGAATTGGTGTACGCTTCCATCCAGATCCAGGAAGAAGTGGGTTCGAGGTCGACAGGGCGGCGAGGGAAGAAGCTTGACCAGTTGGATACTGCGAGGCGGCCTGCTTCCTTGCGTATTTGCGCTTCATTCTACCGGATCTGAACCCTCCGGGCTCAGTGCGAGACCCGAAGTGCCTGTTGCCAGTACGGGGGTCGCTGCCATTCGAGAGATTCATGATGTTGAGACTCGAGTTCAGTGGTGGTAGATTTGTATGACAAGAACAAAAAGTTTGGTGGTTGCAAGCGGTGACTCTTATAATTGCGAATGCGCGGGAGATGTGCATGTGCCGTTTCAAGGCGCACGTGATGACTCATGACGCATTTACAGGCGGAGGCATGTGACAGCGCAGAAAGTCGCGCGAGTCTGTTTCAGGAAGTGAATCGAATTGAGGTTAGGTGTGAGTGATGGTAGAAGCTCGGAGATAGCTGCTTGGAGATAAGTAGTCAGCCTGCCAGCCATGCGTCAGATTGCTAGTTATGTCTGGCAGATATCTAAGGGAACCTGACTGAAAGGAAAAATTAGTATCAGTAATTTCAATGATGCAGACTCGAAGGCACGTTCCAGGACGAGACACTGTCTGGCATTCGAGCAGTGAATACGACCGCCCGACAGAAGACTTAATAACAATGCCTAGCATATAAGCAACAACTCATGTGGAAACAAAAAAGGAAAAAAAGAATAGTCCTGCTTATCCTTCTGCTATCTCTCGTAGAACCGAACTGCTCAAGCTTTGACAGGCAAATTTCGCAGAATGTAGGATCGAACATACAATAATGCGTTGCTTTACTCAGATTCGAACCCTGTAGGTGCGAGGTCAAGCTTCCTCAGATAAGTGGTGGGCTCAAACCACCTAGACTAAGGAGACCGAGGTACTCCCCAAGATTCTTGGACATGTGGGCATGTGAAACTAAAGCTTATGTAGCTTCATTAGTGACTTACTGGGCCTTTGCGCTTTTCGGGCGTTCCGGACGTTGTGTGAAGCAAATGTGGGGCGTGGGCCAAGGTCACGTGACAGATGAAGTGAATATCCTAGGCAAGCTGGAATTTCGGCATGGCTTGGTTGTATAGGTCGTAGATCAGGATTGTGTTCATCGGGAGAGTTTAGAGCTAGCATGTTGTAACACTATAGTCGTAGTGGCGTTAGGAGTCGTATATATCTTGACTGCTGGTCCCGGTTTAGGTGTACAGGTTGGATGGTGAGATCAGTGCGAATAGCAGACAGAGAACGAGAAGGGCGGCAATGATGTAGCTGTGATCTCGCAACACATGGAAATCTGATAGTCATAGGCTGCACATGCTATAGGTTCCACGTGTTCGTGTACCATTCGTTTTCACAGGTATCAAACCAGTTTAGTCACAGAGTTCCACTGCCTCCTTCTCCTGACTACCTATTAGGACAGCTAAAACAATCGCCAACTATACTTCTGACCGAAGTTTCACAAGACTTTCTAGGAGATCTACCGACACTGACACGCTGTTAGGTCAAAACATGTTCTGCTACTATATAAAGCCGCAAGACTGACATTCGATCTGCCGAATGCTAGTACTGCGCTTAAGACGCCGATGAATCCTATTATGAGACCACCAATCTTCAAGCATGTGAACAAATTCCAAGCGAGGGTCTAGGAGAAGCCACATCTGAGAGCTCTCCTAGAAGTTTCCGTAAGTATCGAGGAGAGGTGGTTCATCGAGCACGGTTTTCTAAAAAATGAGTATCTCTGCTCTCCGCAATAGTGTAGCTTGAGTTAGCACCACCGGAATTTGTGTTGTCAGTGTTATGCGTAAATGGTTTTGACAATTGTTCAGCTCGACTCAGAATTGTAATCATCTAACACATGTCTTTAAGCTTAAGTTGAATCTATTCTTAAACTTCTTCAAAAGCCTGCGGATGTCCACACCTGTATAGGTAAGAGCATTGGTATGTTTCGCCGAGTTTTATATCGGCTTAACTATATTGGCCTGGTATATACTTCCACATCGTTCGTAGCGAGCATTTAGCTATCTTAGTAGGCTACATTCCTGATTCTTCCACTAGCTTCCCGAATCTCAGTATGTTCGTTAGCCAGAGGAATCCTTTGCCTCGACGGCCAAGATCTCCACCACTAGGTTTGACATTCGCGCAGTACAAACCAGCTCTCAATCTTCACAGATCTGGCTTCTACCTTAGCGGGCTATTCATTAATTTCTCTGATCAAGCTATAGGATACCAGCATGCTCATTCCGAGGTTTACATCGTATATCTTGATGCACTTGCGGCATCTAAATGAGACCTTCAACACAGCATAATATTGATCTCGCAGAGATAGTACCGCTGCCTTATTCGATCTAATTTCACTTCTCCAGAGTGAAGATCATGTATCAACACATAGTCGAACGCAAGTGCGGCTTCATGATTCATCATCTCTATGGCAGTAATATCTAAGTACTGGAGAAGATCATCATGCATTCGTGTGGAGCTTGTGGAGAGGAGAATCTTGTCTCAATAGCAATCATCTCTGGATGCGGGATCAGACAGGCATGTATACCTATACAACTTATGGAGAGGAGCGTCCCATCTCAGTAGCGACCACCAGCTAATTTGGCATTGGACGTACTGTATATGTGAATACAGTTCGTGGAGAGGAAATTCTTATCTCAGTGACAACGATCCGTGGATACGAGATCAACTCATCAGGTATATGTGGAGTGCGCAAAGGGAGAAGCGTCTTATCTCAACTTCGACCTACGGCGAACTCAAAATCAGAGTATCTTATATGTGCGGAAGACTCGTAAGGATGGGTCTATCGTCTCACTGGTGACTGCATCTAAGTACAGTGTCAGTTAATTGTAGACGTGCGTATGTCGTGCATATGTGCATAAGAGAGGATCTTCTTATCTCAATGGTAACCATCTCTGTATTCAACACTGGGGTATCGTGCCTATATACACAACTTGTGAGGATGGGAAGTTCGTCTCAATGGCGATTATATCTAGAGACAGAATCAGACAGTCGTATATATGCGTATCAGTAGACATGTATGTTGAAGAGTAGCTTCTTATCTCAGTGGTGGCAACCTCTGAATTCAACACTAGGGTACCGTACCTATACACATGACTCGTGAGGATGAACACCTTGTCTCAATGGCGACTGGGTCTGAATACAGTATCGGCTAGTGATGTATATGCGTATGTTGTAGATATGTATGTAGAAGATGGGTTTCTTATTTCACTGGCGGCCACCTCTGAATCGGGCAAAAGAGTATCGTGTATGTGCATGCAACTCGTGAAGTTGACTTTCTTGACTCAGTGGCAATGATCTTCGAAAAGTACATCGGAGTCTTATATACATGCGTACTGTTCAAGGAGAGAAGGATTTTATCTCAAAAGCAGTGAAGTTAAGCACGAAATCGGACATGTGAGACAGGGCACAATTTGTGAGCATAGCAACAATTGTCATACGAGAACTACCATCCAAACACCACCTTGAGTGAACGCTGAATCTAACACTACTCTCACTTCAAAACAGTTCCACATGTGCCAACGCTGCAGCCCTCATTGCCGGAGTCATCTGCAACGGACCGGGAGAACTCTTGATGATCTTGGCATACAACACCTCATTCGTGATGTAGTAGCAGAAAGTGTTGTGTGGCGGCAAAGGCGGCAAGTCCATGTTTGCCAGCATGATGTTGACCGGGCGAAGAGGATGTCTTGACGAATCGGGTCTGTTCGGGTCGTCGCCCACAACGAAACGGATGGAAGTGAGGCGTCTGCGGCCAACTTGGCCCTCTAGATTCCCGGGAAATGTAGCTCTCTCTTTTCTCACAGTGTGCCAGGTGCCGGTAAGGACGCGACCGCGGGCCCATCGGATCTCGCCGAAGAGCTTGAAGAGATCGATTTCGTCGATAGGTATGGCGTGTGTCATGGGTGCGGCTTCGAACCACTCCAAGAGGGCCAAGTCACCATCATAGTCGTTAGTCTCGTATCGTGTATGATCAGCGTCTGACTGGTTGACTCGAAACTGCAGCGATGTCGCCATGGTGGCCAGCCAGGCCCACTGCTCGAAAAGCTTTGGAGGCACGCCCGGAGGAGACCTGACGTCGCCATTGGCGAGGTGGCTGAACCATTTCGTCCACGACTCGTAGGAAAGGTCGCCGTCGCAGAAGAGGCCGCGAGTCGATATCCAAATGCGCATACTGGCGAGTAGTGAGTCTACGTCGGTTGGCATTCTGGCAGCGTTGATTATATCAAGAGACGACTGAAGACGGTGGAGGTGGTACTTGGTTTTGTATTCCACGAGGTCGAATGCTTCTACGACTCCATGAAACTCTTGACAAGTCTGGTGCGAGGCTTCAACATCTTTTGGAGGTAGAAGGGACAGGATCGAGAAGCGCAGCTCGGGTGGTAGTACTTGGAAGAATGGATGGCCTTGGGTAACGGCTGGCAGGCTCCATTGTTTTTCCGCAGCTTGCGTGTTGTCGTTATGGTCGGGTGGTGATTTCTGTGTCGCGCGCCGCATCTGCGCACGCTGACGAAGGACCCTGCGTCCCTTGGCTGTACGCTCAAACCTCTTGGGATCGCGGGTTTTGGCCATGGCGATGCGTCGCGAGCGCTGAGAGGATGAAAAGATGGGTCGGAAAGACAATATTCCAGGTCGAAAAGGCCAGGTTTTGTGGTTGCGGTGGGGTTCCGCCACAGCGTTTCACAATGAGCCGCATGACCGCGCGCTGAAAGTGCCATTCACTACGTGTGTGAGTCACAGCTTGCTGGAGAGCCTTGCGCGCATTTCTGACTTTAACACAGCAGGTCGATAGTTCGATCCTGCCGCCATGCTTTGGGATGTATGTCCAGTGGTATGCCAGGCGATGCCTTGCCATGCAAAAGAAAAGCAAAAATTTAGAACCTCTCGCTCCTTCAATTCCAACTCTTTGCATTGACCCGGGTGGCCAACTTCACAATTCGCGACAGGTTTCCCTGTGAGGCACACGCTTTCAGAGAGGGAGCATGGTTTTTCCACGAATCGAAAGCTGGACTATCCATTCATGTGGAGCTGGAATTGAGGTGTGCGTAAGCTAATGGTGTGTGAGACCACTAGACTATTCAAACCGCTAGACCATGGGTTCTTGGGGATGTTGGGGTGTCCGAACTTCAAACTTATATAGCTTAATTGGCTGCTTAGTCGTCCTTCGCGCTTTCCGAGCGTTCGCGGAAGCGGGTGGGGCCGGTGAAGTGAATATGTCGGGCAAGCTGGAACTGAGCTTCGGCTGGGCTTGGCTGTAGCGCCCGGGCGCCAGGATGAAGGGTTTCCGGTGTGATAAACGAGGGCGTGTCTTGTATGCAGTGGGCCTGGAGATTGTAGAACATCTTGATTGTTTGGCTTGGCTTCGTTGTAGGGCTTGGATGGTTGCATCAGTGTGGATAGTGGATTAGAAGAGGGAAAGGAAAAGAAGGCGACGACGACGTGGCTATATAGACCCTCGCAACACATGGAATGTGATAGATATGCCACGTAGCAGCACATGCCATGGGTTCCACGTGTTTGTACATGATCTTCATTTACAAGTATGAAAACGGTTTACTCACAAGCTTCTCACTGCCTCCTTCCCCTAGGATTCGATGCCTCATTCATGCGGTACTGCCTCCGTTCTTTCGTTCCCAAGCTTCCACCACCACCTTCGCCTCGCCTTTCCCATCCTCCCAACCTGACCACGAGCGCCGTGGCGTTATCGGCGTCTTCAGGGTTTACCTCTGTAGCGAAGGAGACCAGATCCTGGGAGGCCTGCGCAGGCGTCTTGGCTTCTTTGACGATGTCGACGATTTCTTGGTCTTCCAAGTGGCCACAGACGCCATCCGACATTAAGACAATGAAGGAGAACTCGCCAGGGGAAATCTGTACGGTTGTGACTTGAGGTTCGGCGCTGACGCCAATGCGCTTGGAGGCGATGTCGCCGAAGGAGCGTGTGTTTGCCAAACCGAGCATGCGCTCTTCGCCGAAAGAGTCGGTGACGAAGGTTGCGGCGTAGCGTCGGAGACGAGTGGCTTCCACTGGTGTCGATGGGTGGTGGTTCACGGTCAGTGGCACGGATTGGCCGTCGCTCGTCCGGCAGAGGAGAACACGAGTATCGCCAACGTGAGCCACTACAAGCGTGCTAGGCGATGCAGGCGTCCAGAAGGGAGTCGAAGTCGGCGTGCTGAACATTGCAATAGATGCTGTGGAGCCGCCTTTGAAACGCTTGTCGCTGCCGATGGGCTTGTCGAGATTTGGGCTTGAGCCACGAGCCGCTGGTCGGTTGGTGCTAAGATTTTGAGAGGCGGGCTTGTCTGGATTGGAGAGGATATCGTTGTCGTTCAATGGCCTATCATTGAGAACAGGATCATCCACTGAAGAAGGAGGTGGACCTGAAGGCGGAGCTTCCGAGCGTTTTGCTGCCTGGGCTTTCGTGAAGTCCAGATCTGCTTTCAGAAAGGCGTAGCTCAAGACTGTTTCGATTGAAGAGCTGTTGGCGGTCGCAGGAACGTCCGAATCAGATGTTGCAGGAGCCACGGCCGGGAAGAACTCTGGTTTGAACCGCTTGAAATACCCTCCTACAGTCTCTTTCCAATCGCTGACAATGCTCTTTTGTAGATCTTCCGGGTCTTGGGCACCCATCACGCCACCTGCAGAGCCGGCATCTCCGTTATTCTCATCTTTACCTTCTCGTTTTCGTAGCGAGCTCTCCATGCCAAACAGCACTGCCGCTTCCTCGAGATAACCGTGTAGCCTTTCCTTCAAGAACTCGCTGCACTCAGCACCTCCATGTCCGTCAAAGACACCAAAATAGAACACTTGTGGGTCGCCGCTCTCACTCCTTGCAGCTTGATTCTCGTTCGCGGGTTTGCCGTCGCTTCCACGCCTTCGCGTCAAGCTCACCGGCTGCCGCTTCGCAAACGCCGGCATCTCAATGGTCCCAGCTTGATAGGTATCCTCATTGTAGGGCCTAGATCCTCGGCTCACTCCCGCACCAAAGTGGTGCTTGGCCGACTTGATAGGTATCCGTACGACAGTCGTCTCCCTGTTGTTCGGACTTGTAGCCAGCTCGGCCGCCCGGCTCTTGGACCCGGAGTGCGGCTTGGACTCATCGCGTGGATAATGATGATGTTGTGTTGGCTGAGCTCGATCGGGCGATAGGGAGGTCGACGGTAGGTGTGTGACGAAGTAGTCGTGGAATGCGCGTCTCTGCGCTATGGACGGACTGGACCTGAGGAGGGGTTCGTCGAAAAGTACTCGCAGAGCTTTGGCGACGCTGAAAGGCCTGCCATGGTGCTTCATTTTATGATTGCGAGTAGGAATTGCCAGGCGACAGTTGATCTAGAGATACATCGCAAGGATACTAAGGATAAAGAAGACACACGCAGCAGGGGAGCGAAAGTTCGGTAAAGTGGTTGATGGTTGGCAGTGCTTGTGAATGACGTTCGGATGCTGAAGTCCGTCGGCTGAAGCTTGCCGTTTCTCCGACCCAAAACTCCAGCTTCTGCTACCAACTCCCATCCTTCAGGATTTTAACTCGATACTCTACAATATACCCAGAGAATGCCATACAGGGAGCACGAAACGAACAAACGTCAGAACGATTCTGCTGTACGGACTGTCTGAGTTCTCGCAAGGGACCATGAGCCCACCAAGTGATCTATTGGCCATTCTTCACTCAGCTGATGCCGAAAGTTGAAACAGATTGTTTGTGCAACCAAACCATGTGAATAGGTGAATGGCCCGCCAGCGCAGAGCAACTGTTTGGCAGTGAACCAAGTGAGCCCCCGATCGTATTGACCATAAAACATTCACAATTTTCACCGAATCAACATCATTAAAGCTCTACCCCAAAACCAATAAGTTCAGCACATTCTCTATCTTTCTTACTAAACACAAAAGACATAACATACCATGGCGGCTCTCTCGTTCTTCCTCGTCCTGGCGATTGCAGGCAACGCCTTTGCGCACCTCCAGCTTTACTACCCAGCTCCCTTCAATGCCTCCAACAACCCGCACAGAACAACCATCGAAGATCCCTATTTGACGTACCCTTACAATTGCTGTGGCGACGGCGCTCGCTGGAACTACCCTTGCCGTGACTATCATCATCTTCTTGGCAAACCCGATGGCGCTCCAACAGCTACGTGGGCAGCAGGCTCCCAGCAGAACTGGAGCACAACAGGACTCGGCAACCACTACGGCGGCAGCTGTCAAGTTGGCTTCTCTGTCGACGGAGGCGAAACCTTCCAAGTGGCGACGAGCTATGAAGGCAATTGCCCGCACGAGACGCCAAAGCTGTGAGGGGGTCAGGAGTTCCCGTTAGCGTGCCGACGATTTGACCCAGGCGTCCAGATTTTCGCTTGGATCTGGTACAACAGGGAGACGGAGTTCAAACGAACTGTGCGGCTGTCAACATCACCGCAGCGGATGGTGGAGCAACACCGAGTCAGAACGGACCTATTCCCTACGGCCAAACTACACCGACCGCAACAGCTCCTTCCAGCACACCGACTATTACGACGTACAAGACTGCGAACGGGCTGTCGTGCACCTGCATCGATCCGAAGGACATCTCCACCTGCAACTGCGACTGCGCGGGTCAAAGCTCCAATCACGACAACAGCGATGGGCAGACTCTGGATCAGCCTCGCGATGTGATCGCATTCTCTTCACGCCCACACATGCTAGTCGCAGATGATGGCAAGGGCTGCCATTCTCCCAAGACCAACGCGGAGCTGAAATTCCCGGACCCGGGTCCCGATGTCGTTATGGGTGATGGTGTATACCCACTCGAGCTCCCTCAGGGCGATTGCACGGGAGGTGGGAAATAAGGTTTTCTCTCATTGCATAGGCGTGTGGTTTCGATGCAACTCCTGCTTCTTGCTTGTCTGCAAAATGTCCTCCTTTTGGTTGCTAGATGACTCCGGAACCCGGCTGTGCTGGTAATGGCAGTGTACGGAGTTGGCAAAGAGCGGTTTAATAGTTTCGTTTGCAAACAAAGATCTCCAGTGCACATTCTTTACAACATATCGCCTTCGTCAGTGACAATTGTAATGATGCACATGCCTGCTGAAGTGCTGCCCTCCGTAGGACGGGTTTCTACGATTTTTGCTCATAAGTCTGCAGAGTTCTCAAGATTGCTTTCCGATAAGATACATCTCTGTGGAGCTGGCCTTCAAATTGGGTTCCATGCGCCATGGAGACCATGAAGGAGAGTTGCCCGTCTCAACGTATCCCAGTGTCTAACAATTAATGAACTTATGTGGGACAAACACAGAAGCTAGGACAAGCATGTCAACCATTGAGGAATACCATAGGTATGCAAACCTTTGACGAGAAATTGTCGGGCTGAAATATATGCCTAAAGGTCTTGACTTCTCCACTCCCTTGCTCCAGCAAGCATCCGAGCCTGCGACCTTGCGCTTGCACGCGAAATACGGTCCGATTGTTACGTCTTTCAGCTCTCTAGTTAGGAGGTAAGTTCTAGAAGTCGTGTTGGTTGCCACCGTGATGCCTCCACAGTTGCTGCCCTGTGCTCTATCCCGTAGTACGTGTCGTGTGTCGAGGCGCGCGGACCCTGTTCCTCCTTTGCTGGAGGCATGTAGGGAGAGACACGTGACCTGGTACATACTGTATGAAGCACAATAATTGTTGTTTGCAAACGAACAGTCCAGTAGCCAGCTAAGAACATTTGTGACGTGATGATGCTGCAAAGGAACAAAGGGACACGTGACTGTGGTTTTCTGTAGCAACAAATCTTCGACAGCCCACTTGGTGCCTTCCATTTTTGCGCTTTCTCGGGGCCTGGCGGGGCTCTAGGCGGCGTCACAGTAAACAGAGCGCATCGATCTTTCTGCCACGACCTCCTGGCTGCCGCACACTCTCTCTTCACAACAACAAACAACACAAAAACAACGCGACTCTTCTCGTCCACCCTCACGCCTCGAGAAACACTTGTCGTCTGCTACCTGTACTATCAGCAGCAAAAGAAGGCTCGATAGTGCAACTCGCAAGCTTTACTTTATTCCGGGGGACCCTGCGTCAGCGAAGCACCACCAACCTGCAACTGCCTCTGCACCGCAAGGCTCTAAGCCACCGCACATCACCACTCTCCCAAACTCACCACCCAATCCCGGTAGCTCAGCCTTGTCTTACTCCGAGGCCACGCTACTGTCTCTCTAGGAGCCGACATACACCGACGTCGACTCTCGTCACCACTTTAAGACGTACCCTACCGCTTCACTCCTTTCGGCGGCGCCTGGTGCTGTGTAGAAACACAATCCTTAATCCCACACTTACCTGTTCACCCACCATCATTGCCCAGCATGGATGTCAACCAGGTCCTTGCCGGCACTCTCTCGCCTGGTATGTATTTGTCTGTTTGCTGCACATATGCTTCCCTCCCGTGATGAGGCAGTCGCTGACCTATGAACAGACTCTCAGATCCGCTCTGCCGCTGAGCAGCAACTTGCACAGGCCGCCGAGGCCGACTTCGTAAGTATCTCTGCCATTAATCAACATCTGTAAAGAACTTGGCTGACCATACTTCTCCCTATAGCAAGGCTACCTCACCACTCTTTCTCGCGAGCTCGCAAACGAAAGCGCTGAGTCACAAGTCCGTATAGCAGCCGGTCTTGCGCTCAAGAACTCCTTCTCCGCCCGCGACTTCACTCGCCTGCGTGAGGTGCAAACAAGATGGCTTCAGGGAATCACTCCGCAAATCAAGACGGAGGTCAAGGGCTTCGCCCTTCAGACACTTAAGAGCAACGACACAAGAGCTGGGAACTCTGCCGCACAATTTATTGCTGCTATCGCTGCCATCGAGCTGCCCCGCAACCAGTGGGCAGACTTGATGCCGACTTTGGTCGAAAACGTTGGATCCGGATCAGACGCCACAAAGAGGAGCAGTCTGCAAACCATTGGTTATGTCTGCGAGACCGACGACTCCGAGCTCAGGGATGCTCTTGCTCTTCACAGCAACGCCATTCTCACTGCTGTCGTCCAGGGTGCACGCAAGGAGGAGCCCAACAACGAGATTCGTGTTGCCGCCATCACTGCGCTCGGTGACTCACTCGAGTTCGTCCGCACCAACTTCGAGAACGAGGGCGAGCGCAACTACATCATGCAGGTCGTTTGCGAGGCCACTCAGGCCGACGAGTCACGCATTCAGGAGGGTGCTTACGGCTGCTTGAACCGCATCATGGGTCTTTACTACGAGAAGATGAGATTCTACAGGAGAAGGCACTTTTCGGTCTCACCATCCAGGGCATGAAGAACGACGAGGAGGATGTTGCAAAGCTTGCTGTCGAGTTCTGGTGCACTGTCTGCGAGGAGGAAATCAGCATTGAAGACGACAACTCCGCTGCCGAACAGGAGGGCTCCACCGAGCTCAGGCCTTACTTCAACTTCGCTCGCGTCGCCACTCTTGAGGTCATTCCTGTCCTGCTCGAGCTCATGACCAAGCAAGACGAGGACGCTACCGACGACGAATACAACATTTCCCGCGCCGCATACCAGTGTGTGCAGCTCTGGTCGCAAGCCGTTGGCGGCCATGTCGTCCCGCCCATTCTTGCCTTTGTTGAGAAGCACCTTCGCGCCGAGGACTGGCACTACCGCGATGCCGCCGTCTCTGCTTTCGGTGCCATGATGGAGGGTCCCGAAGAGTCCGTTCTTGACCCTCTCGTCAAGCAGGCTCTTCCTGTTTTGATCGAGATGATGAACGATTCTGTCGTGCAAGTCAAGGACTCCGTTGCTTTCGCCCTTGGCCGTGTCTGCGAGGCTTCTTACGAGTCTATCGACGAGGAGAACCTTACCAAGCTCATCACCGCACTGTTTGGTGGTCTTGGCTCTCACCCAAGATGGCTAGCAGCTGCTGTTGGGCACTGATGAACCTTGCCGACCGCTTTGCTGGCGAGCCTGGCTGCGAGACAAACGCTCTCTCCCAGCACTGGCAGGCGAGTGCGCAGCACATTCTGCAGGTCACCGAGTCTACCCAGGACAACCAGCTCCGCACTGCTGCCTACGAGGTTCTCAACGCTTTCATCACAAACGCCGCCAACGACTCCGTCCACATGGTTGCTGGCCTCAGCGACGTTGTTATCGAGCGCCTCGAGAAGACCATCCCTATGCAGCAGCAGGTCGTCTCTGTCGAGGACCGCCTCACACTTCAGGAAATCCAGACTTCGCTTACCTCTGTCATCCTCACCATCATCCAGCGTCTCGAGAAGGAGGTCGCACCCCAGGCCGACCGCATCATGCAGCTCATGCTTTCTCTCCTGCAGTCTCTTCCTGGAAAGAGCTCTGTGCCCGACACTGTCTTCGGTGCCATTAGCGCCCTTGCTAACGTTCTCGACGCCGACTTCGAGAAGTACATGCAGGCCTTTGTTCCCTTGCTCAGCGCTCTCAACAATCAGGAAGAGCCTGCACTTTGCTCTGTCGCCATCGGCCTTGTGAGCGACATCAGCCGTGGCCTCGAGGAGAAGGTCCAGCCATACTGCGACCAGTTCATGAACAGCCTGCTCAACAACCTGCGCAGCGCTGTCCTTGGCAACCAGTTCAAGCCCGCCATTCTTCAGTGCTTCGGCGACATTGCTCAGGCTATTGGTGGCGCATTCGAGACCTACCTTTCCGTGGTCGGCCAGGTCCTGCAACAGGCTGCTGGCATTTCCGCTCAGGAGGAGACCAACCTTGAGATGCTCGACTACATTGTTTCGCTTCGTGAGGGTATCATGGATGCTTGGGACGGTGTCATCATCGCTATGCGCGCTGGTGGCAAGGTTCCGCTCTTGCAGCCCTTCGTCGAGTCCATCTTCCAGTTGCTTTCTCAGGTCTACCAGGATGCTAACCGCACTGAGGGCCTTCTGCGCTCAAGCATGGGTGTTGTTGGGTAAGTCTTCTCCGCGTCTTCGTCTCAAAACATGACTAACAAGTATCAAAGTGACATCTCTGAGGCTTTCCCCAACGGCGAGTTCGCCAACCTCTTCCGCGCTGACTGGCTCACTCAAATGGCTCGCGACACCCGCTCCAACAAGGAGTTCTCGCCTCGTACTCAGGACAACCGCTCGCTGGGCACGCGACCAGATTAAGCGTCAGTCTGGTAAGTCACGAAAAGCCTCCGAGGGCTTCTACTCCTTGTGGGGTGAATCTTATGTACAACGTTGAAGCGTACCTCAATATCGTTATCTGAGCATCTTTACTGACTAGTAGCGAAGCGTCAACCAGCAACGTGATGTCTTAGAGATCTTGATCTTGACTCTTTGCTTCTACCCACGGTGCTTTTGGAATACCCTGAGCGCCTTCCCGATGGCCCACATGCCTTGAGTGACACCCACCTTCGTCATTAGCATAGCCTCTGGCCATGCCGAAATGATGATATATCATATCATGCGCCCTCGCCGAGCCGACCAACCCCTCCCGTGCACCACGAACACTGCCTCGTACGCACATCCTCCCTGTACCCTACCACGACCCCAGCATCAAGTATGCCCTTACACGCCGTCCACACGAATCACGGCAAACCCTTCAACACACCCTACCTACACCCGATACCCAACCTCGCTTCGCCTACGATTCGCGCTGCCACCCGTCCACCTTCGACAGGTCCTAGGGATTTTGACGAAAACTTTTGAGATGCATAGCGCTAAGGATAACTTTTTGGGAGCGCATCACACTGGTCGGCGAAACCGTCTTGCGATACACTTTACACGATCCAACAAATTTCCCCCTGTTCCTTTCACTTTTACTCTTACATTTGTCATGATTTGTCGCCGAACTCACGTCAACCACAACACTTAATAGGAGAGGGATGGCGCGAATGGCCGGTATCTTCCTGCTCCGTAGTAATAATCTTTTTACACCCCTTACTTTATTCTTATTGTTGTGGTTGAGACTGTGCCCCTGTCCGGACGTTGCTTGTGACAAAATATGCCATGGTCAAAATTGTGGTGCTAACCATCCCTCGTCTCGCCACCACTTTCGTCCACGCCTACATCACTCACTACGAGCGCCAGCAATGAGAGATCGCATATGAATCCTGACAGCAACAAAGAGCCACCTCCAAGAAACACAATGGCATGAGAATACAGTTCACTCCAACAACCCTGCTAACATGAGCCATCTCTCCCAGCTTTCGACCGCCCACGGCCACGAAACCCTCACCTTCAATCCCCTCCCTCGCCGCGCTCTCATCCTGAAAACGACTTCGAAGGACACCACAAAGCATCCTCCTCGTCACCTTTCTCTCGAGCCAAACCCGAAGCCGAGGAACCCACCCTCTGGCAAGGCCGCTTCGCCTCACGCACTCACGAGCCCGCTTTGCTGGCAAACGACCGACCATCACAATCCTTCGAAGCATTCCCACCCCTGCTTCAGCGCATCCTATCCTCACAGCCCTCCGCCCCACCATCTCAATTCTCCTATCTCCATCCCTCCCAGCTCGCTCGCGTCAGACCCGAAATCTGGGCCTACCACTTGGCTCGACAGCGGCTCAGATTCGACGTTCGCGCCGACTCGGTGGCCCCTTTTCCGGCTGGGGACGGCGACTTGCCTGCTCCTATTCTGAGCGAGGCTGGACCGGCCTTGCTTGCTGCCTTTGAAGCGGATGTGGAGCAAGTAAGGGCTCTGGGAGAGCCGCCTGGGGACCTTGGCGTGGTTGCTGCGCAGCTGAGGCTGGATTTGGCGGATGGGGTGAGGCATTGCGATGCCTTTGGGAGAGAGGTGAGGGGGGATGGCAGCTTGGTTTGTGAAGAGGAGGGGAAGGGGGAGGAGTATTGAGCTTTTGCATTCTTCTGTTTTTGGAGTTGACGTGGAGAGTTTATGACGGCGGTTGGGGTTTATGTTTTGATTTTGCATTGGTTTCGGGGCAGAAGGCTGACGATTGGATATGCGTGCTTTTTTTTGTTTTTTGGTTTTTGGATACGAACGAGCTTTGGATAGCGAGCGGTTTGGTTTAGGCGAGATGGAATCGGTCACTTGCATTATTGAGCTAGAGACGAGCATGTTATTCAAGCGGTTTTGGTTCGTAGCTTTCCATGACTGTTGATGGGTTCTGTTTGTCTTAAAGGGCATTCTATTTGGGCATTGCTGATTGCATCGATCTGGACACAAGCAGCACACTTTCGTGCCCGATGTGACTTGTTGAATGTTCACTGAATTACTTTTATTTGAAAAAATGGCATCGTTGTGACGAGCATGAAATCATTCCAGGCATTGATTTCTGCCAATATTTTCTTCCAGATCTGGAGGCATCAAGATCAGCCAAAATCGTGCAAGTGCCGGATCAATCTTAAGGTACCTAAGAAACGCTATAACAGAGCAATAATATTACTTCCATAGTCGAGCGCCACATGCGTGGACCCCACGCCGTCACAATGCTCAATTCAGCAGCCCCGCGTGGGGGCAAGCTCGTTGCAGATCCAGCGGCAAAGCAACAAACGCCGTGCCCTCTGCCCAAAAAATAACACCACAGCCCTACTTCCCTTCCCCAAATACCAACAACACAACTCTTCTAAACCAAAAACAAAACACCCAAACACCAACAGTCAACATGTCTGCCATCCCCACCTCCACCTCCGTCAGCGAGTCGGCCGTCATCCGCGCCCCGCTCTCGCACGTCTGGCACCTCATCAAGATCCAGGACTTCGCCAAGTTCTGGACCGCTCTCAGCTCGTCTGAGTACGTCAAGGGCGCTTCCGAGGAGACCGACATTGTCAAGTGGACTTTCAAGGACGGCTCTGTCATTGAGGTCAAGCAGGAGGAGCACTCTGTATGTCTGATCATTGCTGTCAACCTTTTCGTTTGGATGATCGACAAACGCCTTGTCGTTTCGTTTGCATTGGTTGAATACTTTACTTGAGAGATCTGTCTGCTAACGCAATGTCACGAAAACAGACCATCAACCACTACATCACCTACTCCGTCATCACCTCCCAGCCCGCCCTGACCTACACCTCCGTCGTCAGCACCATCCGCTGCTACGCCGTCACCAGCGGCGAGCTCGAGGGCTCCACTTTCGTCGAGTACACTGGCAACTTCTCCAGCGATGCCGACGCCGGTAAGTCCAGACCATCCGTCTGCTGTCTGATCGACACTCCTGCAAGTAAATACGCTAATTCAATTGCTCGATAGGTGTGATCCAGGACGCCAAGTTCAAGCGCCGCGAGGCCCTCGCCGACCTCGCCAAGGCCGCCTCCAAGCAGTAAATGCGATACGGAGATCGCCGTGGTTGTGTCGTGGGACACTCGGGAGGTGACATTGATCTGAAATGCAAGTTTCTCTAGAGAGGACCAGGCAACTACACAAAAAGAAAAAAATGGCATGGATACAACACACAAAACAACAATCACACGAGCAATTTTACGAGCATACAACAATTGTACGATATCCAGAGAAGCAACGCCTTGCACCAGCAGTGGCTGTCGCAAAAAACGAAGTGTGCTAGACATGTTGGGAGAATTGTGATACATTATGTTGTGAATTCATGTGCGGCGTCTGCTTCTGTTCACGCAAGCCTTTTGTAACATAAGAAACGGAACATGGCGACCGGAGTTCTCTCATCGATCGAACTGACAGCCCTCAGCAATCATACCCCCAGCCTGCCTCCGCAGTACTCCTCCCACCAGCAGCAGCGTTCCACGCATTGACTCCGCCTTGAATAAAGCTTATAGCGGAATTGACGTTCGCATTGCCAGTCTTGGGCATCTGCGCCTGCTGCGGCGTCGCAGAATTCTGGCTAGGCTGCATATCCGTAGGATGGCAATCTCCATCGCCCGAATACTTGTTCAGAACCAATTCGCGAATGAGAGCCTGATGCTCGGCAAACCACTGATACTCGCTCTTCGAAGCGTAAATCTTCTGTCCGCCGGGCGTCACGCGCGAGAAGTGCCAGTCGACGGTGTACACGTCCCACCACTTGGTGGTGAAGTAGAGGATCGGCCAGGTGATGATCCAGAGGAAGGAGAGGTAGAAGATCCAGCGGATCCAGGACGTGCGCCAGCGGTTGATTAGGGTGGGGTTGTAGATGTCGACTGCTTTTTCGTCGACGCGGAAGGTGATGTTGGTGTTGCCGCGGTAGTGCGTTGAGCGGATGAGGTTTTCAAGCCTTTCTTTGAGGAATTGCTCTTCGAGGCCGTGGACCAGGCGGTTGATGCGGAAGACTTTGAGTTTGGAAGGGAGGAGCAGTAGTCGTCGCACCATTCTTGCAATGTGCGCTGTGGTTCGTCTGTGAGCACTACGCCGGGTTTGTAGCCGGGAGCTTTGGTCTTGCGCCAACTGCCGCGATGCGCGGACTCGCTGTCTTGTACTGTCCGCTCCGCCCAGAAGTCGTTGTGCAGGGCTGAGCTTAAGTGGTGCTGGAAGCTGAACGAGATATCAAAGTCCGTCACGCGCTCCTGCTCTTTCTTGTCTTTCCGACGGACCGTCTCGTAGTGCCAGCCTTGAAGTCGCACAATAGGTCGTGGTGGCATCACGCTCATGTAGTCTGCGATGTATGCGCCGAGCTCGTAAGGGTCGTTCAGACGCTCGTCCATGCGGATTGTGACGGCGCCCTGGTTGGTGGGCTTGTTGTAGGTCAACATCTTGGGCCCTGTCGGGCCCGTTGGGTAGGAGATCACATTGTATGGTTCGACAAGTGGTGCGTTGTTGCTTTGAGGTGATGTGTTCTGTGCTGCTGTAGAAGAGCTCGCTGCTGCCTCGCTGTCGTTGTACGAAGGAAGGTCGTCAGAAGAAGTTGATGGCTCGGGATAGTCGTAGTCATCGGGCGTAGTGTGCATGGACACTGCATCTGGGTCGTCCTTGAATGGCTGTTGTGTTGGTTTGCCCATGTTGGTGGCTGTCTCTAAAGTGCTGCCGCTCGTGATTAGGTATCTAGGCCTCCTTCGTCCTGGAGTGCAAGGTGGAAGAGAGGAGGGATCTTAGAAAAAAGAAAGCATCCCAGGAACTGTAGACTACCTAAGTATACTACCTGCCGAACTACGCGCGGCAAATGAAACCACCTCGTCGCGCCTATAGATAGGTACAGATGGTTAGCGGGAGGATCTAGCGTGTGGCGGCTAGCAAAAGAGGCTGTGTTCGCGTGCCTGTTCGAGACTCAGCACGGTCTATTCGTTCACCGGTATGCCTGGGCTATTGGCATGCATCAAGACATAGAAAAGCGTCCAGAGCGGCTCTCACCTGAAAGGCGTACTGGAGGTTTTGCGGCGTATAAGAGCTAAGCGCGCGTCGTCGACGAAGCTGCAGGGCGCCAGCTCATAACCTTGGAAATGCCGACCGAGATGTCCCGCAATATTAGGCAGCCATATCACGTCGTAGCATAGGATGCAGTGCTCAGACCTGTCCGTGTCATACGCACGAACTACTACCTACATGTACTAATCAAAATCCTTACAGTTGGATCAAAGGCCTACCGTAGGAGGTACTGAGAAACACACTTGCAAATCCATTCAGAGTACAGATTATACATACAAAGCGAGTCAAACGACCTCGAAGAACGAAGAAGAGAAGTTCAGGGGGGCGTTTCTCGCGCCCTAAGTTATGAACGACCGTGGTGTCAAAAAAAACGTCGAATAAGTAGAAAGAAAAAAGACATTAAACCCCGTTTACCCAAAAGTTCCTGTGAAGCGCCCAATTTCATTCCTTCGCAAAGGCAACATAATTTCTTTCTTTTTGTTTTGCTTCCCTGATCTATCTGCTCGTGTTCTCAACACCTAGCACACCAGTGCCTTTCCCTTGCAGACTCTCGCCGACCCTATCAGCAAACCCCTTCAGCCCGGAGCTTTTCGAGCGTTTCCTGGGGCTGCGACGGAGTTGCTGCTGTGCGGCCACTTCTTCGGCGTTCTCCTCTGCGAGCACGGCTTTGCCGCCGCCTTGCAGGTCGTCAAGCACTTGCTGACGGCTGCCGAGAGCTTGTTGGGTGGCCTTGCCGGAAGGGATGGAGGGTTCGAGTATTGGCTGGGCCGCGCGGGCTGAGGATGATGCTTGGCTGGCTTCTTTGGCGTAGAGGTCGAGATCCTGCTTCTTGCTCTCTGCAGGAGACGACGCAGTGATGCTGGCGGCGTTGTCGGCGTCGACTTTCCTCTGTGCGGCGATGCGGGCGCGCTCGTAGCGGGCTGAAACATCGCCGCCAGTCCACTTCGTGCCGAGAATGCCGCCCAGAATGTGAAGAAGGGCTGGCTGAAGTTGGTCTTGATACCCCAGCTTTGGTGGTGGACGTCGTGGTAACCCGCGTTGTTGCTCGTCAGGTGCTGGAGTGGGTCCCAGGGGAAGGAGTAGCCGCAGTGGTCGTCGACGGTCTTGACAGTGCTCATGGTGAAGAACCACATGCTTTGTCTGCAGGTCATCCCGGTGAGCAGGTAAGCAATGCCAGCTCCGCAGGTGTCAAGCAGGAATCCCTCGAATGGGTGGTTGTAGAGAGCGCCATACGCATAGGGTACGTAGAGGCGGTGGTGCCTGGCGTGGAAGGTCGTGTAGAGCCATTTGTTCATGTGCATCGCACGGTGGAGGAAGTACTGCCATGTGTCGACGATCAAGATAGCAATCACGAACTGCAATGCAGGAATGCCGATGTAGTAGATGAACTTGGCTGCGGTAATTTCCCAGCTAGCGAAAGCGGGCGCGAGTGTCTTCTCACCAGCAAGCATCACGGTCTGCGTAAGCTCAGGGTATACGCCTCCGGCCAATGCGCTCGACAGCATAGCGTGTTCTCCTCCAATGTTCTTAGCAAGGCCTACTGCGTCAATTCCAACCAGACCAAGTGCGCCCGGGATCGCCCTTTGCGCAATCCGTAGTCGTTGTGCCCAGACTGAAACATCGTAGTTGTCCTTACCCTGCGTGGGCTCCGGATCCACCAATGTCAAAGCCATACCGACAACTGACTGAATCACTTGTTGAATAACCACATCCCGGAAGACGTCCCACCTCGAGACATGGTTTCTCTTGAGCACTTCCGCAGGCGTGTGCAGTCTGTATTGTGGGAAGAGGTCAAGCTCGTCAACGACGTGGAAGACCATGGACATGGCCCAGTATGCGATTACTGGCAGGGCCAGCGAGAGGTATGCGTCGTCGATCCATGGAATGAGAGGTGGCAGTGGTTCGAGGGTGTAGTCGGGCAGCGGCGGCAACGCATGGGCTGCGGTTGTGTTGGCCATGCTTGAAGCGGATGTCGATAGGTATGTCAAGTATGGTTTAGGCTGTGTTATCGAAGCGCCGGCGGGCGCAATGAGGCGTTGCGCAATCAGACCACTATGTTCCGGTATCGCTTGGTGGACACGCGATCAGGAGACGGCCGGGATGCGATGATGGGTTGCGGTGGGACGAGGGCGAAAATCAGTTCGTATGGGTTGTAGTACAGCGATGTTAAGGAACGTATATCGGTCAATGTCAATTAGGCGGTGGTAGTGTAGTTGTTGAGAGGGACGGGCAATGTTGTTGTTGGAGAGGGAAGGGAAAGCGGCTCAGGCTTGAGCCCAGCGACGGATCTCTCACAAAGCTCGTCCCGCAGCTCGCCTTTTCCTCGCATTGTCTCGCTTTCGCCACCAGCGCGCGCTCCTCTTTCGTCATCCATTTGATGCAGATGCCGTCTTTACACGCGCATGTGCCCTGTAGATCGTGCCATATCGTTATCGTCACATAGTATTGTTGCAGGCCATAGTCGACCGTGCTAATCACTCCCGACGAAAGCCTCGTGCCTTGATGTCTGGATAAATCTGTTCAATACGTTACTCACATACTACAGCAACATGTCTGCCGACGCCTGCGCCACTTGTGCGCAGTCCTACCATACGCCGTCTGAGAAACCTCTCTTTCCAGGCCGAACGCTCCCTTGCTGTAACCGCACCGTCTGTGCCCGGTGCTTGAATCAGAACAAGCGTTTCGAGACATACTGCCCATATTGCCAAATCAGCACAGCGCCCTCGTCTTTGCCACAAGGCCTGCGTGACCCGCCCGCATATTCGTCGCTCGAGACCAAAGTTGCACCGAGCCTAGATGCCAGTGATGAGGAATCCCTACCACCCTACCAAGCTGGCGGCTATGGAGGCAACGTGAACGATGAGAAGGGCGGTGCAGCACCCGCTGAAGATGTGTTACACTTCGTCGCACCAGAGGACTCAATGCGATCGCTTGCTTTGGCGTACGACGTGCCAATCGCAGCGTTAAGGAAGACAAACAACATATACTCAGACCATCTGGTACAGGCGAGGAAGACGCTGCTGATACCGGGCGAGTACTACAAGGGTGGCGTATCACTAAGTCCGCGGCCTTTGGAAAGCGAGGAAGAGGAGATCAAGAAGAGCAAGATACGGCGATGGATGATGGCTTGCAAGGTTGCAGAGTAAGTCGATGTCTACTTCTCGCGTGGTTGAAACCTGATACATGCAGCAGGGCTGATAGGCTGACAAGTATACCTCCTACGCTCAGATACGATGTCGCCACATTATACATGCAGCAGGCCGATTGGGATTTTGATGCTGCTGTCGAAGCGTACAAGGAAGACGAGAGATGGGAAAAGGAGCATCCAATGCAGGCACAAGACAAGGGCAAGAAGGCGAAGAGCGTTGGCATGCGAAGATTCGTCGGCTCAGGGGCGAATGCGGCTAAATGAATGAGCAATAGGTTTGAATCTGACGCGACGAAGTGACATGAATACCCGAAACGCATATGAGGTTGATAGCATGGTTGCGCGGCTTTGGAGTTCAGTGTGTACCTGGGTATGTATAATATGGAGCATACTTTATTGCCATCAAACGGTCAAAGCGACGTGACTTTGTGTCATTCGTTCGAAGCAGAGGTACTTGAAGCACAATGGTCTAGCAAACAACGCCACCTACCCAGGTGGTATGGCGCGTGCAGAATGTGGCTGCGCATGCAAATGCGCACAAACTCCTACATCATCACTGTCACCCTTCGGATATCGGCTTTGGCGCACTTCTGGAACACACCGACTTATCTCTTGTGCCTCTCATGTACAATGGGCTCATGGGCCTGGTATGCGGCCCCATGCCACGCGACCGCTACAATACTGTGCTACTTTGGATCACGCCCGCCGCTGGCGACACCGACACGAATACAAGTATCCGGTAAGGTACGAACTGCACTCACACCTGGCCACACAGTTGTACTCGCGCGGCCAGCGTCGACTGCCGTTGGTCGCCAACAATGACTCCCGCAAGTGCAATTGCGCCGACGGGAAGGAGCACCGGCTCCTTGGGATCGCCTCGCACCTCATCTCATCCCACCACGACACGATGACACTTCTTCGAGCACACAGGACATCGGCTGCGTACATGATATCTAGATCATTTGGGATCTCTCTCTTGGACTTTCGTTGAGCTTTGGTGTACTCTCTTGGAAACTCTTTATCTTTTTTCTCAGCAAGCATGCGACTACTGGTAGCGGCTTTTTCCCTTCTTGTGTGGCGAGCTGCACATGCTGTACCCTCTTTCGGCCATGAGGATGCTGGAGCATTCGTTGTTGAGAGAGCGAGTTCTTCTGGTCAATTTGTCGACTCGGAGTTACAGTTCCGATCTTCCAGGTTCCTCGATCAGGCCACCACGGGTAAGTTATGCTCACCGAATACGATATCGACTTGTCATGCTTGTCTGACACGCATCAGCCTTCGCTGTGAATGGTAGCTCGCTCCCTAACATCACATGGGACGTGGGTGAGAGCTATGCCGGTCTTTTCCCAATCACCAACGACAAGAACGAAACAAGGAAGCTCTTCTTCTGGTTCTTCCCATCCACAAATCCTGAGCCGAGAGATGAGATTGTGGTCTGGTGTACGAGTACTTACGTGTGATCCTGCCTGCAGCCTCCACTGACAGATCATAGTGAACGGCGGACCCGGCTGCAGTTCCATGGAAGGCTTACTCACTGAGAACGGGCCCATCAATTGGCTTCCTGGAACGGACGCTCCGACCACAAATCCCTTCACATGGCTGAATCTGACGAATGTGGTCTGGATTGATCAGCCTGTTGGCGTCGGCTACTCAGAGGGTGATCCAGATATTGAGGACGAAGAGCAACTTGCCACGGAATTTGTAGGATTCTGGAAGAATTTTGTCGAGCTTTTCCACATGGAAGACTGGCGGATGTACCTGACCGGCGAAAGTTATGCCGGAATGTACATCCCGTACATCGCAGGAGCGGTCCGTCTAATGCAGAATGAGTCTACTTTGGCGAAATGTGCTGATATGTCAGTGAGTAGTTCATAAGTGCTGGAGACACAACATACTACAATCTGGTCGGCGTGCACATGAACGGCGCTGTCATTGGCGACGGCAATCTGCAGATGAACGTTGCTCTCCCATCGTATGCCGCGCACTACAACATTTTGCTCGGTCTCAACCAAAGCTTCATGCTGGATCTCGAATGGCGAGCCTCGGAATGTAGCATGACCGATTATATCGAGGAGAACCTGCAGTTCCCGCCGCCGTCCAACAACTTCACAAGACTTTTCTGGCAGAACGACACATGGGCTGCTCAGCAATGCGATATGGCGCCTTCGATCACGGCCGCCGCAGAGCTTGTGAACCCGTGCTTCAATGTGTACCACATCACAGATGCTTGCCCATGGCCATCGTGAGTCTTCACGCGCTTCACCAATTTTGTTCTTAATGACTAACTTTGCAGCTCTGTCATCGGTTCATACTCACCATTTGCCAACCAGTCCCAAGAGCCACCGACGTGGTTCTCGCAGCCTTCCGTTCGTACGGCCCTGCACGTTCCCAGTGAAGGCGGCTGGTGCTGCACATCGCAAGGCGTTTTCCGCAACCGCACCGACGGCTCGCTCATGGCTGGAGACTTCTACAGTGCACCGCCCGCGACGACTGGGCTTCTCTCCCGTGTTATCGAGTATACCGGGAACGTAATCATGGGTAGCGGAGCGTTTGACATGCTCATACCAACCAACGGGACTCTGCTCGTTCTGCAAAATGTAACCTGGGGAGGATTGCAAGGGTTCCAGGAACGGCCTTCCAAGCCGGTAAGTCCATTGCTGCGCAGGTGCAACGAAGTCCAATGCTGACCTAAAACGTGCCAGTTCTACTCGCCCTATCCAATCGATTCAGCCCCAGTCGCAGGCTCAATGGCAGGCCTCGTCGGCACTTGGGGACGTGAGCGCGGCCTGACGTTCTACGAAGTCAATCTGGGAGGCCACGAGTTGCCGAGGTGAGCTCGCGCGACTCATTCTTTGTGTCTTGAAAGCATGCTGATCATGGCCAGATATGCGCCAGGGCCCAGTTTCCGCGCAATGGAGCTACTACTAGGTCGGATTTCTTCGTTGGACGAAGTCAGCAATTTCACAACGCAACATTCTTGAAGGCAACTAGAGAACTACGGCTCCTTCGATTTTTGCTAAGATCTATTATTTTTGGGTGGCGATGATACTTACTTACGATTACGAGTTCGGTCACCTTTGTCTGCGAAGCAAGCGGTAATGTGTTTTTGTTTGGTGGTAATGTCTGTTTTCGGTCCGCAGGATTGCTTTTTGATGAGAGGTGTCTGTGGTGTCTTTGGTTGGTGGTAATGTCTTTGTTGTTTTCTGATGCGGAAAATTGGTTTCTGATGAGAGAGAGATGTTTGTGAGAGTAATGCAAATCGTGTCTGATGAATCGTAATAATGTTGTTACAGAAAACTCCCAATCATGTTCATGTGCTGAAATTAAGCCAAAAGTGAACAGCTCCTCCGGAGCCAAGACATCCGGCGACTCGCTCAGTAGCCCAGCACTTACACCTCCCACTGGTTCTTGGCCCTATCTCCTCCATTTTGATGGATAAGCTCCACATCATCGTCGCTCAACCGCTGATGCGGCAAGTTATACATCGAAGTGACCGTCGTCTTCTCAATCCCACCGTTCTTCGCCACCCGCCTGTCCAACTCGACGTCCCGCTCGCTCGCCGAGCTCGGCAGCCTTGTGATACTCCTGTCGTGCGTGATGCGAGAAGCGTTCGGCGATTTGCCGGTGTTGGTGTAAGATTTGGTGTAAGAGCTGAGCTTGGGACCGACTTTGTCGCGGAAGAAGAACAGCAGCGGGCCCGCGATGGTAGGCATGCATGCGCAGATCACTCCTACGTCGCCTTCGAGGCCGCTCCACAGCGCGATGTCGTTGTAGTGGTAGGTTGCGTTGGCGACTTGGCCGAAGGCGGCGAGGTAGCGGAGGCGGATGATGCTGCACAGTGTGACGAATAGGCCGACGAGGAAGGTGAGGATCACTCCGATTTTGCGCCTGGTATCTCTGACTTGAAGGCTCATGAGCTTAGGGATTGGGAGGAAGAAGACCACCAGGTCGAAGAAGATGTTGAAGGCGCTGTTGACGTAGATTGCCGTTTGGGTCTCGAGACAGGTGCCTTCGTGCTCGCCGTCCCATTGGTGCCAGAAGAAGCTGATGGGCCTGCATTCGGCGGCGTAGTAGATGATGAAGCCTGCTAGGTAGGCGAGCAGGCCGGCTATGACGCCCCAGCTGATGTATTGGAAGCGCTTGGAGACTTCTTTTGGGAAGATGCGGAGGTAGAGGAGGACGATGGAGATTTTTGTGGCGACGATGACGAGTTGGTAGATGTATTGTTCGATGTAGAACAGCTGTGTATGTCCTCGTCAGCTTTGTCTCGTCCACAGATGTGAGTTCGATGAACGTGAGAGGTATTACCTTGAGCATCAATGTGATACCGCTGGGCTCAACATTCCAGATGTCCTTTCCCATGCCATGGTAGGTCATAATTTGGACAAGGGCTGTGGACGGAAGCAATCCTATCCAGGCCAGCAGGATAGTCCAGTCATCCCATCCGATGCTACTATTCTGTATGCACCAACGTGCTGTGAATCGGACTATGAGGACGAGAGTCGCGATAATGATAAGAGCTTCGCCGATCCGCCGAGTCAAAGGTCCGTTGTTTCTCACCGGTGCCTGGCAGGCTTTCTTCTGCCACGCTTGCGATTCTTGTGTATTGGTCAGTACGTGTTTCAACTTGTGGAATGTAGACTTCTCGACACACCTAAAGACTGTGTGATAGTGCAGTGCGATAAGATGCATTGTTCGCTGAACGAGATGTACGCTTCATCTGAGCACAAGCATGCGAAGTCGGTGGTAGCGCATGTCGTTTGAGTGAGTCCTGTTGCTACACAGGTCGTCTGAGAAGAAGATGTTAGCTGGCATGTCAAATGAGGCCTTGACAGCCAATACGTACAGCGCATGTGGGTTGGGTCAGCTCGGCCAGAAGCTTTTCACTTAGCATTTGGCTGAACAAATTTTGCGGAGACGGCCAGGCCTGAAAAGACCAGGGCTGTAATAGTCGATAAATGCATAATGGAGAGTAGTGCTCGACTACTATATCCAACAGCAGTCTGAGAGTAGCTGAGCTGACACCGGACGAGTGTCCCAAAACAACCAAACTACCGGGTGCTCTGAGGGCTGTATATAAGACTACATTGTAGCAAGGCCGTGCGGCACCGAGCGCGATCCTACCAAAGATCGACCAGGAGCATGGCGGCTCAGGATGCCAATCATCGTTCAAGGATCAGATGCCTTCCTACAACCAGGCTGGTGCGACAACTGCAGCTCCAGTATTCACGAATCTTCGAGTAAACCATCAACCATAGCGTCAATTAAAGTTTGTTTAAGAGTGCAGTAGCTGGGTTCTGGGGTACGTATCTTTGGAGGTGGATCTACCTGCCCCTTGGTAGTGGAGCATGATGAACGGCGCCTCTAATCCGGGTTCCTGGTAAGGGTTTGACGGCAATCTGCCGTACGTCCGTCCGTTTTCGAGCCTCCAAGCATTCCGACTTATAGTTCATCCTGTGCGGAGGTGACAGCATGGAACCAACGTCAAAATGCCATGTGGCTTTGTACAACCTCATTCAGAGGTGAGCTGTAACCTGGACCGAGTATGTCCTTCCGCATCGTTCGATGATGTACACATCAGCAGTGACGCAATTCGTCCAACGGTATCTTGTACCCTTTGCATGTCGTTACGAGGAACAATACGACGTTGCGGAGTGATAGCCGGTGCTATCATCCCATCGTGCCGCAGATATCTGCAATTGTTCGGATCTCGAGTCAGAGGACATGGGCGACGAACCTAAGTTTCAAGTTTGACATGTCTGCCGCCTGCCGCAGACCCTGGAGGTTTCTTCAAACAAGAGAAGTTCTGACATATCTCGGTGTTTAGAATATCGCCACATCAAACGTCGAGGCTCCTCCTGTGATGAGCAAACGAAGGCTTTTGTATAGTGAAGGCCTGGATGCTGGACGAGATATATGTCTCAGCGCCACATGTTGATCAATGGCGTCTGCAGGACCACCGAAGCCTTCAGAGCAATGGGGATATCACGGACCCGACATCTCGCAGTTCCAGCTTGCAGCGGCGTCAGCGTGACAGATTACCTGCTAGTGCGGGTACCGGCAACGTTTGGGTTGGACAATTATTCCCACGAGGTTGAGCAGGAGGGCGGGAAAGTAGCTGAGTCGCGGAGCAAGTGTCTATCAAAAGATGTCACTGCCGAGCCGCTTTAGCGCTCTATCTCCGCGCTAATTGAACGAAAGCAGCACTATTCAACTTCTTTGCTCCACCTATGCGCTCTCGAGACGAGGCTTGTGATGACATAACATGGATACCGGTATTTTCGCGAACCGTGTACGATAGCGTCTGATAGGAAAATATCAGCACGAAGGTAAGGTACCAAAGCAAAGTTGGTCGTCAGCGCTTTTGTCATGCTGGTGCAAAGGCTCGGACTCTGTCACAGAAGGATGTCGATCGCGCTCGGTGTACTACTGGTTCGGATTCGCTGGTCCTCCGCAGCTTTCTCAACTTTCGGAGAGCCAAAACAACTGAAAATGCGTATAATCGCGATAATATCAATAAAAGTCGTGCATGAGGATATTTTTTAATAAAATATATCTAAATATACGCTTTTATATAGGCTTATCAAGGTTTATATATATAATATATAGCGTGCGCGAAAGCGAGATCTTTGATAATCAATTCAAAATCACGTGATATACTCATCTACGAGGGTTAGAGTTAGGGCTATATACTGATACATCCAAAATTGCTATAATATATGATTTATGATAAGTATACTAGGTTTTTAGTGGATTTAAATTGAGTATTTAGTTCTTTCCTATACTCTTTAGCCACTATGTAAGTATTGTATTTATATGTGCTATATTGAGTATGCGCGGCCTTAGTTACGTTCATAATACTAATCGCAGCTCTCAAAAGTTCAGAAAGCTGCGGAGGACCAGCGAATCCGGATCAGTAGTAACGAACGATCGAACACCGGCCGTGCATCCGAGCCTCATCGTTTGTGCTGACTTATGCACTTCTGCAATACTCATCTCTCCGGCATAATTGATTGACTGATCAACCACCTATCCAATGCTCTACCATACGCGCGTCCCGTGTACCTGCTTTCAGAGGATATCATCTGATGAAACACATTGCAAAGTATTTTATGGAACCAAGGTGTTAATCCGCAGCCAAGGTGCAAAAGTTTCTGTCGATCATCGTCTTGGAAAGTCATGAACCACGAAATTGGTGCTCATTTAAACACCAACTGCTACAATAGCAACTAAAAGGCGACGGCATCTAGAGTGAGGTCGCTTCACGATCTCAATATAGGAGGTAGACATGAAGCCAATGCTGGCTATGGACGTTGATGACACATTCAATGTTTGCATCAAAGTCGTTCGATCTCATTGACCCCAACCCTGACCCTTGCAGAAGCAGGACATGGGAAAATGACACGTATGTAGATATATGCACATGCACATCGTCGCTCTCACAATCTGCGATGGCGACCCAAGACCCCCTGATCTGATAAAGCAAGCTGTCAGAGCAATGATGTTCGGATCGGTACTAGGAGGTAGCACACAAATGGATTCGCGAAAGAGCTCTTGGGATCAGTTCACAGAGTTCTTCAACAAAAGTCTTAGCTTATTTGTATATTCATTCTCAAGTCACAACAACTAAGATCTTCTGAAATCACACTAGAGTACTGAGAATAGAGTTACATCAATTTTGTGAGCTCTTAAAGATCATGCGGTGGACTTCGTCTCGGCGTAATGCTTTATCAAGAGGTTCTGTCATCTCTGGTCTTTCTATGGGATGCAGAATTATGGTTCTCTGCGGAGATGGAGGCGATGACGTTGGGTCTCACGAACATGAACGCGTCAAGTGCCACGACAAAACCTACCAAGGCTGCAGGTACTGATGAAGCAGAATTCCATGTAGGGAGGGGCGAAAGAACAACGGCCCAGTCGACAGGCCTGTATTGCTCCACCTCCACTCCAGTAAGATCTGCTCGTAGGTTTGCGACCTCGGGCTTCCAAGGAGAGAACGCGTTGACCGAAAGAGGCTCATGCATCTAATGCATCACTAACGTCATAGGAGGTAGATCTGGGTCATGCCTCAGCTCCACCCTGCTGCGAACGGCCTCAATAATAGCTGCACTGTTCAGGTCAATGTCTTAGCTTTGATATTATCGAAGGATTATGTGGGTGGGGATCCTACACTTCTCCCGACGTGCATGATATAAGAAGCGATCTACCCCCATTATCGCAATGTGAAGCCAGGTTACATGTGCCCACACAACATGACAGCGCTCATGAGGTTACTGGCACTGGTAGCGGCCACACAAGCGCTGAACAGCTCTGCGGTGGTGGAACAATGCCCTCACCTGGCTAATGTTAGCGCCATTGCTTGCGTGAACAATTACGCAGCGGTCCTTCCGTATCCGTTCGAAAGAGCGACTGCAGATGGCGGTGTCGACCCGGACAATGATACTTTCGTGGAAACACAGGTACCCTCGGACAGCTCTTTCGCACGCCTCGCGAACACTACATTTGTCGTTTTTGATCGCGAGAGAGGTCTGGACATACTTGGTTCTAATCCCAAGCTGGAGCGCGTATTTGATACACGGAATGACAGCATCCACGAGGCACCTGTTTACGTACCTGGCTTAAATGCGATAATCTACTCGCTGCCACACCAGGGAGTCTACCAGCAGCAGATTATCAATCTCAACGGAACGGAGCCGACCATCAAGAACTACACCACCGACCCTCCAGTCTATGCTGTCAATGGTGGCAAATTCTACAGCGGCAAGATCTATTGGGCATCAGAAGAAGCTTCTCATTCCCAGCCCGACCAATGGTAGCAGTATCAACCAGACACCCGGGATTTACGAGCTCGATCCGTTCACTGGCAAGGTCCGCACGCTACTGAACAATTACTACGGCCAGCAGCTCAGCAGCCCGAATGATCTTTTCATCGACAGCAGAGGCGATGTATACTTCACAGACTCCTGGTATGGCTATGCGATCAACGTAACTGATTATCCGGTTCTCAGCCCGCAGACCTTCCGCTTCAGGCCATCTACCGGCGCTGTCAGCGTAGTGGAGAACACTCTTGGGCAGCCGAACGGCATTGGCATCAGCCCAGACGGCAAGACAATGTACATCAGCGACACAGGCATCACCGACTTTGATGGCGTCTCGCCTGACGCCATCCCGCGGTACACGTTCAATAAATTTGGCGGTCGTGCGGTCTATGCTTTCGACATTAATTTCGCACCTCCGGGAAATTACCTTACGAACAAACGCCCGATATGGCTTGCCCAAACTTTCGCGGTTGATGGAATGCACGTGAGTCGCGAGGGATACGTGCTTGGCGCTTCCGGCTCTGGCATAGATGTGCTGAGTGAATGGGGTGAGCTGATTCTTAGAATCGAGGTTGGCGGCCAGATCAACAACTTGCAGTTCGCCGGTCCGGATAGACGGGAGCTTTGGCTTTTTGGCCCGAGTGGTATATGGAGAGTTAGTGGTCTTGCGGGAATTCGGGGAATGGTGAACGAGTGAAGGGTTTCGATTCATCATTGAAATTTGGAAGATGTCTGTATCTTATAAGTACAACAAATCTTGTCATGCTGATCATTAAGATGTCGTTCCGTCCGGCTATCGATACAACTCTATCAACGACAAGGCAGCTGGCCGCAAGCACACGGTTCAAGTCTTCGCTACTGCAATGTCTGCTCCTCAGTAGCGAAGAAGTGAATTTATGCATAAGGGTATAGATGACCTTGTGGAATATGTGTCGCAGTGGTGACATATGCCCTCAGACAAGACTTGTGAATGTGGTGGCAAGAGCGAGCTTCTCAGCTTTATGACAGAGAAAGAAGCGAATGAATTGACTACGGTTGAACTACCTGTTGCGGCCGTTTTCGCGCCACGTCAGAAAGCAAGTGTTGTTGCTGCCGAGAGTGAAGCCGGAGGAAGCGCCGTCATCAACCAGTACGCGAAAACTTCCCGTGCGAGGCCGTGCTATAAAACATGTATTATTGCCGCCCGCTTAATTCGCAGATGCATCAATTCGTAGTGTTCTTGCACTCAATCATTCATTGTGTGAAGTGGGGCTTCCTCCCTTCGCTCGTTCGGATACGTCTGTTCCAGTTTGTCCTTCCGTTCTCGAGTCACGGAGCGAGCTGTGAGGATATCAATAAGATATCACACATGCACGTACAAAACACCCAGAAAAATATACTTACTTGATAGCATTCAGTTGACGCAGGTTAGTCGCCAGATCCACCACAGGTTCGAGCACGGTTAATGGGGCGCCGGCTACAACGGCAGCAAGATGCTCAGACACAGGCCTCCGGTCAAGTGGCACGCCGCTGATGAACCCGTCGATGCTGTTTCTCCTCCTAATAGTAGGATCCACGGTCTGGCGCGGATCACCGCGAACGTCGTCCATCCGCTGGCCTGCTTCTACCAGGTCGTCTATCTCTTCGCCACGCCGCAAACGCGCCAACAATTGGAGAGCATCTGCCTCCGAGACTGTCATCAGAAGTCCAAAGAACTCTTCCTGGGTCTCGATCCGCTGTTTTAGTCTTTCGATGGCTGACTTGAGCTGTTCGACAGGATGCATATCGGGCTCGGCAACATAAGTGCATACTTCGTCGCGGTCGACACATCTCTGGCACTTCGGACGGGCACCATCGCACTTCGTCTTGCTGTTTCGGCATGGGTTGCCTCACAGACAAGGCCAGTCAGTCTTTTTGATGCATCAAGAGGACGGCAATCCTACCTACAAGCAACGACTGTCAGGGGACCTCTTCCGCCGCGATCGGCTCCTCTGGTTTCCGTATTGGACGACATGTCAATATGGTGTCGCAATGGGGTACCTGCAGTGGCGTATTCAAACACCTCAATATGCTACTAGAGTTTGGCTGATCAGACAAGGCAAGAGTGATCGCTGATACGCGTAGCAGATCCGTCGCTGTTGAGAATGAGAACATCATGTTGATGCTTCACCGAGATAAATCTAACGCCCAGCAACTTCAAAGTCATGTACAATGCGGCTAGCATCATTTGTATCACTCATCAAGAGCTATATGCTTGATATGAGTGGAGTGGTTGTCCATCTTGTGCAATGCGGATCATCAAATCGCGGCTATCATTGGCCATATCTGTTCTGCCAGGCACCGGAAATTTCTCCAGACCTGGGCATTTGGCGGCGTTTAGAGCAACCTCCGATGTACCGTTCTGTGCGGTGGACCTGGATGCGACTACCAATGAGCTCTGGCATGATCCGCTCACGTGATTCTGACTCTAGTGTACACCAGCATCGGAAACATGGCTTCTCAACCAATACTCTCAGGCGTCGATGCTCCGCAATCAACCTACCTTCTATCACATGCAATGGCAAACCTGATGCATCAATTCCATGCCTGGGTGATCATGTCAGGGTACGTACCTTTCCCGCCTCCGCGACGTCTGCTCTCAGCATGTCACGTGCAGGACTCCAAATATCAGACTTGGCTTTCCTCCGCAGCGTGAGATCCCCTCTGATCAAGGAGTGTACTAAGATCTCTTTCAGATCGCGATCTACTACTACAGAACGTAACACAGTACAGCGAGTTCTGTTGGGAGGTCATACTCTGCGCCTGTATGATGTCATTCGATCTCTGCTCGAGATGGGATTCCGGCATTTACTCCGCACCAGGGAGCTCCAGTCAGCTTCGGCGTTTCTGGAATACGGCTGTGTTTGTGTCTCTATGTCTTTCGAAGCCATATCTTTGCGAGAAAAGCGACAGGAAAGGTCGGAGATCTTGAAGAGTGATCGACCTGGCCTGTGAGGGTCGCGCTACATCGAGCCAGCTTCATGTGGATGTTCAAATTATCCTGATAAAGCAAAATTCGTTCCTATCTTTGAAGGACCATGCCTCCGAATGCACGACCTCGCCGTAATGTTAGCGTGGCTTGCGAGCGGTGCCGTAGTGCTCGTGCTAAGGTCAGTTAGAAGGTACTGACAGACCAGCTTCGCTATTAACAAAGTTCCCAGTGTGATGGTGTGCGACCATCATGTTCACGCTGCGTGCAAAGGTCCTTGAGCTGTGTTTGGGAGACCCACGCCAGTAACGCGACTAGAAGAGAGACCTTTCGACTAGGCCAAAAAGTTCGCGATCAGCTCCTAGCAGACATCCGGTCATCATTGGATCTACTCCGATACGCCTCGGATGAAGACGCTGTTGAAGTGCTCCGACAAATCAGGTCGTCACAAGACACGTTAGGAACACTTGCAGCCATCAGCGCCCACCGCCAATTGCCTTCGGTCCCAATGATAGCACAAGGTTTCAATGGCGCCACTGACGCCGACGTGCTGTTGCCCTTCCAGTACGAATTGATGATGCAGCACCCTCAGGCTTATCCGGTTGTCAGCCCGCTGGTTCATATCGATGGAGATCTCTCAGCGCTGGAGCCCTCGCACATGAAGATGATGTGAGTTCATGAGCCGGTCTCTCGCTTGCATGCAATACGTCAAGTAATGTCTGGAACATCCCGATATCTTTACCATCATGAGACACCGTGAATGCGCATGCGCTGACATAAGTAGTACGGCAAACCCGATGGCGCAAAGGACCATGTCGACCATGTGGATTTCACACGTTGGACGAAGGTCCCGATCGATCATAACGATGCAGCATATCTGATCCTTCATTATCTTGAGACCGACCATCCCATCCTCGGTCTGTTCGATGCTGAGTTGTTTCTTCGAAGCCTCAATGCAGGTTCCGGGTCATTCTGCTCCGAGTTTTTGGTGAACAGTCTGTTGTTTTGGACGTGTGTATGCATTCGAAACTGTCGTACTTGCTACTTGAGAGGTAGCTGATCATCGTTGTAGCTCTCCTGTAGCTCTATTCTCGAGCTCGCACGATCGCTAAAGTCAAGATTCTACGAAGAAACCCGAGAGTGTTGGGAGAGTGTGAAGAATACTGACGATCCGACGAACGTTGCTGCGTGTCAGCTGTTCAGTCTAGCTTGTTCATGTGAAGGTAACGATGCCTACGCCCAAGAACTCAAAACTGACGGCTATGAGATGGGCAAGCGTCTGGGTTTCGCGGAGCCCAGCAGCAATGGTCCAATTATCACTCCTGACCAGCTGGATGCTCATCGATGGAAAGCGCACATTGCTTGGGGTGAATACAACTGGTTGAGGTCAGTCTAAGATTTCAAATACTCCATAGATAAATGCCTGACTAACTAAAAGAAGCCTGCATGCATTTCACTACCGACAGATGCCCATAGGCGAGCCACCTTCGCTACCGATTCCTGGCGACAAGGAAGAAAGCACAGGCCGTGCACTTACCGATCTCTCGTCACCTTTCATGGTTCCAACCATAGCATCGCTTTGCAGGTTCTGGCGCATTTTGCACCCAATCATCGAGATCTGGATGCCGGACGAACATCATTACCCTCTCGCCCAGCGATTCACGTTGGCTACTGCTGAGGAGACTTTCCAGAAGCTGCTGGTATGGGCCGACGAGAACCTGATCGAGACACCAAATACAGAAGTGGCGTGTAGACCGCATCATGTTCTAGTCATTCAGTGAGTCAAACTTGCGCGGTTGAAGGGGGAAACATCAGGTTGACAGAGTAAAGCATATGGTTTCACACGGCCACCATGGAGATGTTCCGGCCATTTTATGGCAAGCACTGGAAACTTCGGACCTTCGGCTCTCGCAGTAGTACTACCGAGATTGTTTTCTGGTCTTCTCTCACTCAATTGGAGCGCCTTGCGTTAGAATACCGCCAGAACCACCCCTCGGCATCGCACTCAATCTTTTGGCATCTCGCTCTGCTGTTCATCGGAAACGCAGTCATTCGCAATGCCTCCTCGACTCCGTCTTGGCGATTCAATTTCCTGCTGTGTATGTACGGGTATGCGGATCTTGCGAGCTCATTCAACGTGGCCGATGGCTTCTTACGAGCGATACTGTACATGGCCATACAGAACAAGCTTTGCAAGCCAGCGGAGGCCCGAGAAATCATGATGCGGCTACCCGATATCAATGGCTTTGATTCGAACGGTGTCAATGGCAGCATGCCACGCGTCACATCGAGCCACGTTGTAGACTTGGAACAGGCTCTCGACGATCACTCGGTTTCGCAGATAACAGATCTTGCCGCCAAACTCGACGATGCACTAATGTTTGATGATTTTATTGACACGCCGGAAGACAGTCAAGGTAAGCTCCATGCTGAGGACGTGGGAAGCAAAGTGACTAAGATTCATCATCATATTCAGTGAACGGGGAGATCTCACACGAGGATACGAACAATTCCAAAGCTACGAGCTCTGCAGTCAGTGATTAATCAGGGTTGGCCTCCCCAAGATCGAGCTCCATACACTCTTTTGCACAGTTTTCCAGACGACGGGCAGTAAACAAGAAAGATGGTACAATCTCTTCAGACAACTTCCAACGTAGGGCTTGCCAATGGAATAGCTGCGGAGGTCCGTTTTACCAGCCACCAACTGGGTTCTCTCGTCCCATAAAAGTAGCCATCTTCCAAGTTTGAGATCTCGGGCGTGATTGCAACAGGTGCCTCACCGAACCTCGAGCCAGCGTAACCCTGCCAGCTGCGAGACTTCCATGGAAACCTTGGCGTTGCATTCGTGCGACTCGTCATCTCCGGATTGTTCTCGTGCAGTCTGATGAGGGTTTCGCCGTCCGCATATGGGTTGCATAATTCTTCGAAGAGCCCGCACGAGGTGTCGTGCAATTCTTCGCCTTCGGTAGACACGTTGAAGAGGTAGTCACCCAGCTGCGGCGGTTCAGAGTCCGGAGGATCGTCGGAATCCTCGAGGTGTGAGTCAGCACCGCGGAGACACTTGTAGTGGCCGGAAAGGGTAGTGAGCTGACGCGCTACCGGATCGAGCTCCTTGCAGAATTCCAGACCATCGACGACTTTGCTGGCAAGATCGAAGCTGTTGGCGCAGTGTTTCTCAGAAAATCCAGCGAGTCTCAGTTGTGTCGCATTGTATATCAGGATCATGCCCGAGACGTATGATTGATATCTATATGATCGATCAGTGATTGCACAGCCAAGACATGACCACGCAAACGGAGGGACATACATCATAGTCCAGCAATGTCGCAGGCTTTGAGCAACCCGTTGAATGAGGAACGTCATCCTCGCCGAATGTTGCTGCTTGTAGGCCGTCATTTAGTGCTGCGTTCATAGTGGATCTCTGTTCGGCGGACAGTGACTCGCGATCTCCTGGAAACTGTAGTCCCGCTAGGCAGTGACGAAACATGAGCATGATGGCCCCAGATGGAGCAAATGCACGTAGTATATTGACGACTTGAGTGGAGTTTGACCATCACCCCCAAGCTGGGCGAGCTTTGCTTCGAATGGCAGGCGTCCGTACCAATCACCCAGCTGTTCCTGTAGATCCCGAAGTGAGAGCAGTAGACCTGGTACATCTGAACAAGCCCAGAGCACCCGCATTGTTGTTGCCTTCAGGACGGCCATGGTAGCTGCGACGTTGTGGACGAGATCATGCTCGCTAATGTACGAGACGCCGGTGCTCTGCTTCTCCGTCAGCAACGCTGCATCGCTCGCTACGAGCGAGGGACTTACTCTAGTCATTTCGTAGCCATAGCCGAGTGTGGCTTGGAGCATCTGAGTACAGTTAACACTTGGTTCTCTGAGATGATGACAGGGAAAAGGAGACCTACCCATTGCAGAAGTCGAGCGACTTCTGAGCGCGGACCGTACTCAAAGTATCCAGGTTGGCCGCAAAATTGACTTCATTGGCATGCTCTTCGAGGTACGTGGCTGACAAGCGTAGTCCCGTTTCTTATTCGTTAGTTTAAGAATACTACCAACACAAAAATTGAAAGAACGTTGACTCACCGAAGAAGCTGATCGCCAAGCTTGATCTTCGGAAGAGGTTATACAAACCAAGCATCGCGGCGACCTTGATGGCGCTTGCCGGGCTGACTTCCATACAATCTTCAAAACGCTGCTGCGAAGAGCCTGCATCATGTTAGCATGAGGAGTTTCAACACAACTGCAGTCAATGACCTAGCTTACTGTACCAGTGATCCAACACTCCCGGCTCAATCGAGTCTTGCATATATTGTCCTGCTACAATTGCCACTGCACACAATTCGCATAGCACTGCGCTCGTTTGTGGCTCGGTCTGGCCTTTCTGCAAGCAAGCGATGAGGGCATCGAAGGTGCTCTTGTTGTGACAGAAGAAGATCTCAGACATACAGGACTGTTGAATTTTGAATCCCTCCTGAATTGCGCTCAGATTGTCTTGGAGTGAGCATTGCAGCAGTGTATTGTTGTCTTCGCCACCAGTGAAGCTCCTTCGAACTTCAAGATCCGAACAGAGCGGATATGGTGAGATCCCGTTGTTGTTGGAAGAGAGGATGGCGACTGGTTCTTGAGTGAGAGCAAATCTGACAACCAGCTTTGCAGGTACTTGTCTGGATTGTTGCTGCTGTGGTTGCTGTTGAGATGGCTGTCCCTGCTGTTGCTCTTGCGACACCAAGACATCATCTTCCGCCGCTCGTCTCAGATTTGAAAGGCTGCTTGATGCTGAGCTGATGGACCTAGTCGAATACCAGCCGTGTTGGCTCGACACATTGTCGGGCACCTCGGAGACGCTGGATGACCTAGATGGACGAGTTCGGACAATCCCAAGACCGGCATCTGGTTGTAGCGGCAGTCCATCGATCCTCACTCCAGATCGAATCTGCTTGACAAGATTCCATGCGTCCGAAGGACTCCCATCTCGAAGCTGCTGGTACAGCTTGAGTAAATTGTTATTGGTAGCCTTCAGTTGCGTCAATTCGGACTTCAATGCCGCGGTTCGAGTAACGCCTGGCATAGACTGAAATGTGCACGCCGAGTCCCCATGCGAGCAAGCACCACATACAGGTCTTACTCCATCGCACTGAATAGAGTCGTTCTTAGCATTGCATGTCTCTTCTGGATGGATCAAACTTACGCGAACTTTCCTACGTCGACATTCCTCGCAAGCAGCCAATGCGAGATTCCCACGTTTGGGCATGGCAACTCCACTTCACCCAGGTGGCTCCTGAAACTCTCGTGGCGACGTCAGTGGCAAGCTATAGCTGACGAGCTTAAGGGTAGGAGTGGTAGTGTGTGCTTCGTATGCGGCTAAAGGGATATGGCAAATTCCAGAATGCCACCACAGCCGTTTTACCGTTTTTGTTTACGGTGGCGAAAAGGCGCAGGATGTGATCGCTTGGACGCCATCTCGATTCCCCCAAGAACAAGCACCAAAGAGGGCATGAGCTTCAGGCGGGGTCTGCGAATGTACTGGAATGTCGCCACAGCTTCCCCGTGTAGTACGCGATGCACTGCATCCGCGATTGTACAAAGACAATTGCCTGACCAATTAGGGCTTGTGGCGTCGAAAGTACTTGGGTGATCGACCTATAGAGTGGCTGCTGGAAATTCGATCTGTTTGCCAGATGCCGATGCAATCGCAGCATGCTACATGGTGATATCAGTCAGCATCATTTGTGTAGAGGGCTTTGTATCTTTTCCCATGATACTCAAGATGGCCACTGCTTACTGCAAGTGTGATCAAACGACATGTGACACAAGGTACGTATCGTTGGCTCACGAGACAAGCCCAGCTCCACGAGACAAGCCCAGCTCCACGTTCTCGAGCGCGACAGACTCGCGAACCGTTCCAGAGATTTCGAAGAGCAGGTGTAGTTGAAGCCGACTGGAGAAATTACTACCAAATCTTTGAATCTAGTATGCACCCCCTATACTGACTAATCGATCGCTGGAGGAGAAAAGGACTGTATTGAACCGCCAACTCTCCCTGTATCCTGTATGGTCTTTGTATTGCTAGTTATCTTTCTGTCAAAGCTTCATGGATTGGAAGCGAGGTCACCTAGATGGCTGTAACGATACTGTCGCCAGGGACAGTACCACTGTTTGCCATTGGGCCAATGAGGTGGCTCCACCGACGATCTGGCTCCTTGGAAACGGCCATTCATGTGTTGACTCTGGTGCTGGCAATACTATTTTCGAAGAGTAAGAGCCGGTCGCATGCTGGTAGACTGCATCGGATGCGGACTGCCGCTCCGCGGCGGCAATTGCATGAAGCAGGTTCCACAAGCTTGCCTTCTTACAAGATTGACATTCCAATCGACTTCTTCAAATCCCTTGAGCTACTACCAATACTGAAAGTGTATTCGCCGCTAGCGAGAGCCCACTTCTGCGCGGCAGTGTCCCAATAGCTAATATCCCTGCGACGTACGTGAATGGAAACATCTTTCTGCTGGCCAGCGGACAAGGCAACCTTCTCAAATCCGCGGAGTTGGCGCACCGGCTGCTGAGCTGCCGAGGGGTACGTAACGTAGAGCTGTGCGACTTCGGCACCGTCTACATCGCCAGTGTTTTCCAGGGTGAAGTGGATCGAGATCACATCGTCGAAGAGATCTTTCGCACCGCCCAGGCTGAGGTTTCCGGAGGGATACTTTGAGGCCAGCGCAGCCTTGTCGGATTGGATTGCTGATACAGTGCCGTACTCAAACGTGGTGTACGACAAACCGTGTCCGAAAGGATACCTGACGCTTATGTTGTTGGCATCGAAGTAGCGGTAATCAATTTGCACTCCTTCCGTAAAGTCACACTCTGCAGTATTGCAGATGGAGACAGGGTAGTCTGTCTCGTTTTTGGCGATAGTGTGGACCAGCTTGCCGCTGGGGTTGACATCACCGTAGAGAACGTCTACAATGGCATTGCCAGATTCTTGACCAAGATATCCACCATACACAACGGCGGTGACGTTGTTGTTCTCAATCCATTGATCCAGAAGGCGAGGTCCACTTGTGTTGATCACGACAATCGTGTTGTTGCAGTTCTCCGCTACTGACAAAACAAGATTGTCTTGGTCCTGGTTGTAAAGCTCGCTGCGGTCACCACCCTCTCCCGACCACGAGTTGAGGAAAACGAGGCAGACTTCCGAGTCAGAGGCATAGTTCGCGATGGATGGGGATACTGTAGTTCCGGATCCCATGATTCCTGCTCCTCCACCTCCAGGTGCACCGCCAGCGTTAGCGGACATGCTGGCGTTGCCAGATGAAGATGCTGAGTCTGGAGGACCGCCCTGAGACATGGTAGTATTACTGCCCACATCACCCATGCCTGACATGCCGCCACCTCCGAAACCACCAGCGGTGGTAGAGTCTGTGTAGGTATCGTTCATGATCCAACGGAACATAGAGCCATCCTGGGCAGCGCGCAAGCTCAGAGCCTGGAATGGAGTAGCCAGATAGCTGTTGGACAAGCCTCCACTACCAACCGCTGATGCTAGATGACCCTGGTAGACATCGCTATCTGTACCTTGCACAGAGAAAGCAAAGTTCGGTCCTGCCATGCTTGGGCCAGCGTGCGCACCAAAAATGCTGATGGTCCGCGGACGTCTGAGAGGAAGTCCCCCGCTTGCCGATTTCTCGTTCTTGAGTAGTGCAAGCGAGTCGGTTCCAATCTTGCGGATCAGTTTTGCGTGGTCTGCACGGACGTCGCGGTACTCAGTCGTAGCTGCTGCATCGGGTTGCTTGCCATCATCAAGACCAGCGTAGAAGTAGCCGATAACATTGCGCACAGCCATATCGTCTAAACGGGCCTCAGAGAAGGAACCATTGGCTATGCCTGCCTCCAGAATGTCTGTTGTCCAGTAGGTTGATGAGCCGAAGTCGAGGCCAGCATTGGCTGAACCAAAAGCGGTACTCTGGGAGTTGACATCTGGAAGCACAAATCCAGGGAAGCCCAGCTCTGCCTTGAGCAGTCCATTGATGAGTCTGTCGTTTTCGCAGGAGAGTGTACTGTTGACACGATTCATAGCGCACATGACTGCACCCATACCGGCATGGACAGCATCAGCGAATGGCCACAAATATAGCTCATGGATGGTCTTGTCGTCAGCATTGCTCGAATAGTGTGTGCTCGATGAACGGTTGGTTTCCTGCTCGTTCATGAGGAAATGGCGTCCAACAGTGACAACGCCAGCGCTGTTCATGCCAGTGACCGCCTTCTCCATGATGACTCCACTCAAGTAAGGATCGGGAGCGAATCCCTCAGGCAAGCGACCTCCGTACGGCGTGCGACCAAGAGGGCTGGCAACAGGGCCGTTGATGAGGTTGTATCCCATCAGGTAGAACTCTCGTCCAGAGGCTTTGGCTTCATCTTCAACATGCTTACGACTCCAAGTCATCGCCAAAGCGTTGCCCATCGGAAATCCAGAAACATAGTACTGGCTGTTAATGCCAGCGAATCCATCCTTGTTCTCGAGCGCGGTCCAAGTAACGTCGCTCCCGTTCACATCTCCGCCCGTGATTATAGACACCTTCTGAGCGATAGTGAGCTTGGAAGCGAAAGCTTTTGCCCTTTGATAGGCATCCTTGTAGACACCAAGATCAACTGCTTCATTGTCAACATTGGTTCCGCCGTGGGCTGATCAGTGGACTTACCAGACCCCGACGACAACAGGGACGAAGAGTTCAAGTTGGCGGCTTCGGCCAATGCTATGCTCAAGCTGAAGGCGATTGAAAACTTCATGGCGAACGAGCTTGGGGTGTATAACGAATGACTGCTGGAATATACCAACGTAGAACCAACCTGACGGACATGCTGCTTTTATGTGTCCTCATGCAACTAGTGTAGACAAAGCATGGAGCCGCAGCGGTTTCACCCCAGCACGTCGTCAGCATCATGAAGAATTACATGCTTTCCAAATGATCTCAATGATTAGCCAGGGCAGACACGTGTGTGGCACTCGTCACCGGAAACACGGGTGGAGGGCACAGAGCCCTGTTCATGAGACGAGCTGGTGTCTAGTCGGACCAAAGCGTCTCATTAGCTCTGCACGGTCGTGCGAGAATGCCATAGGGTTCAAGGTTGACGATAAGGTGAATGTTCGGCCGCGTGGCCGAGCCCTAACAGCGAGGTAGGGCTACCGCTGCTGTCGGAACATTAACCGGGGCTGTTCGACGCTGCTATCATTGCCTGTCAGTCTACTTACGCCGAGAAGAAAGCGGGATCATTATGGCAAATCCCGTTGTGAATCAGGACAATATTGTGCAGGAATCATGCCGGTGGCGTTGTTCGAGGTCGTCCTTGTTTGGCTGCGGAAACTCGTGTGCTGCGCTCGTCCACAAGGTGCATATAACGAAGACACAACGATTGCTAGGATGAGACTCAACGTTGAATCAGGCTGGAGACGGAGTGTGGAAGAGCGCTGTAGCTACGAGAAATATAGGCCGTTGCGAGTACAGGTACATTTCTTGGTCCTGGACGCGCGCGCTCAATTTGCTTGATTGTGGTCAAACTTGGCGGCGGCAGTCGGCAATACTTGCTCATAAGTCTGCATATGCTTCGATATACTCCCGTACCAGGATCAGCAAATATACGTGTCATATAGGTGTCAGCCTTGGTGTACATCTCGAGGAGCTTGCAGCGGACGGTTGAGAAGATCTTCGCTGCTGGTTTAGTCTTATCTCAAATCTTCGCCACAATAATGACAATAGTTTTCTGCGTAGAGACTAGGCCCAATCTACAGACTTGGACCTCTAGAGCAGGATTTGTCGTCGTCTTTGTTTGCGAACCTTATATATTAACAATCAAAACTTGTGGTCACATACGACCATAGGTCAGTGAAAACTGGGCATCCCGTCCGCTCTGCCATACATAAGCACTGAACCGGGCGACTAGTACTAGAGTGGGTGACCATCTGGGAATCCCGCCTGTTGTATGTTTTTGACAATTCTTTTGTTCTCACTGCTTTGGCCTCGCCTAACGTCTTCATCCCTCTATCTCCTACTGCTGCCTATTATAAATGGCAAGTCTTCAAGTTTGAGAGGAGAGATTACTTTGGCCTCCACGCGAGGATAACTTATGTACAGAATGTGGCTTCGATTTCAATGTCTTTTTGTCGGACCAGAATCATTTGAGCTGTCCGGCTTTTTACAGACTAGTCACTGTCAAACAAGACAGAGCAGACGGTGGACTGCCCGCCGATGTATATATTCATAATCTGTGGACGAGGTTCATGACCTTGTAATCACTCCCATTTAGTTGAGCACTTACATCTGTAATCATCCTCGGGTAAGTAGGGTTGGACTTGACGGAAGTACATGTACATGCCTTATGCAGAACGCAACGCTGTTCAGTGTGCTGTACCAAATATTTACAGAGCTTGGATAGATACCATCGCCCGCCCGTCTAACAATTCCGCGGCCAGAACCACTCGTGTCAACTCTAGCTTCAGGATGCGATGATCGGCGAGTTGACTCAGCTGTTAAAAATAGTATGAATGAGATTGGGTGTAGGATACTCAATTCGACTTCCCAACTCCTTGGGCCGTTGAGGAATTGTGCGCTTGATTTCTTCGCCTGGACAGCAGGTGCGATGAGAACGAGATAACCAAATTTTTTTTGACATCAAGCTCGCCGAGGCTGAACTTGTCATATTATACACTAATAAGATAGGAGGTATAACCATACGAAATTGTTGCAAAGTCTTGCTGAAAGAAATCCACCTCTCTTCTTTTCCACCATCGTCAATATCAGTTTGGGTCTTCCAAGACTCTCAGCGAATGAACTACAAAAAGAAAATCTCCAGCTGTAGACTACACCTTTACTGCTCCTTAGCATCGTAGGTAGGGGCTGGGGCTTGACCTCAAGAATGGCAGGGCCGGCGAGGATAGCGCTCTGGTCGAACTTGCCCTCGACGTCCTTGCTGGTGACGAAGACGTAGGTCTGGCCTTCGGCGACCTTGGGGATGGCGGCGGTGGTCATGTTGCCTGAGATAGGATGTCAGTCGCTGTTCAATCGGAAATTGCATCGGCTGTGTCATCTTACCGTTAACCTCGCCCTTAACGCTGACAACGCTAAGGCCAGAGACGAAAGTGACATAGGAGTCGGCGGGGATGGCGTTCATGGCGGAGAGCTCGACGTTCTCGCCGGCGCAGGGAGCGTGGGCATGGGCTCGTTGTGCTTGGCCTGGCCGCCGTTCAAGAGACCGAGACCAAGGTTGAGGCCACGGGCCTTGTGGGACTTGCCCATGACAACAGAGAGAGTAGGGAAGGGCTTGAAAGGAAGGGCAGGGTTGGTGGATGGCAGGACTTGATGAAGCGGCGGCCAGGGTGTAGACGGAAGTCGGGTCGAGGGCCTGGAGCGCTCATGTCAGTCAGGAGGTCGGGTTGGTTCGAATAGATTGTCACTCACGGTTCCGTAGGGGTTGGCAGCTGCCACCTCACCGACTGCAACACGCTGCAGCGAGGTGTGGAGGGCCTCAGTGACCAGGATAGAGCCGGCAACGGACAGGTAGTCCTTGCTGGTGATCAGAGGAGCACCGCCGAGGTAGGCGGAAGTGCCGACGCCCTCAAGGATGGAAGAGAGGGAGATGAAGCTCCTGACATCCTCGTAGGGGAAGTTGTAAGTGCAGGCATCGACCGGGGTGACGTTGGCAGCCTTCAGGGCGCTGGGAGAAGCATGACGTGCTGCTCCTCATCGTGGGCGATGTACTGGAGGTTGGTGTAGTACTGCTTGTCGTAGCCTGTGTGATCGTTAGTGTGAAAGACTGGGTCTTATCAAGATGTTGCATCGAAACGTACCAGCCTTCTCGAAGTCCTGCTCAGAGAACTTGTCCAAGGCACCCTTGTAGAATACATTCTCAAGGTGCTCGAGAGTGAGAGCGAAGTTGAGGACAGTTGCGTCGATGTTGTCGCGCTTGGCCACTGGAGCAGCGGCGGCGATGCTGGCCAAGAGAGGCACAACGCTGAGGATAGTGTTCTTCATTGTGAGTGGAGAGAGATGTTGTGATGAGTGAGCGTAGGGAATGATCGTGATTGTAGTTGGTTTGACTTTCTGCAGATTGGGAGCGAATATACCTCTTATTTATATCGCACACTCTTTCGAAAGTCATCCAGCACAAAGAGGGGCCCAATGCCACTTGTTTGCCGCCTTCCCATAGCACGATCAGGGCCAAACGTTCGATAGAACGTTTGGCAGGCTAATTGTCATCGAGTTGGACAAATGTTCCTTCTCCACGGCTGTCATTTAATCACTGACTCTGTTTAACCGCGCTAAGATTGTCTGACAGAAGGCTAATCGTACAGCGCTAACATCGAAGGGACGAAAGATCTCTCCGTAGCGGGGAAGTAGTTCGAGTCCAGAGCGCAAACGGTCTAGGTCATTAGCAGTCGGCCGTCATCGCAATAAACGAATACCCAAGCTCGAAAGCATGTCAGGCATGTCAGGGTGCAAAGCTACCAAAATCGCCGGATGGCTTTGTCTCCGGGGGCAGTATAGCCCCACATTTCCCCTCGCAGATCCTCCGCTAACGGCAGGATCCGAGGCTTAATCCATCTGCAGCATCGCTTTGGGTCAGCCTCGTCAGCTAGCGAGGTCGCATTGGGACTGGTGAGCCCCCGGAAAGTCACCTCTCCGGATCTCAATTTGGGTGATCGCAATCTTTACGCCTTCTTTGAGACTACCCTCTTGCGCGCCTACAAGGCTACAAGGTACTAGCAGCACCTGGTGACCGCCCAAACACAACACATTTCGCGCTTACGGTCAGGGGGCCATAATATCGCAGGGATTCCGCCATTTGTCATGCAGAATGAGTTTGAGAGGATGTCACTGTTTCGGGAGATCTTCTTGCTTTCTTCGGTTTGACGTGTGAGGCTGTCCCAGAGGCCCTTCATTTATCCGCAGTTGTCGCTGCCCACGATGGAAGACCAGGAGGTATCAAGTGGAGGTAGTGCCGCGGAGTTCTCTCCTAAGGACCCTGATATGCCATTGCTCGCCTTGGTGAAAGAAGCTGCTGAGCGTTCCAGGATATGCGGACATGCGGAGAAGCAGAGCAGTCAGCCAATATCCCTCATTGGCGAATCGCGTAGGATCAGTCTCTCTTTGGCTGTACTTCCTTTTTCTCTACTGTGCTGTGTCTTAGTCCAACATCCCATCCACTGCCTCCTTCTCCCAAGACCCAAGCAACTCCTTTATCTTCCTCATGCTGACGGGTTTGGCCAGGAACATGTCGCAGCCGCACTGCTTCGCTCTAGCCTTGCTCTCCTCCGTCCCAAAAGCCGAAATGGCAATAATCTTCGTCCGCGGCCATCCATTGTCGTCTTCGAGCTTGCGAATGCGTTTTGTGGCATCGAAACCATCCATCACAGGCATAGAGAGGTCCATGAATACCACGGTGTAGGGTCCCGAGCTCCGCGCTGAGAACTCGTCGACAGCAGCTTGGCCGTCGTTGGCGTAAGTGTGGGCGTAGCCCAATCGAGATATGCAAGTTCCCAAAACCTGTGATTCGTGGTCAGCTTTGATGCGAAGAGGTCTCGGGGCAGTGGTTATAGAGCCTCACCTTGAGATTGACAGGGTTGTCATCGACGAGGAGGAAGTTCATAGGCTTCTTCTCTGGGGAAGCAAGCGCTTGTGATCTATCAGGCGTCTCTTCCCGCGAATGTTGTACATCATGAGACGAAGGACTGGTTGTTCGTGGCGTGATCGGCATTGCTTGCGAAGCGTGAGAAGGTGCGAGCTGGGATATGTGGCCCGGCGCAAAGTTGCGCAAGATGTGTCGTGTCGCATCGTCAAGGTCACTGTAGAAGTTGAGGACATGCGCGAGCGCAGCGAGGATAGCCTTTGGCGAGATTCTGCAGTAGGTCAGTATAAACTTCTTCGTGATCATCTTATGAGGAGGACTTACGGCGCTTTGATTGCAACGCCAGCACATTCAATAGATTGTTCAGAAGCTGAGACGAGCAGCTCACCACGCTCGCTAGTGATCCACACATCGGCTGGCCCCTCCGTGACAACGTCCATGCCGAGAGATTGTTCCAAAGTCACGTGTAGCGATCGGGCGAGCACTCTTACTGTAGAGTCGTGGATTGAGAGTGGTGCATGCAGCAGCAGACCGTCGGGGAGGCTCAGGCATTCTGGCACATGGGCACTGAGACCCTTAAATCGGCCAACGAGGTCTCTTGGCAGGTAGACTTCATCGCCTTCAGGATGTTCAATCAGATTGCCGTTGAAAGGTATAGTGGCCTCATGACAGTGCCGACTTGCAGCTCGCTTCTGACGTCAAGAGTTCCTTTGTGTTCCCAGACAAGCCGCCGTGCAATATTGAGCCCCAGACCTGTACCCTCAGAAACGGGATCTTCTTTGTGAGAAAGGATCGAATAGCCGGGTCTTCTGGTACTCAGGAGCGATACCTCGTCCAGAGTCCCTCACGGTCAGCTGAAGGGCCTGTTCCTGAAAGTCAGACCCGTCGTTGACAATACAGAGATCAATCTCAACGTGTCCGCGCGACGTGAAGCGCAGCGCGTTAGAGCAGAGGATCATGACGATCCGCCTCAGAGCTCCGATTTGCGCATGAACCGATCGCGCAGCGCGTGGATCTATGGTGAGTAAGGTTGTGACTGGAGTTGAGTCGTCATTAGACAAGCCGGCAGTCGATCCTCGTCTCTCGTTTGCCATGGCGTGATTGTGCGCTTCTTTGTATGCATGGCCCAGCTCCACGCTAACAAGAACTTCTTCCACGAGAGTTGCAAGATTCGCAGGCGCCATGATGCTCGTGGACTCGCTTTTGCTAACCACCTTGATGGGAGCTATTGCTTCATCAACAGCCTGGTCAAGGATCTTCTGCTCTTCTGCCTTGTCGAGCCCGTTGTATTCCGTGAATGCAAGTAATTGGTCCATGGTGTCCATAAGTGTGGTGCCGCAATTCTTAATATTCGTCAGAAAGGACCTGGACTCTGTATCTGTGTGGATCTCTTCGAGTAGCTCGACACTTGCAAGGATGCCGTGTAATGGAGAGCGGAGCTCGTGAGATATCGTTGATAAGAAATCGTTCTTCGTCTGGATTGTGGAGATTGCATCTTTCCGAGCTATGTCAGCGACAATGCTGTTGTTCAGCGCGCTGAGCAGCGATATGTCATCGCTGTCGAACGTCCGTGAGCGATCCGATGTCCAGCAGACCATGCAGAGAGACCATTTTCGGTGGTTTGCACCCCACATTGGGGCTAAGACGATGGATAATGGGTTTCCCAGAGACTCGAAAAGGAAATCTTGCTCGCTGTAGGATTCAGCGATAGCTGACGCAGGCATTGCGTTGTCTGGCGAGGTTTTCAAGTACTGGTCCAACAGTGGTGCATCCTCCTCTCTCGTGAGGATTGCGCCCGCGGGATTCTTGTCTAGAACATGCTTGATGATGGATGCAGGTATGCATCGTGGTCTTTCATGATGGGTCTCCCCTGAGATTGCGCTTCGGCTCGTCGATGCAGATCCTAGGACTTTGCACATCGCTTGTGCACTGAGGTGATCGGTTCCAATGGTGTCGTATAGTACTCCTGGAGAGCACAACCCGTTGACCGGGTGAAGGACGCTGTCGACTTCCGAATCCAGGATCAAGACACCATCCACATCGTTACTTTTGCAAGCTAAATTGGCGACATTGTTGAACACGTTTCCCTCATCGGGCAATGCCTCTTTCGTTTCGGACGAATAGGGCTGCTCGTCGGCAACAGGTATAGGTGGGTCACAATAGACCGGTGTTTCTTCGTGGGTTCCGGATTGTTCAAGGTTTGGCTCCGTGTTAGCCCCAGGAAGTGTCTCGAGCTCCGCTCCGGTATCTAGCTCCAGATGGCTCAGAAGTCTTCCCACTCCGGCTGTGTCGTCATTCGAAGAAACCAGTGGGATGTCAGCAGACCGTGCGCCGAAAGAAGATGTTGCCTCATCCTCAGCTGAGGTGATCGAATCTTCGACTCGGCCATCGCTATCTGAACAAGCGCCAATGGTCCCTCGCTGTCCAGTTGACAAATTCGACGATTCAAGGCTCGCAGGGTCCAAACTTGACCGCACGAACGATCCAAGCCCGTGGATCAATTGCTGTGCCCTCTTGTGGTCCTGCTTGATCCGCAGCAGATCAAGATGGCTCATGATGGAAGAGGAGATCTCAGCAAGGGACTCGAGATCTTGAGACGAGAAAGACCGTGGCTTGGTGTCGACAACACAATAAGATCCAATCACGCTGCCTCCTCAGTCCGGAGAGGCACTTCTGCGTAAGAGCGCATGTGCGGCCTGAAATGCTCATGTCAGTCTGGACAGTGATAAGAACAGTAATTTTGGACAGACCATCCTGTAATGTAAGGGCGATCTCGGTGAGTCGCCTCTAAAGTAAAGTCGCGGATGGTATATCGGTTCTTGTCGGCAGTAACATTATGTGTCGAGATATTCGGGCGGAAACCAGTGAAATGTTGGATAGTCGTAGGGCATACTCCCCAATGGAGCTCCAGTGCCCGAACGCCCAGATACAGAGAGTCGTCTACGGACGCTGCTGCGTCCTTTTGCAGAGCGTGTGTTCGCGTTGCCTCACCAATGACATAAACGTGAGTTGCGTCGATGATGGAAATGAATGACCGTTCACACTGCAATTTGAGAGCGCCGAGTTGTGCCAAAGCAGTAAGAGTGGCGTCCTTGGATCGACGGGCCCCAGACGCGGTGGCACGCTCGTTGTCGATATCTACGGGCACGATGTCCGCGCTCCGAAAATACCTATCACGTTGCGGTCAGCCATGTAACAGCACTGCCGGTGAGTGCACACACTTTGCGAGTTCGCGCTCTCGGTGTCGTTCCCGCTGCATTTGCAGCCTTGACACCTCCGGACAAGGCGCATCGCCGTTGCCGCCATTCAAAGGCGCCATGCTATCGGCGCCGTTGGCTCACAGATGCTCTCATCCGGCTGACACTCTCCTGCCGACGCTTCGCGGCCTTCGAACGAGGTTGAGGAAGATATATGTGGCGACTCGAGGAGAAGGAGTCCTAAAACGGAGGCGGCCAGGCCATCGAAATCCCATGCGGACGGGAGCTACTGCCGACATGGGTTTTTGCCACCTCGGGTTCCAGAACATGGTTCAATGTATATATATCACTTGAGCTACGTTATTCTCGCGGAGACAACAGGAAAGGCTGCCTGTGAACGAAGTGGTTTTTGCCGCGACAGTCAATAATATATCGTTGAGAGGCGTCTTTGCGACCTTCTTCCCGGGGGATCGTCCAGAATCGCGTAATACTGAGGAAATCTGTGCGATGCGCAGGACATCGCGGGATGGCCCTTGGATCGAGGAATTCGAGTTGAAATCAGAAGCTTACCTAATCTGCCGCTAGTGACTACAAGGCTGAGCTTAAGCGACAAGGTTTAGGTATCTCTCAGGCATTCAATAATCTTTCGACCTTTGCTCAATGGGGCGGAGAACGAATCAAGATCGTTGGCTCCTAAGGCAGACTGGCACGGGTCGCACAATACCGCTGTAGGCGTGAGAGTAAATAGGCGACTTGCATCATGTCCAGCCAAAGAACAGCGGACATTGCCATCCAATGCTTTCGACGAACATCATAGCAATTTCCTAACCGAAGCAGGCAGTTTATTTTTATTACATCTATCTTGATATAAGTGTAGTTGCCGGAACAGAAAAAAGAAAACGACTGTGAGCGGTAACAAGCAACAAAGAAGATACACGCAAATACTCTTAAAAAAAGTGTTTGTATACACGACAAATCCATTCCTCCTCTAATCGCCATGGAAATCCAGCAATACAATGAAAGAACGGCAGAAAGAGGAAGTGACAATAAAGTAACCCCACGATGCTAATAAGATAGCATTCGATGTTGCAAGAGGAACTACTTTTCTTTTCAATAATGCTTGAATTTTGTACACAAGTAGAGAAAATAAAAGTTTTTTTAAAGATCAAGGAGAGTCGTGTGTATCGTCAAAAAAAAAAAAGAGGAAGAAAAAGGATTGCAACCCCCCATTCCATGCCTCGAACCCATCTCTTGCTAGCCAAGAAGGAAGAAATTCTTGGTCCGAGATGCAGACGCGCCCCCAACTTGTTGGAGGCAATATCTGGTGTATTGTTGATGAGAAGAAGAAAAAAAAAAGGAAAAAAAAGTGTATGTGATGGGTCTGCGCCGAAGAAGCGATGATGCTGATGCGAGGTGCAACTGAAGCTGAAAAGAAAACAGAACGCCGGTGCCCAATGTATCTGTATGTGCACGCTTTTCTGCACAGTATTTACAATGCAAAAACAGCAGCTCCGACAGCGCCAATGAGAGCTGCGCTATACCCTGATGCGGCTGTGGGAGCAGCGAGCGCCGATGCTTCGGTGGTAGTGTACGAGACGCCTTCGGGTTCGCCGCCGTTGACGTGACCTCCAGGCCTGACGGCGATGGAAGTCGCGGCGCCGGAAACGAGAGTGGCGCTGGGAACGGGGTTCGTGCTGTTTGTGATTTCTAGAACATTGCTGTCGGAACTCGAGACGTTGAAGTTGGTCGGCGCCAGGGAGATCTCATTGTGCTGCAGGTCGTAGACGACGTAAGCGGAGCGCAGGAAAGTGTCGCCGAGGACGGCGGTGCTGCTTCCTGCGGGCGCGATGCCGAGAATGCACACGGGCTCGCCGGCGTCGACACCGGCTACGATGACGAGCTCGTCGAGCTTGACGCTGATGGTTGGGCCGGTGAAGGTGAAGTCGATGCTGCCTTCGGCGTAGCGGAGGGCGCAGTCGACGAACGCGGCGCCTTGCTCTTCGCTGTATTGCGCGTCGACGGCTTTGAAGATGGTGTCAGCGATGGTGTCGGGGAGGTACATCAGACTGCTGCCGGAGTCGAGGAGGACGGGGATGTTCTCGTCTTTGGCGATATTGGTCTTCTCGCCGTTAGCGCCGATGTCTGTTAGGACGATGATGAATTCGGCGTATACGCCGTTCTCGGCGATGATTGGGAGGGTTTGGAGTTCGCCTTGGAATTTGGATGTGTCGACGCCGCCGAACAGGATCGATCCGGTTGAGGCATCGAGGTCGTTCAACCACAGACTGTAAGCGTTGGTGTTGATGTCCTGATTTTGTACAAGGTGCCAAGGTACATTAGGATATGGGTTGCCACCATTGTACTGTGTGGCGACTTCGTTGATCGGATAGCCAATTCCAAGGATACCTTCTGTCGAACTTGAGACGTAACCAACACCAAACTGTTGCTCCTCTAATGTGATACCTCCGAATTGTAAAGTGTCGGATACGTAGTCTCCCGACGATCCAGATCCATCAACATAGCTAATGTTGAAGTCGCTGTTGAGATATTGATACGATGATGATGAATTGGCGTTGTATGTTCCAGAGACTTGACAAGGATCGCCGTTCTCTTTGCACAGCTGGCTGCTGTCCACATTGACCCAGAGATCACTACTGCCTGTGTCGATGTGGAGTTGCAGATCTTGTGCAGGAGTGCCGAGCGACACGTTCATGAAATATAATGTCTCCTCATTGTCGAGCTCCACGCGTACGCTCTTATCAGACGACTGCCTCTTCCGTAGACGATTTTGGTCTCGTTGTATGGGATTTGTGATGTCGTTGCGCCGTTGGATGTTGTGCTGCACCACGCGAGGCGCCGTGTCGGCGGAACGTTTCAGATTGATAGCGCTGACGCCAAGGAAGCCAGTAGCGGCTACAGCGAGGGTTGGTATTGAAGGCCGCATGTTGATGTATGATGTGTAGAACGATAGACGAGGATCGGCGACGAGGTTTAAACGACAGCAATAGCAGATGTAGCAGAAAGAGTAAGCAGGTGAGCCAACGGTGTATTATTTGGCACGCTGAGAAGGCTGGCGGTTGGCAAATGACGACGCTGATGATGGTATGCGCGGCTTCTCGCACCCGGACCGGCTGGTGGCGTGGCTCTGCTCTGCCGCAAGGTCCGCTGTCAATGTCTTAGCCTCCGAGGACACGGGGCTGGCGGATGTGAACACTGCGATGGCGAACGATGGAAATGCAAATCAACAATGCGGCCGCGGCGAGAAGGTGGCGATGAAGTGAAATATCACAAGCAGATGAAACGAGAATGCAGGCAACGGGGGATGTGCAAAAGGGAAGCTACCTTACCAAGAGATGCAGGCGCAAATCTTCTTTTCCGCGAGGTTACGACGCTTCATGGCGTTGCTTGGTTGCGCTTACGCACCTGCACCCTTTCCCCGGAGCATCCGCCTGCACACTCGGCCAACCAGCCTCGAATGCCAGCCCTGCGGTCCACCATCGAGTTCGTGTGAACTGGGTCGCGCCGATCGAAAGCACTTGGCTGCACGTCTTGCCATGGCGAGACCGTTGTTGAGCCACCTCCCAGTCTCCTCCACGTGCCGGCTGCGGCGGGTGTGGCAGTGGACGTTGTTGCAGTCGTACTGAAAACCCAAAGGCCGTCTCGCTGACCCTCAGGCAAGGCGCATGCCCGCCGTCCCGTCTGACTGTCAACCGCATAACACGTCCTCTAACTTTCCGCCAGTCGCCGTGAGGCGTGCGTCGTGCAATGCGCATACGCACGCCGGGTGGACGTACACACATGCACGTCAGCCGAAGTCGCACAGCGTCGAGGCTTTGCGGTCTCCCTTTTGCACGTCCTGCTGGCACCACCGCCATGCCGTCAAAAGTCCGATAGGCTTACTGAAGATGTTAGATGATCGTCAGTGGCCGAGTCTGTCATGCCCGTTTAGCACACTGCAGACAGCCGTTTATCCCAATCTGTCTTTGTGGGCGCTGCCACATAGCTATCTGTGTGTCCTGTCACCACCTGTCAAGGGATTGTCAAACAGAGAATGGGACTACTACTGGAATCATTGCACTGTTGCCATTTTGGATTCTGAGTATCGTCGACTGTAAGCGGCTGAGCGATCTCGATTGTTGTCAGGACCATTTCACGTCATGCAGGATCAACCTCCAACAAAGCTGACTGTCGACGGCTCTCCGCCCATAAGCCAAGACCGTCTTGGGAGATGGGAGATCGACTCGCTGCATCACGTCTCCTGCACAGTTCTGCCCGCACTCAGCTATCTGGCCATCTTGCATCGCCAGTGTACCTCCTAATACAGACGGCAAGTCTGCTCAGATCCCAACACGTGGGTGAGGCAACATTATCAAGCAGCGCCACAAACGCCCACCTATAAATCTAATATATATCCATCCGCAATACCGTAAGCGATTACCGAGCGGCATTCACAATACCGTCTCTTAGACTGCCTACCGCTCCACAGCCTACATGTGCATATGTGATACCCCGCCGCAGCTGAATGCGGGATATGCAATTCTCCGGACCTCGATTGATTATGCATGTTTTCCTGGCACGGCCTGTCGAGTCTGGGTATTGGCATGGCGCATCTGCAGTCGTGCCGTGTATCGCTTTTCGTGTGTTTCCCAAGGTCCTGGGATGCGGGCATTGTTCGGATGTTATGCTCTCGCGTAGAAGGTGTGATGATTGTCCGTGCAAAGCGTGTGTGCTGTCAGCGGTAGCACATTGTTGATCGTCGGCGGGCGTGACAATCTCTATTACGCTGGAGGCACTGTTCACCAGTTCAGGGAGAGAGGTGGAATCGCTGACTCGCATGACTCCACAAGCTGATGAATATCAGTCTCTCAGATCTGTATAGTGGCCAGCCGTTGGGGCTGAAGACTTGAGCTCCACCGAAACCAGGCTGCTCACTTCTCCGCAAGTCCTCCTTCCACCTCCCTAGAGATTTCCTCGCACGACCCGAGCCTCGCAATGTTAGGCTCCAAGGCAAATCCCTGAGCTTCCCAGACGGACTGCGTCGCTAGATACTCGCCCTCTGAGCAACTTGTGAGCACATCATAACTCCACTCGCGCTCAGCGCCACTCGCTCGCAGCTCTTCATCTTCCTCGACCACACGGATCCTACGTAGAGGTGACCGAGCATCGGGCTGCCGCGACAGAGCTTTGCACATGCGCACCATCTGGTGCACAGTGTTCTTGAACGTCCTCGGCGTGTAGATGTCGTGATTGCTAATCCTCAGCGTAAGTGTGTCGATAGTAATGATAGAGTCAACGACCCCATCGCGACGAGTAAAAGCCGGCCCGCACGTCACAAACTGGTTATACAGAGCGAGAAAGGCATGGCTCGCGTGACAGGCAGTGTCAGATTCGCTGGGGATGACGATGAAAGCATCCGGGCTGAAGACGCGCAGTCTCACCGTCACATCGATCGGATGCTCGCGAGCAACGAGGAGAGGCAGTCTCGTCCAGAACGGGAACAGTTTGTAGGCCGATGCCATCACGTCCAGTTCTGCGGACAAGCGGCTGCCATTTGCATTTCGCTTGTCCGCTAGTTCCAGGATCTCTGCGCGGATCAGGCGGTTGGTTTGCAGCAGAGCGTCGACGTTTGTCTGCGCGATGCTCACGGGGTATAAAATGTCGTCGCGGAGTTCGAGATGGGAATCGAGCCCGTTGTCCTTTTCCACGCGGAAGATGCGAGGGCCGGCGAAGAGACGGCCTTGGAGGTGCGGTTCGGTGGCCTGTTAGGAAGTGCAAGTAGATCATGTCACGGAGCTCTCGGGGGAGGTGTAGGAAGGGCGATTCGCTTGGCTGGGCGTTGATGGAGAGGTTATGTGAGCCTGTCGGCTGAAGTTCTCGTAGTCCTCTCGTCGTGGCCAGTGTAAGGCTTTGACATCGGGGACTGTATCATGAATGATTGAAGACATGGTTGCTGCTGGTAGCGGTGGCGTCTCGTGGTGATTCTTGCAACGATGCCCTGATTGCTTTGAAAGATGGGAGTCCCAGGCGTGGTTGTCCTCAGTACCAAGCATTCAGAGGCCAGCCGCTAGCTTCCGCAGGGATATCACTTGTCGTGATTGTAGCTTTGGACTTTATTAATCATTAAGGTTACTATCGTCCCGGCTTGGTCGAGCTGGGGTCTGAGCACCAACGTCGCGGAGGTACATGTCCTTGGATGTACCCATTTCTCGTACAATCTACTAGCGCGAACATCACACAAGCCAATCATACGCTCCCACAGCGGGATCGGGAACGTTACATCAAGCTACACAACATCAAGCTAGCTATACCGAAACGAACGACGATTCTCTTTGCAGCAGTGGACACGATTGACACTGCCGACGAGTAGAGGATTCCGACAGGAAATCTACAACATGCACATCCCCTCCATCATATCGCTGCTAGGCGCCGCAGCCCTCACCTCCGCCGCCAAACTCACCATCAACATTCCACCGAACTCGCCCCCCTGCCCAACCCAGCAACCCTCCCAGCCTCAACCCACGCCGTCCTCATAGGCGCTCCAGGCACCAAATTCTCCGCTCCTCTCCGCCGCGACAACACCTTCGTCTTCTCCTCCCTCCCCGAAGCCAGCTATCTCCTCGAAATCCACTCCCGCGACCACTTCTTTGCACCTTACCGCGTAGACGTCGGGCACACCGCAGGCGAGAGCGCACAGCAAGAGACTGTACACGTCTGGCAGACTTTCCGTGGAAACGAGTGGAGTAACAAGGGCCCTCACCTGGGTTCTGCGAACGATGAGCTGAGAATCGATGTGCGTCCGGCGGCGCAGAAGGATTTCTACCAGCCCAGGGGAGGCTTTAGTGTATGAGCATTTTCAAGAATCCCATGATCTTGATGGGATTGGTTTCTGTGGTTATGATCTTCGGAATGCCGTATCTTATGGAGAATAGTACGTTTTCTTGGAAGCGTAGATCTGGCGGTGGTCTATATTACGAGGATGGCTTTACTGACTTCATATCACAGTGGACGAAGAGACGAAGAAGGAGATGGAAGAGATGCAGCAGAGCACGTTCGGCGGTGCTGAGGGTACGGCCGCGCAGATTCAGAACTTCGATTTGGCTGGCTTCTTGTCTGGCAAGCCTGCGGCTGCTCAGGCTGGGTCGGCGAAGAAGAAGTGAGCGTGATAGAGAGCCAAATGAATGCAAAGATACACACAATTCCCGACTGCTTGGTATATTCACGTCTATTTTCAGCAGGTCCAATTCGAATCACTCCGCAGACGCCGGCCCCATGTCATGCCAGTCGACAACGTTCAGTGAGCCTGCACTGCATATCTCGAGCAGCTTCGTCCCAACCCATACTGTATGCATATCGGCTTTACTATTCTGCGCGCCAGCTGCTGTATTGACGATTCACCTCATCATGATCTTTCTACTTCCCCTCAACTCATTTAGCCTAAAGTGGTCTAAGAGACGGGTACCAGATAACACGATCCTCATCCTAATACACACAGCCATACATAAAGCAGGCCAAGCCTCAGCATGGAAAATGAAAAGCCTTGCTCGTATTGACCAGCAGCTAGTTTCGACATCATGGCACCAATCAAAGTTGGTCTGATGGGCTACGGCTTCTCCACGAAATGCTTCCACTTGCCATTCATCGCCCCGAACGCTGATCTGGAGGTGTATGCTTTCTTGCAACGTGCTGAAGCGCCTGCAGATAAGAAAGCCGTGGAATCAGGAAAGCATTGTACCGTTGACTATCCCAATGCGAAGCACTACCGCACTGCAGACGACTTCTTCGCGGACCCGGGCATCGAGCTAGTAATCGTATGTACGAGCTCCGACAACCATGCAGAATTCGCTGAGAAAGCCATGAGGAGTGGCAAACATGGTTCGTCAAAAAGAAAAAAATTCCAACGGAGGAACACTAGGTTCGCTGGCCAAATCCACTAACAGTCTCCCGCAACAGTCGTCGTAGAGAAGCCCTTCACAGCAACCTCAGCCGAAGCCGATGCTTTGATCAAGACGTCAAAAGAGACTGGAAAACTCCTGACTGTCTTCCAAAACCGCCGCTACGACTCCGACTTCCGCACCCTGCAGCGCGTCATCTCTTCAGGCTGCTTGGGCGAGATCACCGAATTCCAGAACCACTACGACATGGACAACCCCGACTGGGTGCGCGGGTGGACGCAGAAAGAAGCCGTTCCAGGCCAGGGAATGCTGTATGGTCTCGGGACTCACAGTCTTGATCAGACGCTATTGTTGTTTGGGCAGCCTGCTAGTGTAACGGGATTCACGCGAGCGTTGAGATCTGGAGAGGGGAAAGCGGACGATTCGTTCACGGTTGTTCTGCAGTACGAGGGTGAGAAGAGGGATCTGATTTGCACTGTCAAGACGACGATTATCAGTACGGTGCCGTTCGAGAAGCAGTTGAAGTTTATGGTTAGGGGGAGGGAAGGAACGTTCCTCAAGGTTAGTCGCATTCCTTGCATGATTTGGTATGCGTCTTCGAGAAAGGCAGCATGTCACTAATACTTCATCTCCCACAGAACGGCGAAGACCCTCAAATCGACCAATTATTCGCTGGCATCAAGCCCACCGACTCATCCTACGGGGTCGAACCAGAAAAGTACCACGGCGAGCTCTTCACGAAGAAGCAATTTGACGACTCCCAGACTCAAGTCAAGGGCCAGAATGGCAATGAGCTGTGGAGCGGTAAGCTTGCCAGCTCTCAAGGGTCGTATGCAGATTACTACAAAGACGTCGTCGCGGCTATCAGAGGTGAGAAGGAAGTGGTTGTCAAGCCAGAGGAGTCGAGGATGGGGATCAGAGTAATCGAGTTGGCGATGGAGAGCGCGGAGAGGGGAGTTACGGTGAAGTGGAGTTGAATGGTGGAGGAGGGATGCGGGATGTATATCGCATTGTCTGGACGGATCCACTATCTTGTTCGGCCCTCCTTGTGAGGAGTCCGAACGGCAGGAGCGCGTTACAATGTTTCATAGGCAAAGCCTAATAGCTATAACGTTCACTTCGCATCTCAATATGCTCCTGGTCGGCAATCGTCGCATTTGTCAATAACATCATGTTCCCTCCGGCCCAGTGCACGCTTGTACCTCATGCGTGCACCTTTCGACACAGGTATATGACCATAACTCAGTACTAGTAAAAACGTGATATCTCCAATATTTCGAAAGCTAAACGTCGAGAAAAGTTGTGCATGATGTGCACATTGGCGGAGACTTGATACAATCTTGGAAGACAAAATTCGAATTGTCTAGATTACAATATCGATACTTTGGTGCATCAAGAGTTACATTTGCTATGGTTCGGAAACCTCGTTCATTCGAGATGTACATGTAAGCATATCCCTAACAGGGCTGTGAAGTGCTCAGTAACTACATTTACCCGTGACTTGGGAAACTCGCGTAGCAATTCACATCATTCATACACTCAGGAAAAAGTAGGGGAAGACCTTGGACTGGATGTATCCATACCTTTGCTTGAGCCTCATACCTGTATTCTAACAGCAGAATCGAGAAGCGAATCGCCATCACCCGTCAATGTGATTTCCCCGGGTCTGAGATAGCAATCGCCCAGCGTACGACCTTCGATGACCCTGCCAACATAAGAGACTGCATTACACACCTCTGATTGCGCACATAGATCAATACATTGGCTGTAGTCATCGGCATGCATTTTGCTGGGGGTCTCGCCGTCAGTGTCGAAGCCACACTTTACCTGGAAGCCATTGTACACCCCATTGTTGAAGGACTGGCAGTCGCGGACTGTGTCCGGGGTCGCAGTGGCTGTCGGTAATATCGTTGTGGTTGATGTGAGGGTAATTGATTCGGTCTCCGTGATAATTATCACAGATGTGGATGTAGAAGTCGAGGTTGGAACGACTGTGACGGTTTCAATCGGTGTCGTAGTCGTGTAAATTGTGGGAGTCGAGCCGACCAGTCGTCTTAGGGGTGATGGTCTACGTACAGCAGTTAGCAACGTCACCATGCGGGATCAGAGAGAACATATCTCGTACTTTGGTAGTAGTGGCTGGGGTGCCGATACATGCACACAGCGTGCTCAGCGTGGCACTGCCTCGACTGGAGACCGACGACCACAACGAGGCAAGTACACTGTTGGTGGTCACAGCTCTTGCCCTCTTTCTCCTGCGGCTCTGGCCTTCAGTCTCTGTGATCCAAGCAATGTCTGTGCTGATAGTGGCGGTCGATGCGCTTGTAACGCTTTCAGTGAAGACTGTAGTCACGGCAAGTTCGGTGATAGCGTTCGTTACCGCTCCGCCGGTTACCGTCTGCGTTATGGCTGGTGCCGTAGTGGTCGAAGTGATCGTAGCGGCAGTCAGAGTGGGCCGTGACCGGAGGTAATGGGAAGACCTTGGTGCAAAAACTCTGCGCTGGTGCGTAGGAAGAGAGTAGCAGAGCGGCCTTGTACGGCTGGCTCGAGCATGCTGGCAGGTTTGATGCAGATGAAGCTGTTATCAGCGTCAAAGCGAGGGATGAGCCTTCAATGAACTTCATGTCTGCCAGAGCCAGATGAAAGCAGGAGATTATATTGACTTACAAGACCAAGTGAGAATGGAGCACACCTTGAGGTGCGACCTCCTCTTATAGCATTGCTAGCTTGATTGTGCATAGCCATAGGACTACTTGTTGGTCTGGACCAGCGTCACAAGCACGAGTGATTTGTTGTACAATGTCCTTGGGACGGACACTTTACCAGCATCTCTGGTACGAGATGACAGGACAGTAATCACGTGGCGTCTAGATCTTCGCGGACACGGCAGACCATGCATATGCAGCCTGAGTCGCGAGCCGCAGTCCTCCTGCATGTGGAGATGCGGCGAGAACCAAATTCGGCCTGAAGAGAGGATATATGCACCAATATGCCAGGGGCCGCTCGAGCAGAACAGGCAAGAGAAGCCACATGCGAGCTCGACAGGACACCAAGGCGTCAACTTCGTCGAGTGTACAACGACTATCGTCAGTGGGTTCGTGTACATTCTCCATTCAGATGTCCCTGACTCATTCACCATTGCACTCCGCGGAATCGATGCTAGCCGCTGGCTCGGTTGCAGTGTTCCCAAAGCTCCTTAGACTTACCGCGCAATTGATGGTGGGTTTTTGGCATGAGCGTCAAGAAATACTACCTTGGGCTCCTCCCAAAAAGTACGCTATGGACGAGGGTTGGGGCAGTGCATCGGACTCGACAACACACTGCAAACTGCAAGTACGAGCGAGTTGATGGTTGCGACGATCGTCTCCCGGCCGTCTGAAAAGAGACGAGGCTGAGAATCCGGTTGCCGTCTGCAAGGTCTAAATCTGCAACAAGCCGCACAGTTGCAGCCTAGATGCATGCAGGTCCAGCCGTTAGCGTTACCACGCGGACAGCCGACAAAAGTGCCAATGTCGATTATCAATTAACGTAGATGGTCACCCTTTGCAAGGAGACGTTACCTTGAATCCATGTGCAAAAGATTCGATGTGTTTGACTGTGCAGTGTGAGTCACCTTGTCGCACGTCACTGTAACGCCCGTACAGCCCCAGAAGTGATCCTTAACGTCGATGACTGCGACGCACCGGCCGCGCGCTTGATGACGCCCTGTAATATTTATCTTCACGACGAGACCGTGCTATACACTGGCAAATCGCAGCGGATCTTTGACATACTCGATTTAACAATGCAAGTGAAACAGAAATGGTCAGACAGGCCACAGAATTCCTAGGCCCTTCATCTGAGATCGGCTTGCTCCACACTCTGTATCTGGCGCACGGTATTAGACAGATGTTGGAAGCTAAGAGCAAGGGGATTGAGACTCCTCTGTTCCCTGCAGTGAATACGAAGATCATCTGCTCGAAAGAGCTGGCCAGAAGAGGTGACAGACCTCACCCTACATACGCCAATCCTGGCAAGACGCCGGAAGCTATGGACGCGATTCGCCATGCGAATCAAGACAACTCGGCCTTGCTGAGACTACCAACAGAGATACTAACCATGATCTGGAGAGCCGCGTTCGAGTCGACGGGAGTCAAACGCGTACACGGGATCGCAGCGAGATCGGCTTGCGGACATGGCCTGCTTTCCCTCACAAGCACGTGCTCGCTCCTGCACAATGTCCTTTACCCAGTCTTCCTCAGTCAAGATGCATTCGTGGTCAACGTATCATCAGCGGATCCCTCAATAGTCGCAAGAGAATTGACTCAATGGTGGCAAAGAATAGCGGCAATTCTATTTGTTAGCGAACCCATCCGACCTCTCATATTCCTGACGCTTCAAGCTGGGTGGCTGCCATTTAATACTGCCCTCAGGCTTGCGGCCAAAGTACAGACCATCTGCTCATCAACGCCTCTGTTCCAGCCAAAAGTTTTGGTTGAAACGAACGAACGGCTCTGCTATTATTGTGGTCCTGGCGTGTTGATGAGCTTGCAGGCACCACCTATGGAAGACAGCTGGGAGGATCAATTCAAGAAAGGCAGCTGGCCTACTGCTTTCGACGCGCCACCTCTGTGCCACGACGAAATGTGGAGAGGATGGGTGGCGGTACCGGTCACCGAGCGCAGCCTTATGTGCCTTGGGCGAGAGCAAGAGCAAGAGCCGCCGTACTCGTGGAATCGGCGGTGGAACAGATACGCCAAGGAAATGGAGATGCTGGCGATGTGCAGAAGCTTTGAGAACAGTTAAAAATCTCGCTACCACTGAAACATAAGAATCTCCATACAGTGTGACCAGGACTCCCGAATTCCAGACAAGGCGATGGAACCTGACGAGCTTTTTTCTATCGAGCAACGAACATGCTTTACTTACCCAGGGCACACAAGTTTAGCCCCAAACAACATAGGGCAGTGGGCGTCTTATGGGATCGGTGTTGGAGCAGATGACTGTTTGGCGAAAGCTTCGATAATGGTTGAGCATCCCACTGTCGCTGATCATGTCAGAATCTCGATGAAGTGGAGCGAAGCCAGGCCGATCTTCAAGGAGTCCGTGGAAATGAGCTAGAACCTGCTTGATCTTTTGGGTATAGCTTCGAACCGCGGCACAAAATGCAGCGAGCTACATCCTCGGCCGCTTCAAAATACTCAAATACTCAGATCGAGTGTGTGAGGCCAGTAGATCACGATGGCGGCGTGAACGGATGTACGATTGGCGAGAGGCCTATTCGCAGACCATCCTGGTCAACCAGCAGACAGTAGTTGACGGGCAATGCATATGCTGAGGGTTCATTAGTTTCATGTCCGTCATTCATAAGATTGCCTCAAGATGAGAATGTCCCACGTTGCGCGAGTGAAGAGTGATATTCGGCGAAGGCTTTTGCAATGCTCTGCTACAGAGCTATTATACTCCCATAGCAAAATTAACGAACCGATGAAACCAATATGATGCACATCCCCTTGGAAACCATTTCGATCAGACAACGGAGACATCTCCGTCGGTAGATCTAATCCCAATTAGTCTGTTCGAAGACCGAATCTGGGCATTCGATGATTGTCGCTAGCGCCTTTCAAGATTCCCAGCTGTCCGGGCCTTCCAAAATGGTTCCAATGAAATGGGTTTCGACATCGTTGGCCGGAACATCCCTTACCAAGTACAATATGGTACATGATGGCTGAATGAGCTAGCCGATGACAATTGTACTACATGTGCAACGAGAATGGCATCCTCCTCAGCAGTGCCTTCCTGCAACCCACGGCAAAAGGTCGGCGTCGCCTTCATACACGCAAATCCGGACAGGCCGCTTGGTAAGGCAAGCGATCCGAAGCTGCGGAAAATCATACGCTCTCACATCTCACGCGTGCAGCATAGCCAGCGACCGAAGAGTAGGGATGCCGAATCCTCAGATATCCCCAAACCCTCGGATGACATCGCGAATGAGGACGGAACTGTCACAGACGAAAGTAATACAGGCAGCTGGAGAAATGAACGACCACCACGGCTGAGCAAGCCAGCACGCCATAGAAGACTTGAATCAAGCTACGACTATGACTTCCATCAGCATGGGCAGATGATCATTACGACAGCAACTATTCAGCAGCCAGTGACCCGCAGTAGCATACACGCAATACATAGCCAAATCTCCGCCCTCCGATTACGAAGAAATCCACAAGATATGACGGACGACCTTCAAAGCTTCCTAAATCCACTAAAGCTGAGCATGAGCGATTGCCTGGTAATTACTACTAGTCTCAACGACTACACTGCTTCCGGTCTAACGATAACAGGCACGATATGACCTGCTACTCAGCAGGATAATAAGCGATAATCAAGATAATAGCCCGCTGCCAGAACAAGATACGCACAGCTACATGCACTCCATGATCAAGCTGGGTGCGACCTACCGGGCTACCGCTATCTTCAGCGCAGCTGCGAATCTGATAAGTCAGACGGGACAATCTCTCGATCAACCCGCCTTCCTCAAGCTTTATGGCCATGTCCTCGAGCGCATACACAACGCTTTGCGCCGCTCAGACACCTCAGAGGAGGAAGACATCATGCTTAGCATCTCCGGGCTTATGTGGTTTGAGGCTTTCTACGGGTCTAGGGAGCAGTATCACGTGCATCTAAACGGTTTGATTGCAATGGCAACATCCCCGAAGCGCTCGCGGCACGCCGCTGCAATCACACTCACTGAGTGGACAAAGACCAATAGTGCTGACACGACGCGGTCCCGGCGATTCATGGATAGTACTAGGATCAATGAATTCGACTCATGACCGCCGTAACAGTCTCAGGTCTCGGACTGTCTACCAAGTATTTGGCGACGTGCTCCAGCACTTCGTGCCAAAATTCTGCGGCAAGGGATCCTAAGACACGATTGCTGTAGATGCCGAACTGAGCTTCGGACATCCATAGTGCTATACGCACAAGAGGATTGCACGTCTTCAATGGAACAGCTCCAGCATATCGCCTGCCGAGAGTTTAGTGCCCCCCCCCTCGCCAACTGAGGTACATTGTCACAGAGATGGACACAGCTTGAATGAGAGGCTGAGGAATCTAAGAGACGTACGTCGGCATGCTACAGAAGCTATGAGCTCGCTGGTTTCATTGCCTCAAAAGAACGCATTACTACGTGGCAGTCGATGCAAAACTCTGGTTCTTATCGATAAGGCCAATCCAGACCCTTGGAAGCAAAGAAACAGCCTCGGCAATTCGCAAGCTTGATTGACCTCATCCAAACACCCGCTCGGGTATTGCTGAGCATTGGTGCCGCCGCCTTTGAAGGCGCGTGTGAAGCATAGCAAAAGTATCGCCTTATTCCCGATATACTACATATCTTGTATTCTGTCGATCCTCTTCACATCACATACATCCCGTACACATACATATACACATAGACACACTACCAGCATCATGTCCGCCGAAGCCGACGTCAAGCTCGACAGCTTCAAGACACTCTTCTCGCTCGCCGGCAAAGTAGCAGTCGTAACAGGAGGTTCGAGAGGCCTTGGTCTCCATGCTGCTTCTGGGTACGTTGCATCCACCGTGCATCTATCACACGGCCCGACTAACACCCACCCCCCAGCCTAATCCAAGCCGGCTGCTCCCAAGTCTTCATCACCTCGCGCAAAGCCGCCGCATGCGAAGAAGCCTGCGCAGCTCTCAACGCCCTCGGCTTCCCAGGCAAAGCCATCTCTGTGCCAGCCGATATCGCCAAACCCTCCGAAGTCGAGCGCCTAGTCGCAGAAGTCAGCAAGCACACTGACCATGTCGACATCTTGTTTGCGAACGCGGGAGCTTCGTGGGGTGCGCCACTGGATAAGACGCCCGAGAGCAGCTTCAACAAAGTCATGGACCTGAATGTAAAGAGCGTGTTTTTGAGCGTGCAGAAGTATGTCACTACCCCAACTGTCGCATTCGTCGAATTTGCTTGATCGATGCTACATTGGCACATGCTAACACTCCATCTCCAAGATTCGCCCCCCTCCTCCGCAAAAACGCCTCCCTCGCCGACCCTTCGCGCGTAATCGTGACCGCCTCCGTCGCAGGCATCGGCATCGGGTCTCTCGGCGAAAACGCCACTTTCGCCTACAGCGCTTCCAAAGCCGCCGCTCTACACTTGACTCGCAATCTGGCAGTCGAGCTCGGCCCCCAAGGAATCCTCTGCAACGCGATCGCGCCTGGGTTCTTCCCCACGAAGATGGCGAACGGATTGATGGAGCTGCAGGGCGGCACGAAGCAGTTGGCGGATGACACGCCGAATAAGAGGCTGGGGACTGCGGAGGATATTGCTGGTACTGTTGTCTATTTGTGTTCGAGAGCAGGCAGCCATATCAATGGTGGGCATGTGGTGCTTGATGGTGGGAGTGTTCTGGCTAGGGGGAAGTTGTAAGTTACGTGAGTTGGGTGAGAGAATGTGGCAAAGCTACGGAGGTATCTGTATGAAGAATCGACGGACACGACTTGAAATGTTTACACGCCCCCGTCCGGATTGTGAGATCAGTCGAGCGCCGGCCAACCAGGAAAGGAACCTTTTGTCATCTTTGCTGAACTCGAATGGCTGTATCCTCGTGCCATGCAATGAGAAGCCCAAATCAACTGACTGCCTGCGAAAACATCGCCATCGTCGCCTCCCTCGGTTGCCATCTCATATCTCCGCTCTCTCACGAAGTATCCATGGCATCGCCAGCCTGCTAAGCCGACTCTCCTTCTTTCTTCTCACGCACGCCAACGAACCACACTTCAGCTCCGTTCCCATCACATCTAGTCTCGATACCCAGCATCTTGGTAATCTCCTCGGCACTCAAGTCGCCACCTTGCGAAATTTCCAGCGAGAGCGACGGCAGATCCTCGATGCTATGACCGGCTTCCTTGGGATGGATGCGAAGTTTGCGTTCTGTTCTTTCCATTAATACAGCTCAGCTGAGCGCAACATGTGGCGAGAGTAACAACGGTGAACTCACTTTTGTTCTTGTTCTGGCGCTTACTCTGCTGCTGCTGCTGAACCAAGCTCTCCTCATTCTGCAATTGAGAATCATCGTGCTTGCGCTCTGTCATACAATCGCTCGGTCAGCTTTTCAGCCGTCCATGTCCATGTGTAGCATGATTATATGCTGCAGTACTTACTGTTCCCTCCACCGCCGCAGGATCGTTTGCCGTTGCCTTCGTATCGTTCATGATGTCGCGTCCTATCCACTCCAAGCAATCAGCTTCGTGCTTCGCTCGAGCGGACGGATGGGCTTCGATGGAAGATCGACTTACGCTTCTTCGGGTTCTTTGCTACGAGCGGTCCGGTGTCGATGAGGGTGTGGACTGACTGGTGGTTGAATGCGTTGTGAGCTGGCAAGCCTCAAAGAGGTTCAAGTGACTGTGAGAAGGATTGCAAGCTCACCGGTCGTGAATAATAGAGGTGGGATGTCAATCATGCTCCTTTTTTCTTTTTTTCTCTCTTGTCGTGCTTGGTCTTACTATCGGGATAAGATCGAAGATTGAGCCTCGCGACACGAGTGTATAAGTCTCGCGAGACGCCAATGCCTGGCGCAGTGAATGAGAGTGACAGTCGCTCGTGAAATGAAAGCTGCTCATGATTGTGAGGCAAGAACGATCGATCGGACTGAAGCTGGAACTGTGCTAGCTTGTGGCATTGAAGCAATAATAAGTCTGAATGAGATCGAACGCAATGAACAAGCGCTTGCCTTGAAGTTGTTCTCATCTCATGGTAGAGCTCCTACCTATCTATTTGCTCTCTATTCATAATGCGGAGCCGTTGAAACCTGAGAACAATTGAGAATTCCAAATTTCTGTGAGAGATTGATTGTTAGATTGATGATCCATATTTTCCTTTCTTCTATATCCTTTACAAGTAAACACTGTGCAAGATCTTTTTTCCATCCTCCTGCTCGACCAGTCCACATACAAGTGTCTGAGAGCGACGAAAAGCAGACAGGTAAAAATAATAGACGAGGGATCGCTCACGAATGCACGCTCACAACACAAACTCACACTCACACATCTCACTCACAATCACCTCACTCATCCTGCCCCACCCTCTTATACTTCCCACTCCCTTTGTCGCCATTCTTCTTGACCAGGTTGCTGATCCAGCCACCCCTCCCTCTTCGCTGTTATCCTTGCTCAAGACAGGCTTGCCGTCCTGCACATCTACAGCAGGCGGGTCGATGTCAAGATCTGGAACATTGGGGTCGATGTTTGAGCCGTCGACTCTGTCGTCCCCAAGACGGAACGAGGGCACAGGCGAGCGGGCGTCTCCGAAGAGTGATTCGGCTTCGGCGAGAGTTTCGGGCGTGGGAGCCATGGTGGTCGCATCGCCGAAGAGGGAGTTCATGTCTTCCAGGCGCACGTTGGCGGTTTCGGGGTAGATGAACCAGACTGGGAGGTGTTAGTATTTCGTTGCAAGGGGAAATCGAAATGCTTAAACATACCAACGATGAAGGAAACAGCGCAGAAGAACGCGTGCACCAAGTAAAGTCGCCATTGAATCGCATCTTGCAGCACAGGCGTGACCTCGCCGACAAGCCAGTTGAAAGACCAGTTGGCAGCAGTGGACAGACTTGCACCCTTGGCACGAATGCTCATGGGCAGAATCTCCGGGGGTACAACCAGGGGATCGGACCCCATGAGAAGCCGAACGAGGCGTTGTAGAGCATGACGAAGATGACGACCAATCTCGGTGTCCACCCGATGTCAATGTACATGAAGTAAGATATGGCGGACAGCGAGACAATCATGGCTGCTGCGCCTGAGAGGAGAATGAAGCGCCGGCCGAGGCGGTCGACGAGGTACCAAGGTGGGACAGTGGACAGGAGGTAGGTCACGCCGTTGATGCCAGTCATCAAGAGAGCATCACGGCCGTGCCAGCCAGCTTGCTCAAAGACCAGAGGAGCATAGTACGAGATGACGTTGATTCCGTTCAGCTGTGCAAGCGCCTGCGCAGACATGGCGATGAAGACGCGCTTGTAGTATCGCTTGAACATGTCGGCGTAGCTACGCTCGCCTTCTTGACGCTGGAGAAGGACGTTCATCTTGATCTCGCGGTACTCGTCGCGAGCCTTCTGATTGTGGATGTCGCCCTTGCCGTACAAATTCGCGATAACCACAATGCCTTCTTCGTCGTGATCGTTGTCGAGAAGCCAGCGAGGCGACTCGACGACCAGGAGGGTGCCAATTGCGAGTAGGCCTCCCATGATAACTTGCATAAACAGAGGCGCGCGCCATGCCCAGTCGCTCTTGATGTAGCTGCAGCCATAATCGACCCAGACACTAACCATATAGCCGAAGATGTTTCCAGAGAACTCAATGCACGCCAATTTGCCTCTGTTGTGGGGAGGCGAAATCTCAGACTGGTATACAGGCACGATCGTGGTGAGAGCACCCACACCGAGACCTGCAATGATTCTTCCCAGCATCATCATGGGCATGCCGGTAGCAAATGTCTGGCAAGCACCTCCCACAATGAAAATCAAAGCACCATACAGAATGGTCTTTTTCCTTCCAATCACATCTCCAATTCTTCCTGTCACAAGAGACGATACTAATGCACCAATTTCCAAAATGGCGACCATAGTTCCGATTTCCGCACTTGAAGGCTGGTTGAAGTAGTCCTTGAAGTACGGGCCTGTAATCAGGCCCGACATGACACCTTGGTCATAGCCGAAGAGGAAGACGCCTAATGAGACGAAAATCGACAAGAAGTAGATCAGCTTCTTCCCGTGCAACCCGTGCATACGGGAGGGTCCATCGGCTCCAGGCATGAGAGCAGCGGCTAGGAGCTTCTCACCCCAATTGAGTCGTCTGAGTCTGGGTTCGGGGATTGGGATATCCTCAGCACGTTTCGGTACTGCTGGGAAACGATCGGTATGGCGGCGTGGTTTCTCGTTGTCGGCGCTCTGGGATGCGTACCGAACTCTCTTTTGCTGGCCTCTGCCTCTGCCTGTGCGGTGCGAGGTATGCGGCTCTTCAAGGCTCACTCGTACGCGGCCGGCAAGCGGGTCCTCGTCGGCAAGTTGGTCGACGAGATCTCCCGTGTCACTCCAAAGCGAGAAGTCGGATCGGTCGTCGTCGTCGTCGCTGTAGTCGGTATAAGAGCCTGAGCGTCGTAGGCGCTGGCGGTCGCCGTACTTCTCGTCGTCGCTGTCGTGGCTCCGGCGATGTGAGCGGCGGGCGGAGGATGATCCAAGGGTGTGCAGTGGGATGTTGGCGGGCTTGCGTGTACTGTTGCTGCCGATGTTGAACGGAATCTTGGCGGTCGCTGGGGCTGTAGCGGACCCTCTCCCGCGGTGGAGGTGGTGGTGGTGGAAGACGGAGGTGCTAAGAAAAGCAGAGCACCGCTGGTATGGATGGAATGCGGGCAGAGACCCGGCGGTGAGGAATGGCAGGGGAGGAGTAAGTAGTAGGGACGGTGTCAAGGCACGTCACTGCGATACGACTCTACACTTAGACGAGATAGGTAGCGGTATAGCGCGTGGGCGACGGCAGCGGGAGCCAGCCAGGTCCACTTAGGGGTGGGCGGTGGTCGCGCTGGCGGAGGGTGCGTGTGGAGGTTGCGTGTGGGCGGGCGCAGTAGTGCTCATGGGGTGTTCTGGGGCGCTATGGCTCTGCTGGCGATGCAAGGCACGTGGGACGATGGCGGGATGGAAGGCCGAGCGAGCATTGGACTGCCGACGGGCGAGACTAGAGAGATGAACGTGATCTTGGTAGTGGTGAGCTGCTGTTGCACTGAGGTCGAGCTGTCCCTACCTCCTAGTCCAAGCGACGTCGTTGGCGCCGCTCCCGCCAAAAACTATGGGGCCGGCTGTCCCTTTGCGTCTAAGCTTTTCCCTTGGGAAAGATAACCAGCGAGCAGAGAAGGTTCTAGCGGTGGACCATATCCGTCAAGATAAGATATCAGCCTATCTTGCCTGTTGTGCTCGTTTCGGCTATATCATTTTTTTGCACATGCACAGCGAGCACAACTATCTGTGCAATGCAAGCCTGCTCTTCCCCTTGCTGCAACACTCTATTCATGCACAATGACCACGCGCTGCAGCTCGCCAAGCAAGACGCATGCTTCCGGAACAAAGAGAGCACCGCGACGCTGGAACACTTAGCCGGTCGTGGTCATGCTAGCAGCAAGTAGTAGTACTAGTGACACGAGAGAGAGCATGTGAGCATTTGTTTTCCGCATAACCCTAGACCGAGGATAGCGACTGGGGAGCGGGGATGTTGTTGGCATTATTCATGTTGCCGCTGGGCTGTCATCGGACTTCTTGTCTGACTGCCATGCAGTTGGCACGTGTGCATCTTTTGACTCAGCTTTTACGAGCAGGATGGTCATCAAGAGAGGATACGACGAACGTCACTTTTCTTTGAGAATGCTGAAATGTGTTTTTGCTTTTTTACGTGCAATAATGTCTTCATGACAATAGACTCGCCGCAAAGGCTTGCAGTCTCAAAATCACCCATATCCCAACGCCATGCATGATGGAGGTCGACATAGCGTCGTTGCCTCGTATTGAACGATCAGAAAATAATCACAAACAAATCATGTACATCGTCTCTTGCCACGGCATCATATTCATGCGGCCAGGATCTTCTCGAGACCCTCAAGGAGGATGTCGGCGTGCTTCTTCTGGAAGATCAGCATGGGCCTGAGGCGCACGGCGTGAGCACCAGAGCCACCGATGTTGATACCGATGGTCTTGGCCTTCTTCAGGATCTCGTCGCGCTGAGGGGAGTCCCAGGCGATGAAGGTACCCTGGCCCTTGCCACGAAGGTTGGTGATGTCCTTGGGGAACTTCTTGGCAAGACGCTCGAGGCCGGCGTAGAGGTAGTCACCAGTCTCAGCGGTGTTCTGGACGAGGTTCTTGCTCTCGATCTCTTGGAGGATGGCGCGGAAGAGAATGGCACGGGCGGGGTCACCGAGCCAGCTGTGATCTTGTTAGTATTGATATGCAAGTTCAAGGTAGGATGTATACTTACGTGTTGAACTGACGGTAGGCCTTGTTGGGCCTGAGCTCGGGGTTACCGTAGTAGTAGCCAGCAGCCTGGGCCTTCTTGGAGAAGGTGACCATGTCAGGAGGGTCCTGGAGGTTCCAGTGGTCGTGGGCCCAGAACTTGCCAGTGGCACCAACACCAGTCTGAACCTCATCAACGATCATGAGGACATCGTGTTTGCGAGTGATCTCACGAAGGCCTCTGAAGAAGGCAGGCGAGGCGTGGTTGTCGCCACCCTCAGACTGGATAGGCTCGACGATGATAGCCGCAGGCGGGTTGTGGAAGGTGGAGATGAGGCTCTCAACCTCCTCGAGGCAGCGCTGCTCCTCACGAGCGTTCTCCTCGGCGTGCTGCTCAAGAGGATACTTGAGCTGCGGGAAGGAAGCCTGGGGCCAGTCGAAGGCAGGAATGTCGAGCTTGTGAATAGGCTTGGAGCGAGTGCAAGAGAGCGAGCCGAAGAGACGGCCGTGGAAGCCACCACGGAAGGAGAGGATGGACATGTTGGGAGAGCCGGGTGCCTGGTTGTTCATTGCGCTCTCAATGTCCTCCTGGGAGAAATCGACATCGTATCCACCACGCTGTTGCTGTCTCTTCCACATGAAAGCTGCCTTGAAGGCAAGCTCGTTGGCATCGGAACCGGCGGTAGCGGTGAGGACCTGGTCGAGGCCCTTGGGCGAAGCACGCAGGAGACCAGTCTTGAGGATCTCGGCCCAGTCGTGGGAGGGGAAGTTGCCCATGGCGGGACGGTTGATGAGGGAAGAGGCCATCTCGGGGCTCATTGCGGACTGGAGGAGAGTGGGGTTGCTGTAGCCAACAGGAATGGATGCAATCTGGGCGTAGACGTCGAGCAGGACATTGCCGTCGAGGTCAGCAACATAGTTGCCGAAGGAGTTCTGGTAGTTGCACATCATGTTCAAGCTCCTGGTCTCGTAGACCTTGTCCAACTCAGCGATAGCCTTCTTGCCCTCGGGACCGGGGATCTGGGTACGCATGACAGGGCCGCTAGGCTCGTCAGCGAAGTAGGGCTGCTCAATGGCATCGGCGACGGTCTGAGCGGCGGCGGCGGCGGCACGAGGAGGGCTCTGGGTGGCCATGCGGCGAGTGAAGGCGGTGCGGGCGTTGGCGCGCAGGACTGGTTGCAGCCTGGCGGCGGATCGCATGAAGGAGGCCATTGCGATGGCTATGTGGTGATGTATTGCTTGTGGTGGTGCAGATGAGGAGTGCTTGCAGCAGTCTGCGCGACTTCAATGGCGAACAAGACCCCGCTGTGAAGCTCGAGATATGACGCGCTTCGTGATAAGAGAGACGGAAGCTCGCGGAGGATTGGGGGGCGAGTTGTTGAGTAGAGAGACTCCCAATTTCTTGAGAGGATAGGCAAGACGATGGTAAGAAGAGGAACAAGAGAAGTGCCAGGTGCGGAGGCGTTCGCCTTCATATACTTCGCCGTCTCTGTATTCAGCGCAGAGCTACAGATAGGCCCGAGGCGCTAGCACTCTCTCTCCACACTTCACTCGCAAGGACATGCCCAATTTGGCAGGGACAGCCAGAAACATGGGTTTCGCGTGTGGGATGTGTTGTTTTGTGTGTCAACGATATGCCAATTCGGATGGAACACGCCCTTTGCTCGTCTCGGCGGAGCAACCGTCAAGTCAGCGTTTTCACGAGCCGATGAACAAGCGCTCCTGAGATGAGAACACGCGGGATGGCCAGAGGCAATGGGCTTATCTACAAGCAGAGATCTTGAGACGAACGTGGTAAGCACAATCGGTTCTCGGATATCGGAGTCCATAGCAAGGTGATCACCGCATGGGTCGCCCAATCCTTACACGCCGCGTATAAAGGCAAGAGGAGAAACATACAGTTGTTAATCAAAAGTCTGCGAACATCACCATCTCAGCGGCAACTATCCACCGAAGTAGACGAGAGCTTAAGGAAGGACTATATTGGTAGTCCAGAATTTGGAAGTGTCCACTACCATCGCTATAAAAATGATATCAAGACTTTTCCATATCTGCTGATACTGGCATAATACGACATCGAGATGTCCGTAGACTGATGGGCTAGAACTGTATATCGCCATCAGACAGTACCCACTAAGCTGGCCACCGGTCGTATTTCTCGCTGTGGCGGCATTGATGATGTCCACTTAGTCATCAGGACAGCATCTGATGATTTATACTGAACTCCATCCAACTCGTGGAGAGGTTAACTATCAATGAATTCATTGCCCACCTCTTGGTAAGTGTCAAAAGTGTGTAGGTCTTCGACCTCAGTCCGGATGATTGCTGTGTGACTGTCAAACACGAGTATCAAACCAGATGATCTCACAAATAGATGAAATCAAGAATAATGCCTCGTACATGCTCTCGATGTATGATACAAATGCCCTCTCGGGCGCTCTCAAGTTACTTCTATACACAAAAGGAAAGTTCTTCGTTTCATATGCGCATCCGACCATAGAGGCGTCCTAGGCGCGCCGTTCTCTTCCATTAGATCCAACGACGGCACGCGTGCGCCTCGTCTTTTTGGGGAACCAGCTGTCTTTTCTCCAGGAAACACAATCGTCACGCTTTAATAGTACCATTCCGGGATTCCTTGCTTTTGGAGAAACTTTTGTTCTCCTGCTGGCGCTCTTAAAAATGATACAAGCATATATCAGTCCGCTTACTTGGAGAGACCGATCTTGCTGAGGAGGCCGCTGGGCGAGGCGTCCTTCTCAAAGATGTTGAGCATGCTCTTCCAGACCTGGCCGGGCTCTTGCGAGGCATCGATCTTCTTCCAGATGCCAGTCTTGCGGTAGTAGTCGACAACAGGGCCGGTCTGCTCGTGGTAGGTGCCGAGACGCTTGCGGAGGGTGCCCTCGTTGTCGTCGGAGCGCTGGATGAGAGGCTCGCCGGTCACATCGTCGATCATGTTGGCCTTGGGGGGTTGAAGATCTTGTGGTAGGAGCGGCCGGAGGCGGGGTGCACGAGACGGCCGGTGATGCGGGCGACGAGGAGCTCGTCGGCGATCTGGAGCTCGACGGCGTGCTTAAGAGGCTGAGACTTGGTCTTGAGCATGCTGTCGAGCTTGACGGCCTGGGGAACGGTGCGAGGGAAGCCGTCGAGGATGAAGCTGGAGGTTTATGTTAGCAATTAATCCTGTGCGTCGTGTCCATAATCATCCCATAGCATACCCGTTCTGGCACTCCTGGTTGTTGTCCAACTCGTTCTGGATCATGCCAATCATGATCTCGTCCGACACAAGCTTGCCCTCGTCCATGATCTTCTTGGCCTGGCGACCAAGCTCGGTCTTAGCGGCAACCTGCGCGCGAAGCATGTCGCCGGTAGCCAAGTGGCAGGCGCAGTACTTCTCCTTGATCTTCGGGGCCTGGGTGCCCTTGCCTGTGAGAAATATTGTTAGTCTCCTGACAACAATTGGATCGTCGCATCATTGCACATACCAGCGCCAGGAGGACCGATAAGAATCATGCGCATGCCATCGGCGGTAGACTTGGAGCCAGAGTCAGGCTTGCCGTACTTGCTCTCGAGCTCGTGGACTCGGCTCTCGAGGGAGCCAATGTGGCTCTTCAGCTGCTCGATGATCTGTTCGGAAGACATGGCGTTTGCTGTTTGGACACTGTGTTGACCTGGCCGAGGCGACGGAGATGCGAAATGGACGGGGAGGGGAGAGGGCGGGTGGTGAGGTACGAGGGTGGACGCGGTGGTGATGGGAAGTTGGTCTTGCTTGCGCGACTGGGATTATCGAATGCGGTTGAGCGCCGGCCGAGGATCGGGAGAGGTAGCTTCACACGCGCGCCAAGGTTTAACGCCTTTTGCCCGGCTGTGAAGTACGCAATCACAGTAACAAGTTAATCAGCCGTATCAATTCTGCCGTTAGTACGGACGATCGCAATTACTGCTACTGCAGTGTACCAATATAATATGTTCAATGAACAACCCATATCGGGTCTCTACTTTGCCGACTCCAGTGTTGTTCTATTGGAATTTACCAAAATTCTACAAGCACCTCAGCACACCGGACTGCTCGATCCAGGCGTTCGTCTCGTGCTTCTCGGCAAACAGGCATGACACGACGTCCACAACTATCGGCAGTTTTCGGGAACATGCCCGTTACCTTGCTGTCGATAATGCAGCAGCGCTACGCTGGGCGCGACGTGGGCGCATGATATGTATGGTGGCGCATAAGCAAACATTGTTATCCTGAGGCAATACTGAGAGTTGTGCCCAATTAATGCCCATGACGTGGTCATGATCAGTCGACTAAATGTTCAAGGAGCTCTGAGTTACTCTTCAACTCATGCGGTCATCTCATGGATAGTATCAAACACCAATGTTCCAGATCATTCATTCGAATCCACCACGAGGGAGTGAAGCTCATCAGACATCGACATTGAGCTTCGAAAGCTTGGGAGCATCGTCAACGACACAGTATGCGATGGTGAGACTGTAGTATCCAAACAATGGTATCTATACGATTTTAAGGTAGACCGGATTTGGCAAATAGCATGACTGATAGGGGGATTAGCCGGACTGTTCACTGCTACAGGTATCATGGTAAGCTAACCCTAGGTTTCTACCCCAACGAGTGGTCACTCTCGGCATTCTACCTCGAGCTAAATTATGCAATCAAGTAAAACCTTGAGGAACATTCAACAATGGGTCGAAGATATACACTCAGCAGTTTCTTTGCTCAATATGGTCATTCTTGCAAATTTCGTTGATCCATGCTATCTTCCCGTTTTCCAGACGCCTCCACATGATCGAAGTTCACCTTTCTTCACCTTTACAGATGGAGAGTCGTTGATGGCATTCAATGGTCATTCATCCGCATGAAGTGCCAGCTCACCGTGAACTCTTTCAAATCGCCATGAAAGCAAAAACAGTGACTACGATGGCAGTAACGCTGATGCTTGAACCACTTGTGGCATCACCTGTGAAGACATCCGTGGAGTTGCTGGCCAGCGGGGAGGGGGCAGAAGTGCCGTTGGTGATTTGGACTGTCCCATTACCGCTGCTGCTGCCACTACTGGAATCAGGGACAGCGGTCTCGAGGTGCCCTTCAGAAGTGCTGGTACTCGACTTTGTGTCTTCCGGTTCGTTCCCGGAATCCCAACTTGACGATCGTCAGCAAATGTTAGGTCTCGAGAAGCGAACACGAAATTCGAAATGACTTACCCGTATTGAGGTTGAACACAGTATGCCTTGCCCATCACTAATTTGTCGTCGCATTCTTGAGCACAAGTGCCGAGCGAGGGGTTGGCTTTGAGCAGTAGTTTGCTAGTGATCCGCTGCAATATAGCAATGCTTGCGCAAGAGTCGCCTGAACGCGCCTCGTGCCATTTGCCGCACTCGGTCGTGTCCCCTCAGCCACTTCGCAATCTTGAGGCGGTGGACTCCAGTTCCAAGTGTATCCATCAGAGCCTTGAGGAACAGTCGTGTCAGTGGTAGAGCCTGGGCCTTCTTTGTTGTGCCGTCCATTTTGTGGGCTAAGACAGACCACACGGCCATAGAAATCGCTGCCCTGCTGGAGATTGCTACATTTGTGCGAGATCCAAGGGTTGTAGGCTGGCAACAGGCTGCCGAATACAAGATCCCGACTTTGGTCAAAGAATTTCTCGTGGACTGTCCAGCATGTGTCGTCAGGCTGGAGGACGTATGTATCTGTGCAGGGAGGTGGCAAGCACAGCACCGTGCCTTGGGCAATCGAGCGGCAATCGCGAATTGCTGGTTGATTTGCCGAGAATAGGGCCGCCGAGGAGAGTTTGTACTTCAGTGATATAGAGTCACATGTCTCCGTTTTGTTGGTTGTGATCTTCTTGTCTGACACACAGAATCGCTCAGGCTTTGGCTTTGCAGCTAGAAAAGGGCTGGCGGGGATGTCCGTTGGCCCCGAGGCATTGCATTGTGAATAGATGTACTCAAGCTGGCCCTTATAATGCTCATTATACATTGAGTAAGGGGTGCGTTGCATCATAGCTCTGCGTTCGACGTAACAGAAGCTGCAGAGATCCGATTTCGACATTTTCTCAATTGCGTTCAGGTGCTTGAATGTGTTGATAACGTCTGACCGCGGATGTCAGCCTAGAGCACATGCTTGAGTTTCTTGTGGATAATTACCGTTACAGTATCGTCCATCGTCCTCGCATCTAAGACATGTTTCGTTGTACCCAGCCCAGAGACGACCGGCGAAGAGGGTAGGAACAGCGCCGTTGATGGTCTGACCAGTGCAAGCATTATTGACTCCATTGTAATAGCTCTGGAGAGATTTACCACACTCGGGGTCGCACACCGCATTAGTAAGCTCATCATTGTACAGCGATCTGCGGTAGCCTCGCCTCTGCCATTGTCGCACTACTCGGTTACATGCAATTGGTTTCTCGAGAGCTGATTCGCAAGAGTACGTCAACTCATGCTTCTTCAATTCATTGATACCATAGAGCTTAAATCCATCCAGGGTGGTATTTAGAGCTTGCCTTTCGCCCGGGCGGTCCTGACGTCCCGAGATCAAGTGAGCATCGTGGTGGCCTTTCGCATTTTGTGGTTTATGGCCAGTAGCGGCGACGATATTGAGAAGGTCAGCGAGAAGAAGAGCTAGCACAAAGGCCAGTACGAAGGTGTAACCCGATCGATTGAGAAACATGTTTTAACAGAAAATGACGAGCTGGAGGAAAGCCGGACACTCGTCTTCGAATGTAGCCGAGTCTGCTGAATCTTCCAAACAATATACGGATGCTGCAGAATAGACATCCTGGCATGCGACGGCGGACATCCCCGATTGAATTTCTTACGCCGGTCAAACAAGGATGCTCTGCCGCTCCTTCTCAACAACGGAACGTCCAATACTGTCTCGAACGCAGTGGATGCATCAGATTACGCGGAGACATACTGACGGTGCCGCTATAATGATTGTAAACAGGCGAAGGATGGAGCCCAGTGTTTGTTCATGTTATATTATTGTCTGGCCAGGATTTCGATCAGGGATGTCGGAGGGACAGATACCACGCCATAGTGGTGTTATTTCGGGCGTTCGACTATGCAGAACGCGCACTGAGCGCATTGAGTGCGAGAATCGAATGCTACTCATGACCGAAACCTCGACCCTGCTGGTTGATGTTCTGATGTTTCACGAGTTCGGTCTTCAGAAGGGCTACGGGCCTTGTCCGCGGAAGGATTCAGTCGCGCCAAACGCGTCATCCGCCTTTGCCGCCCGCTCGGACTGACTGACCTCGAGTCGCTGAACACACTTTTGGTACGAGATGCACACCAACTCAGGTCCAGTAATATCCTAGTCGTACTAGGTGAACTTGGCAGAACCGACTTCGCGGTTTCTCTCTTAACTTGCGGTCCGTGAAAATGGGGCTGTCTCAAGATACTCAAGAATGTCCACTTATCTGCAGGAGATTCATTCCTTCATGGCTTCTGCAACAACTAGTTGAGCATGGATAGGAATCGGTGGGCTGGATTTAGTCAGTATGAAGCAATGCTACAGATCGCTTTTCAGAGGCAGACATGGCGGATTCACCCATGGTTTCGGCATTGAGCAGGATTCGAATGCCCCTAGCCGTCTCAACTGATGGAGATGCGTTCTACAAGCATATATATCGTTGACTCTCATTGTCAATGAAACTGGTACACGAAACCTCATTGTATCGATCGAGGTCAAACGGCATGAATCTTGTTACTGGACCATTTCTTGTCTATCTGCTCTTCCTATTCTACTCAAAGGCCCTGTCACAATCATGTAGCGCTTCCAGCCCATGCCCCCTCAACGCTTGCTGTTCAGCCGAAGGACTCTGTGGTATCTCAGAGGAAGTAAGTGCTTTGGACTTTGCTGAGCTCATACGTTAGAAACCTTCGCTAATGTAAGGCAGTTCTGTGGCAACGACCAAATCACGAGGCCAGCTTGCAGCAGGTCTGTTGGACTACCCCGTGTGGTCGGCTATTACGAAGGTTGGGCTGTCGATCGACCATGTAATAGCTTCCCACAGAGCACATCCCCAAAGGAATCTACACCCACCTTAATTATGCATACGCAACCGTGGACCCCACCACCTTTGAGGTCCGTCCAGCATCTATACAAGATCCTGCAACGATGCGTCGCTTGACTCGCCTTAGAAAAGGTGATCCAGACTTGCATGTGTATATCTCTATCGGGTAAGTTGAACCAAAATGTCGAGATCTACTTATGCAAACCTAACATGCTGGTACAGAGGCTGGGGTTTCAGCAACCCAGGTCGGACTGCGAGCACCTTTTCAGACATCGCCCGTTCGGAAACTAATCAGATGGCCTTTTTCAACTCATTGATTTCGTTCATGGCAACCTATGGGTTTGATGGTGTTGAGTCAGTTATCCCGTCTTACACTATTTGAATCCAATGGCTAACTCGAACAAGTATTGACTGGCAATACCCAGGCTCAGTGGACCCTGACAGCAGTATTGAAGATCGTACAAACCTTTCTCGGATGATCGCAAATTTGAAAGCAGCCCTAAAGAACACAGGGGGTAGAGAAGGACTCAGCATAACACTTCCTGCATCGTACTGTAAGTGTTCAGCCAAATGATCTATCACGTCAATCATTAACTTAATATCCAGGGCAATTGCAACATTTCGACATTGTTACTCTAGAGAAGCATGTTGATTTTTTCAACTTGTAAGCGATAGCGCCTTGTAGATCTCCAAACTCCACGCTGACCTCGTTGCAGTCTCTCCTATGATCTTCATGACTCCTGGAACACAAATAATAGCACTGGTGCCCCGACTATCAGTGCTCATAGCAATATCACCGCTATCGACAATGCTTTGGACCTTCTTTGGCACAATGGCATCAAGCCTGACAACGTGGTCCTAGGTACCTCATTCTACGGCCAAGGCTTCACGGTCACTGATCCTCAATGCGTTGACGCAGGCTGCCACTATTCTTCTGGATCAGAGCCGCAAAGCTGCAGCAAGGACATCGGGATCATGCTCCATTCGGAGATAATTGAGACTGTCGACCGAACGGGCGCGAAGCCCAGGCTTGATACCGACGCTGCTACCAATGTCGTAGTCTTCGACGAAGATCAATGGGTATCATATGACGACGACGAAACTTTGCGACTGAAGGTGGAGTTTGCCCAGCAACGCTGTCTTGGAGGTGTGATGGCGTGGGCAGTGTCGTCAGATGTTCGAGATGCTCGCCTTTCCAAGGCATTGGGTAACGCCGTCGGTCCGGCTTTCAAAGGCTCCTCGTCGTCGGCAAATTCTCACAAGTCGATCGACACACGGCTTGCAGTGCATGGTAGTCAGCAAGTTCTGAAACATCCGCAATGTATGTGGACGAACTGTGGCGACGGTGAGTAGATAAACCTGGTACGACAGCATTCAGTTGACTGATTCAATTTCTAGAGTGTCCATTTGGGTATAGCTCCGGCAACAAGGACATTGTCGACGATCTGGACTGTCCCGACCACCAAGTCCGAAATCGGTGCTGCCCAAACGCCAATCAGCCTGAATGTAGTTGGTATGGCTACAATTTAGGCCAAAGAGAATCTAAATGTCCGAACGGTCAATTTGAAGTCGGCTCCAACCCCGATGAATGTGAGAACGACGGCTACATGGCCCTTTGCTGTTCATCGGGACAGCATAGCACCGCTCTTTACGATACCTGCAGATGGAGGGGTCTGGCGAACGGCGACTGCTCATCGAATTGTGCACACAACGATCTCAATGCAGAAATTGCCTCGTCCAGCTCAGGCAGTGGTGGCTCGCAATGCCTGCCATACCCTCAAACCGCTATGGGTGCGGATCCCATGTTCACGGAACGGAAGTATTGTTGCGACGTATCCAACGAGCATATGAAGTGGGATTTCTGCGAGGAGTATGGTAACGAAGGACTGTCTGCTGTCAGCCCAGGGCCTTGCTCATCCGAATGTCCTGCGAGCCGCTATCGGGTCGCGCTAGATCTGCAAAGGCATGAGTGCACATCAGGTGGTGTTGCAACATGCTGTGTTCCCACTGCCGAAACTGTGAGCACAGATTTACAAGAAGATGACCTCAAGATGGACGAGGCGGTTGCGTTGTTCATGGAGGATCCTGATGGCTTCTGTATGAGCGATGCAGGGCTCAAACGTCGAGATGTCGAGCTGAGCTCTATCAACAGCAACTCCTGTGAGTCAAATAAGCTATATGTCGTCAACGATTACTACTGACACTCCGGGTTTCATAGCACTCCCAGAGCTCCAAGCACGAGGGTTGCCCCTCCAGTTTCTCGCACTGTCCAAGACAGAGGAGCTCATCGACCTTGTCTTACGGCAGGAGGCTTCAGACGACCAAGTGGACATCTTGAACAGTGAGGCTACTGATGCGGGCTATCCATACTTCCAATCATACTTCCTCCAAGAGTACGAGGACAACAGGTCGATCTCGTTCGCCTCTTGGGGAGAGTTCAACGAGGCCCAGAATTTTGCTTGCGGAATCACTTACATCAACCAAACTATTGCTGCGATCCAGGGAGACCCCAACGAAGCGTTGGTATGCGACTGTACTGGGGAGAACTCATGCGGCCCAGGCGGTTGTCTTGGCGACTTCCTGGATGACGATGACGATGAAGGGGACGAGGACCAGATTGGAGATGATGAGGCCGATGACGAGGAAGATGAAGACGAGAACGCTTCTTCGCTAGCGCGTCGCATGAATCTAGAGAAGCGCGGGCCAAAACGTGAGTATGATGTGGAAGTAATCGATCCTAGGACGAACACCAAATGGACAGCCAAGATATGGTCATACAGCGTACGAGAAGTCTGCCAAGCCCCATATAGAAGCTTTCACTGACAGTTGCAGTATCCATCGGCTCCAAGCGGCTGGACGAATCAACCGGCTATATGGGATGGTGGCTATGGTAGCCCTGATCCCTCAGATCCTCTCGCGACGGCTCCACGGCGGTTGAAAACGCAAAGCCAGTACCACAAACCCGCCACCGAGCATATTCTCGAGCTTGCATTCGTCAAACAAATCATCGAGGCCGCCATCAAGGGTGTCTTCCGCGGCAGGAGACTCAAATCTGGTCCCATCGATATAGACTTCTTCAAATGGGTAATTCAAGCGCATCTAACGAATCCTCCTCGGCAGAATGGTCAAAAGCAGGCAGAAACGTTGATGATCAATCGTATCATGTACACTGCTGGGACCGGGCGCAACATTGAACACTTTGTCGTTGTCGACGAAGCAATAAATAAATACAAGATGCGTGTACGCTTGCAAAACAACGCCCCTGCATCGTCAGATACCAGCTAACAAATTGTGCAGCTATGGAACAACCATGATCCTGTCAGAGATTACAGGATGAGAAATGCTTTGAAAAAGGTCAAGAATAAGTCATCGGCGTGCAAGATACTTTGCTCATTGAAACTGGTGAGTAGCCAGCCCACAGCACGCACCACCCATAACATGTCAGACTAACAGTACCAGACCATTGCCGTGATACACTACCACAACTACGTCCATAAAAAGTTCGCGGCAGTGTCGAATGATCAGCGGGACGAGTGGGAGAGGGCAGCCGACGCCTACGCTGGAAACGTTGCCATGATCGATGCCTACGATGAGATTCTAGATATCCAACTCGACAGCATAGTGTCCAAAGCGAGAAATTTCGTGACTAAGTGGTCGAAAGAGCTGAGAAAGAAACTCGCACACGACAAGAGTCAATGGGCAGAGCAGGCCAAGCAAGCGACGATCAAGTATGAGAGGGAAATTAAGAATATGAAGATCATCAGGGATGATTTTGAAGGCTTGTGAAGAGCCTATTGTGGAAGTAGAGACATCAAAATACATTGGTGCATTTTCTGCATTGGTGGATGCCAGCAAACCGTGTTCCATTATGCTGCCGCAATCGGATTCTCAAGACAGCCTAGTTCAACTTTTGTAACTTTTGTAAAGACGAAATTGAGAAACGGGGTTCACGAACACTGATGAACCAGGACGTCACTTGCCTGCTACGTTCACGCACGAGACTCTCCCTGCCTGGAAACGATCAGAAAGTGCCACATCCGAGAAACATGCATGTTGTAATCCCCGTTGTACAAAATGAGTCAAGTGATCGAACAACAAGTAACGAAGTTTTGATGCTATTTGAACTGGTCCGTAGGCTTTCTACATTCAATAGTAGCATATACCCTCTCAGAAGCCTCAACCAGAACTCACTCGTAAGTCTACCTAGCGCCCGGACCCCGATACTAGCACAAAGCATCGCCTGCATAAATCGGCCGACCGTCGTCATCCCACGTGCGCACATCTTCTCTGTCGTTTGCGCGCTCTTCGAAGAACAGAGAGCAAAGAGTCCATCCAGCGGCCCAGAACCAACCCTCGTCCCTCGAAAGTCGTGCTACAAGCGTAGGATCGTACCTTTCCGGATTCTTGAGCTGCACTTGCGATGGATCGAACTCAGCGTCGAAAATTTTGACTGAGAACATCCGCCAGTCGGACGAGTATTTGGGAGGTGGTAGGTTGACACGGGCGAGGTTCTGAACGACTTCGCTGTCCATTATGACGAAAAATCGATAGCGCGAAGACTCGGAAGGCTCTGCGCCTTTGGCATCGACCCATTGCTTGAATACCAGTTGCAGCTGGGCAGGCGTTGCTGCATCGAGAGTAGGATCCTGCACCACATCATTCTTCAAACGTTGCCACAACTGTTGGTTTGAACGATCGTCTACGATCTCTCCTCTTGACTCTTCCTCGTCGCTGGATTCGGCGTCGGACGCCTCAGGGTCACCGACGTCGCTTTCGCCATCGACACCGCGTGCGTCATCGATACCGCGGTGAAATGCGTCGTTGCGAATTTGATCCCAATTGTCATCAGTTATGGGTTCGAGATTTTCGTAATAGGCACGCTCTTCGGCGGTCAAGTCATCGCCGCTATCCTCTCCGTCGCGGCTCCTGATGGCATCATGGAAACACTCGTATTGCATGTAGGCATGAAGTACCTCCAATGCCTTTACGAAGTCGTCATCTGAGCCAGAAGAGTACGCAGTCCTGTAAATCCTGAATCCCCAGGCTGGGAAATGAAGTCAGCGTAAGCCGATGGAATGGAAAGCAATGGAAAAGTTGGCAAATGTGTCAGAATCTTACTATAGTCATCTCGGCCACAGTAGCGAGCGAGTTCATCGCAATGGCTTTCGCTCAGTCTAGACGATTCCGACTCTCTCACTTCTTCTAGAGGGGCAGGGACAGGCGGTTTGGTGGCCATTGGCGGCATGACCTGTTTCGTGAAGGTACAAGTATGAATGACAAGCAAGCCTGCAAGAGAAGGAGACGCCAGCGGTGTGGTATTAAATGTCGTTGCGCGTCCTAGCCGCGAAACATTTGCAATTCAGCGTCCATGACATAGCGTGAACGGGCCATCTATTCCTCGATTAACGGTGTTGTTACAGCGCAGAAGCTACCCTGCCTCTAATGACGGCGTAAAGCGCGGTCATCCTTCGTGTTTTGTCCGGGGCCACACGTCCCGCGCCAGAGGCCCCCGGTCGATTGTGAAACCGGCACAATGATTCGCGTCGGTCAAGCGCGAAGGAAGTAGCTTGTGTCAACGAAAGGTAGTGCCGACTCAAGGTACAAATCAAGGCTTCAGCAATAATACAGGTCTTTCGAGCTGCGACCGGACCAAGACGATAGGTTTCGCAGTACATATCATCAATTTCGCAAATATTACTTGTTACTGAGGTATGCTAAAGTATATATTCAATATATGAGATATGGCTACAAAATATCGCTAAATAGTGTTTTCTACAGGCTACAACAATAAAAACAGTCTTTCATATCTCCTAAGAAAGCATACCCTCCAAGCTCTCTCCCGTGACACCCTCAATCTCCCTAACCCAAGCAAGACACTCCCTCTCCACTTCCTCGTTATCATCCTCCAAAAGCTCGCTAATGACAGGCAGCATCTCAGGTAGCAAGTTGAGCCAATCAAAGGCAAGCTGCTGAGTGACGGCACGCTCGCACTGTACGGCGGCAAGACGAACGGAGTCCTCTTCGTGCTTGAGGAGAGCCATGATCGAAGAGTTGAGAGTCTTGAGGGTTGTCTTGCGAGGCGGATACGGCGTCGGCGAATGAGATGATGGCTGGGATGGTGGAGTTGGCGGACAAGGGGGTTGCTCTCGCGAGGAGGTTGACAAGAGGTGTGCGGATGTCGTCGAAGTGTTGAGGCGCAGACCAGAAGTCGTCCTGGTCGTGGCTGAACGAGCTCTGCATTGCGCGCAGAGTTTGGGCGAGGAGTCGCGGCCTTCTTGCGAAGCGCTGTTGGCAGCTTCGAGGACAGCAACGACGTTCTCGAGGATAACACCAGAGTAGCTTGTCACCAAACCGCCGAGCTGCTCAAACAGGCGGTGTGCAAAGTCGTAAAGGGCGACACCTCTGAGAGTCCTGCCAACGTTGTCAGACTTGGGCAGCTCGTCGGCAGCCCAGCTTGACCAAACGAAGGAAGAAAGGACGGAACGTGGTGTCGTTGAGCTTGAGAGTCATGTCCATAGCAGTCTCGCCGACAAGGGTGAACGCGTCGGCGCCCTCGTCTTCTGACAAGACGCGACGGAGATCGAACGCCTTGAGCATAGCTGGGAACAAAGTCGCGGCGTGTCTGGTGACGGAAGCCTTGGTGTTTGACTTGATAGCCTGCTGCAACATCTCGACGCAGAGGAGGACACCGTCGGCTCCAGTCTGGGCAACAGTCTCCCAAACACGAGACATAGCAGTAGTGAGTTCGGGGAAGGTAATCTTCTTTGCTGCAAGGGCACTGAACTGCTGTACAGCCCAGACGCGCTCGCCGTCCGTCTGAGCAGACTTGGCGGCAGCGACAATCGCACGGTCGAGGTAAGTGGCCGAAAGTGTGAAGGGCATGGTGTCGAGCAATGCGTTCAGGAAAGTGAAAACAGCATCGCGCATCTCGCTGACCTCAGCAGCATCACTGCTTTCGACGAAGCCAAGAGCCTTGTCGAGAACAATGGGCGTGAGGCCGAGCATGTCTTCCGCGAGACTCTCAACCATGCTAGCCAGGCAAAGCAAGCTGGAGACCCTAAGGCCGCCCTCAGCAGTACCGAGAGCGGCGTCACCGGCCACGACCTCAGCAGCATCGGCGCATGCGGCGCGGTCAAGCTTGCCATACTTCTCGGCGATACCATCGACGCACTCCACAGCAGCTCTCCTGACACTGACAGGCTGTGAAGCGACCAAGAAGGCTGTGCAGTTTGGCAGAGCGTCGATGAACACAGCACGCAAAGCCATGTTGCTTTGCTTGGCGCTGCCGACGCGCTCGGTAAGTGATGTGAAGACGCGAGTACGGACAGCTTCAGAGCCAGTCTGCATGAGGCCTGCAGAAGCTTCAATGAACTCTTCTGTGGGCATCAATCCAAGAAGTGCCTCCAAGGCACGCTCGGTGGCAGCAGCGATGCGCGGATCTTGCACGTTGACGCCACCCTTTCCTGTCTGGACCTGCGAGAATGAAACGATGCGCTCGAGGATGTCGCCGTAAACCTTGCGTACTTCTTCGGCTGCCTCGTCGCTCTTCTGCATCTCGGCGGCAATGCCCTTGCGGAGACCAGGGTTGGCAAGAATAATGGGCAGGCCATCGAAGAGCACACTGATACTCTCCTTGACTTGCTCGGGATTCTTCTCGCCGAAACCAAGGATGGCGTCTGCCACTGGTCTGCGTGCCTTGCAAGCCTCCTGGATTAAGTTCAGATATTGCCTGACAGCCAGGAGCTGGGTGTTCGGCTGGCATGCGTTGCACAGCTCCTTCACGAAGGTTGGGAGCGTGTTGTCTTGCCTGTATCTCTCAACAAGCATGGCGACGACTGCAAAGAGGGCTTCGCCTTCTCCCAGTGTTTGCACAAGGTGCTTGAAAGTGGCAAGTCTCCTGTGGAGCGGCATGTGCTCCCAAGCAGCGGTGAAGCTGAGCAAAAGCTCGCTGGCACCTTGGATGAGGTCTCTGCCTCCCTTCTTCAGGCTAGCGGCAAGTGGTGGCACGATGCTTTCGACAGTCATGTTGACAACGTGAGAGGCATACTGATCGGCTTGACGAAGTGTGTTGGTGCTCATGAATGTGAAGAGCGGCATCACACTGTGGAGGACAGTCCCGGGAGCCAAGGTGGCGAGCCTGCTGATGAGTAAAAGCGCTGTGTTGTGTACTTGCGGGCTGCTGGTAGAGCGAAGCGCTTCAACAATGAGGTCGGTACGAAGCACGGAGCGATCGAGCTGCTTGGCGGTAGGAGCTTCAAGACCGTTGACCACGGAGAGAAGGTCGCCGAGCAGTAGACTCTGAACATACACCAAGTCGGAGTCTGCAAGCAAGCGCCAGTGGTGAACCTCGCTAAGCAAGTGGAAGAGTCCCTTGATGATTTGCGGCATGGGTTCGGCACGCTTGGAAGAAGTGACACCTTCCACCAATTCGAGCACCAAAGTAAGCTTGCGAAGAGCCAGGTCCAACTGAACACGGTCGACATTCTTGAGCTCGTCAGTGTTGGACTTGCTGGTACGGCGGCGCTTGCTGGGTCGCTCCTGATCCTGGAGGGTGGCGGGTGTGGGAAGTGTGTCCAGGAGATGAGCAAGTACGTCGCCAGTGAGAGGCGCTTCGCGAAGTGCCTCTTGTGCAGAAGCAGAACGAGAAACCACGTCATCGGTGTCTGGAAGTACACTCTGCTCGAGAAGGAAGTCCACAGCTGCTGTCTGCGATTGCGGTTTCATGTGACTGAACAACTCACGAAGACGCTTGAAGGCCATGCTAGCGAATCCTTGCTTGCCATGCTCAGCAATCTCTTGCAGTGTGTCAATCTCTTCGCTGGTACGGTGGCTGAGGCATCGGATCACGGCTTGCTCAACAGAGCTGTCGCCGGGCGTCTGCTTAGTCTGGCTCTTCGCATAAGGAACAATGCTCTCCTTTCTCGCGTGACTGGCGACCTTACCAAGGCGAGAAGTCAGAGCCAATAGACTGAGCTTGACCTCATGGACACTTGTAAGGATAGCGTGAGAGGCAACGAATGAGCAAATGCTCGACCTCAGCACTGACTTCATGTCGGAATCGTTCAGTTGTTCGGCCACATGCCTTGCCAGGAACGTGGGATCGAGTATGCAGTCTTCCAACACGGGGGCAACGATCTCAGAGATGAATTTGCCAGCGTCTTGCGCGCTAATTTGGTGGATGCTGGTGGAATGTTTACCGTAGAGAGTGTCTTTGCACCAGGTCTTCATGCTGGTCGAGTTGGCATAGGTGGCAGTCAAGGCGAGAATGAGTTTTGCAGCAGCCTGCCTGACAGTCTGGTTGACATCACCAAGAGCGACAAGGACATAAGGAATGAGACTCTGGTAGTCTACACCCTTGCTCTTCGCGATGCCCTCTGTGGTAGACATGAGAGCTCGTGAACGAGCAGCTGCGGACTTCGAAGAGGTCCAAGTGGCTGCGAGAGCGGTAAAGTATTCTGGTCTAGACTCTGCGTCTTTTTGGTGCAGAGATTCAAACTGCAACAACTGGCTGAAATGTTCTTGTTCCTGTGCAGCGACCTGGAAAGCATAGACGAACTTCTGCACCTTATCCTTGGACAATGCTGGTGCGACGAACGAGCTCGATTCTGACAATGTGGGCAGATCACGCAACACTTGTGCAAGATCAATTTCGGGTGCAGCCTGAGACTCGGGCACAGATGGCTCGTCCACAGCCATTGCTTCAGGCTGAGGAGGCTCCACGAGATTAAGACCAAGCTGCTTAATGTTTTGACCGGCTTTCTCAGCAGCAGTCTGAACGTACTGCGAGATCTCTGCCGAGGCCGATAAGTGTTGCAAAAGCGCACGCTGTTTGTTCTTAGCAAGCTGAGTCGAGGCGCTATCAGTCAGCCCGACAAGAAGCTCGCGGCTGAGCGTCTCGTAATGCTGGTAGTCCAATGATGCATTCTCTGAAAGTGTCCATAGAAGCGCAGGGTTCTCGATCTGCTGTTTTGATTTGGTGACGGCCAGAATGGTTCCCAGCACAAGTTTGCCAGTACGCTGGCGCTGACCGAGCCTGTCAAGTGTGGCTACAGCTTCATCGTTGCCCATAACACTCTTAGTAACAGAAGAGGGCTGCTCCAGCAGGGTTTTCTCCTCGGCCAGCACTGACAAACAGAGGAGACCATCCTCGAGAGTCTCGTTGGTCCACGCGCCGGCAACAGCCTCCATCATTGCGTCCAGAACTCGATCGTCAAGGTGTGCTTTCGTCGCCAGAATTGTCATGATCATGCAGCTCGCCATGTACAGTTCAGAAACATCCTTAAGAGAGAGCGCCTCTTGGAGGACGGGTAGAATCCTGTACAAAACATCCTCGATCTTTTGTTTGCGGACAGCAGGTCGTCCAGATTGCGCAGCGTCCAACATACCGTTGACCGCCTGCGCAGTCACGCTAGCCCAGAATCCGATCAGAGCGCTAGAGTGATGTCTCCTTTTGGCCGAGTTCAAAACAAAAGTGCTGAGCTGGACGGTGAATGTAGGGTTACTGACGGCAGCAGCAACTACGGCATGGCGAGGCGGCGATTGCAGGGCAGCAACGTAAGGCCGCAAGAATCCAAAGGAAGTGGGCAATTGTGCAGGGAGAATAGACATCAGAGTCGGGAAGACATCGTGTCCATGGTAGGGCAAGAAGGCCAGTAATAATGTGTCGACATTGTGCTCAAGCGCCTTCCACCTTCTGATCAACCATTCCACGCATTTTAATGCTGGCTTCAACAGCAGACGTCCGCAAATCAGTCCCAAGAATTGCTCAACAACTGTGTTCAAATCATCGTTCTCTTTTTTGTTCAATGTCTCGCGCTCCACCTCTACACTGCTGGGCGCAAAGAGATTTGTTGCAAAGCTGCGGAAACGGGAGTCCAGGCTGCAAAGATCGTCGAATCCCTCGCCGCAGATCTGAAATAGAGTATCGAAGCTCTGTGTCGCAGCCTCACGGGGCTCGAAGATAATGACTTTGCGTGGCGCTGTTTCTGGGCTTTGAGGTTGAGCTGGTCCGTTGACTTTGCGCTGATGGCAGCGAGTTGTTGCTGGAGGGCGGTCGCCATGATGGCTTCGATATGCGATTATGAGATTAAATTGCCATGTGGTGTTGCAGTGCTGTTTTTTTGGCCAACGCGACGCGCTGCATGTACAGAATAAGGTGTTTGAAGATTTTATGTATAGCTTTTGGCTGGGCTGCTCGACTTCACGCCTCGGGAACAGAAAGTTCTCCGCCAACATTGAAGATTTCGAGAGCAAGACCCTGATTGACATAAGAATTGACCCGACGAGCGCCGACATATGGCATTTAGCCCGGCATTCACTCGCGCGCTCGTTGCGTTTGAGATATGCAATAACAATGATGTCTGTATTCAGGTGGCCATAGTGACTTTCATGCGATGAAGAGAAACCTTCACTGTTTGTGATGTCCTGCGCTAGCGCGCTCACGTGAACGACTATCCACTTTCTGTCCGCATACCTGCAGCAAGCGAAATGTATCAAACGCAGCGCTCCCAGCATTACCATCACACCTCCATACCTTCGTGTCTTCGCGCAATTGACTCGCTCGTCTGAGTCTCACATATTCGTTGCAATGTCAGATCGTGCCAAACCGCCGGTGCCGAAGTTCGGCAGCTTCAAACCAAAGAAATCTACCAACAAGGCAGACACGTTCAAGACGATGTTTCAGAAACCAAAAGTGAGCGAGAAGAAGTGAGGATGGGCAATCAGCGCGTGGAGCGTGACTCCAGGCACGATCGTAGTCGCCGGCAAAGCCAAAGCCACCGCCCGAAAACCGACCACTACAGTCCCGATGATCGCAAACCACGCAGTAAACGCCACCACGATCGAAACCAAGCCCGAGCCGACGCAGCCGATGGTAGGAAATCGAGACCAGCATACCTCGGTAAAGATGATCGCGGAGGCCCTTTTATCGACACCAAGGGTGACCCAGCAAATCTCCAGTACGGGATGTCAAACAAGTGGACTGTGCCAGTGTATCGCCTCTACGGATCTGGAAGTATTCTGGGCCTCGATCCAGACATCAAAATCGACAGGAGTCGCAGTGGTCAGAGTAGCTACACCCTGACATATCCGCCGAAGAAACGACAATTTCGCATCGTTGAGCCTGTGGAAGTTGACGAGCCACTCGAGCACGCGGCAGGCGATGAAGATACAGATGATGATCAGAAGATCGAGGCGAATGAAGGGCATGAAACTCAGGACCACGAGGTGGACTTCGTATCTATGCCATTCGAGCAGAAAGATGATGAAGGTGAGTGTTCGTACGAAGTCAGCGGATCGCGTTTTGTTGCTAACTTCTCGCAGAGAAATCCATGCCCATCATCACGCCGAAAGTCTAGTCAGAAGTGTGGTCATCTTACAGGACGCAGCTTCGATTCACGGATCTGAGAGTCGATGCTTTGTTTGTTCCATTCACTGTGATACCCAATGCCGGAAGATGACCGTGGCATCATAGGGCTGGCTTCAGCCATCACAAATCCATACGTTGTGACAACAGAACGAGCGTAGCATTGTGATGATAATTTCACAATGAAGTGGCAATGTGAATATATACAGTATCTTGTCTCCCTTGTCACTTACACAGCTCAGTGCTCCACCTCCGAGAGATGCTGCAACTTGAACTCCGTGGATATCATCCATCATGGCCTGCGAGTTTCCTGCCTGACCCTCTAGATCGGATCTTCCGGCGCAGCTGACCGAAAGTACATCTATCGCCCTCACAGCTGGCAAGTGGTAATCCTTTGGACTGATAGATATCCTTACAGTACTCCTTCTCTCTACATATGCATGAGTATCTTGATATTCTCCAAATGCATCAGAACACAGATGGGGTTCTAAGGGTTGGAGTTGGTATCAAGTAGCTGCGTGCATCACATGTGAATGTGTTTTTCTTGTGTTTTGTTTCGTCGAAGACCAATCACGATTACGAGTAGGTGGAAGAGCTACGAGCACTGCGTGAGAGCTCAATACTGGACGACAAAAGGTCAATATAAAGACTCTGTGGCATTCAAAGATGAACACGAACATCTATATCTCAATCGGGCAGAAGCTTATCTTAAGTCCGCGGCCTTATCGCTAGCCTACTTTCAACTTTCGCGCATCGGTGAGTGATGAGCCATTGAGAAAGCCATTGGCTCACTCAAACAATTCCCACAACAACCCACCTTCACATCTGCAGTCCAGGCGCCAGTCATGTCTGCTTCTCTCCCTGGCAGCAGAGACCTTCCTGCGTCCCAGTATGATCTCAGCACATACTGGGGCCGCGTGCGACACGCCGCGAACCTTTCAGACCCGAGGTGAGACAATATGAGCTTTGCGCCGGCGCGGACCAGACGATGTAGAATGAAGAGGAGGATTACATGTGACTCGGGATGGGTCAGTATGGCCTTGCGCATGAAGTGCTGCTGCATGGCATATTGAACAGTAGTGCAGCGCTGACTTGCGACGCACAGCACGCTCTTCACATCTTCCACTGGCCTTGAGCATGCAAAGAGCTTGATTGTCGACTACAAGAAGGGAAAGATCGCAGAGATGACACCTGAGCTGTGGACGGCGAAGAAGACCATTGATAGCACATTGCACCCTGGTAGGTCTTGCAACACTCGGAACCTAGGTTGAATCACGACTAAAGGGAGTAATCTAGACACTGGCGAGCCCGTCCTCTTGCCGTTCCGCATGTCTGCCTTCGTCTTCTCCAACTTGGTCGTTACCGCTGGTATGCTTACACCTGGTCTGGGAACGGCTGGTACTGCAGGCTGGCAGGTTGCCAACCAGTCGCTCAACGTCGCCATCAACTTTTCCAACGCCAACAAGGCCACACCACTTTCCACTGGTAAGATCGTGCAATCATACTTCATGGCTGTCGGCGCATCTTGTGGCGTTGCGCTTGGTCTCAAGGCGCTGGTGCCGCGTCTCAAGGTCAGCCCTGCTACTAGGACCGTCCTAGGACGCCTTGTGCCATTCGCAGCCGTCGCGACCGCCGGTGCTCTGAACGTCTTCCTCATGCGTGGCGAAGAGATCAAGCACGGTATTCCCGTCTACCCCACCGAGTCTGTGGCCGCGCGCGCAAAGCGTGAGGCCGCTAACGAGCCTCTGCAACCTCTCGGAAAGAGCAAGAAGGCAGCTACTCTCGCTGTCGGAGAGACCGCCATCTCTCGTGTTCTTAACGCTACACCAATCATGGTTCTGCCACCTTTTGATCTCGTCCGCCTGCAGGAGACTGCATGGCTTCAGCAAAGGCCTCGCATGGTGACACCGGTCAACCTTGGTCTCATCTTTGCAACATCCATCTTCGCGTTGCCACTCGCACTCGCTGCATTCCCGCAAGGCAAGCGGTCCAGGCTAGCAGTCTGGAGAAGGAGTTCTGGGACCAGGGTGGCGAAGGCGGCCTAGTGGAGTTCAACAGGGGAATCTGAGAGTCTCACAATTGTGAGATGATAATTCATGCATGGACCGTCTGGCGTTTCTGGGATCCTAAATCAACAATAAGGCACTAGGGACTCGTTGCGATAGACTACATTTGAGCATTTACATGGACCGGGTTCAGATCAGCCAACAAGAGATGGTACTGGTATTGCGCGGTACGGCTGTCCATTTGGCTGGCTTCCTCACTCCTCTCGCGTCGCAACACGCAAATGTCGACCTTCAGGCATCGACAAGGTATTCAAACCTTTTCGAGACGGGCCGGTTTCTGGTATTTCATTAGTTCGCAGCATACTCTAGCCAATCGATTGTCAACACATCGTCCTGGTGCCCGTGCTCACAAAGATCGATTTAAGCTCTCTATAACAAAGCTGACCTCGACATGCCCCAGCCAATCGAGTAAGCAACAACCTACAAACTTTACACGGACACTGTAAATACTGGAGCATTTAGCTTTAAGGTTAAAGGTATTGTTGATTGCCGCTCATTTTGTTTATAGACCTGCACCCTTCATCAGGTATCGTATTTCCTTCAGCCCCTCTTCAACGATCTATAGTCCGCATTCTCGTTCTTACAACTGCTGAACATTAGCTCAAAGAGTTTCGATACGACTTAAGCAATCAGTCTTTGATCAAGACACCGCTTGTCAATATGGTTTCAATGTCTGGAGTGGCTACCCAGCCGCCTCAGCCAAGTAATGCTACAAACACAAGTCGTCCGAAAGCATGCACGAAGCTTATGGATCTTTCGAGTCTGTCTACATCCATGAAAGAAATGTAAGTTCTCATTGCTGCAATATCAAATTGTGCTGAAGCTGATCGTAATCAATGCACAGCTTTACACGCAACAAGAACATTTCGCCCCTCCTCGCTCTGCCGTCCGAGATACGTGCCAAGATCTTGCAGAAAGTGATGGGCGGGAACAACGTACACATACTCCCGCAGCCTGATCGCAAGTACCAGGCGTTTATATGTCTCTCGCCAGAAGATTGTCCTGACCAAGAGTCACCACGAGTCACCATCGCACCGGACGACAACCACTTCAATTATGAACTTGGGAATAGCCAATGCTTTACCACACGCCACAAAGTGTGCTCTACGCCGCCTGGTAACGTGATAACCGCCAGCAATGGCTTGAACCTCGACGTTCTGCGCGTTTGCCGGCAACTCTACCACGAAGCCGCCTTCCTTCCATTTCAACAGAACAACTTCTTTCTCGGCCTGCACGCTCCCCTGGACGGCACACCGCCAGCCATGGATCGCTTCATAAACCGCCTTTGTCGCGACCAGCGTGAGCAAGTGCAACACGTCACAGTCGTCAGCGACACCAGCCGAATCAAAGACAGGTACCAGCTCGCGCGACTCAAAGGCCTACGATCCTTGAGCTTGATCTTCGCCCCCGTCCCCAGAGACAGCCCGCACGATTTGTACAAACTGATCGACGATCTTTGGATGTCACCTCTCCGCTGTCCGCTGTCCCTACCGCTGCTGGAGAGCGTGCGAATCAGTATTGAGGTGTATCTTGGAAAGAAAGAACGTGCGGCGATAGGCAAGCAGGTTTCGAAGCTTGAACTTTTGGTTCGCAGGGCCGAGACGAAGACGCTTTACCTCGATACTTTAAATGCGAATGTCAAAGCTGCTCTGAAGCAGACGGCGGGCAATCTAGGCCCGAGCGATTTGTCGAGAGTCTTGTTTAAGCTTCGGCAGGATTATATTAAGCGGAAATCGAATTTGTAGGCGGCTATAGGCGATTTGTCGGGTCTTGCGGAGCGGGTGATTCCATCGCATGGGCAGAGAAGGGTTCGGTTTTTGCAGCTTACCTAGATATACAGGTTTTTGTAAAGACCACTACACTTATCACGGTATGGTATTTCCTTAGGATAGACAATAAACTCTTTACGATAATGGCTTGGCACTTACTGAGATACCTTGTGCTGTGAGCTGCAGGTTGTCAAGCGGGCTGCACAGCCTTGCTGCCACGCCACATCTCATGCACCCAGCCTCGTCAGGTTACCCGTAGTAATCTTCAGCCTTGTTCATGAGAGAGCCTTGTCATACTCTCCATGTCTCCCCCTCAGCACCATCTTCCTCGTCCCCCGAACCCGTGCCTCAAGAGCATTACAGTCCAATAGCAGGCGCCGATATAGCGGTATCAGACTGCAGACATGTCTGGCGCAGAGGCAGGCGCACTCGTGCTAGGGCTGATCTCGTCAGTCATCACAATCTGTGAAGCTGCAAACGACATTTGGCAGGCTGCCCATACGACGAGAGGCCTGCCCAAGAAGTTGAAGATAGCGGCGGATGAGCTGCCCTTGATATCGGCCTGCCTCGATGAAGCCAAAGCCAACATAGACGCATCACGCCGCGCGGGTTGCGTTGATCTCAGTACTTGGCAAAGCGTGCAGCAAGCCTTACAAAGTTGCGAAGAAAGTGCCACGATCGTGAAGCAGCTGTTGGACAAATACCTACCCACCGAGAGCGACGATCGGACGACCAGATACACCAAGATCATCTCGCTCAAGCGTAAGAGTGGGGAGGTGCGAGAGCATGTCCACAAGATTCTGCAACACATTCAGACCTTGGCCAATCTCCAAGTTCTTCGGGATGCTAAGATCCTCGAAGACATCAGCGCCGCTGTGGCGGCATTGGAAGCCTCGGACTCAGATGAGGACAAAGGAGGCTCTCAGGTCATGCATGGCGATGGGGACAACAACCACCAATCCGGCAGCGGTACCATTCGTACGTACAAGAACAGTGGGACAGCACCAATGTACAATGCAGAGAATATGACACAGAACTTCGGGAAAGGTACGGCTTAAACTACTGTGAAAATTGCACGTTTCCTATCTTCAGCCAACAGCTTATTGCAATTATCTTCGACGAGGGGATGCTGCGTTTGAATGACAAGAGCTCTTTTCACTTACATGTTCTCCCGTCCTAGTGCTAGTCAAGTGCATGGATCTCGCTGACGACGACATCTGCCAGTCGTGACCACCTACAATGTGAACAATGCCCACGGCAAGTCTCCCCACGAGTTAGTGTTCTCAAAAATCCATACCTTATGCTTACACCAGATTCTCAGATAAAAGTCGCGACATCAGCTTCTTCAAGACCTCCAACTATATCGCATTCAAAGACGTCCTAAATCCACCCCCGAAGCCAAACACGTGTTTGTGGTTCCTCGAACACCCAATCTTCGAAGAATGGATGCATTCTGAACATAGCAGAATTCTATGCTTACAGCAGACCCAGGATGTGGCAAGTCAGTGTTGTCGAGAGCCTTGATTGATGTGACCTTTCCAATGCAGACCGATCGGACCATTGTGTACTTCTTCTTCAAGGACGACGGGATCCAGACGAACATCTGTGTCGCAATGTGTGCTGTGATACATCAATTGCTCTGCCAGAAACCGCAATTGTTCAAGCATGCGAATGAAACGATCAACAAACATGGTGCTATCATCAAAGATGATTTCGACCAACTCTGGCAATTATTTCTGGATCTCGCATTGAATGAAAACTGCGGCCCTGTCACTTGCCTCCTAGACGGCCTGGATGAATGCCAGAAACCCGATCGTCATAGATTGACATCAAAGCTGCACGAATTCTGTACAGTGAATTATGCTGGACAACAACGCCCCGACAAAGGGCTCAAGGTTTTCATTGCTAATCGACCCTACTCGGACATCACACGCTCCTTCGCCACTATCCTGTCTCGGGCCCAGTTACTGAGACTAGACGCCAATGCTGAGCAAAAGAAGATCAATATGGAGATCGAGTCCGTCATTCGTGCAGAGATGAACAAGTATAGTTCCAGCTTACAACTCTCTGGGGAAAAGTCGCAGACTGCCATCGACGCTATCTTGGCTTATGAGAATCGCACCTACTTGTGGGTGGCATGTATCCTCAGGGAAATCAACGATGCAGAGCCAGCAAGCTCAGCAGAGCTCATGGAAGTAATTCAACAACTCCCCGATTCCCTACAAAGCGCTTATGACAGGATCCTCATGAGATGCTTCAATCGCCGGCGTACTCTCAATGTACTAGGGTTCATTGTCGCAGCCAAGAGACCTCTTGGAATCAGCGAGCTGGACGTGATGCTGGCATTGCTCAGGAAAGAGAATATTGGTCGTTGCTGGTATGCCGACCTACACCAGCATATCGCTGGACCAGACGCAAGAATGGAACAAGTTCGCCAACAGTGCGGCTTTTTCGTGAGAATCGATGGGTCCACGGTGCATTTGATCCACCAGACCGCCAGAGACTTTCTTGTTCAACGAGATGATGGACTCCAGTCCGATGCGAGATGGCGGCATTGCATACGACTATCTCAAGCCCACGAGCTCCTGGCGAACATATGCATACGTTTTCTTCTGCTGCGTGACTTCGAAATGAACGATGAATCCGATGCTTGGCACTTCTCAGGACAGCACAATGCCAACGGGACTTACGATGAGATCCGAAACACGCATATTTTCTATCAGTACGCTGAAAAAAATTGGGCATCACATTACCGAGAATCACAAGTCGACCCTCGGCATCCATTGCACAAGGTGGCAAAGCGGTTGTACTTCCCAAACGATAGTGCTCCATGCCTGTGGCTACTCGATTCCCAGCTCCGTCATACCAGACGGTATGCTGCCTTTGATTCACATCTCCCGCCACGGAACGCATTCGAGATATTGTGCCTGGACGAACATATTGTACTCTTGGCGCAAATTGACTTGAAAGTAATTCCACAAATCACCTTGGACCGGGCTCTACGATTAGCGTGCGAGAAAGGTTGCTACGACGTTGTTACGTTATTACTCAAAGTCGCCGATCAACATGAATTCCTTGATGGCAAAGCAAATGCTTTCCAGACTGCAGTTTTCAGTCGGCACATCGATATCGTAAACCTCCTTCTGGACGCTGGGGCACAGGTAGACCAATGCGGGGATCCAAATGTTCTTTCTGGATCGTCTTGGGCGACCGAAACTGCGTTATATATCGCACTCTTTGTCTGCTCTAGAGATGCCGTGTACCTACTCCTACAACATGGGGCCAATATACAAGCAGACAGCGAAAGATTCGCTTCTTGTTTGCATGCTTTCTTCGATTGCGACCGTGAAGTTACTTGGTATTGTGAAGTGACGCAGCTATGTCTGGACCTCGGAGCAGATTTCAATCTCATGGATGTCACTGGTGACACACCGTTGCACCTCGCATGTCGCCGCGACATGGGATTGGATGCTGTGAAGTGTTTGTTGAGTGCGGGTGCGGACCCCAATGCGAAAAATGAATACGGTCGTACACCTCTACTTGGTGCAATTGCAGAACTGAAGGGGATGATGCCTTGGGGAACTTTCCAATGGATGCTCGAAAACAACAGCATTGACATAAATACGATAGACGAGGAAGGGTACAGCATGCTCGCTTATCTGGTGTCTCCTAGTATGGAAGAAGAAGAAAAAGAAGAAGAAGAAGAAGAGCAAGAAGAGGACGATTGTGAAAATCGGGACTTGAAAAATATGATACTGGCACTGCTTCGTTGCGACCGCCTGGAGATTGACTACAAATCTCATGGGCCATCAGGTTTGGACAGTATTCTTATGCAGGCAGTGAACAACAGTCCGGGCTCAGTGCCAGTCTTCCTCGGAAGAATGCGAATGGACGAGTTGCACGAAAAATTGATACTTCAAAGAGCCTACCAACATGCTATTCAGTGCCTGGGCACAGAAATGGGACTTCTGGGAGGCCAAGGACTTCCCTTGGCGGATCTGGACGCGGGCTGTAGAGCTGAGGCATTGCATACTTGCAATAGACAAGCTCCAGCTACAAGGTGTACAATTCTTGAGATCTCGTGCTTTCCTTCCTGCCCTCGGGGTGACTCGGAGCTTCGATGGGATGCTGAATCAGCACCTGTGCCTTGCACATGATGACCAGGAGCGCGAGTTGACTTGCGTTCGGTGTCAGGACGGTGATCTGGAAAATGGCTGGTACTGCCCGGTATGCTGCGTGTCCGGAACGTCCCAGTGCCTTTGCTCAGACTGCGGACAAGAGAGCACGGATCGGCACGTCGACTGTCACCATTCAATGGATCGGTTCGATTTCATAAACGGATTTCATGGAGATTGGACTGATAGCAGCATGGAGGCTGCACACTTGGCCATCGAAGAGGAATCGGAGACAGCGAGCCTGCAAATCAGCTCCAAAGCTAGGATGTTCGTGCTCGATTGGAAAGGAAAGCAGGAGTGAAGGTGTGGAGAAAGAAAAAGAAGTGACACTCGGTACAAGATGATCAAGCCTCCCAAAGTAACGCCCCGAGCTTTGACGTTCCATTAATCTCACTCGTGACTCCTAGCCTGCAGTTGTTGTCGTTGCCAATAATGAAACTCATGATGGCCCATCTTCTATTCAGGATATATTGTGATTACCAAGCAATCGTTCGATGAACATATGCAAGTCATTCGACGTGGTAGTATAAAGTCTTTGTCATGGTGTAGCAGTTGGTTTCTGGAAGGCGCGATGCCACATGCTGCGGTTCAAGATTTGCCCACGAATCGCTCGTCTCATTCGTGACCCAATCAGAACCAAAAAAGCGACAACACTCATGGTATCTTCGCTGGAAACACCAAACCCCAACCCCAAAGAACGCCGCATGGTCGCATCTCAACAAGTCGCTTTTCACCACCCGACAGCCTCTGAAGCCATCCATTACAAGCGAGGAAAAAAAGATACAAATCTACTGATAGAACCAATACTCCGCAGCATAAGGCATCTCAAACGCCGCCGCCATGCCCTGGCAAGTCTTCGGTGGCTGTCCACCCGCAGTGTTCAAGCGGTACACTTCTTTGTAAACCTGATCGCCATCCGTCGACTTCGGATCCAGACGCAGCCACGCTACAGGACCGTGCCCGTCATTGTAGGGACCTGCCATTGCTGTTGTCGGAGCAGGTGTAGAGTCGCCTTTCTTGAACGCGCCCCAGCCGTAGTTGTGTGCGCCAGTGTCAAGGTTGAAGTAAGGTGTGGTCATGTCGGTGAAATAGTGGTGGCCGGACATGCCTTGGTAGATTGGAGAGTTGCGGTCTTCGGATGATGGGACGGGAAGGTCGAGTGCGATGGGGCAGATTCGTGAGAGGAGTTCGGGCATGTCGGCTGCGAGGCAGGAGACATTGAAAAGAGTTGCTGTTGCTCCGATGGCGACTGGGATAGCGGTGCTGTTGCTGAGGTCACAGGTGTAGTTTTGCGTGCCGCGGCCAATGGCGACGTGGCCCAGTGTGAGGCCTGCTGCTGGCGGAGGGAGGGTGACAGGTGCTGAGATTTCGTTAGTAGTGGTTCTGCTTGTGTGATGCTGGTTGAACATACCTGCTGGCATTACTGCATTCTTCAGATCACACGATCCACGCTGCGAGTCACGACCATGGTGCCATCGTCTGCCAAAGTCGGCGTATGAGATTTCCTTAGAAGAGCCCACCCACGCAATTGGCACCAGCGTCATCCTGATTCCAGTTGGCAGTCGGAGCAGCGATGACCGTCGTAGCCAACAAGGCTGTGTGCAGTAGCAGCTTCATCTTGTCAAGTCAAGATGAGCAATGAACCAATGCTACGAATAGTTCCCGATCTCGTATCAAGAAAGAATAGAATCGTGGCTATGCTCTAACAATCGTAAGGAAACCGTACAGAGCAAAGAGCACAAGAGGATCAGAGAGGAGGATGAGGCGAAGAAGGATGGGACGAAAGGACGTAAACACGTCGGGCGTCAAGCGCCGTGTCGCAGGTTGCTATATACATGGGCTGGGATTGTATGCTGTACCACGACAGCTGTGCATGCGTGTCAATGCAGGCCTGCTTCCCGGGCGCCTAGGTCAGCGCCAGAATAGTAGAGATCATACTACCAGGCTAGCAAGTAAGGCTGGGAGTTCGGCGGCTATCGTATAGCTGGCGTTAGCTGTGATTGGCCATGAGCTCGGCTGATGGGCTGCTGGCGGTTCGAGTAAATGCTTGTATTTCTATTTTACCATGGTAATCCGGTATCATGGTCCACATGATAGATAGAGAGACCGAGTGCTCGTTCACCGGAAGAGGCAAACTTGTGTCATGGTGTGTTCAGCCTGAAGTGGTAGACACACGCTGAGGTTGAGGTGCAAAGCCAACTTTCGACCACGCCCCAACAATCAATCAATCGGACTTGGTTCCCACAGGCAAAAAATCGTTGATTTCCCACGAAGAACACCCCATTAACATTTCCGTAACTATTGTCCAGCATGTTTCTTGCCATACCCAAAATAACAACATCTACCAGCCGCAAACCGTCCACCCAATAGCCAGCGACACGGCGCGTAAACGACTGGCCCAGGATGCTCGAAGCGACTCCTCCACCCCTGCTGCCGGCGCTTCCAACCGCCCGTTCAAGGAGCCGTTCGTCAGAATGACTTGCATGAACAGCGATCCAATCAACTGCGAGAAGCGTTTGCATCTCACGTCGCGAGGCTCGTCAATCGGTACCGCTTGTAAATTTTCAAGACGTGTCGCGTGATACTTGGGAAACTGAAGATGATCTTGGTAGATCAAGATTGATATTCGAGCATGGCATTGGCATTCACGTCTTGACATTTGAGGTGGCGAGCCCTAGGCATAGACGGCGCTGCCATGCCAGAAGAGAGACGCCCGCGGCGCTTGGAGACGTGGCAGGTACCTATGTACACACACGTGGTGAGCTGTCGGCTGCATTGATATGACCTACTGTTATTAATCAATTGTGAGTGGTCATCGGTCGCAGCTTACAGGCCGTCGGACGTCGTGACCCGCCATTGATGTATCAGGTCCACTACAGCGATCAGCTGCCTTCAATCTGCAGCCAAAGTCTCACTAAGCAGACAGACAGAACATCTCATGCATGATCGCAACGTACAGCGTCCATTATCAGCTCTCGATATGATTTTACACAAAAACCCCCACCCTCCCAAACCCATCAATTCCCCCGATCGAAATCGTCATGCGTCCAGTCCCCATGTGCCTTCGTACCACCCAAGCCAGCAACCGTAGCAGCGCCTGCGCCCGCTCCAAGTTGGCTCGCATGCTGTTCGACATCCACCGACCCCATCCAATATAGCATGGTAAACACAAGCAAATGCAGCGCCAAGCAGTACACCGCAAACAGATTCCTGCTCGTACGAGTCTGCAGCACGAGCCGCGTGACTTGGAAGACTGCACGCTCGGGCAAGCTCATGCGTTTAAGTGCTCGAGCACTTTCTCGGCCGCGGAATGCAGCGAAAGGGGAGATGTTGCTCTCATAAGTGCTGCGGTAGCGATCTAGAGACAAGCCTGAGGATGTGTCGCTGGACACTTGGATGGTCGAGGGGTTGGGATTGGCACCATAGGCGCTTCCTGAGGTTGAGGGCTGGGCGCTCGGACGGTTGTAGGTCGAGACGTAGCGCGTCTTCTCGTATAGATTGAGGTTGTCCTTTTGCAGGCTAGATACTTCGAGCGGAGGGCGCTGACCGTCGTGTATTGCTTTTGCAGTTCTTGCTCGAGCTCGCCGATCTTCTTCTTGAAGCGGTCGCGTTGAGCTGTCACCATGGGCAAGATGCCGGAGCCGCCGCCCATGGCTTCACCTGGGCGAAGTGGTGAGCCAGAGCCTGATGTTGGATCGACACCCCCGATGATCGATGAGGTTGGTGAAGTGCCACCGCCTCGCCTGCTGCCGTACGCCGATTTGGGGAAGCGTGACGTATATGTGCCTGCGACTGACATCGTCTCAAATGCATTCGAAGCCTCTTGCTGAGTCCGTTGCAGATCGTTTTCGAGCGACGCGTTCAGATTCTGTGCCTTTTCCAGATCGCGTTCGTCGTTGCGAAGTCTTCTTGCAATTCGTCAAGCCTCTTCTGCAACTCATTGTTTGAAACTCGCAAGTCAGTAAGCTCGTTGCCCAACTTCTTGTTGCGTGCAATGAGAAGCTGCTCAAGAGATTCACCCTTCGATTTGTCGGCGCTGCCGTTCGCATCTGGCACTTCTGCGCTGTCAACGTCGGCGTCGTCCACAGCAGCGAACTCAATAGACCGTAGCATCTCCAGTTCGCGCTTGACTTCGTCGTAGTCACTCCATTTCTGGACGCGTGCCTGCAAGGACTCTCGGTCTGATTTCAATGTGTTAAGTTCTCTTTCAATACCACGCAACTTGCTCTCCAGTGCGCTTGTTTCAGACTGCTTATCTTGTCTGGCATTATCAATGCGACGGAGCAAAGATGAGTTTTCTGACCGGAGGCGTAGATATGCTGGCTCATCCTCAACAGCAGTACTACGGCCGGATGATTGGCTAGCAGATTGTGCAAGTTCGACTCGCAGCTGTTCGTTACGAGCCTCGATATCCGCCAGTCTTGTGGTTGTCCTCTCCAGTTCGGAGTGCGCCAACTCAAGTTCCGCGGCGGTAGCAGCATTTCTGCCAGTGTCGGCGTTTCTTCTCCTGTCTTCTCCAGCCTTTGTGACACCTCATAGCTCGCCTTGAGTTCTTTCAGGATCCTGTCTTGGCTCTCGACCTTTTCTTCCAAGCTTTGCTCTTTGGCTGTCCAGTTGTCCTCCTTCTCCTTTAGTACCGCGGACCAAGACTCCTCAACTTCCTTAATCCGCGAGTCCTGTGAACCTTCGAAAGACTGCCTCTTCTTCCGCTCTTCCTCCAATTGTCCTTCCGAATCTTCAAGCTGCGTGTTCAATTTGTTCAACTGTTTCTGCAAGCGCTCGTTCTCACTTTCAAGCTTGGGCACAACCTCCTCCACAGTCACCTGGGAATCAATAGAAGCGTCCAGCAGAGGGTAAGGATCTGGTGCTTCTGACAACGGAGTGTACGCCTGCATGAACGCCGAGGATATTGTCTTGTTGTGGTTCGTCAACAAGTCCACATAGCCCTGGTACGCCTTGAGCAGGTCCTTGAAATCCAGCAACTTGGCGGCATCGTCCAGCTTCTTGAAGTCCTTCGTCTTCTGTGCCAGGTCTTTGCGCTTGATCAGCGAGTCGCGCTGTTGCGATACGAGCTCAGAAGCAGCTACGTCGAGAGAAGATACAAGCTTGCTGAGGTCCAGTGTTCGCCATGCGGCGACTGCCTGTTGGAACTTGTTCCCTTCGCCTGCGCCGTCTCTCGCGGACCGGATGTCCCCAGCATGGTCATCTTTGGTCTCCGCGCCGTTGCTGTCGCGGCACCTCCACTTGCTTGTTCGTCCTTGTTGTCGGCCATGGTAGGTCGTGGTGGCTCAAGGCATGCCTCGGAGGGCGTTTGAGAGGTGCCTTGCGGACGTTTCGTTGCGCGGAGGTAGGAGACGACGGGTAGATGCGTTGATATGCCGTATAGGCGAGACTTCTCGAGTGCCTAGATTGGCCGGTATCTTCTTGTATCTCTCTGGGCAATTTCCTCTAAGAGACCGGGTGTGGTTGGTGTTCGCATGTAGTGCAATGGCACAACACGGGATGAGGCTCCGCTGTCTGTCGGCGGAAGCTCTCAAGCTGTCGCCGACTTGCGCATCGCGAAACGTACAACCAACCAAATACCACTATACAACACCTTCTCGCCTCTCGTGTCCTCCAAGACACAATGCTTAGCTGGCCTGGCCGGAGATGGAAGCGCAGCATGGCTCCCTGAACGACAACAGCGATGGAGCATATGTCCTCCGCGATCTAATCAATGACATCCCACTTTCGGCCGACGGCGACGACAGCCATGTCTACATCACATGCGTAGACACCTGGAACGGCAACCTTTACGTTGGAACTTCTGCTGGAGAGTTGTTGCACTTTGTGTCTATACCTCCCGACCCAAGTGACCCATCCGGAACACCGACATGGATAATCGCATCTAGGCTGCAGCCGCCATTCGCTACGGTGCAAGAGCCTCCGGACACCGGTGTGAAGCAGATTCTGATATTACCGAATGCTGGCAAGGCTTGCGTGTTATGTAATGGCACGCTCACTTTCTACACGCTCCCAGAGCTGAGCCCTGCGTTCGGTGGAAAGATCAAACAGGCTGGGTGCACTTGGGTTGGCGGACTGGACAGGAACGAAGAGCTCGAGGAACAAGAGTCTGGAAGCAATGGGACTGTAATTGTCATTTCATTGAAGCAGAGGCTGCGCCTGATTCGGATCGGAGAAGAGGCAAGAAAGCTCAGAGACATTGAACTTGGCGGGGTTGGTGCTATACAAAGGCGAGGTGATCTCGCTTGTGTGGCTGACGGCAACTCGTACTCCTTGCTCGATGTTGTGAACCAGCGCAAGAATGAGCTCTTCCCAATCTCCTCGGCAATTGAACCAGAACCTACAGCGCAATCAGCTACACTAGAACCACCCCATGGATCTTCACACCGAGCGTCCGGAAGCTTCTCTAGCAGAAGTCCTGTTCGGGCCGGACGACATGAGCGAAATATCAGTACGAGCAGTGCTACACAAAGTACGGATCGTCTACGACCTGACAGCTCCTCACCGTGGCCAGCTCGAGGGTCGTCCAGAGCTTCAGCAGAATCAGCAGATTCCCAAAGTCGTACCACCAGCCCAGAGAAAGCCACTAACACCGATGCGCCGCCTCCACCACCTCCAAAAGATGAACCTCGCAAGGAAACTCCTAGTCGACCGCTGCCTCCTAATATTGCTTCACCTACCCCGACGGAGTTTCTGTTGACCACGGGTACCAAAGCAAGTGAGCCTGGCGTTGGCATGTTTGTAAACTTGGATGGTGATGTCGTACGTGGTACGATCGAGTTCACGACTTATCCACGCAGTCTTGTTGTAGATGGTGGCAGAGACGAAGCAATGCTGAGCTCACCAGAGGATGCTTCCGAAGGTTACGTGCTAGCATTGGTTCAGCGCAATCTCAACGGCAGAATATCTCACTCGATTGAGATCCAAAGGTGGGATGCAGAGCCTGGCGAGGCCCACAAAACCAGATCATGGCTCGATTTACCAAGTAGCCAAGATGTCTCCGATACAGATATTGTCCCAGATGGCATGGGACTGCGCACAGTGACGACGGCGAATGAGCTCAGTATTCCAGAGATTGGTACAAATCTTCGCCTTCGACGTCTCAATCTCAGCAACGCCGAGACTGAACCGGATGAGGCCGAGGCCAAACGAAATGCAGAAGAAGACAAGTTTACAGCAAGATTCGCGCATACGAAAACGAGCGTGATGCTCTTCAACAATAATCAAGTACGCTGGCTGGTGCGGAGCTCCTTGATCGTGCGGCTCGAGCGACGCCTCAATAGAGCAATCGTCCGCAACGGCCAGGTTTCTATTGACGCGTTGAAAGTGCAAGCTGTGTTGAATGATATCCGCGGCCAAGAAGCTCAAAACGAACTTGAGTTCTTGACGTTGACCTACATCCGCCAGAAGGCCTCATTGTTATTGTTCGGCAACTCTTGTTGACTACTGCCAATGGTGTAAATAGCCTACGAGCACGAAAACGGGCAGCAGGCGAAGCGCTCGTGGAAGGCGAGATCGATCCACGCACGATCCTTGGTCTTGTGACACCATTGTCTGAGGAGGTACAAGTGGGCAAGGAAGGCATCTGGATATCGCAGGGCCTCTGCGACGTCATCAAGACTCTGCGCGAGGCTTTAGATGAGGCTCAGCTTGTCCCAGATACTCGTGGACCTTACGGTGATAATCTGCTGCAAGTGATCAAGCGCTATCTTCTGGTTTGGCGAAAGAAGAAGGGCTTTGGCAGTGTTGCTGACGAGACTCATGTCTTCAAGTCAGTCGATGCGGCCCTGCTCCACATATTGCTACTGCTGGACCAACATAGTCCACGCGGCCCTGCGACTGGCGGATCGGTCAGGTCGGAACTCAACGAAGTCGTCGACAAAGGCGTAGACTGTTTCGATCGAGCTGTTGAGCTTTTTGAGAGATTCAATCGTCTATACGTTCTTAGCCGCTTGTACCAGTCTCGTAAGATGACAGGCCAAGTACTGGCGACCTGGAGGCGCATCGTGGACGGCGAACGTGACGCAGGCGGCGAGCTTCTTGAAGGCGAGCAAGACATCCGCCGATACCTGACCAAAATCCGTGATCAGCCGCTAGTACAAGAATATGGTGCATGGCTTGCGAACCGCAACCCAAAGCTGGGCGTCCAGATCTTCGCAGACGATAACGCAAGGGTGAAGTTCCAGCCATCAGAAGCGGTCGCTTTGCTCAAAGAAAAGGCACCTGGCGCGGTCAAGGACTATCTTGAGCATCTCGTCTTCGGCAAGAATCACGTGCAGTACGTCAACGACCTCATCTCGTTCTATCTTGACACCGTCTTGCATGAGCTTGAAGGCTCCGATCTGGCCAAGTCAACACTGCTTCAAAGCTACGAAACCTACCGAGCCTTGATCCCACCCAAACCCACTTACCGCCAATTCATCGCCGACAACTCGATAGACGCCGAGTGGTGGCACAACCGTCTCCGCCTCCTCCAACTCATCGGCGGCAGCCATGGCGCAGCGTCAAGATACGACGTGCACGCCGTCGGCTCACGACTGAAACCCTACAGCAACGAGCTAGTCCCAGAAATGATCATCCTCAATGGCCGCGAAGGCAAGCACGAGGAAGCACTCCGCCTCCTCACCCACGGCTTGGGCGACTACGATACGGCGATCCGCTACTGCCTCCTAGGCGGCTCGTCCATTTTCCACCCCGGCTCCAACCTCCTCCCCGAGCAATCCCTGCCTTCGAAAGACGAGCAAGCACGTCTCTTCAAGACTCTGCTCCAAGAGTTCTTCCGCATCGAAGACTTGAGTGAGCGCTTGGAGCGGACTTCGGAACTGCTCGAGCGGTTTGGCGGATGGTTTGAACTCGAAGAAGTCCTGGCTAGAATTCCTGATGAGTGGAGCGTCGAGCTTGTCAGTGGCTTCTTGGTGCATGCTCTGACGAGACTGGTGAGGGAGAAGAACGAGACGATTGTAGTCAAGGCGCTAAGCTCGGCGCAGAACTTGAGGGGCAGTGTGGATGCTATTGAGAAGATCGAGGCGATGAAGCCGGTTGTTGTTACGAGTGATGAGGGAGGGATTGGAGGTGAGGTTAGTGGATAACATGATATAATCTACACGATACATGGGTTTGTTTACGCCACTTCAAGACTGCATATCCCTAACAATATGCCATATTCAAATCTTTGACTTTCACGCCATCAATTTCACATGTCACCACTGTCGGCTCGAGCGCATTCGCTTCACTTGTGCCGCCCAAGCACGAGCCATGCACTTGCAGGGTACATTTAGCGCCTGCTTCTTTAATTTACTATTACAGCTCCACGCTGCAGACATCTCTTCGATTACTACTGACAAGAAGTATCACCGCAATCATAGCTCCATCTCAAATTGCTTATCCGGATAGTCCCTGGTGATTTATCAATGTCATTCCGATACCCAACTTACGAAGAACTTCTAGCCGAAACACCGAAAGCCCCTGCCGGCTTCATCTCAATAGACCTCCTCCGCCTGCACTGGTCTTTGCAGAATGACGATCTGAGCAGCTCAATCACTGTCCTTGAGGATGCCACCGACGCAACGTCCACGCAAGAGCCACATTCGCCTACTCATCCCGTTGCTCGGGCTTCCTTGACCACTCCGCCTATATCAGCCATCACTGTCTCGGTCGAAATCCTCAATGACTACTCCGCAAAATGGATCGGAGTGCATCGAGAGCATGCTGAACCTGAAGACTCGCCAGACCACAGCGGCGAGCGCTACGACGCCGAAGGAATCATAGAGCACTGCTGCGACCAGGACCGACCGGGTCCAGGGCCACGTGTCGAGGTTGCAGCCGAGCCAGGAGGCTTTGTTACCATTGGTCAGTTCATCGACATCGTGCATCCGTGGCTACGAAGCCTCGATGACCAGCTACGAGCTGCCAAAGGCGTGCAAAATTGCTTCCCTCTCGCTTCAGACGTGGCACTGTGCGTATGGCCAAGCAGTCCGAGTCCACTGTGGATCTCCGGTCGTGAAGGACAGACGGCGGAGAATTGGGCTTACGAGTGGGCATTGATGGCTAGGACTGCAGCTACTACACAGCGTCTGCGCGATGAGGCTGCCGCGTGAGCTGTACATTTCTCAAGACCCTTGGGAACGGTTTCACTGTGTTGTTGATACATTTGGGGAATGCATCTGCTGGAACCATGACTTTACTCGGCGCGAGGCTTGTCTTCTCACTGTTGAAGAGGTTCAGCCCATTGCAATCTGATCAAGGCCAGGCCACAGTTGCCAAGTGATTGAATACGCAATGCATTGAAGAAGGGCGTTTACGCCCAATTGCCACAATGCCAAGTACAAACAAGCTCGATAACTTTTGTGCTTACGAGGTCAAAATATAGCTGGTATTCCCGATCAGAGCTTTTCGAGAACTCAATGCCTGAAATGAAGTCGGGACAGAGCCTATTCGCCCGGCATATGGCTCGGCGGAGTCCGTCCGAGAGGTAGCTATTGCGATACAATGTCAGCCTCAACCCCCGATCGATCGATCTTCGCCAGTTGTCGCGACTTACAAGTGGCAAAGCCTGGTCTACGATGTTGATCGCCCCTGCTCAATAAGCTTCTGCGGCATGCACATGCACCATTTGCTTGGTAACTAGGCAGTTCTTGTACGAGTTTTATGACGAGAGAATGGTTGGGGAGGAAGCTTGGCCCTCCGAAGAGCAAGCATATATTTGATACCCGCTCAAACCCTTCAAACACCGAAATGCTACACATATCTTAGTTACCAGCATTACCTCTCTTACCACCCCTCTTCATCCTGTCGATATGACCCTTCTGGATCTTCTGCTCGTCCGCCAAACTCCTCTTGCCCTTCCTCTTCGCCATCGTCATGAGGAAGTTCTTCTTTCTCGCCTTCTCCCGGTCGTGCTCTTGCCCTCGGCACGCTTCTTCTCCTTCTGCCTGGCGGTAGAGCTGCGGTGGTCATTCTTCCGTCCTCAGGATCGCCCTTGGACTTGCGGATCTTCTCCTCTTTGGTCATCTTGTGTGACAAACCGGCCAGGCCTTCGATCTGATCCTTTGTGAGAGGGTCGTCGTTGTGGCGTTCCATGGCGGCTTGTTGTTGTTGGATCTTGCGGCGCTTGTGTGCGGGCATGGCAGCTGTGAGGGCGGCGTTTTGGCGGAGCTCGTTGAGTTTGGCCAGGTCCGCGGGTGTGAGGATGCGGGTTGTGGCGAGTTTGGAGACTCTGTCGGCTTCAACTTTGAGGGCTGCTTCGGATTCAGCGACCTTTTGTCTCTTCTCCCATTCTGCTTCGTCTGTGCCTTCTTCGGTCGCTTTGGCGACGGCGTTCTTTGCCTTCGCACGCGCCTTGATCTTCTTCGCCTTGTCTTGTTCATCGTCCTCGGAGTCGGTGAAGTGAATCTCGTTGTCGCTCTCAACGTTGATCCAGCCCTCGTTGTCATCGTCACTGTCGCTCTCGGCGTCCCAGTTATCCCATCCTGCGGCTTCGTCCTCGTTCTCGCTGTTGATGCCTTGCTCTTCCTTCCATTTGTCAAGCAGTTCCAAGCCGTCAATGCCACCAGCGGTGACCTCACCGAAGCGTGCAGCGGTCCTCTCGCCAATACGCATACCCATTGCGGCATCCTTGCCACGGTCTCTCTCCTCAGCATTTCGGCGCCAACCTCTCTGTAAAGCGATAGCAGACCACGCGCTGCCATTTGCACACCCTTGTCCTTGGACTTGCGGTATTGCACCAAGTCCTGCAACAACGTCTCGGTCATCGCCAAAGGCTGCCTCATGCAGACTTCTCTGATACCGTTGAGACCAGCGCTTGCCACTTCTCCAGCTGAAGCTTCAGAAACGAACTCGTTCGCGATCTTGACGATCAGCGGCTCCAGCACATCTGGAGGAACCAAGCTGTGAGATGCTTGTGCTAATGATGCCAGGAATGAGGTGACCTTGGGCTGTTTGGGTCCCAGGAATTTGATGAAGTATGAGTACAAAGGAATGAGTGTAAGCTTGTGCAGACCAACCAGACGTGACACGAGCTGAAGCACCAAAAGCTTCTGGTCCAGATTCAGGCGCACCTTGGGCTGCGCGGGCTGCAAGTGTCTCTCGAACAGCACCTCGGCGAATCCTTGAGGGTCGTGTAGCAGATGGGTGCGCTGAAGTTGAGCTGTTGTGGCGAGTTCTTTTTCCTCTCTTGCTTCTTCACGGCCTTTGCGGCATTCCTGAGCTCTTTCTCACGCTTGTTCGTCTTCTTGTTGATGCCAGCAACGTGCTTGAGCTTTCTTACATCCACATGTCCCTCGTCGTCTTGATCCTCTTCAGCAGCAGCCTCTTCACGCTCCTGGTCACCACCAAGGAAGAATCGCACACCGCCTGTAACCACCTTTGCGTCTTGGCTCAGAGCCGCCTCTTTCATGATCGCCACAGCTTTTGCCTCCGTCCATACCTGCCTCTTCCATAGCTCTCTTGTGATCTTGACCGACCAAAGTCCTTTAGGCGATGCGGAGTCGGATGCAACGAGTTCGAAGCATTTGTTTTGCATGTGTCTGTTGAGTTTGTGGTTGGTGCCCTTTGCGTTTGATGTGCGCAGGTCTGAAATGATCTTGGTGAAAAGCAGTTCACGGAGAGACTTCGAAGGCGTGTTGAGGAGCAGTGGCCAGAGAGTATCGAGGAGCGCGGCCGAGTCAATGATTTCTTTTCTACGGAGCAATACCAGCGATCCCACCAGCTTGTCTCTCAACTCAGCGTCTAGGCTGGCATGGTGGAGCTCGAGCAGACTGCTGAGGTCCTTAGGGAATGATTCGGTCAATCTAGGGTAGCAGTCGGCAACATGGCTGACAAAGTCGATCAAATCCTTCAATCTGATCACGCCGCTGTCATCGGTGGTCGTGGGTGACTGGAGGAAAAGCTCGCGCAAACTGGTATACTGATCGAATTGCGCCTGGAAGTCCTGTTGGTATGAGAGTGGGTCGTTGCGAATTTGTGCTGCAGATTGGGCAAGTCGGCATCGACCTTCTCCAACGCTGCGACTTTTCTCTTCATAGTTGCGACAAGTATGGAAATGTGGATTGTTGTCTTTGCGAGAGCAGATCTCTCTGCTTGCGCTGAAAATGGAAAACCCGCGGCTCGAGACTTTTAGGTGGAGGCGGCTTCGCGGATCTAATCTGATCTTTGCGGGCCCGCAGAAAGCACGGCCCACGTGCCTAAATGCAGGGTCTACAGTCGTCTGCGCATGGCATCTCAGCGGCAAATGTTCTTGGAAAAGGGTACGAAGCGTGGAGACAGGAGTCTAATACCTCCCATTCAGTAGGTCTCTGGGAATCTTCTATGATGCCCACGACAGATAAATTACGCCGTATCACTGTGTTCGCTGACACTGGCATACAGCGATCGCAAGCAATGCGCAGACTTCGGAGGTGGTACCGTGACCAGGAGTTGTTGTTCACGAGCATGCCAGCCACTATAGATTCTGTTCAGCGTCTACCATTGTCGACGACGATATCAGAACACTACATACACGTAAATGTACATGTACCCTCTGGTTACATAACATGTAGCACAATGGATCACTATTGATTGGGAGCACTAACCCTACGAACCTCATTTGCGGCCACACTCGGTTTCATGCCAGTGTGTTAAGCGTGAACGCGGCTCTCGACACCATGATCGTTGCGGACTACCTGTTTATGAGTTGACGTTTAACTAAAGATTTGTATCGTGAGACATTTGAGCAAGTAAAGTGCATAACAAAATGGCTTGTCGCTATTGATAGAGTCAGAGTTCAGATCAATATACGCTTGCCAGCCATTCGTGAATCCGGATCCTCTGCCTTTCAGCACCGTTGCTTCAACTGCACAACACCGCCAGGCACGAGATCTGCTGTTTAAATTGGGTCAACCATGATAAGCGTGACAATCAAGCTTGATCCTACAGAATGCTTAGCTACTGTCGTACATGTAGCTTGGAGGTGTCGCTGATCGTCGTCTTCCGTCATCACTGTTCGGCGACACGCGGCAGCTGCGATCCTTCAAAAGCCAAAGTCGACCAGACATCTGTAGAAGCAGCAGGGATTAAGCTCATCCTTTACACCTGTCCTGGAGCTGAACGGAACACCATGCCGATACTCTCTCCAGAGAACACACGTGCTCATCATGAAAGGGCTGATAGGTCGCACGGGCATATAGCTCGAATGCATCGGAGTGGTAATGCCATTACTCTAATCAGTATTAAGTCAGCAGTGACCTCCGACCTCGTAGAAGCCCAAATCAATTTTCCCACCAAATCACCTGTAGATACCAAGATCATGTCTAACGATTCCACGCCCATTCTTGAAGACGAGAAGAAGCACGCGACCACGATCCACGCGCGACAAAATGACCTCGACTCTCTAGCTTCGGCACAATCGATTCCTGCTGACTCCAAACCAACGAGCTCCCTCCGCGCCTCTCTACGCAAACTCGTGCACAAATCTGATCACGAGCAGCAGTCAAGCGACAAGGCAGAGGGCAGCAGCAGGCGCAAATCATCCATCGCCGACAGCGGACCTTACACACTTGTTCGGGATCCAGTGACAGGCAAAGAAGTCCTTCATCGAAATCCGCACTGGCCTAACGAGGATTCCTGGAAGAAGGAGAAGGAGAGTGAAGGACAGTGGGCTTTTGGATCGATGATGGGGCAGAAGCAGGATGATTTTGGAGGTACGGTTGGGTGAATTTTTGTTGCTGCACGGGAATATGGCGTGTTGGTTGATCGGACCCTCCCACTTCGACGGGAAATCAAAAAATTAAAACAAAACCCGTCCGATCGCTTTTGTCTAATCAGTTTCATTGATATAATTGTACTTACGAATATTTCAATGTTTGCAACGGCGTGAGACTCTTCTTCGTTCTTTGAACCCTGATTCTCCACCTCCACAATCTTCAGATGCGATCGTCATCGCGCATGACTCTTGCGAACCTCAGCGTTCAGCGATAGCCACACTCACTCTCTCTTAGGTACATGTGAACTCCACGATAGCATGTCCTCCACAACCTCAAACTCAGAACCCATAAACCTCCTCCGCGGCTGGCCCGCCTCCACCCTCCTGCCCACCCCCCTCATCCGCTCCGCCGCCCACGCAGCCCTCTCCGACCCCTCCATCGCAAATGCCGCTCTCGCCTACGGTCCAGATCCAGGCTACGAGCCCGCCCGTGTCGCGATAGCGAAATGGCTGTCCGAATCGTACCAATCTCCCAGTCCTGTCACGCCCGATAGACTATGCATCACAGGCGGCGCGTCGCAGAATCTAGGCTGTTTGCTCAACGTCTACACGGATCCGGCGTACACGAGGAAGATCTGGATCGTGGCGCCGTCGTATTTCCTGGCGTTTCGGATTTTCGAGGATGCTGGGTTTGGTGTTGAGGAGGGGAGGATGAGGGCTGTGCCGGAGGATGGGGAGGGGCTGGATATTGCGTTCTTGGAGAGGGAGGTGCAGCGTGAGGAGAGTGAGATGCAGTCGGCTGCGAAGCCGGTGTACAAACCTGAGAGGACGAGGGCGAAGGTTTACAGACATGTTGTCTATTGCGTGCCGAGTTTCGCCAATCCTTCTAGCAGGAGTATGAGTTTGAGGAGGAGGCAGCAGCTGGTGAGGTTGGCGAGGAAGTGGGATATGTTGTGCGTTGCGGACGATGTCTATGATTTCTTGCAGTGGCCTGCGCAGCCTGCTGCTGCTGCTGAGCAGGATCGTGCAAACGAGACTTCAGAGTCACAGCACCAAGACTTCCTCCCACGCCTCGTCGACATTGATCGATCTCTCGACGGTGGCGCGGAGCGCGAGGGCGCTGACGGTTTCGGCAATGCTTGTTCGAACGGGTCGTTTTCGAAGATTGCTGGGCCCGGTGTCCGCTGTGGGTGGGTTGAAGGGACAAAGAAGTTCGCATATGGTGTGAGCCAGACGTAAGTTGCGCGGCCCGTAGAGGGTGTGTTTCCTTGTATTCCCTTCCCGTCCCTGCCCCTCCGGTCACAGATCTTGTCTGTCATACCGCCTGTGCGCCGCTTGCGCTTACGAGTGGCATGCGGTCGTACGTCCCATCCGCATTGCCTTCTTTCACTCCTTTCCTTTCTTCCTTTCTTCTTCTCTTGTAGTTTCAGACTGACACATCCCTAATGCTACAGCGGCACGACTTGCTCCGGCGGCGCTCCAAGCCAACTCACATCCACTTTCATGACCCACCTCCTCGAAACCGGCCAACTGCAAAACCACATCCGACACACCCTTCAACCCGCTTACGCCACGAATTACCACGCCTTGCACAACGCTATCACGTCACATCTGCTCCCTCTGGGCTTCACGCTGCCGCAGACGACACGTAAGGTTGTGGGAGGATTCTTTGTCTGGCTGAGCTTGCCCGAAGGCATGGCTGCGAGCGATTTTGCACGAGTGTGTAAAGAGGAAGATGGCGTTATTGTTGCCCCTGGCGCCATGTTTGAAGTTCCTGGTGATGAGGATGTGAAATTTGAGGGCAATGTGAGGTTGTGTTTTGCCTGGGAGGAGAAAGATAGGTTGGTGGAAGGTGTGAGACGGATGGAGAAAGCTGCGAAGAAGCTGATTAGTTGTATCAGTGGTGGCGGTGAGTATGTGATTGTGGAGAAGAGGGACGTTGGGGACGTTGGTGAATTCAGATGATGGTTCGTCAGCGATGGCAGATATCACGACGATCTCGGACGATATAATGATAGATATATAGACGACTTGCCATGTATAGAGGCCTACCTGTGTAGCCTTCGGGCACCGACGGCAACATGGTCTCTAGTGGAGACTGCGTGGTTGTTTCCCTACCGATGCAAATGCTGCGCTGGGTATACGGACAACAGCTTTCGATTTCCGAAACGCTCTCAATAACCGGACATCGATGTCACAGATCTTTCAGTTTCCCGACCGCCGGGCGAATACCCTGGGAACACCCGAATCTCGATCTCTTGATCCGTTGGTGTGACTTGAGCGCAACTCTCTTTGTTTATAGCCTCTCCAGCTGAGTATGAATGGGGTTTCATTGTAGGTGATTTCATTGTACCGGAATGTGCGTGACATTGGATTGGCACGCACCAGTCTATGGTGACATGGAAGCATTGTTGTCGGTCGTTTCTGTCATCAACGAAACCGATTAGATTTTGCTGAAGTTGTGAGCGTCGCGCCGATGCTGGGTGGTGCGCGCCGCAATGGCAAGCAAGCAGTCCCCGTTCTCCGCACGCGCGCAATGCAAGTATCATGAGAACTCCGAGTCCATCCTGCTGACAGTGTGGCTTTCAAAATCCATTACGCGAACAAAATGCAGACATGATGTAGTTGAACAAGTTCGACCAAGCGTAACAGCTTGTTGCGGCAAGCGTGTACAAGGAGACTTCGCGGCTTGGTCGTGTGCTCCGTACCAAGAGACCAAGACACTTGACATCAAAGAAATCCAGCTGATCGATGTCGACGTTAGACGATCGCAGGGTCGTCAGGTGGCAGAGGTACCAACCAAGCCTATTTCATTTTGTATCGCATTGCGCAACCAGCTACGTAAGGCCAGAAAAGGACATGTGGTCGGATTCGCCGAGGCCAGTCCAATAGCGTCGAGGTTGGAAAGATCAATAGTGGCCGTTGAGATCAGAGGTTGGAGGCGAGTATTGTATTCGGCAGTGTAGAAACTCTAAACTTGTTGTCTCAGGCCTGGTGGTTCATCAGGACTCGACAGGGCAACGGCCTCGTGCACAGACCAGTGACTGACTAAGAAAGCATAGCATGAGGATAGCGATGCAACAGTACATGTATACCTGCGGGAGTAGTCCATGTGCAGCAAATTAGCAGCAGGCCAGCGTCCAGTGACCAGCAGGCGACCAGGATAGCGGCGCAGGATTGCACGGGATTTGCAGTGCCGGGCGCGTTTTGGATTTCCCTTGGGCGCATCACCAGCCAGCCGTTTGCTTCGGTGCAAGGGCCGCGCCATGCCGCATGCAGGGCAACGAAAAGGCGGCAGTCCGACAACACATCCTCCACACGTTCGCCGTCAGGCACGCGCCCCTTGCTCTTAACGTCAAACGCGTGTTGGAGCGAGATGTGCACTACCGAAGGCTACCGACAGCGCTTGCAGGCTCATCTCCGCCAGATGCGAATCGGAGGTGGTTTGTCGCACGCGCAATGCGTGTGTGAGCTGGGCTGGTATGTTCGAGGCCGTTGTATAGTAGTGTATTGGTCGCAGGGTAAGAGAGCGTGGCGTAGGGCGGTTGTTAGCGTTCGTCTGGAAGCCCCGTGCGAGACAACGGCTCATGAGGCTGCGCGGACTGACTCCAAACCTACAGACTTATGGCGTCGAGGTGGTTGTACCGGCGAGACAGCATGGCCACAATGCCCAGCATGCATCGTCACGCTGGAACAGACAGCGCTGGGTGCGGTGGTAGGTATAAGATGGCGAGCAATGCGCTCCCTTGCTGCAGTGTAGAAGAAGCACACACGGCCATAGTATACCGCACCGACTGCGCGGTTACTGAACACTCGACGACCCACCTCACACCACCTGAAACGGCGTTAACATCCCTGACGGACTCGCTGCAACGAACTAGACGCGATCGGCCTGCAGCAGGCGAAACGTGCAGACGCGGTACGCATACCCAAACACCATCACCCCTCTTGCATTCACTGCAGTCCTCAAAAGGCTGTGCAACCCTCCCAAGAAAAAAACACCTGCCCACCCTTCACTTCCTGCGCACCTTCACTTTCCTTTCGTCGGTCCCTATTGTTGCCATTGGACAATCATTGTCTTCGTGCGTGGTCGACGTTCAATACGGGCACCCAGAGTCACCAACGCTCCTTCCTGCTTTACAAAGCACCCCTTCGCCACAGCTCTTTGTTTTCTCTTTCTTGCCGCACCACAACACAACACAATCGCTTTGACTGCGACTCGACGCTCTCTTTCACAAACCACCACATTTATTCAGCGCCGGCCGCTGACTGACACTCCCTTCCAATAGCTGCAACACTCTTCCGATTCAATCAAGTCGGACTCACACTATCAACACGGCATCGTTATCGACAACTCGCAACACTATGCCTTCTTTCCGCGCCTTGGGCGCTCTCACAACTGCGCTGTGCGCATTACTTTCGACCACTCCCTCTCATGTCTCCGCTGCTCCCATGCAATTAGAGTCTCGCCAGGCTGGCTCAACATTCTGGATGGAGAACATCGAGCGCCAGGGCACAGTCTGGGGCAACAGCGGCTACAAGCTGTTCCGCAACGTCAAGGACTTTGGCGCTGTCGGTGATGGCAATGCTGACGACACCGAGGCCATCAACAAGGCCATTAGCGAAGCTGATGGTGCTGCCATCGCTCGCTGTGGCGCTACTCCCTGGTGCGACTCTACCACCGTCGCTCCTGCCATCGTCTACTTCCCCAAGGGCACCTACAAAGTCTCCAAGCCAATCCAGATGTACTACTACACTCAGCTGATTGGTGACGCCAACAACCGACCTGTCTTGGCTGCTGATCCCGCTTTCGCCGGCATGGCTGTTCTCGATGCTGATCCTTACCACGACAATGGAACCAACTGGTGGACCAACCAGAACAACTTCTTCCGCCAGGTCCGCAACTTCGAGATTGACCTTACCGCCATGCCTGAGACCGTTGGTGCTGGTGTTCACTGGCAAGTCGCCCAGGCCACCTCGCTCCAGAACATGAAGTTCACCATGAAGCCCAAGTCGCCAAACAACAAGCAGACCGGTATCTTCATGGACAACGGCAGTGGCGGATGGGCCAGCGATCTCGAGTTCGAGGGTGGCATGATTGGTGCCTTCTTGGGCAGCCAGCAATTCACCATGCGCAACCTCAAGTTCTCCGGCCAGCAGACTGCCATCTACATGAACTGGGACTGGGGCTGGACTTTCTCCAACATCTCCATCGACGGCTGTGACGTTGGCATGGACATGGCGGCGAACCCCAACAACCAATCTGTAGGATCTGTCGTTCTCCGACAGCAAGATCAGCAACACTCCGGTTGGTGTCAACAGTTCCTGGGCCATGGAGATGGTCCCCGCATCTGGCGGAAACATTATTCTTGACAACGTCGACATGACTACCGGTGTCCAACACCCTGTTCAGAGGGCTGGAACTGATCTCCTGGCAGCCACCAGCGACATCATCAAGTCATGGGCCACCGGTGACGGTTACAACTACGACGGCTCCTCCCCGCTCAAGGTGCAACGCGCTGTCGGCGAGATTCCGAGCCCGACCAAGGCCAAGTCTCTCCTCGACTCCAATGGTAACGTCTTCGGCCGCTCCAAGCCTCAATACGAGGACGTTCCCGCATCCCAGTTCAAGTCTGCCAAGTCATACGGCTGCAAGGGTGATGGCGAGACCGACGACACTCAATGTGTTCAGGACTTCCTCAACAGCATCCAGACAGGCGAGATCGCCTACTTCGACCACGGCGCTTACATCGTCAGCAAGACTATCAAGGTCCCGAAGACTATCAAGATCGTCGGCGAGATCTGGTCACTGCTTGTTGCTACTGGCTTCAGCGACCCTAACAAGCCCACTCCTGTCTTCCAAATTGGCCAGCCCGGTGACGAGGGTGCCGTTGAGATCAGCGACATCATCTTCGAGACCAAGGGTCCCAACGGTGGAGCTATCATGATCGAATGGAACTTGGCTTCGGACCAGGGTAAGTCCGGCATGTGGGACTCTCACGTCCGCATCGGTGGCTCTCTCGGCACTGAGCTCGACTCCATCAACTGCCCCAAGACCCAAGGTGCCAACCCCAAGAAGGAGTGCCAGGGTGTCTTCCTCATGTTCCACGCTACCCAGAGCGCCAAGGGCGTCTACTGCGAGAACACCTGGTTCTGGGTCGCAGACCACGATCTCGACACCAACTCTCCCACCCAGATCTCCATCTACAGCGGTCGTGGCGTCCTCGTCGAGTCTCCCGGTCCTACTCACTTCTGGGGCACCGCATCCGAGCACTCGATCTTCTACAACTACCAGTTCAAGGACGCTGTGGTGCCTTCTTCGGTGGTCTGATGCAGACCGAGACTCCCTACATGCAGCCCGTCCCTCTCGCACCCGCTCCCTTCGAGTTCAACAGCGACTACGACGACCCAACCTTCACCGTGTGCAACGCCACCGAGTCCGACGTCCCTTGCAAGGATGCCTGGGGCATGCGCATCTGGAACTCTCGCGAGATGCTCATCTACTCGACTGGCATGTACAGCTTCTTCAACAACTACGAGCAGCTCTGCACTCCCCAGCAGAACTGCCAGGAGAACATGATCCACATCCAGAACTCGCAGGTCGACATGTACGCCGTCACCACCAAGGCCGCCGTCAACATGATCGTCGACGACGACGTCGGCAAGGTCCTCGACTCCGACCACCGCAGCTTCTTCGGTGCGACTGTCGCGTACTACTTCACGAAACACTGAGTGCGATTACAGATCGGCTCAGCAGCAACAGCATCAGCATTTACATGTTACGAACCGGCGTTTTTGCTTTTTTCGGGTTTCCTTTCCTTTTTACTTCAAACATCGAAACTCTCTCGAGCAGAGATTTCTTCATTTCTGGGGCGTTTGCATTGTGATGGAAGCGAGATCATGGATACCCACTGCCAGCGGTCGACCAAACGAGTCAGACCGGTTTTGATTTTCGCGATGTGCGCCACTGGATCGTGGGCACTTTTGGGCATTTTCTGGCGTGGCATTTGGGCTGTGTAGATTCCCTTTCAGATGGGAAGTTCGAGTTTTAGAAGATTCATGAAAGATGACAAAATGAAATCATTTCGAACGAAAACTTTTAGTATCAGTGTGATTGTTTCAAGTATGATGGTTTCGAGTGAATTTGGTGACAGTGATGACGGACCGTGGTTGATGATGCAACTTTTATAATTTGTGCTTCTTCACCATCTCTTATGATATAGCTATAGGGATATACTGGATGCAAGGGTATGTCTGCTATTGTAAAAAATGCCCTAGAGATGGGTGGTGGTGTTGTAGATTGCAAGGTTTAAACTTTCCAGAGCTGAATATCGCTCCTCAACGGCGGCTCTGACGGCTTAGACTCCGGTGTTCATACGAGCTGCAGCAGCGTCAAGTCTCGGCTGGAGTGGCGTATCGGAATGCCTCGACTTGGTGCGCGGATTCGTTGAGGCGGGTTCGTCGATTGAGGACCTCGGTGGTGGAGTTAGACCATCTTCAGGCGGAGATTCGAGGAGTGATGCAGGCGGTCGTTGAGCGATGTCGTTCTCTGATCGTCACGGCAAAACCGCTGGCATGTCGGACTGTGTTGCTGGTCGACGTTGAGCGATATCGTCACCTGACGGCCTTGGCAGTAGAGCTAGAGCATATTCGTTTGGAGTTTAAGTGTTTTCCACTGGTGGGCTTTGAGGATCATTGTTGAGGTTGGAAGTCTCTTCATCGTATGTTGGTGAGAGTACAGACTCCAGTAATCGAAAATTATACTCCGCAACAAGGGCCTTGAGCTCGTCCTGCATCTTCCAATCCCCAGTCCCAGCCGTCTCGGCAGCTTGAATCAGTGTCTCGTGCTGTTGCTTGACTTGTCTCGGTACCTGCTAGCGGGACGCCGTCTGTTTGAAGGTAGAGGCCGCCTCGATGATCTTTCGCTTTCCTCTCGAGAACTTTGAGCGGGATTGTGTCAATCTCAGGGCCGCATATAGTTTCAAAAACCGCTGCGATGGCGAGTACATCGCTGTAGATGCTGTAAGACTTGGCGCCACGGCACCATTGTCCATTAATAGCTATGTCCAGCCGCAGCACCCATAAGGTCACCGCAAAAAAGAATGTGTAGAGGATGAAGGTCAATAGAACCTGTCCTGAAAACCCCCAGGAGTACTCCTTGTGAGGTATACAACTGCTCGAGGTCTTTATGTTATCGTAAGTGAAGCGAGTACCGGTTCCGATCTGTACCCAGAAATCGTCGAACCAACGAGCATTGTCCCAAGATATATACTCAGCGTGATGCAGATCTTGGTCGATGGAAAGTCTCCGACTAATATTTAAAGGTGGCGCATCAAGCAAAAATGTCTCTGTGCCTATAGTGATATTGCTCCGAAGGTTGCTCTGATCAAAGCTCCCTGGGGGCAAGTAGAATGTGCAATTTCCACTTCTGGAGCTCCAAGAATTATTCGAGGGCACATCTGGACTGGTAGATATGCGATCTCGATCAGGGGCGGTGACATCCCAGCTCCAATCATAACCCTGTTCGTGGAGAACAGGAGGATCTGGAGTTAAGTGAAGGAGAGTCCAGTCTACAATGAGAATTGAACAAGATGCTCAAGATCAGTCGTATGAGCAATGCCACTTACATTCATAGATGAGCTGCCTGAACGGATCTTCGTAGACACTGATCCCTATGTCATTCCGATCCAAGACGATCTTCCATCTCAAGTCATCGATATCGCCGATTCCTAGGGTTGATCCAACTGAATGACCGAGCCTCTCACTGTCGATATTGAGGAGGAAGGCCCGGGTGAACTTCGACACACTCGTCATTGGTTCGTTGTTCGTAAGTGATATAAAGAAACCCTCAACTTCAGCGAGGTATCCAGTCATGACTGATGTGATCGTCGCAAAAGCGAGCACGTAGCTGCACACGAACACGCACATGAAGATGCGCGCTTTTGCCCATTTCCGTGCAAATCGAATCTTCGGGCGGTAGAAGAGAACACGAAACATCTCCCAGATTGTCGCAAGCTGTATCTGCTGCTGCAACAAGACCAGGGTCACTGTGGGGATGGGCACTGCGCTTCTTTCCATGTTGAGTTTGACTGTATCCCGTACTACGCAGTACGTTACTATACCAGCAAGTAATTGTCCGCCCCGCCCGACTAAAAGATCCCAGCAGGCGTCGACGACCTTGGCTTGCGTGTACGGTAGCTTCCGGAGCACAGGGATGTTGATGGAGAAGTATGAGCTGATCTGCCAGTCAAGTGGGAAGCCTTTACTACCTTCTTGTAGCTGGCCATTCGCATCACACAGTAGCCTTTCGGCATACGTCGGTGCACTCCATGATTTGAGCATGTGCAGTATCAGAGCAGCGAGCGCTACTAGTGCCAGTGCGCCTATTGTGTAAGGCTGCCATTCGTTGTAGGTGTACCTGCGTCGCCAAAACGTCGGAATGATCATTCTCGGCCTCATATTGGTGTCTTGTAAACAATGCTGTCGTGCGGTAATAGTTCCAACTGTTCTCAGTGTCACGAAACTAGTGTGAAAGTCAGAGGAATCGAGTCTCGGGGGAGCGACATGAGTATATGGTAGCGGCAAGGCTGAGACACAGGAAGTGGGTTACACCCAAACCAGCCCAGCTTGCATGCGCAGGCTGGTCGCACAGCCTTATCTTGAATGGCGTATTTATAGCAGGAGATCTTCGTTGTGCCGTGTCTGAAACTAAGACTGCCTTGATTTGACGCCCATTTCTGAGGAAAAGGTCAATCAGTGCCGGTGCCTCGTTGATTGAACTGTTCTATCGAGAGAAAAGGCTTAGTTAGAACTCTATATCAGGCTCCTCATGCGTAAAATCAGCAGGTCTGAGTGGACTGTGATGTTGTCTCAGTGACTCTCAAGTTATCCGACCTTCATGTTCCATTGAGGCATAATAACATATACTGAGGAGGCAAAATGATTCAGGTCGTCAAATACGCTGCGTCACTCCTAGTTGTTGAACCTACTGCAATGCAACATAACGCGCGAAGTTGTATCGCTTGGAGACGGATCGAGTATAGAGTATCCCAGACCACGGACTGCTCGTATACCCATGATAGAATGCTATCAGTATATGGCACCAATGCACAGTGCTTTCGGTAATGTGAATTCCAGCCCGCGCCGTTGGGAGTCTTTCTACTATCTCTCAGCCACCAGTGAAAGGCCAACCCGCACCGCTAATCGAGTGACACAACATATGCATGGAGCCTGATCTAGTCATTGGCTCGCAGAAGTACGCATGCAAGCCACTTGCGGCTCGCCGTTATGTGGAGGCTGAGCTTCAGCTCAGATCAGGCTCAGTCGAAATCAGGCTGCAGTGTATGTTCTCCGAGCCCGCTGCATTGGAAAACAATTTGACTGAACTTCTTGATCTGGTCTCCTGGGAATCGTTGTTGTTGCCTAATTGAAACCCAGACATAAGCAGCATCCCATCTTCAACTTCTGCCAGGCGCTCAGTCTTGACTGCAGACAAGCTGTCAGCCGAGCGGCTCCCACGCCCAAGTTGAACATTCCTCAAAAGCAGTGTTGCGATATGGATAGAAACATATCGGCAATCGATGAAACCAACATTCCCTATCTGGCCCGCGCGGTCAGGACCGAAGTTATACTGTTCGTGCTTCTAGTACTATGCGCTTGTCTTGGTCTCGCCTGTCACACAGCGGAGTTCTTGAAGCCTCTTCCACAGTTCCGAGAGCGCTGGTTCCTCTGGTTGCCTTACAGGCCGGAACAAAAGATGCTGAAGTCTATGTTATGGATACCACCATTAGCATGGTGCGGTTCTGGTGTGCTTGCTGTTCATCAGCTTCGCACACATGCTAGCTGGCCTGCTTCACTGCGCGGAGAATCGGAGTGCGAGCACTGTCTCAAGGTCAACCCAGACATTGGCGGCATAGGCGTTCGCATAGGCATTGAGAGCACAATTGCTCTTCCGTTTGCCTCACTTTTGATGGGTAACTGCGGCTACCGCGGTGAGACGGGGACCAAAGAGCTGGGCGCGGCCTCCTTAGTGAGTATGTGTCTCCAGCATCACGCAGTCATAGCTACCCAGTTAATTATTTGGGCGCAATGGAGACTGACCCAGCCTTCAGATCTGGTCTATATCACGTTCAATCTGGCCAAAGCTTTTCATCACATCGATGAATTGACTTTCGTCGAGGCAATGGCAATCTGCTTGTGTATCAATGGCCTATATTCAACACTCTCAATGACTCTGTCCAACAAGACTGCGCTCGCCTCGCGGTGGTACGTCATCCTCTCATCATCAATGCAGCTCATCTCCTTGGCCTTGATGACAAGTCTTGTATGCCTGCGGAGCACCGGTGCTACACCTGGCGAGTGTTGTAGCACCGTGTCCTGGTGGGGTACCGTCAGCTCCTGTCATGGGCCGTCTACATCTACCATCTGTTATCTCGTCTGTCGGTGGCTCATCTTCATCCATGGAGCATCTCTGGCTGTCCAACAGACTTTTCAGTTCGACATCGAGAAAAAAGAGCATGACAGGACCAACTATGGGGACCTGTATGACTATCGCTCGAGGTTTGATCAACTTCCCGCAACAGCATTCTCAGCATACTGGACCTTCGCACCGAGCGCGTTGGTGGCTTGGGTTGGTCTTGAAAAGTTATTGCACAACACCAATTCTGGCAGTCTGAGCGACTGGGGGCAGAGTGCCGCGTTGATAACAGCAACAGCAGGCTGTCTGCATTGGTTATATATTGTTCATCATGAGCGCCCGCCTGCGCGAAAGGGCCATGCTTACCAAGACGCCTCCTCTGTCTCCATGAACTCCAGGTTTTTCGACACACGGAAGTGGGCATACGTTAACCACACTCGATTTGCTGAACATTTCCCTGAAGTTCAGGGCATGATGAGTGTACCTAAATTGCAAAAGGAACTGATGGATTCCATCGACATGGGAGACTTCAGACGCTTCAGAGAGATCGCCAGCGCGATTTCGCATCGTCAAGCGTTAGGATTCGGGGCTTCGTTTGATTTCAAAGATGGTCCGACAAAACAAACACCCATTTCTGTTGCTATCGAGCGCAACAATAAAGACTTTTTCGAAAGGCTGCTCACACTAGGGGCTTGCGTTGAGATGCCTGGAACAGAACCAGCAATTGTAACAGCCACAAGGATGGGTGCATTCGAGATCCTTCAGATACTTGTCGACAGGAAGAGCCATAGTTCCCCTGCTCTTCTTGATGCTCTGGTGTCGATCGACGAAAATCACGACCACAAAACGATTGATGACGCGATCTCAATCCTGGTGCAATCCTTGAAGACCCAAACGTCAAGTTTCGATCAAGAATCTAGATCAAAAGTGATTGCTCTTGTTTCGGATATATCTCGTCCAAAGACCTCCAAAGCTCTTTTGAAAAGCGGCTTGCTCAACAAGAGTTTTCCCGGTCAGACAGGGCTTACAATAATTGATCATGCTTTTTCAAACGAAATGCTCCCAGACATTGCAAAGCTTCGAATTCTTAACCATGCTCCTGGAACATTAGAGGCCACTAAAGCGCTGTCAGCCTTGTGGGCGTTATTCCACCATCTACAAGTTGGAACATCAACGCCAGAGCATTTCGACTTGCTGCACCTTGTACTCAAAGCACTACGGCTCGAAAAAAGTCACCTCTCGAGTGACTTTCAGAAGGATGTCCGTGGAATTACACAGGTACAAAAGATGGAAGATCTGTTATTTTGGGGAATCAAGACTGGGCAGAGATCAATCGTGGAGAAGCTGCTGGAAATTGGCGCACCCACCGAAGGAAGTATCGTGAAAGATGACTTTTTCGGTCGTCCAAGCCTGAATGGACTCCAGTTTGCAGCATCACTCGGCTTTTTGGAGATCCTGGAAGCACTTTCGCGCAGCTATCTGTCCATACACACTCCGGCGATCAACCCAAGAGGACGAACAGCATTACAAGCAGCTGCCGAGGGAGGCCATCAAGGCGTATTGGAGGTACTCCTTGCGGCCAAAGCTGACGTTAATGCACCGCCGTCACCTACGGAGGGGCTCACAGCCTTGCAATCTGCCGTTGTGTCCGGCGAACTTCGCATCGTCGAGACGTTATTAGCATGGGGAGCAGATGTAAACCAAGCTCCAGCCAAGTGCAATGGTATGACGGCACTGCAAGCAGCATCGAGAATGGCACACCACGCCATTCTAGAAAGATTGATTACAGCAAAAGCTGATGTGCGCGGTAAGCCCTCACCTACCAAGGGTCTGACCGCGCTACAGTGCGCCGCTTCTTCCGGCCACACCGAGATCGTTGAGAGATTGATCGAACTGGGAGCTGATGTCAATGAAGCAGCTTGCGACTCAGATGGTGCTACATCGCTTGGTTCAGCAGCAGCTTGTGGACACTTGGAAACACTGATGCTGTTACTTTCAAAGGGAGCAAAGATTCATTCGACTCCAGCGGACAGCAAAGAGAAGACAGCACTGTGGATTGCCGCATCTGAGCTTCACAAAGATGTTGTCAAGCAATTGCTTCAAGATGGAGCTGACGTCAGCCACGCAGCCGCCAAAAGATTGGGACTTAATCGCTTTCAATCTGCTGAAAGATCATTGGACCATGTGATCCAAGATTTGAGAACTGCTGCTTGTTCCAACGACATCACAGAACTGAACGAGTTGCTAAGGGAAATGGAAACACGAAGCTCATATGGATCAGACCTCCGTATCGAAGGATCTTCAAGATGTATTCTGGGCCAAACCATGCATCCGGGACAGACCAAGCATCCACTGCCTTTGGGCTATAGAAAATTAGACAAGTCGACTGTGACTTGATGACTGGACAGTTGTCATGCTGTACTCCGTGTCTATTAAATGCAATATCTGTTTCTCTGCGTGATCAGGGTCACAATTGTATCAGATTTCAATTCACTCGAGGAGTTCTTCAAAGAGCAAAAAAGGTGTAATGTTTCAAGCAGTCCAGACAAGAAATTCGTACAGAATCTGTTTGTGATCAGACTATACACTAGCTTCCATCGCATGACGTCGAGGTCTGCCACTCGTGAGCCTTGTACTAGGTGATGCATAAACCACTAAGCATGTCGCATATGGAAGGTCTAAATGAAAATTTCAACCTGGTAGGTAGGTGTTCCCACCTTTTGCCATGTGGTTGATCATCCTATGGAATCGATCAACGACGTGCGCAGGCTCCATGCTACTAGGCCTCCGGGCGTCTTCAACCATCATCTCCGTCCTCCCAGATGCCATGATTTGCTCCACAGGCGAACGTTGCAATGCTTTCGCACTCTTGTATATTCCTTGCGCGGGATATGCTAGGACTCCGAACATGGCTGCGAAAAAGCGTCAGTGAATGGAGTGCAATAGTCGTGTGCAATAGATTACCTACCACTTCCTGGCTTCGTGACTAGCTCTATCGAACCTTTGCCTATACCTTTGAGCACTCCCAGGGCTCCTTCCTTCTTGTGGCCTTCCATTGGCTTGGTGACTAGGCCAGTGATTCCTTCGTAGAAGCCGTAGCCGAAGTTCTGTTAAGTGGTAAGCTTGCTGTATGGAAGATAGCGTGATCGCAAGGAGATGTGCAGGAACAATGGGAGAGGCAGGCCAACATACCTTTGCAGCAACAACACCTCCACTCTTCCAATCCGTCACCGGTCCGTGATCCCTGATCTTCTCTCCGTACAGAGCAGGAGTGTTCCGCAACCCTTCTGCGAACGCTAGCGGCACGTCGACGAGTGTGCCCTTTACCACGGATCCTCCAATGTTTGTCATGCCCATGCCTGCTGTAGTCAAAGCTGTGGTCGTCATAGCACTACCGCTCGCTCCTGTGTCATGCACGCGCTTGATCTGGATGAACGGATCGACGAATGGTGCCGCCTAAGGCTGACGTGAAGTTCGTGATCGTGCCGAGTGTTGATGATGCGCCGGCTGTCAAGGGGTCCCAGCGCTTGTTTACGACAATGTGGGTTTTGGAGCGGAGACTGTGCACATGGTCAGTAGTGTGACTTGGGACTACCGGAAGCAAAGGGTGACTCACGGGCGTACGCGCGACTGATCGATGTCTTTGCTGTCGAGAAGGATCGCGAGTGCTTCGTTTGATAGCTTGACGCTACTATGCTTGGACTTCTTGGGCATGTAGATCCACCGAGCAGTCTGCTGAGGAAGAACATCGCAGCAGAGCTGCGCTTTGGGGAGACGCTGATGGAAAGACTGGACTGCTGTCTCGACACCGTTCTCCTGACGCATGCGAGAGGCTATACCCTCTGCAGCAACTTTGGCCTTTGTACTGCGGCACACTTGGATCGCGTTCAATAAGTTGTCGACAGAGAGCTCGCGATACGCTATAGGTGCTGGCCCAGCGCCGGAAGCGGCGACGACACGGCCCCAGAATGGTTGACTGTTGTGGTCAGCTACGTACGGAAGACTGTATGAATGAGAATATCGGAGCACTTACTCGCCAAAGAAAGGCACAATGGCTGTAGGCTGACCGTTTACGAGCCCACAAGCTGTGGTGCCAGCGCCACCGTGATGTATGACTCCACGGACTCTCTTGAAAAGCCACTCTGGACGAAGTTAGCTAGATATTTCGATGAAAACTGCGATCAGAGAGACAAGAACTTACCGTGAGGACAATCGTCAAGATAGAAGACGTTGGATGTGTTCTGGTTGCTGCCTCCGAGCTTGCTCCATCCCCTGGAAATGATGACCCTGACGCCTGCCTGGGATGTCGCTTGGAGAATGAGATCTGTCATCCGCTTCGGATCGTCTATGACAATGCTTCCGAAACCAATGTATAATGGCTCATCGCCTGATGCCAGGAACTGTGCTAGATCGGTTGGTGGTGTGTAAGATGGTTCAGAGCGCAGAAAGAAGCCGCAGATGTCTGTTTGCTGGTCAGCACTCCATCAAAACGGTCGAGCTGCAATTCATACCGATGTTTGGGTCCCAATCTTTGGGCTTGGGAACAAGGGACGGCGACCAGCAGTATGTGAAGGGAATCTTGAGGATCTCAATGATTTCTGGTCCTTCACTGGTCGATAATGGCTGCAGGTCCAGATCCTTGACTCTCCAGGAATTGATGACATCGCCGAGGCTGTGGAATAAGACAAAGTTAGACATAGATGGAATACTTTCAATCCCTTTTAAAAGCAACATACCCTTGCCAAGTCATCAAATCGACCACACCATAACTCAGGTAGTTCGCGGCTCGAGGATCCAGGTTCTTGGACTTGAGATTTGCCAACGGATGCGAGAATGCTCGAGTCGCAGTCCACGGCATGGTGAACATCATGTGGAGCGGTATCCCAAGAGCTTCAGCGCAATGCACATGTGCAAAGCTGGGTGGGTTAGCGATGATCGCATCGGCGACAAATGGCCTTTGAGTGTCTGGGTCTGGGGAGATGCATGATTTCCAGAAACCTCGTAGCATCTCACGCATCATCTTGCGCTTGCGCCCTACATCGCCTCCTCGAAGACTCTCCATGGAGGGGATGAGACCTGGGTTTTTGACCATGTACTATTTGGATGAGGTCAAGTCAGACTCTGCGATATCACTACTTGTGAGGTATAGGTCGAAAAAAGGTGATACTCACGGCCATAAGGTCTTCTGGATCTCCGCCGATGGGAAAGAACTCCAGGCCTGATGCGCGCACGAAGTCTGCGAAGATATCGTGTGTCGCAAGTCGGACGCGGTGGCCGTACTTCTTCAGAGCAACTCCAAGGGCAAGGAATGGCGTACGTCGCCTGGATTGCAAGGTTTAATAGCAGAATATCGCTTGAACAAGAAGGCGATAGCACACCTCTACTTCCGACCACATGAATGGCTATGTTCAGAGGAGGGCAGGGTACGTCTGAGGTCTCTATGGTGCTGATGTCGTGTGGCTGCTCAATGGGTGGCAAATATTCGTTGACGAGTTCGGGCGAAGCTCCAGAGAACGAGACGTCCACGGTTCCCTGCTCTGTACATGTCTCAGCGTGATCCAATATGTCTCAATCAAGCATGAAGGTACCATTGATGGCAAAAGAGCTCGCAAGAATTGCGCCCGACGAGTGCACTTCGTATGGCGGAGGCGCGTCATGGAACAGCTGCGAATCGTCGTCGCCCGGCGTGGGTGCCTTGGGTTGTCCGGTGTCGTTTTTCGACAACATCTTCGTTTTCTTGTGGTTTAGGTGAAGTCAAGAGGAGCTTTGAGTGCTAGATTCCTTCTCTTGGAGATGTGTCTCGATGTGATGCGTCACAGGACACAGACTTCGTCAGACGGGCCCGATGAATTATAAAGACATGTGCATTGCAAACTCTGAATCCAAGCGCTGCGTGGCTCGAATCATAGGAGATTTTGAGGCACACCCAGAGCTGCGCCCCGAGTGTCGTCGTCGCATCTAGCGAAGTAGTGCGGGCCCAGGTGAGAGGTGCTAGGTAGCTCTTGCTGATGATTTACGGTTACGCCAATCACACTTCGAAGGCTAGAGTGTGGGTCTGCAGTAGGGCTTACCTTAATCTCTGCAGGGCTGATGGTGGGCTACTTGGCTGTATTCATCGCTTCGTCATCTCCCAGGGCTGCGCGATTCACCAGGCACCAACGATAACGATGTGGCTGCCGTCTTCCGGCAGTACTCGCACGAGCAAGGACTATGGCCAAGATTCACTTTCTTGGCCATTGAGAATATACTGCTGCCGATGCTCGGCCGAACAGATCTGTCTTTGCACCATGTCTCAGCACCTCCGAAAGTCAAAGCTGTAAATGCGAGATCTCGCATACGCCTCGGAAAGATCGCAGAAAAAGACACAACGTCTCGGATAGCTCGCTTCTGTGAATGCGGACGTCGCACTGCTCGCATGCCAAAGCTTCATGCGGCCCTGAGCGTTCACTTCCTCATCTCTGAACAGACTCCGTCGACGTAGATGATGAAGATCTGTGCTCAGACACTTGCACCTTATATACCATGAAGCTTCCCACCTGTCATCATGCTGCCAACCACATCGCCATCCGACCATGTTCGGTTCCCTCTTCATCCTTCCGCTCACCAGCCTTGCGGTTGCAGCTGCATCTTGCAATGCATCCGACAGCCATCACGCCAAGTTTATCTCTGGCTCCACGGGACTTCAGGTATTGACTGGCAATACGACGAAGTCTGTCGTCGTCATTGACCACGGCCATGAGGTCGAAGGCATTCCCTCTTTCGAAGTTGTGAGCCATGAAGGAGACACTTCGCTCTTTGAGATCTCCTATGCAGAGTCCCTGGCATCGTTCAGTCAGTATATGGTATGGAACCTCAATAGCGTTGCTTGGGCTGTATGAAACATGAAACTAATTTTGCCTTTTCCTATAGTCTGACGGGCCTCTTCCTCTGGCTGCCGCCATGGACACTTATCGCATCAACCGTTACAACATCTCCACTTCCGGCATCATCACCAACCGACTTGTGCAGGGTGGCTTTCGCTACCAGAAGCTCAACCTGACATCGCCTGGTTCCCTCACCTTGCGCAACGTCGGTGTTCAGCCGACCATTGATGACACACCTGTCAATGAGCTTCCTGGTGCTTTCAACTCATCGAGCGAGATTCTCAATCGCATCTGGAGTGCTGGAGCACGGACGTTGAAATTGACTGAAATCCCCAAGAACTCTGTGCCAGACTTCTTCCTAGTTACACCTGAAGGAACAATTGCCGAAAGCCAAGCTCCGCAGGTTCTGAGCTCAGCTACAGCGGCTCAACTCTTGACCTACGAAATGGCCTTTGACGTAAAGCCGCTCGTAGGAGGTTTCGGCTTCATCGTACTTTCCGACACTTTGAACTCCGGCATCTACATCTCGTGCGATGTGGTCGAGGGAACGATATCTGCATATCAGGGATCTACTACCTTGAACACTTTGATCAACTCGACATCTCTGCCAGCCAACCTTACTTTGTTATCGGGGTACATGGCACTCAGTCAACGTGCATGTTGATTTCTCTGCAATCTCTATCACAATCGACGATATTGTAGTCATGAGCTTCTCGCAGCAACTCAGCTTCTACGGCTCGTTTGGATTCGGTGCTTCTTTTGGCCATAAAGCCATTTTCCGCAACTTGGACGTGTCCACTCTCGAAGGGCAATCCGTATACTCTCACGCTCTCAAAGACTCGACATTCCTCCCAGACTTCTTCAGTGGCACGAACCCGCTCGACACTGTTGTCGATGGTTCGCGCCGTGACCGTATCGCTTACACTGGAGACCTGGACATCGCTGGCGGGGCTGCTCTAACAAGTACTCACGGTCTGAAGTACATCCTCGGGTCTCTCGACTTACTTGGTTCCTATCAGGCGACACCTGGGTTCTTCATCCCCACTGCAAAGATCCAGCAAGAGCCTCTCCCAGACCCACTCGACGTCAATGTGACTGGCTTGCTGGGGTATTCTTTCAATTTCCTCAACGCGGTCGCTTCTACATATATGCACACTGGTGATATCGATTTTGCAAAGCAATGGGCGCCACACGTCCAGTCCATGCTTGACTGGGCAGACAGTCAGGTCCTCGACAACGGTCTCTTCAATATCTCGCAGGTCTCTTTCGGTGGAGACTGGAACTATTACGACCCGCCACAAGCTGGTGTTGTCACCAAGTTCAATGTTCTCTATGCTTATGCGCTACAAGAGTGTGAACAGTTGCTTGCAGATGCCGGCTTGGATTACGAGGTCTACCAGACGCGCCTCGAGGAATTGAGGGCTGCCATCGACAACAACCTGTGGGACGACCAGATCAACGCTTACTACTTGTCGGACGAGATCTCGGACAGCTTTGCCCAAGACGCCAACGCCATTGCGATTTTGGCTGGCGTGAACGTCGATCCCAAGCACTCTACCGAAAAGATTCTAGCTTCTCTGGACACACTTATGACGCCGTCGGGACCCCTGGCTTTCTCGTCACAAGTCGTTGCAGAAGGCTTCCAAAGCTACATCAGTCCATACGCATCCTCGTACCATCTCCGCGCAGCCCTGGATTCTGGCGTAAGCGAATCAGCGCTCCGCCTTTTGAACAATCTTTGGGAGCCGATGGCCAACGTCTCGAATGCCAACTACACCGACACTTTCTGGGAGACTCTTGATAGTGACGGCAGGCCTGCTCTTGGTACGATCACAAGTCTGTGTCATGGCTGGGCTGCCGGCCCGACCGCTGAGCTCTCGAAGTACGTTTTGGGAGCCAAACCTACTACGCCTGGCTGGAAGAACTTCACGGTTGCTCCTCAAACGCTTGGGCTGAGGTTTGCGAAGGGAAAACTGCCTACCACTCATGGTGCTGTTGAGATTGAGTGGCACTTTGGCGATGACGATCTGTTGACTATGCTCATTGAAGCACCCGCCCACTTGAACGCGACAGTCTCGCTGCCGCAACCTCTTCTGGTAGGATTGAACGAGACGATTCTTTTGGTCAATGGAGCTGAACATGCAGGTCCGCTCCAGTTGGAGCATGGCCGTTTGTTCGTCCAGCAAAAGCGCCTGTGAGCGACGAAGAGGATCTGACGGCGAAGGATACGCTACCAGATGCTTCAGCTCAAAATTGTAATTGTGTTGTTGAGTCTATCAAACCTCATCGACCGGCGAAGAGGGGGAAGAAAACAGTTTTCGTATCTCGATTGGTTTCTGCATCAACTGTGAATTTAAGATAGCTGAGTGTACATGTATATAGTGAGATGTAACATAGTTGGAGTGCAACAAGAACACCAGGAGTCTAATGCATGACACACTTACCCGCTGAATGCGAATATGTCGAGCACCTATCAACACTTTATGCGCAGCATACCATGGGAATCTGCTTGCTGAGTCTTTCCGTTGTATCCTTGAGAAGCTCATCATGGAACGAGAATGCACATCCTTTCTCCTGTGTGTATGCCAGCTTCGAATTACTTCACTGACTCCCAGAATCGAGCAAACCAGTGGTCTATATTCGTTTACACTCTCTAGCGAGCCTTATTGGACCAAATGGTCTCCACATAAGGGCGTTTTCTTCCCAAAGACGATTTAGTCTCTATCATAATGCAAATCGCTTACGGTCAGCAGTATAAATTACTCGAGCACGCTGATCCGTTATCACGAGAAGAAACCCAGTAGAGGTTTCGCATGAGCTTTGCAACAGAGAATATGATTGGCGAACTCAATGCTCGTCCACCTGCTTTTAATGCTTGACTGTAATTTACCCTTACAACTCCACTGTCTCCACATACCGAACGCCCAGGCTAAAGAAGTCACTTGCCAGACCATGAGGGCATGCGTTGTCCTGAACATCGCCTGGGTAAAGACAATAAGGCTCTAGTGATATCGTCCATTACAGCTCATCCCGCTTGCTTGGCCTGTCTGGTGACAACGTGAACGGTTTCGCCAAGAGTGCTGGCGCCACTGAAGACTGAAGACCACCTTGGCATCACCCGCAGGTCCCTTGTAGATCGAAAATGCTTGAAAAGCAACTATGGCTTGAAGGCCGAGCAGATCTCACCCCTCGTGTCCATAACAGACTTCAGCTACCACACCTGCGGGATGGTGACGCCCTTATTGGTGGATCATAGAGGACTTCTTGGAAGGTCATCGCCAGTACGACATAGCAAAGCATGCTGAGACCTAGACACCGACTACCATCACAACCGTAGATCAAATGGCCAGCGGGTCCGCATCGGGCCGAATGCCAACCGAAAGGCTCCGGTGACGATCTCCTGCAAGGCGCTGTGTGGTCCAGCCATTCTGCAACAGCTCGCTCCAACGGAAAGCCATCCTGCTGCATGCCGGAATGCGTTTGGAGTCCTCCATTGCCGATACAGATTGAGCATTACGCAAAACGCTAACATAACGCAGCAAGCATGGACCGGCTGTTGTTTGCCTAACGCCCACTTTGCATGCCAGTTTGACAAGAGAAGCCCCAGTCCTGGTTGGGAGCAGTACGGTACGAATAGTCTGCATCTACAGGTCGCAGAAGGCGCTGGGGGTTTGGCCATGGCTTTGTGTCGATTGTCGGCTCCATAAAATGGCATCTTGCATGGATAATGCCGTTACCAGACCTTGCTCGTTGCGCCGAGGTCTAATGCAGAGATCTTCTAGCCTTGAGACCGAAACCATTCAGCCTAAGACTCAACAGGATCAATCTTGCTTTGTTAGGAAGCGTGTTCGCGATCACAAAGATCTTCCGTGATTTGACTTGAGTGTCTGGATAGGAGTGAAAATCCGGAAGCTGTCACCCACCTCCCGCGATGAGGGCATAGACACGGATAATATACCTAGGTACTAGTTCCGGTTACTGGGTTGCCAACAAAGCAAATGGTAAGAAGTATCGTCTCACGCCCTGCGTAAGCCCAGAAACGCTCGAAGGCGTGACTCCAAATTCAAGTACTTAGGGTAACTTAAAGGCGGCTGTATATAAAGAGATCTGTATACGATAGTCAACGCTAGCGTACACTAACGCCTATCATCACAGTGCCAAGCAGTATAGCTGAATCTTAGAAGCGTTTAGCGAGATGCAGGCATTCGCCTTCTGGTTCTAGACTAGGGCTGTTTGAGGACCTGCCACTTGCGGACCAAGGACACAATTCCTCCGAAAACGAAAGAGGCGGGGGCTGTGGGCATGACTTTCAATGCTTGGCCATGATCAGCGTTTCAGCATTATTGAGGGGATGGCTTTGTTCCGGATCTCATGGGTCACACGAAGATAATGCCATGGCGGCAAATATACAAAAGGAGGCGCATACGCCTCACAGTATCACAGCTATCTGTCCGGTCTGTCCTCCAGGAAGGGTACTTCACCAACATTCTACATCATGTTATTCATACGCAGACTACTGCTGAGCGGCATCTTTGCCGTAAGCGCACTGGGATTGTCTCTCGACAAGCGTGATGTCAACCCCGGCGTGGTCAAGGGCGACACTTTCATCCACGACCCAACCATAATCAAGAAACCAGATGGCACCTATCTCGCTGCTTTTACAGCCAACGGCATCGGCCTCAAGACATCCACCGACCGCACCACCTGGAAGGACGTCGGCGCTGCATTCCCCAACGGCGCCGCTTGGACGACTACCTACACCAAGGGCGACAAGAACTTGTGGGCGCCCGATCTCTCCTACCACAACGGTCAGTACTACATGTACTACTCGGCTTCCAGCTTCGGCACATCTCGATCCGCCATCTTCTTCGCCACAAGCAAGACCGGTGCGTCAGGCACTTGGACCAACAACGGTCTCGTCATCGAATCCTTCGACAACAGCAACTTCAACGCCATCGATCCTAACCTCTACGTCGCGTCCGACGGCAAATGGTGGCTCTCCTTCGGCTCTTTCTGGTCCGGTCTCAAACTCGTGGAGCTCAGTCCGTCGACTGGCAAACCCATCAACAGCAACAACATCATTTCAATCGCCGCCCGTCCCAACAACGGCGGTGCGATCGAGGCGCCTTTCATTACCAAGCACGGCAACTACTTCTACCTGTGGGCCGCTTTCGACAGCTGCTGCAAGGGTGTCGACAGCACATACCGCACCATGGTTGGGCGCTCTACTGCGATTACTGGCCCGTATGTTGACAAAGCCGGGGTGTCTATGATGAATGGCGGCGCACACAACTTCTCGCCAGCCACGGTAATATTCATGGGCCTGGCCACCCTGCTGTCTTCACTGATACTGATGGCGATGTGCTCGTCTACCACATTACAACGCTGCCGGTACTGCTCAGCTTGGTATCAACCTTATTCGTTACGACAATGGGTGGCCGACGGTCTACTAGGGCGTTGTACCTGAGGATGACTAGATGATGGGGAACGTGCGCGTTTGTTTAGCTTACTTGTGTCAGTGGAATTTGAAATAAAATAAGAGCTATTCTGCGGAGGTCTTCTCAACATGCCTGACCCTTCACAATCAAAGCCCTGTTCTATGCTTTCAATAATAGCTGTCAAAGTCCGTATCCGATCTGCCTTGCCATTCCGCGATGCTGACTATAAGACGAATTCCTTCCTTAGATTCTGCCTTCTATATCCACTACACTATATAATTGCGCCTTCAACGCTGGGAATCTCTATGCGTGTGGAACTTGCAGGAACTAGAAAGTCCTAACCAACTTTGACTGATTGTAGTTGTGAGCACTAATCTCTCCCCAAATAGCAGGATGTGTTGCTGAAACGAAAGGAGCGAGCGGTAAGAGGGATATGTCTCGGCTGGGTTTGCCAGAAAACGCGATAGAGTAGCGATCGAGCAGAGTCGTGGATTTTCCCTCATCATTGTGCAGGTCGGTCATTGGAGAAGGCCTTGAGACACGGTGTACCACCGCACGGAGGTGAGAGTTGGTCCATCGCTTGAGACTATACCCAATGTTCACAATCAATATTGTGGCAGCATCGTCGATTGTCCGAAAAGCACTAGGCATAACGACTTCTGGATATTGTGTACGAGCGAAGTGTTGCGCCTCAATTTCTAATCCACCGATAGAGTCCTGGAAGAGCAATGTCAAGGTTCCGAAACCGGTATCGGTATAAACGGCGATGCGCAAACCGTCATCATCGAATAGCTCCTCCGCAACGGAGTAGCAGTATCTCGTGGTCTTTCCTTGATGCAAAGCAGCAAGCTGCCCTGGCTCCAAACCCAATCCAATAGCAAGTGCGCCCATTATGTCAACTCAGCGCAAGATAGCATTGATGGAAACTAAAATCGTCATGCGCTAGCCGCACAGTGGTTCGATGATGGTTCAAGCAGTGTTATTTGGCACAAAGCCTCTGTTCCACTGTCCAATAAGACCCTCACTCAGCAGTCGAGGCAATGGAGAAAGGTGGGAGCAGAACGCTGCTGCAACCACTCGTTTACAGTGGTGGCGAAAAGCTCGGGATTCTCGACAGGCCAAGCATGCGTCAGATCTACGCTCCCGTAGGCTGCGGTCTGCGGATTGGCCTGCCTCCCTATAGAACATAGGCGATGTGCAACTGCAGGACTGTCTCCAAAATGCGGAAACCCTGGACGACCCGCAGCTACTATCAATGTCCTTGCCGACCAAGGCAGAGGCAACTCGCTGTTGCATAGAATTTCGGAGATGCAACGCCATGCGGCGAAGGAGGTGTCGGGTGGTTGCGTCGGAGGAGGTATCGTGGCGCCAAGATAGGCAATGCGAGATACTGCAGCTTGACACCAATGCTGGAACCAAAACAGACTCGCCAAAAATCGTGCATTAATAGATGGAAACAAATTGTACCCAGTCAACAACACATCCAGGACAAGTTCAGGCTGGCGAGTCACAAGGTGCACAGCGACGTGGGCTCCGAGACTGAAGGCAACGACGTGGGCTCGTCCAGTTTTGGCTCTGTTACGGATGAGAAGACTGAGTGTCGACGCGGCTGTGTCGAGTGAAAAGGCAGAGATGAAAGGATGAGCGCCAGGTCGGCGAGAGGCGCCGTGGCCAGGGAGGTCTGGCACTAGCAAATGATAGTCGGTCAGGTATGAGACGGCTTTCTTCCAGTCGTCGTCGCCACAAGACATGCCGCCGTGAATGAGGACTATTGTGACGGCTGCATGCGAATGATGCTCGCGATACGGAGGCATAACGACGTCGCGGTCATTATACGCCGAGGAAGGCATGCTGGTCAAGCAGAAATGTAGCAGTAGATCGTCGCACAACGTTCGAAAGACACTTCAACACAAGGCTATTGTATGGAAGAATGGCCAATCAGCAGCTTGTAAGCAGGGATGGGTCATACCCCTGGCCAAATAAGTGTACCGAGCTTATCGACTTGCGGTGTCCGGCCGGACGATCCGAATTTGGTGGCACCACGCACGCAATATCGGCAATCTAACTTTACCTTACTGTGCAGCTGTGGTATGTCAGATACCCAAATGGCTCGAAACTCTCGCAATGCTCGTCGAAGGAAATGAAATATACTCGCGCCTGTATTATGGAGTTTCAGAACTCGTTCGTGCGATGCAGACGGCCGAAGCGACCTTGGAAGTTGGAGGTGCCGATGTTGTAGACAATATGCGTAAGTCGTAGCTGCTGAAGGATCGCGGTATCGCAGAATCACTTTCAATGTCTCAGTGGACGAGAATCCTGTGCCTGCTCGTCCTTCAGATTCACATGGAGTCTCTCGAGTTAACTTTCAATCATTTTGAGATGCACATCACTTGCTGGAAACTGCTGCGACAGTTACACAAAAGTCTACAAGGTAGCATATACGAGTGGTCTGCCCAATTTTACCGAGATGACAGTAACCTGGGCAGAGTCGTGCTGTAGTTGCTGGTGGAAGCAGCGCAGCGGGGAAAGGTGACAGCTGCTCTAGGCATGCCTCTGAATCCTGCCGCAATGCCTCATTTGTCTATTGCTGCAGAACTGTCGGAAGAGTTTGGTATTAAAATGTAAGTTTGAATATTGAGGAGCCTAAGAGTGGCCCCAATGACGAGCGACGATGGAGAATACGACATGGTAGAGAGTTTAACAATGCTACATGAGGAGAGACTGCAGCTATTTGTTTACGAACGCCTGTCGTCCTTCTTTGCCGCTTCACAGCCGTAGCACTGCTCCAAATTTATAGCTGCCAAAGCCTGTCTTCGATCTGTCCTGCCAGTCCGTGATGCTGATTTGTGAATCACTTGAACCCTTCTCCGAATTTGTACTAGACGTCATCCGCGCAGTGTTAACGCGCGGTCAGTACTAGCGAGCCCGCTCCGCTGGGAGCTTCGCAAGCGTCATCCTAACTACTATGCCACATAGCAGCGTCGAGACAGAGAAGGTCTTGGAGTCTTGTCTCGGAGACCGTTGACGAAGGTCCTGTCTCAATGTCGCTGTAAAATGTTTCATCCTTGGCATCGTACACAAAATAGACGATCGGCATGTGTTTGTAAAGGTCTTCGCTTTTGACGATCTGATTAACTCTGTCAGCTTATCACTGGCGAGAGCGTGAAGAATAGAAGCTTACCTCGCCGATGGGCTTGTGCCAATCGTCTCTCTTGATGTAAACGCCACTACGGTTGCCGTGTAATGCTACGCATTCGTACGTCCCTTCGTGGTCGACTTCCTCCTCCGGGTCCCACCAATACTCCTGATCCGACCATGGGTTGTGAGACGGGTGAGACCATGCTGCCATTGAAGTTCAGGCGGAACGCTCCCACACCGTGGAAGTTGAGTCAGTCACCGTTTGGTAATTCTTTCTGTGTACTTTCCCTTCCCAAAAGCCTTTCCAAATGATTGTGAAGCCGATGTCTCGTGCAACCGGGAAGCCCGAGGGCTCACCTGCACCCGGTGTCGCTACGCTGTCGGGCTTGCTCACCGAGATCAAGTAACAGTCGTGTCTCGTATGATCTGTCAGTGTCTTCGTTGAGGCGGAAGTCACGTCAAAGCGATGCTCGTCCGCATCCCAAGACAAATCGGCGTCACTTGGGTGGCTAATTGTAGCGCTTGGTGGGCCTTCGCCATCGGTCCAGATGTTGGCCCAGGTTTTGGTCCAGGTGTCGGCCCAGGTATCGGCCCAGGCTTTGTAGTTGATCACTCGCTGTTCAGGATCGACCTTGCAAATTTTACAAAAGATGGATTGGTACCCTAAGTCGAGCTCGTAGCCTTCGTGACCTACGCCCCATCTGTCAGCGAATCGCTCTCGAGAGCTAAGAGAAAAGATAGAGACTTACTTCACTGACAGGCTTGTGCCAATCTGCTAGCTTCAACGACCACCAGGGTCTGAGGTAGCTGGATCTGCAGTTTGCTGAACACTCGTATTCCACAGGCGTCGCAATCTCGACATCCTCATGCTGAGCACTCTCTGACCTCTGCCAGCTAAGCATTGTTCTCTCGAAGTTCGAGCACAGCGCCTCCCACGTTGTGGAACTTGGCTTGACAAGCAATTGTATGTCGTCAATGTCCCCTGAATGGTTGTCCAAGTCCAAGAGGTCAACGCCGACCCAAGTATTATAATCTGGTTCCTCGTAGCTGCGATCGCGTGCCTTCGGCCTGCCGGCGCTGTTGCGCTTGTTCACCGAGATCACGTAGGTGTCACGTCTGATTGAACCAGGCGCATGGTTGATGTACTCTATCTTGCCCGGAATGGAACGCACGTCGTACCAGTACAGGTCTGTCTCCCACGACAGCTCGGCGTCGCTTGGTCGGCTGGATGTGGCGCCCATACTGAGCAGGCAAGGCACGAAGCTTTGTGAGAAGCTTTTTAATGTGAGAATCTGGATTTGCACAAAAGGATGATCGTCGTGTCGAAGACTGCTGCTTGAACAGTTGCGCGATAGGCACTCGTGTTGTGGATGTCATTGGATGGCAGGGAAGTGGCGCACAGTATGAGAAAGTTGCGCTTCAGATTCTTGATATGAGTGATGGGAACTTAGGTAAGCGGCAACCAAACGAGGTCACCGCCTATCACAAGACCACATGAGTCACACGCATGGGTTCATCGCAACCGCATAGCTATCAATGCCTGCTCTCCGACTTTGCTGCTTCGCACAATCCTGCTAATCCCACGCCTGGCTGTTCATGCCTGCCCAAACCCTGCCTTACAAGACCGGAGTCCCGAAATATGTCGTGTGTTCGTCCTGTAAGCTCGCATTGCACATCGCCCCTTTTCCAGTAACGCCCGCGACAGATCAAGAAGCTTTCTCGACGTAGTACCTCGATAGCGCCATCCCGACCACGATGCCGCACGAGAGAGTAGAGATGGAAATTTCCGAGAACGAGATGGAGATGTCATCAAACATCGTGGACAGAGTCCAGGTATCGTCGTCAATCGCTTCCTCCAGGTCAGGTATGGCCGGCCTAATGCAACAGACAATTGGGTAAGGGTTTCCAGGGTCGTCCCCTTTGACGATCTGGACTCACCATGTTAGCCGAACTGTGTCAAGAGCATATGAAAATCAGTGGCTTGCCTCGCTCATGGCCTTGTGCCAATCACTAGTATCTAGATAATGTTTTGGCGTACCGTTTCTGGGCCAATACAGTGCCACACACTCGTATTCTTTCGGTCTCGCGTCGTCTGCAGCTTCACTTTCCGTGTCGTCTTCCGAGTCATCATGGTTCAGCAGTCCTGATCTCTGGCATTCAAGTACCCATTCGAATCTCTCGCGCAATACCTCCCACACCGTGAGGTCTGACCTCTCAAGTAATGGCTGTTTCAGACCCCATTTCCCATTTCGGTAAGATATACCGAAGCCGACCTGATTTTCTCTCGGGAATTTAATCCGTTCGCCTGCTGCGCTCTCGCATGTGTCTGATGTACTCGGAAAACTTGAAGTCTCTGTGCTTTTGTGCTCAATTTCGCTCACGGAGATCACGTAAGCGTCTTGACCAGCAGCAGGCGATTTCGCTCTAGCGGAACGAACGTCGTACCGGTACAAGCCCGCCTCCCATGAGAGGTCAGCATCACTTGGGTGGCTAGCTGTGACGCCCATGCTGAATGAATGGGGCACGGAGGTGTGGGAGATGGTTGATCGTGTAGAGCGTCAGGCTTCGAAGCCAAGAGACAATCACTGTGCGGACCCTATGTGGATTGCTTCTCAATGCGTACCCGGGCTGCAGGATTGGTTTGATGGTAAAGAAGCGGAGTGGTATGAGAAGACCGCAATTTGATTTCCTGCTGTAAGCTATCGAAGTCGGGTAAGCGGCATCCCGAGAAGGTCACCGCCTGTCACATGACCACATGAGTCACGCGCCTGTTTATCTGTACGCTTTGAAGCTCGTGGTGAAGGCATGGGCAGCAGAATATGGGAGTGAAGATATGTGACGAAGTCAGAACGCAATGATGGAGAAACGTTTCATAGTGCTAGCTTCGACGTATGATGAGGTGTTGAAAGCTTAATCTTTGTTCTTCACGTATGACTAGGGCGTTGTATGCCCGTTCAAATCAAATACAATATCTACAATATGCCATCTAAATCCAAGCTGGCGTGAATCATTCATCGAACACCAAGCAGCCGGCGCAGTTCCGAGCGGAAAGCGATCTCGCTTTCTTCCAGCGTAGGCTCTATCAAAGATCTATTCTGTCGTCGTCTGTAGTCACGGAAATCGAATTCGAAAAGCTGCTCGTTCAGACGGAGAATGTCCACACCGGCGTCCCGCCGACCGTTTGCAGCACCATATGCTTCCAGGAAGAAGTGGGTGTCGCGGAAGATGCCTTGAGCCAAGCTCTTAGCATGTGTTCTCCACCTCCAGTCGCCATTGGCGATATGGACTACCTTAAGATTGATAGCGGACGCAAGTAGTGCAAAGGCGCAGTGATTGACCGTCTTGCTGTATCTGCTTGAGCAGAAGTTCTTAATGTCGATTGAGAGCAGACGTTGCTGGTTTCGATATCCGATGGTCGCGAGAAATCGGTGGAGGGCAGCGGTGTCCTCAAAGATGAAGTTTTGGGCGTACAGGAGGTTGATGGCTTCGTGGTGGATTTGCTTGTTGACAGCCAGGATGTTTGGGACAAGGGAGGTCCGTTTTGGGGCAACCTCCTTGCAAACATCCGCGCCCATGCTGATGCAATTGCAATGTCTTGAGTAGTAGTTCTGCTCCGCCTCAGGACAGATTGGACCACGGCAGACTGCTCGACGGTAGGCTTTGGTCTTGCCACAATGGAAATGCCGTTAAAGTCTGTCAGAGCCATTTCGTAGATCATGTCGCGGAGCTCAGGTGGCAAGTCTAGGAAGGGAAAAGGTTTCTGTGCCTTTGTTTGACGTGTGGGACCCCATTTGGCCTTTTTCTTCGAAGTCTTTTTCGGCGACTTCTGCAATAGTTGTTTAGTGCGTGTTCTTTCGCGTCTGTGATTGCGATGAATATACCTTGTGCTTGCTGTACGTGCGATCATCTTCATCACTCTCATCGTCGTTGGTTTCGTCGGGTTGGTTCGCCACGTCTTCTTCCCCGTCGCTCAATAAGTCAACGAGCGGGTCAATCTCCGTGTACGACACAACAGCCCGCTTGCGCTTCCGGCTGAGAGTTGCAAGAGTGTCGTTGATGGAAATCATGTTGATTTGTAGTATATTTGGCAATGGAACCTTGAGATGAGTGTTGATCAACACTTCAAGATAGAAACTCAATCGTCGTCTTATGTATCATAGACGATTGTGGCAGTGGAGTGAATAGTGCCCAGGCTGCTTTACTCCCATTGGCCAGCTTTAGGCAGCAGAGGCGCGCCAATCCACGCCAATTGAGGCAACTTTGCGCATGGACCAAGAGCGCCTTCTGTGTGTGAGATCACGTGTCGTTGATTTGCCACCAAATGTTTGTTGGCGCTCAATGCCATCAACACACCGCCAACCGCGAGATCAAACGTAGATCTATGGGTGCTCCCATCTCCTGGTCATCTAATATGCCTTATAGCGAGTGGCGTCTCCGAACGCTTGCGCGAGCTCTTGGTGGATTTCCAGTGCAAGTTGCCTGGACGCGACAAGGTGTGGTTTAGCCCCAGCAAGATCAAATACTAGAACTCGTGATAACGCAATGACTCTTGTAGAGGAATGTCTATATGACGCGTTCGGTAGGCATGCTTGAAACGATATAGAGTACGCCAGAGTCTTGCAGCTAAACGATATGGAAACCATGCTGCCATCTGGACGGCGGACTGGCACATTCGTCTGCAAGTCAAGAGCCAATACTGCCCACTATCGCCAATAGCCGTGGTGATTTTTGAAGCGTCACACCACTCTACGTGGCACGGCATGGTGACGCCGCCCGGTTTCCCTGCATGTGTCTAATTTTGGACAAGGCTGAGAATCTTGCTTGAGGGCATGTCCTTATCTTAATGCCTCCAGCCTCCTTGGGCCGATAGATTATCACTTACAGAGCTGAATGAGAAAGACCAGTGTCCCTGACCTGTCCCAAGCAATTCCTCTCTCAAGGCTTTCGACTACAATGTTCGAGCCGTTCGGCAACACCACTGTCCTACCGCCCGCCGAGTGGCATCCCGAGCCACGGGTGCGCGGCACCTTCAGCATTCTCTCGAGCTGCTTGATCACCATGTCGCTATGTATCTGGACCTCGCTACACCTCAACCTTCCAGCGCACAAGAAAGAGTACCTGCAGAAGTATCGCAAGCTGGGCTGAATGATCTTGGGACTACTTGCTCCCGAGCTTGTAGTTTGGAATGCTTAGGAGCAAAGGAAGAGAATGAAAATAATCAGCGAATTAATGAGAGAGAAGAATTTCATGCCAGGAAAAACCGCGATTTCGAAACGCATCTCAGAATGGTTCCCACGGGCGTGGCATGAAATCAAGGTTGTCTTTATGTGCGCACCTGGAGATTTGCCGGAATTGAAGAGGCATCTGCCCACTGCGCTGCACAATGGCCATGTGCATGCTTGGACCGACATTCATAGCTGGACTGTTGTGATGGGTGGTATGATGTTCGAGGACAATGATCCTGGAACGGCGCCATTCATGCCAGGAGGCCGCCAGCGTGTTGTGATCAATCCGGATATGTTCATGTGGATTGCGCAAAACGAAACCCTCATCATTCCCGATGTGTCTCGACGACATATAGAAGACAAGAGCAAATCTGACTGGTTTGCCAAACTGCTCACTTGTTGGCAAGCTATTTACTTTTGCATCCAGTGCACCTACCGTCTTTCGCAGAGCCTTTCTATCACCTTACTGGAGCTGAATGTCTTTGCGCATGCCATATGTGCTCTTCTGCTTTTACTTATCTGGCGGGACAAGCCGAGAGATGTCTACGAACCTATTCTACTAACTCGGGAAGAAGCATTGGACGTTTGCGCCCTACTGATCCAAGTGAAACCCGAACTGCGTTTAGGCGTCAAACGCTTTCCTTTGCTGGAACAGAAACCATTGCACCAGTGCTTTGAAGTTGTCGGTCCAATGCATTTCAATGTTGGTCGTCGATCATTCAACGGACAACACAGGCTGTGTGCTGTCAAGGGCATGGAAAACTTTGGGTTTCTAAAGGTAATGGATACTTATTGGGATGTGGAACTCGTCGTCGGCACCTACCTGGATCATCCGATTAGATACATGCCTTACACGCGGGACGCCCTCGTCAAGATCGACGATCGCGACATACAGCGCTTGGTGAGGGCATCGAGAAGATTGAGTACATTGCCTTCGCGAATACAATCTCTAAACGACGTTGCGGCTACAACCCCTGCACAGGACAGAGCCTCGAACTGGAATCTGAGGCACACGAGTCTATACTCGTTACCAGGGATATATTTACGTCCCGGAATTATCCGGGTGCTAGTTGGAATCATATTAACTGGAGCGTGCTACGGTGGCCTGCATCTCGTTGCTTGGGAGTCTCAGTTTCCTTCGCGCGTAGAGACTACCTTGTGGCATGCTGCAAGTATCACCATCATGTCGGCTGGGCCCTTATACATGGCTCTAGCTATGTTATTTGATTTCCTTATTTTCCTAAGGAGGCGGTTCAGGCTGAGGGGCAAAAAAGTGGATTGCTCTGAACTGTTTTGCTCTAGGAACTTCATCATAGACTTGTTCCAGATATTAGGAATGATTTGGTTCCCTTCTCTGGGCATCCTGGTTCTGTGGTATATACTATGCCGAGCCTTCATTGTCGTGGAATGCTTCATCCTTATGGCGCACATACCGACATCTGCTCTGGAGGTTCCAACTTGGGCAGCATACGTTCCTCATCTCTCTTGATCTGGGGTGCATGTTACCGACGCTGCTTGTCTCTAGTGATGTACTCGAGGCTGCATCATCTAGAAAAGGCATCCATCTCAGCACTGCGATCACAAGCTTCTCAGGGACAACATTGACGAACAGACGATCTCAACCAGACTCTTCTGGACTCGATGATTGCGAGCGCGATTACTAAAGCATGGAACTACGAACATGGCATCTTGGTGTCTTCGAAGAAATCTTGTCGTATTTGTCTGGTCATGACGGTACTTTCATAGGCAATGGTTACTGTCAATACTGTATACAAACTTTTCTGCAGGTGCTGATTGGCCACTTCGTAAAACCCCAATCACGATTCCCAAATCTGGTAAATCCTTTACATCCGTCAGTGCGGCCGTTGCAGATCGCTACAACAACTCTGAAATGATGGATTACAATAGAACCCAATATTCTGGCGTTCAGCTCGTCGCCGACTCAGACCTACTTAAGGTTTAGCACTATACTGGTCGCTCCTCAGATCCTGATTGGCTGCTTCGTAAAACCCCATCTATTCGTCGCTGGTTCAGACAGAAGTTATCGTCTTCTCTGCCAGTGATGAACATATATTGGCCACGGCAATCCCTTTGAGCCCTTGTGATGACGCGTCTGGAAATGCGCACATTGAACCATCTGCGTAGTGGCCATGACCGACAAGGGGGCAATGCTACGCCGTACACACATGTAGACGTAGCCTCCAACATATAAAGGTAGGCGCGCATCTGCTTCTCAGGGTGTTTTTCGCTCATCAATCCTTACACTTACCATCGTCACCATCATGCGAATCTCTTCAAAGCTATTTGTTACGCTTTTCGCGTCGTTCTGCACGGCGTTGTCAACTCAGGCCACCACGAGTCCCAGCGCTCACCTAGCCATCGTCGTGCCCGCTCAACTTGGTCCCTACCCAGTCTCCATCTACGAGCATGAGGTCAAGACCTCTCGACAAGATCCTCTTGCACCAACACCGGAGCTTCGCCGGCTTTTGATCACGATCTACAGACCCTTCTTGGACGCCTTCACCTGTCCGCCCGAACATCAGTCCCACATCCCGTACATCAAGCCTGCTGTCGGTGATGCCCTTCTCGCCAGTTTGCCGATCGCATCCTCTGCATCGGGGACATCGTCGACAAACTTCTCTTCGATCTTGGCTCCTCTGAAGCTCATAAATTGCTCGCTGCCTATCTCGCCATCGTCTCAGAGCGGCCAGTTAGTACTATTCAGCCCAGGATACGGCGGGACGCAGAGCGGCTATGCATCAATCTTGCAAGCCGCTGCCAGCTCTGGCTATACAGTGGTGGCCATCGATCCGACCTACGAAGCTGCGGCTGTGGCTTTCCCTGACGGCTATGTCGCGTATCCTTCTGTGGCTACCAATGCCTACGACAACTCTACGAGTGGTCAGGACCTGCTGCAAGCCATTCGCATTGCCGATGCTGTATCCGTACTCGATGCCATCGAAGACGGCAGCGTCCCTGGCCTCAACAGCTTTTCTCGTGCTAGCCGCGAGACCAAGGCGAGCTCCAATAGCAACTCATCCTGCCCTCCTCTCCGCGCCCTCAATGTACGGCCACTCATTCGGCGGCAGCACTGCGCTCAACGTCGCCTACTCAGACGACCGAGTCATCGCAGCCGCCAACATCGATGGTCCCGTCTACGAGCCTCTGACTAACAACACTTTGCACAAACCTGCCTTCTTGATGCAATCTGCGGAACAGCCACCGGTCGCAGACAACTGGCCCGACATCTACCAGACGCACTTGCACGGCTGGAAGACGTGGGTGCGTCCTAACAATACCGTTCACTACAGTTTCACTGATCTGCCGCTGCTGGCTGATTTGCTTGGGCTGCGCGGGACTGTCATGCCTGATGAGCTGATTGGTACGGTGAATAGTCAGCGCTTGCAGGAGATTGTGTGGCGGTATACGACGCAGTTTTTCGACTTTGTGTCTAAGGGCAAGACATTGGATCTGCTTGAGAAGCCCAGTATAGACTTTCCTGATGTCGTGTTTGTAGAACACGAGGAGGCGAAGGCATAGTGATGGCTGGATGGATGGATGGTTTTGGTGATGCTGCGGATCGCTTGTATTACTTGCAGTTTGATGGTATAACATGCAATTTAGAAGATCGAGTAGCTAGCTCTGATAATAGGGTATGAGATTGTTTGTCAGTACAACTTGTGAGTGGCGATGTATGCACGAACGTCTCCAATTCATGTCATGTCATTGAAACGTCAAGCTGTTTTCCTTGTTATCGCGGATGTGGCGGAGATGGCCAGGCGGCGCTCCGCAATATCGCCCAATGCGGTAAGATGTCAGCGAGTGTCACTCCGCTTACCAGATACCAATATACAGTCAGCCAGTCACGCTACTTGCGCCCATGCATTGTATATACTGCTTCTTTCCTTTTCTCTTCTTCAGTACCGTCCTGCGATGCTGCTCTGCTCACTTCACGACTGAACCAGCCACGATGGCTTTCCCAGCGCGCGCATTACCTCGAACTCTCAGCCCGAGAGTTCTTCGACCCCATGCGCTTCGGCTAAAACAATGGCAATGCCGTCAGATCGTCTCAGCAGCCGCTGCGACGGAGTACAGAGAACCAGAGCCATTCGTACATGAAGGCCAACAGACAACACAGCTCAGCCGACAAGCAAAGATCCGCCAGGCGAAGCCATTCTCCGAGTTCCTCACAGACAACTTCGACCGCCAACACGACTACCTGCGCATATCCCTGACCGAGCGCTGCAACCTACGATGTACATACTGCATGCCAGAAGAGGGCATCCAGCTCTCGCCCAACAAGGATATCCTTACGACCGCCGAAATCCAATACATCAGCGCGCTCTTCGTCAACCAGGGTGTGAACAAGATCCGTTTGACTGGAGGAGAACCAACCGTCAGGAAGGATATAATTCCGCTCATGCAGCAGATCGGAAGCTTGCGAAGTAACGGGCTGAAAGAGCTTGCTTTGACCACGAATGGCATATCATTACATCGCAAGCTGGACGACATGGTTGCGGCTGGCTTGACAGGAGTCAACATCTCCCTCGACACCCTCGACCCTTTCCAGTTCCAGATTCTTACTCGGCGACAAGGCTTCAGCGCTGTTATGAAGAGCATCGATCGCGTGAAAGAGATGAACAGATTGGGCGCAGGAATCAAATTGAAGATCAACTGCGTGATGATGCGCGGGTTGAACGACCACCAACTCTTGCCATTCGTTGAGATGACACAAAACGAGGACGTCGAGGTGCGCTTCATTGAGTACATGCCATTCGGTGGAAACAAGTGGAACAAGAATAAGATGATGAGCTACGAAGATATGCTGGACGCCATCCGCGTGAAATATCCCGACATTGGCCGCCTGAAAGATGCCAGGAACGACACCAGTAAGACCTGGCAAGTACCCGGATTCGTTGGCCGCGTGGGCTTCATCACCAGCATGACACACAACTTCTGCGGTTCCTGCAATCGCCTGCGCATCACCTCCGACGGCAACCTCAAAGTATGCTTACACGGCGAGACCGAAGTCAGCCTCCGCGACCTGCTCCGCAAAGACCACGGCGGCGAGCCCATGGACGAAGAAGCATTTGAAGCAATTCGACAACTCGAGCTCGACCGCAGAAGCAACCCAGGCCTCCGATTTGCGGCGAAGAAGGCTGGATGAGCAAAGAACAGCAATTACTGGACGTCATCGGCGCCGCCGTGAAACGCAAAAAGGCCAAACACGCTGGCATCGGGCAGCTGGAGAACATGAAGAACAGGCCCATGATTTTGATCGGTGGGTAGGTCCCCTCGGTTTCCTCTCTTTTCCTTGCTGCAGCATTTTGGGCGTAGGGATGAACATGACATGTCACGAAGAGAACAAACACGACTGCATACAGAAACACGGTAATTTGTGTAATGATGATTCTATTACCAAGAAAGAAGAAATAACGAAGCGTATGATCTTTCTATATTATGGGCTACTTATTTCTTTCTCTGTGAAGGTGCATGTTGTGCTTGTTTCTATTGCATGTTTTTTGTCCCTGCGTCCTCGCCAGCTTGGCGGTGAGAGGACCTACTCAAACAGTCATCATGAAAGACTACCCGGCTGATCATTGAGCAGGTGATCAAAAGCACGCCGCTCCACCTCCTCGACCTCGACATGCACAGCGCAATCCCATCACTCCAGCGAATCCATGGTCACGGATACCGACACACATGCTGGGCACTCCCACTCCCGGAGCCTTCAGTCAGATGAGAGCATACTCTTCCGACAGCAAGAGCGACGCCGACGGCGGCTTTGTCTTCCAAAGCCTAGGTCCGCTATTCCCTGTTGCACCTGCGACTGGGAGGTATAGTCGGCCTAAGGAGAGGCGGGCGGAGGATGCTGCTTCGGCTGCTATTCAGGAAAAGGCACCTGAGGTCTCAAATCAGAAGGACAGCGTGTCGGAGGGACCTTTGTTTGTGTCATCTCCTGAAGCGGAGAAGAGTGAGTCTGTGTCAAGCGATAGGAAGGCGTCAGATGACCATAGTGCTGCCAGTGGTGGTTTTGGCATGAAAGAGAATCCCACGCCCCGAACTACTAGTGTTCCAACGACAGAAACGCCGAAACAATCTCCAGAACAGCCAACCTCTGCTCCACCACGTCGTGGTCGCGAGAGAGGACCGGCCAAAATTCGACAGGTTGCGTTTGGCAGCGTCAGAGGGCCGGTCAAGGTTCGGCGGACATCGCATGGTGCCGAAAAAGAAGTGCGAAGTTCTGATGCTCCGGCAAAGAAAGTGGCAAGCCCTTTTGCAACAGAGCCGAAGATCAATGAACCTTCAGATAAGGCTCCTGCTGAGACTCGCTCTGATCACAAGGCATGGGGTCTGCAGGAAGATGAAGACACAAGTGCCCCTGCAGCTAAGTCGTCCTCACGACCAGTCGCGCGTGCAAAGCAATCCAAATCCAAGCCTGCTTCAGAGTCTACCACCGATCAAACACGCATCGCATATGCCGATGCGGCAACCTTGGCAGACAGCAGCAGCAACCGCCTGACCCACGTAAACTCCTCCGGCGAAGCACACATGGTCGACGTCGGCGCGAAACCTCATACCCGCCGCGTCGCCATCGCCGTGGCCAACGTCCGCGTAAGCCAAGAAGTCTACGACCAAATCAAGCAAAACGCGAACAAGAAAGGCGACGTCCTCGGCGTCGCGCGCATCGCAGGAATCATGGCGGCGAAGCGCACTTCCGACATCATCCCACTCTGTCACCCTCTCGCCGTCACCAAAGCAGAAGTCGACGTCTACCTCGTCCCGATCGGCCGCAGCAGCAGCCTCTGGAACGGCGTCGCGCCCAAGGTCGCCGTGCAGGCGCGCGTGGAGTGCGTTGGCCCCACTGGCGTCGAGATGGAAGCCATGATGGCCGTGCAGGGTGCTGCTCTTACTGTGTATGATATGTGCAAGGCGATCGACAAGGAACTGATCATCGGCGGGGCTAAGGTTGTTTTATAAAGCTGGCGGGCGCAGCGGAGTGAACGTTCTCACGAGGTGGAAGAACGATGTCGGCGTGCAGAAGTTTGGGCGCAATGGTGAGTTGAAGGAGGGGGTGGATGTGCTTCTTGGACGGGATTGACGGAATGCATGTACTGTACTGTACTGTACTGTACTGGTAAGCCAGTCCCGGCCGCTGGGCTTTGGCGCCGCTTGTTGCACGTTGTGGTGATGCTTGGAGACGTCTGTTGTACAATGGGATGTTTGTAGATGTGAACCTTGGCCGTCGCTGGAATGCTACCACGATCAACAGCGCTGTTTCCAAACACTGCGTGCCCTTGAATTGTTCACACAACAGGCCTCGTGCATACACGACAGTGCATACGTGTGCCTGTCAGACTTGTATCGGCTCAAAGATGACATTGTACATGATTGCACGCTGATGCAAGCTCGCTGGCACAGACATGCTGGATATGAGCATGTATTTCGCGAGCGTTCAGTACAACGGCTTGAAAGACATATGACCGTCGACGCGCATCGTCAGCCAGCGGTAGACCTGATTGAGAGAACAATAGAGCGATAACGATACATGCGCGGACAAGTAACTGATGATGAGCGTCAGGCGTTCTTGATTATGGAACAGTGGCTGAACGACCTTCTGCGATGAAGACAATCCTCTGCGATGAAGACGATCCCAATCACAACGAGTAATCATAATGCCGCGATTCTTGAAAGTATCATCTGCAGAAGGAAAATCAGTTCATAGTGTTTTATTTTCGAGTCAGAGGAACACGGCAGGGTGCGGGCACTCTATGGGAGGACATCCACTCGAGAGTGTTTGTACCTCCGCGTGCGGGCATCTCATGACACTTTGGCACAAAGAGAAAGTCTGATAGACTTGTTTCTGCACGGATATTCGCTCATTTCGGATTACAGTCTCAAACATATGACTCGGCACGTTTCAAGTGCCGAGATTGTATCGTTCATGCTATTACTCGAGTATAAACTCTTCTAGCAGACCCTTGTATCTATCGCTCTCCCTCGCTTTAATCTTAGACATCGCGTAACCGATCGGACAATCTTTGTTGTTTGTCTGACAAAGTACTGCGGAGCCGACATATTCCCAAGTCAGCGCAGACGAGTGTAGTCTGATGAGGATTGGCAATGGACTCCCGAGAACAGCTATCAATAAGTCGTCCTTGTTCGCATTGCTAGGTACAATCCATGACGAAGGTGGACCCTGCGAAGGGAGGTCGAGAGGGGATTCAAATCGTCGGTAACATTCTGCCGTATATGAACATTGTACAAATTTGTACTGATCAAGAGATGCAACGGTCCATAGCAGCGACAAATTTTTAGATGGATACCATGAGACCACAACAGAGCACAATAACTTTCTCTTACACATTATGTTAACGAGAAGAGAATTCCTTGACCCGCGTATTGGCGGATCTGGATGGCTTCGATTGTGCTGACTCCGACGAATACATTGGGTACACTGCAATAGATATCGCCGTAAGATCAGTCGTAGACACTTCAGCTTCCACTGTTCTTTCAATCTTTCCAAGTAGCTCGTCGGGTACACCACGTCGGTATATATGCCGCTCGTGGAAGACGTTCCATTGATTGTCCGAACTTGAAACACGATAGCTCTCAACATTCCAGCGTGTTTCGTCGGGGACCAGCGAACCAATTCGGTATCCAGGGACAGCCAATCTGCTCTTATGCACATCATCAGACCCGAGCTCGAAGCTTGCCATTTTACAATATGCTTTCGCGGGCAACCCAGGCAGTTCTTGTGGCGACTTTCCCTCCCTCAGGTCGAGGTAAATTGGGTATTCTTTGAAATATCGAAGGAGAGGGCGTTGCTTAAACCTGAAATCGGGAACCCATGATGGTATCCCAATTCTTGAGTGAGTTGGTCCGCGTGCAGCATCCAAGTGAAGCATGGCCAAATTCATGTCTCTTCTGATCACATGGCGAGTGACGTCGGTGAACGTGTCTGCTGTACTCTTTGTGTAGTCAATTATCAACCCTTCGTCATTTGAGTGTGCTGCAGACTTGGCCCTATGCCTCACATCCGTCATTCCCAGAATTGCGTAGATATGATCTTGTGGCTGGCTGCATTGACTTCCCTCACAGCGTTTGAGAACATTGACGATATCCAGGTGAAGCTCTTGAGCTCGATTGCCGTTTGGTTGCTCCGGAAGTTCCCGTTCTATCAGTTCGCCGGGCTTCGCTCGCCGAAAGCTGTGAAGAGTCTGGCAGTAAACTCGCATTGCCCTTGGTCGTTTTTGCATCTCCAGTAGAAGTTCCACAGTCGTCGTCCATTCGCTGAGGACATCGTCAGAAACAAAATCGGGACCACAATGTACGGCGATCTTGCTCGCGGCGTAAAGCTCTTGTTTCACCCAGATGCGTTGAAACCACGGCCGTGAAAGCAAATCGCAGATCCCGTCAAGAAGGGTTTTCAGATCTCGTCCATGTTTACGCATGTGATGTATCAAGTCTCGAGTTGCCGAGGAAAAAAATTTTATTGCTATACCAGTGGCCTTGCCACTTGGGCCGAGCCAGATATCGACCTGGCTTGCTTTGCGGTATATATTGAACATGTTGACGACTTGCTGGGATTTCTCCTCTGGCATATCCTGGTGAATGCAAATTGGGTCTACCCACAGAAAAATCGGCTCAGACTTTTGACGTAGTGTTTGCAAGGCAAAGTACAGATTCTCAGTGATGGGGAACAGCTCGCCATTCAATCGGATACGTCTCGTCAGGACGGGCTCCCCGCAGCAATAAGAAAGCGCTTGGAAAGGAATCAGGCGGCCCTCGTCGTGTAGCACGAGTCCAGGTAGTAAGACGATGTCAGCCACGAGCAGCTCTCCTTCAAGCGCACTGCCAAGAGGCGCGGGCATCAACCGCAAGATTCTTGTCTGCCAGAGACCGTTGATTCTTGTGTATAGTCGCTGGGTAACATCATTGAGACTCCCATCGTCGCCTTCTGGCTCGGGAAACTCCGGCTGAGTATCTCCTTTGTCAACCGCAATCTGACGGAATGGACACTCATCAGGGCATGCTGCTTGTGTTGGAGTCTTGTCTGTATGTGTATCCTTTTCGGGGAGTTTCCTAGACTCTGTATTACGGTGCTGGGATATGCTGGACGAGTCTTCGTGGGACAAGGGTTGACCTTTACGATTCTTCGAACCTAAAGGTAGTGCCATAATGGTAAAGAGGTAGATGAATAGTCAGAACCTGTAACAAAAAGAGGAAAGCATGTCATAAATTGTCGCGATGTCGCTGTTCTCATCTAAAGTGCTCAGCATCGCGATGGGCCTCAAGGCTGAGTATATATGCAGCTACCAGCCACAATGTCAAGATGCCTCAGCCCGCATATTCATTGAGGCTGAGCGCGGACAGTGCCTCGTTTTCGTGTCTTGTAGCATAGGAATACTGCTGCTGACCACGCCGTCGCCCGTCGATCGAGAATTCTGTCAGACGGGCAGAGTCGTGTGGTTTTGACCTGAGGGTCAAGAAGCGTAGTAGAGTGAGAAATCCCCAAGGTAGAGTTTCGCATGATGGTCTCTTCAAAGCTTCACGCGTCCGCATGTCCTACCCCAAGGCCTCCAACATGAGATGCTGATTGAAGCAAAGGGTCGTATCAGCTTGTTGAGTAGTGGCGTGACCAAAGAGGCTGCGCAAGCTTGCGTGACAAGGCTGTAGTGTCAGGCTGGCATGTACATGTACACATGTGCAACACATCATGCAGCGGTCGCATGCACTGTGCTTAGATACATATGTACATATATATCCCCAACGCTTAGGGTAACGCCCTGAGTCATCTCGAGATTTCGGGTCGGCAGTCGGCATCGCAGATCCGAAGCTCATCTTTGCTCGCCCACGTGGGCTTCGGAGTGCGAGGTGTATGGTTGATGTGGATAATCGCTTAGCCTTTGCTCTTCAACATTCTTGCCCCAATACTGGAAGAGAGTGCTTAGCGAGTTTGCTAAGGCGGGTCCGTGAATGAAGTGTGCATGCGGATTCGCCAGAGGCAATCCCGGATATATTGTATCGTCGCGCACGATGCCGGTGCAGATCTTTGACGCATGGCAAAGCTGCAGGTACAAAGACTGCTGATGGATATCGCCTTTGCGTCCTTGTAGTCTCCTCTGACCTTGGTGTAGTAATATATTATCATGAATCCGACTGATCTGGTGCTGGCTTTTGCTACGGCGCTCCTTCCTGGAGTGGCAGAGGCACAGTTCCTGAACACCACCAAAGGAGCTGGATACATCAGCTACAGCACCGTCACCGGCTACTTCTTGCAGGATGAGCCTGATACTGTTGCTTCTGGCTTTGACTACGTATGCTTTCTCTCCGAGATATCTTGACGTCAAGATCTAACAGAATTGCAGACCGCCGTAAACTTCGGCCTCATCAACCAGACCTACCCTGGCTCCGCTACTGGCAATGCCACCCAGTGGCAGCGATTTGCCCAAGTCGTCGATTCTTTGAACGCCAATGCTGAGCTCAACACTGCCTACAAGGTTCTCTTCATGGGCCGCCATGGTGAGGGCTTCCATAATGCGGCGGAGAGCTACTATGGCACTCCCGCTTGGAATGTATATAACGTAATCTTGAGACCAAGCAATCCTTCGCTAATCTCCTCATAGTGCTACTGGTCAGAGCTAGACGGCAACGGCACCACCGTCTGGGCTGATGCCGACCTTACCGAGAGCGGGATCAAGCAAGCTCAGATCGCAAACGCCTACTGGCAAAAGCAGATTCGCACTGAGCATGTGCCATACCCGCAGTCATACTACACCAGTCCTCTGACTCGCTGCCTTCGCACTGCCAACATCACGTTCTCCGACTTAGATCTTCCGCACTACTATCCGTTCATCCCGACCGTCAAGGAGTTCTTCCGTGAAGGAATCTCAACCCACACCTGCGACCACCGCAGCAACAAGACCTACATCAAGAACCTATTCCCCACCTTCAAGATCGAGCGCGGCTTCACCGAGTATGACGAACTGTGGACTGGCGTAGTCGCCGAGCCTTCCGGCGCACAAGATGCCCGTTCCAAGTCTGTTCTCGACGACGTCTTCACCCATGACGACCACACCTGGGTTTCCATCACCTCGCATAGCGGCGAAATCGGCAGCCTTCTGCGAGTTCTCGGCCACAGAACATTCTCTCTCAGCACTGGCGCGATCATCCCTGTCCTTGTCAAAGCTCAATTCTTGCCTGAAGAGGACAGGCCCAGCACGACAGTGCCAGCCTTCACATCCACTTATTTCTGCACCAATGGACCACCGATCACTAGTGTCTCTACGAGCTCGCCTGGATGCGTGTGCTCGAGTGGTGCCACGGTCAATGGGACTGGTATCGCGAGCGCGACGGCTGTGCCTACTGCGTATAGAGGTCTTTAGAGAAGAGTCGTTCTGCGACTGGAGAGGTGGCGATTTGTGATAGAAGCTCGCAAGCAGAGACCAAAGTCACACCATGCTGGTCAGCTATGTTTTAAATTGTATGTATCATATCATCATATCAGAACAATCTGTGACTGCGTTTTTCCTTGAACAGCAAGCACCAAGTGCACGCCCAGCGGACCTCGAAGCTTGTTGTGGCATAGGTTTCGAGTGAAGCTTGTGTGCCGCCGCGCGTTAAAGCCAATTTATACTTCGCCGCCTCGTGCGGGCAAACAACACGTTAAGGTTCCACGGATAACGACAGCTGTAAGACGACGCAATGGCGTTTGCTCCTCAACCACAACTACAAATGATGCTGAGCTCGCCGATGATGGACTATGGCTCTCTGTGTGCGTGTTTCCAAAACCTCGACAGGGCCGACAGTCTAAGTCTTCATAGCGGATGAACGGCCAAGATGGCATGGTTCCTTGGTCACAAGCATGATCCCGCCGATGCTGAAGATGAGGCTGGTGTTGGCCTCATAGAACCCAAAGCGGAACCTGTCATGGGACATTCGGCACAGCAGCGACGCTCATGGATTTCTAAGTCTTCTTTGGGCGCCGTGCTCATGCTGTCGAATCTTGCTTGGGCCGGTCTCTGCCTCATGCTATGGCGAGAGTCGGGACTAGCCCAAAATCCTGCCCAGGTGAGCTATGGTGGATTTGAAGCAGATTTTGGTATTTACACCTCCATCACTTGCCCGGAGAGGTATAGAAATGTGCTAAGCGATCATTGCAAACAGTCGCCCGAGATCCTCTGCCTCACAAATACGCTACGATCAACTTCGATGACCTGCTCCTCTTCAATGAGACTAGCAGAGCTGTATACCGGCAAATGGACTCCGAGCTTCCACTCTACTTCGGCAAACCGAGCCCAGCCATTGATGCAGCATGGGACGAGCTTCTGCAATATGAGTACCCTGCCATCACGCCAGAGGAGATAGCCAAGAATCCCTTCCTCTCCTACACCAAAGACAAAGACAAGCACCCCGTAACGGGCAAGTATCACTTCGCCCTTGACGTCTTCCACAACCTCCACTGTCTGAACATGGTGAGGATGGAGCTCGACAATGACTACTACGGACACCATGACCATGACCACGTTAGCCGCAGGTCAGAGCATAGTCATGAACCTGATTCATCGCAACAGCACCAAAGTGCGTGGACCGCGGCACAACGAGACCACATTGACCACTGCATGAACCATATTAGACAGAGTCTGCAGTGTCGTCCCGATCTCAGCCCAGCCGCGATGCATGTCTTTGACGACTTTGATGGCTCGAAGTATTTCTTGGGCAATGCTGAGAGGCATACTTGCTATGATTGGGAGGGTCTTATGGAGTGGGCTGCGAGGAGGAAGGGGGAGCCAGGGTATACGACGCCGGTGCATTGAAAGTCATGATCTCGATGAACATAAGCTCTACAATGTCCTGTATTGTGATGTTGATATCTCCGAGGGCTGCCGAAATATAGAGGAAATTACAACCTGTATACTGGTGTACTAAATGAGCGTCAAGTTCTGCAAAGGTCTGTCCCAGACGAAATTCCCATGGCCTTGGGGATCTGCTGCCCTATACATGTAAGTATGTTCGAGTATCAAGGGAGCCATATCGGACAAATGAAGCTTTGTTGTGCCTGGGCGACGATTTCTTTTCCTTACGACAATGGGCAGAAAAAGCAAAACGCCAACGCTGATTGTCCACTTGTCGATACCGTCGCCGAACGATGCCGAAGATCCCATACTAGTCCGCACAAGGAGTGGTCCTCGGAACTCAAAATCCGGCCCAAGTACGCCAGCCATATGGTCCAAGAGTTGAGCCACCGACTTGCGGCGTAACGATATCGCAATTCCCGCATCGAGCCAGTGATAAAAGCGCCAGAGCGCGCAGATGGACAAAACCAATGCTACGATGCAGAAGCCACAGACCAAGGCGACTGAATATTCCCATGTGGAGGTAGCAAAAAACAAATATTGCGAAAAATCCACCGAGTGGAATAGGTATCATAGCTCCGGCTGCCAGATCATCCGGTAGGTCATCGAGTGGGTGATAGTTCTTGGGCAGTGAAGGCGCCGCCCGGTTTCCGGTGTGAATGATTAGGTAAGTGCAAGTAAGATGTCCCAGGAGCAAGATGGCGGTAATAACGCTGTAACACAACAATGATATACGCGATGCGGTCGCCATGTGATATTCTTCCAAGTCGCCCCGTCCAAGAAAGCTCAAGAAAGCCAGCTCAACATTAAATGCAGACATACAAATGAACAACCCACTCTCCACGAGACTCGCCAGGTAGTCGACTAGCACTTGATGCTGCTCTGTGACTCTTTCGCTGGGGGGCAAGTCATCATACGGGTCGCTTGACGGGAATAAACCGGCCAAGGTTACGTCGCCCTGACAAGGGTGTATAAGCATTGGTAGTAACCCAGGTGCTACAGCAATGATAAGATCGCCTTTCACTGCTGTAGCAGGAACTAAGCAGAGCTGTTCGTCGTAGGCGATTCCTAGGATTGCTAGCCGCCAGTCGTGCTTGCTCGCGTCGAACCTCACTGCATTTGTGGGAATGCGGTTGAGCAAAGGTTTTCTGTGACGAGGTGTATCCTCAGAATGTATGGAAAAGCCTGTTGAACCGATCGAAAATTGATATTCGTCATGAGACGTCCATCGGATAAAGTCCTCAGCTTCGCAGGTGAAATCTGTGAGGTGTGCAACATAGTTCAGAACTCTGGCCGTAATGTCCAGGCCTCCGGGGTGCGTGGAAGACGCCTTCGGCCAATGCCAGGTATGACCTGGATCTGATTCGGTTCTCTCCCTTGTCTGGCTGCTCTCATATTCCCAGAGAGGTGCCCACCTCCTTACGTCATCCAAAGGTGAGGCTCTGAAAAATGAAATCTGTCTGTCGTCGAAGGCGTGTATCAAAGGCTTGGGCTTCCGACATGGTCTCATACGTTTACCGAGTTTGTTTCGCCAACTGTTAGAAACGACTCCAGATCGCCAGTCAACAGCCCATGAAGCAAGGCCCTGTCCATGAAGAGGGCTCCTTTTGTGACTATGCCAAAGATCCCACAAGTCTTCCACCTTCTGCTGCCTGCCAAGGATGAACCTGGAAGCGTCATTGTAAACTTCCGAAACAGGTTTTGAGTATTCCACAACAACTCGATCACCTCTATCATTGCCTATCTGTTCAGATGTTGCCGGGACATTGCACATGCCAAGGATAGCGTAGAATGTGTCTCGCTCGTCTGTGACTTCAAAATCTCTCGACTGGAACAAAACTTCTGTCAGCTCTCGTGGAATTTTGATGCCATGAAGAGGTGTATAGGTGTTCAAACGAGCTTCCCTGAGTAATACATCTAGGTCAGGTAACTCAGGTGTGCTACCAGTATCTTGTGGTTCAGCTGTTGTAGCCAACTCTACGTCTGTGGTGCCCACATTGCGTGATTCCACCGCGTGTAGGACTGACCTGCTCAGACGAGTAAAAGCATTGGATACAGCCGAGAGCTGAGATTCAGATGGCGCCGACACATCAGTAAAGCCACCTCTGCTGAGCAACACGGCCTCAATGAGACTAAGCAGATCGAATACAGCCAAGAGTTCCTGCAGAGATGCTTGATCGTCGCCACACCTCACGAGAACTCCTTTTGCGGCGAAGACTTCTTGCCGAACCCAAGTGCGACGTAGCCAAGGCCAATTGTGGGAACAACGCAGAATGGTATCTTGTACAGCCTTGAGACGATCAAAGCATTGGGTGACGTGTTTGACGCTGGAGCCCACTGACAGGTCCTTTTGCAGAACATCCATCTTGTGGATATAGGTGAACACTGCATGGGTGTCCGAGTTCGGTTCACTTAGCCAAGCAATGACTAATTTTGCCTTTCCGAATATCTGAAGCATTTGAGCGACTTGCGTGGCCTTCTCTTCATGATCCCGCTGATTGATACAGATTGCATCGATCCAGAAACATTTGGACTCTGTTCTGTGCCGAAGTGCTCACAACGCAGCGGCATTTTCTCGTGAGATTGGCATGGTATCGGAGCCACAAGTCATAGCATCGGTGTGGTCAGGGTGTCCCCAAGAATAAGATATTGCTTCGTACTCAATGATCTGGCTGCTGTCTCCAACAGCCACGACCCATTCTGAGTCAGACACAAGGTTTACGTCTAGCAAATCGGCGTGTAAAGGAGCTTGAGATCCTCTCTTGTCTCCATCAACATCCCAGGGATGCAACCGCAAGATTCTTGTCTGCCATGGGCTCAGCTGGCTGTATGGGAATTCACGCTCTTTCCGCTTTGGATGTATCGCTACATTCTGCTCTGCTTCGCGCGGATTGGGAGAATGCTCCAAACGTATCTGAGGCGGCAGGTAGTCGAAGCATCGGCCCTGGCAAGATTGCATCATGTGAACTGGGAAGCGGCAGTGAGACCTCCGACCGTCGTTTTGGATGTGAGGCTGACGGTTGCTTGAATTTTGTTGTTCCTTCTCGACCAGGTTATAGTAGGCTCCGCTCGTAGCGAGATAAATTTGAATATTGTCTTGTATGTGCAGTGTCAAGTTAGATCCTGATGGAGGGACGATAAGCAAGGCTGTAACCTGGCTTGACTGGGTTTGTGCTTTGGCAGTCAGTCAGCCGCATGTGATAGCGTGACCGTTCGTGGGGTTTCAAAGAACATCAGGCCACAGGCGAAGCGGCCTCCAACGTGCGGCCATCTAAAAATAGCGATCGGTACACAGCCTATGTCAGCATGTTGTGCTTGCTAATTGTGGTAGCTCGGTACCTTAAAGTTGTAGCGGCTAGACAGATTGTACAGTAGATCACCTATGCGGAGACACATGTTGACTCCTCGAAGCTCGGCGAGACAGTGGCCGATCTTTCAAAGGCTTGGTCGTCTGAACGCGGTGTGTGGAACAGAAAGAAGACCAGTGGCTGTGATGGCTGTGATCGCGCCTGAGGACTAGTCAACAGGACCAGCAAGCTGACACTCAAGGGTCACTCATTGACGCATACTACATATATGAACTCGTGCTATGGGACATGCGCAGCGAATCACCAGTCCCTGCCGTGCAAGGAAGAGATTACACTGATATTCATTCGCCAACTGGGATTTGCGAAAATGAGTGAGTACAATTACTGGGCCATGTGGGAAACAATTGTCATTCACTCTAGGCTCTATAGAGGACGGGTTTGTCGGTCCCAGAGAAGAGATCGAGCAGAGAGTTGATACCACTTAATAGCACGCTGGTCAAGCCCACGTGCACAAGCACGGCGAAATTGGAAATTTAAGCCTGGCCTACACACTCAGTTCACACACTCTATTTATCACTACCTATCACTTTGCAACCGGGCTTTCGCTTCGCGTATACAAATTGAAGCTCGAAATACCACCAATTGCACATCTTCTTGCGGCTTGCTATTCACCAGCCGCCACTCCCGACGACTCTGGTCCCGTCATCTCACCAGAAGCAAGCGATGCGCTCAGAGCATGCTGTGCAAGAGCGCAACCATGGCAGCAAATGCCACCGTTCTCTTCAGACCTGCAGTGATGTTTCGGCTCGCTCTGCCCTTCTTTCCTGACGGGAATTGTGACGGATCCGAACACTCGCCGAACGGGTGGTAGAATGATTGGAGACACAACGATTCCAAGCGCCCCACGAGCTGTTGTCGACATGGCACCAGAGCGCATTCATGTCGTTGATGTTTTCGATGCCGGAATTAGGGTTCTCTGCGGCGGAGTGGTATGGGAAGACTGGTCCAGCGCAGCATTTGTCCATGGCTACTGTGCCGTTGGCGCATGAAAGTATGGCGCACCAGGGCTCTTTAGCATCGAGGACGCTTGTAAGAATGGTGGGACAGCCTAGCGGGGAGTCTGTGGATGATATGTTCATGGTCGCGTGGCGTGGCAGGGCTTGAGGTGGTGGTCGAGGACTGATCTGTTGTCTGCCGTGCGGAAGGTTCTGATGGAGTCGTAGAATCCAGGAGTCCACGGACAGACAATTTACGAGGCTATAATACCCTGCAGCCGCTGATAAGCGAGGCAGGTGAGGTGAATCAAGCGATCACTGATGATGCGGTCACTTGTCCGTCACACGAAGAACAGTCTCTTGGCATCGAATCGACCATTCACTGACATTTTATCGCTGCTACAAATAGAAGGGTTATTCTAGTGTACCTTAGCAGTAGTAGCTGCGAGACTCGGGTAGCACCCCATTCACTTACAAAGCTTCTAGGAAAGCTCTACAAGCCCTTGCAGCATCTGCTCTCAACACATCAATGCACCCAACGTATACATTACATCCCTGTGAGAACGCTACAGCACTGCTTTTCCGTGTAGTAAACAGTCAAGCGCAAGCATAGCTGGAATGAATAGTGTCGCTCAGTAAGCCTTGTGTGTATAACAAACACTAAGATCCGGCCGTAGCCGAAGCTTGTAAGTCATGTGCATCGGATGTCTGTGAAGCATACATCAAATGCTTGTGAGAAATGCTATGTATATTAGAAAGTATGTGTATGACAAGGCTAGTAGAGCATCTTGACAACTGAACATGACTTCATCACACGGCCGAGAACCTCAAAATCCAAGCTCTCGCTCGCTCTTGAACCTCTGTAGCTTTTGCATGAGCGTAGAAGGCGAGATGCGTCCCACCCTCCATGATGATAAGCTCGCTGTCACGAACTTGCTGGTGCGCAAATCGGCTGTGCTCTAGAGATGCGTCTGTATCGGCGTCGCCATGAACCAACAGCACAGGACATTCGATCTTTTCAAGTTCTAGCGTTTGAATGTTCGCAAAGTTACAAATGTCGTTCTGCCAGCCAGATCTGCGCGACCCAACCGTGTTCACTGTACGTGCAATTTCAAGCACAAGCCGACGTTGATCTGGCGATGACATCGTTTGTTCGATCAATTGTTGCAGTTCCTTCCCACGTACAGAACCCTCGCCCTCCAAGGCCCCTGCGACAACTTGCTTTGGAGAGTATTTCGTGAGGAAGTCGACCAAGTGCCCACCAAGCTCTGTACCAAACAGAAGCCGTTGCCCAGCAGTGGGTTGTGGCGCGATCCAGCGGAAACTCACAGCAGCGATCGATACGAGAGCCGAGATGCGTTCAGGATATTTCGCAGCGAAGCGATACGCTGATGGACCACCGCCAGACCATGCCAGTACACCGGTACGTTCGATGTCGATTGCGTCCAGAACCGCGAGAATGAACTGCGCCTCATGATCAATCGATGTTTCGAGGGGATGGAGAACAGTGCCTAGATATCCGGGACGCGACAATAGTATGAGCTTGAAATCGCCTGTGTCCAGAAATCGGCTCATTGCCCAGGCCCCGTCGATTCCTCCTGGGCTCCCATGGAGAACCAGTACCGCAGCTCCAGTGCCTACCGTCTCGACCTCTGCCAACCCCCTTGCGGTTTCTATCTTCTCATACATTGTTACAAGGCAGGACTCCTGGATTTGGCTGTGACGGGCCCGCTCCAGTCATTGCTCTCGTATATATACCCGTTGTGCTTTAGACACTCAGATGCCTAGTGGACCCTTTCGAAATCCCGTCGCTTTCGGACTCGGGTGCTTATTTGGTGGTACGTAAGCTCCATCAGCGCCATGATTGCCAACTAAGGACTAGCTTACCAGTCAGCCCGCAGAAGGCCTTCGAGTTAATTGAAACGCACGGACAAAACTGCACCAACTCAGCATAGGTAACGTTCGCACAAACATCTCGCATTTGAGATAGTTTAGCGACCTCACGTGCTATGCGCACACATAGCGCGGCCAGATCGGCCCGGACAGCCCTGCGGAGGATCGCCGACAGGTGCAAAGTCTACTTTATTGAAGTTACAGTAAGTGGCAAGACGGACGACGTCCTAACACTCGATAGTCTGGCCAGTAGTAGCTTTATCTGCAACAGATAATAGACACTTTCTAGATTGCTAAGACCTAGTTTAAACCCTAAGGACTTTCACAGCTCCAATTTGCATCCCGACTACAAGTCAGATCATTCAACCGCACAGCATTTTTTTTATTCCGGCGACATAGTCGACGTTGTATAAGCTTTACTTGAATACGGCTCTGATCTGTGACCTGGACTCAGTCGATAGGCTCATAGACATTACAGCATTGTTTTTGGACAAGAGTGTTACCCTATACCACGCTTTCTCAATTGAAGGTCCACGCCATATTTCTTTCTCGATCACCAATGGCGCAGACGTACTCTAACAGGGATAATTTGCTGCATAAAGCTTGTTCCCGCGGCCCAATATCATTACGTACAGTTCAATTGCTTCTGCAGCATGGCGCTGGTCCGAAGGTGTTGCACAATTCTGGTCAATTACCGCTCCATGAGGCATGCAAATACGCGTCTCTTGACATGATTCGATGCCTTGTCAATCATGGCGCTGTGATGGACATTTGCGCCACAGCTCGTAAGATTTTTAGGGGAGTCTGAGCTATGATTCTGTGCAGGTTCTGCTCCGCCAGGGTGGTGTCGAAGCAGAGGAAGCGTAGCTAGAGGATGACATTGGATCGAGATGACACACGATATGCTTTGAGAGGAGCCGTGCTTTGAAATCCGCATTGTCCTGCACACACAGGCGCAACCGCCGTTTTGCCTCAGAGAATCGTCAAGTGCTTCTCAATCTGATGTTTGCGAATTGGGAACCTTTTGGTCCCCTAGAACTCCTTGCCTAAGTGCTCAATTGACTTTAGCTTAGCTTGCCTTCCACTCTAATACTGCCGGCTTTCCATCCTACTGTGCTCCAAGTGCTCGTTATAGCGACGTTCCTCCATTTTCGGATCGTCGAAGGATGATAGGAGCTTCTCGTGGCTTTCGTGATAGCACTGACTCTTTCGCGTTGACAAGGAGTAATTCCGGTTCCCTGCATCGTTCGCTCAAATTATCGGATCGCCACTGTCGAAAGATGTCGGGAGCTCAACAAGCTCAAAATAATCCGACTCAATCGCGTACAGAGGTCTGTTGGCTTCCACAGCAAGCACTCCTGGATCGCGTCGGACCAGTCTGTCCCGCGTCTCATCGTCCATAGTGGCCTGATAGCCACGAGGACCACTCTCAAAGTTTGGCGAGTCCGACATGTCTCTGCCGATCACTCGGAAGTGCTGTTCCAGGGTATGGTTGTTGTACAAAGTGACCAGATACTCGTTTGGAAACTTTTCAAGGACTGCCATGCACTGTAGAGGCGCCAGATAGTCCACGTGTTCTTTCAATGCCAGCCGCGCTGGGAAAAACAAGAACACTGTTAGAACAGTAGAGAAGAACATGTTCATATGTTCGCATTGAGCTGTAGGCAATATTCGTCGGTTGAACTTGTTCACGACCTTAATCAGGTTGACAGGATCAGAAGAGCTGGCGGTAGTAGTTGAGATTTGAGACGCTAGGTCGCACACACGGAGCGAAGCGCAATATCTCCGCTCCGGATTTACGTGTCTAAACAAAAGGCTAAAAGGAAATTGCCTGCGAGGACGCTTATTACAGTCCATGGATATGAAAGTCTATGGATCTTTGTCCTACCACAGGATGAGTAATAGCATGATGCCGCTGATCCTTTAAAACATTAGTCCGTACGAAGTGCTGTGGAGTACGCCGTGATTAGTTGGTTTTACGAAACTCTATACTATAAGCTCGCTAGCATTGTAGGACACTGGACTAGGGATCTGGACTCATCACTTCTCCTAGTACTCGCTTCCAGCTACACATGCTCGAGTCAATAAGACCATGTGACTTGTTTTCGCTCAATGTCGCAGCCCTTGGAAAGGCACTAGAATGCCATCATCTACACAAACGCCACACATCTACCACTTTGCAACCTCCACCCTTGATGCTCAGAGATTGCTTGGACACCGATGTAGCTTGCTGCCTATGCGCTACACTTCCATTGTCACACTTGCAGCAATCGTCACCCCAGCCTTCGCAGATCGCTCCATGGGAAAGGACTTGGGGTGCCAACAGAACTATCAAAGTTGTTCACTTTCTGGTGAGCTGGCAGATCGATGTTTATACGACTTCAGTAGTTGCTCTGGGAATGTAAGCGCACTCTCGCAGGATCGGTGTGTCTCGCTCTATAAGCCCTGGGCTCTTAAAGTCACAACAGAGTTTCCTGCGAACCTACTCGGTACTATCGTCACAGCGCCCAGTGCATATCTACGAACGGCACTCTTTCATCAGTGAGGCCTGCGCTCCTGGGAAAGAGGTTCTCATGCAATACGGCTTTGCGCTACCTGAACGAGCATCACTGGGGCTATAGAGATCATCTACAACACGATCAACTCGACAGGTTCGATATTGTTGACAGATTGCTCTTCTGAAGCCACGAGAAACGAAAATCCATTCGAGATGAGCGCTAGAACCAGTCCTGAAATGTCTTTTAGATTCTTTGCTCTAGCGCGAAACATCATCCTTCTAAGTACTTTGTTTGTCGTTTTTACTTATTGATGTGGAGATGCCTGTGTACTAGCCGCATTGTGCGGCACTACCCAGCATGTTGCACTGATAATCTGATGATGGTGTCAAGATGCCCCTTAGGCCCTACCTATCTTGGGGCGTTCAATAGTGTGGCACAAGTAGACACATCTATGCTGCTTTTGCCGCTGGATCAATGAGGTTCAACAAGCGAAGCGCTTACGCCAAAATTGTCAGGAGGACGTGCGACTTCGAGATGGTCCATAAGACTCGCTTCATTATCAATTGACATCACAATGATTCTTATAAAGAGCGTTCTCCTGGTTGGGTAACAGTCGGACAGTTTGTTTCCAAGGACTACAACCACTCCTAGGATTACAGATCCAGTCGCAACAGCAGTAGCCAGCACCCCGCTTAAAGTGAACTACTATCACGGGTGACGACGATTGCTTAAGGTGATAAGTGGGTTTTGTTATCTCGGCAGAATAGCTGGTAGGAAACACTCAATGCTTGTAGAGAATTCTGTAGCTGAACATTTTCACAGTGTTTGAAGCTCGTAGGATGCCGTCTATATTACATTTCGGCGATAGAACGGACTGCCAACCAGAGAGAGCGCTCATGGCACTGTGATATGAGGATCCTGCATAAAATCATGTATCCCTCTTGGCCCCGTCCGGCGCTCTGATCATGAATGTCACTGCTGTTGTTGTGGCTCTCATCAGTCTCTACCTCGTGGAGAATGTCATGCTACGGAGGGTTTCCGGGTCAGAGCTCTTAGGAAGCATAAGCGAGACTTAGCCACGCAGTTTCACCAACCATCACGTCGCCACTGGTTTCAGGGTCGTTCTACTCGTAGCAGCCGCATATCCATTATTCCGCATTCTTGTGGGGCACGGAACACCACAGACATCCTACGGCTTCGGAAGCAAAGTGACACTTGGAGACATGCTGATGGTTTGTGCACATGTCTTCGCTGTCTTGTACATTTTCGAGTTATTCTACCGAGAGGCCATTTCGCCAATCGTCTTGCTCGTCACATTGGGGCTATCGTCATTGCTCAAAGCGCTGTTGCCATGACGATGAACCCACACGAGGATGGAGGTCTGGAGTTCATCCCTTTGCATGATCTGGGCAAGTCGAAGCAGACCCGTCACATCGAGATCAAGAGTTCATGTCCTGATCGCCTAGGCTAAAAAATCTTAACCTGAGGGCGCTTTTGACGTCGTAGTAGAGCTTTGCCCACACATAGTAATGATCATGTCCTGGAAGCACGAAAGTAACCAGAGTCTCTTGCACAGTATATTCGCTGGAATCGCAGTCGCTGAGCTATGTAGTACTATCACGGAGAAGCAGCTGTGATGTGGCTCATGATTCATTATTGCTTTATGTCGCTTGCGCTGGGAATTACACCACTGATACTGCGCTTGCTGTTTAGTCTCGCACAGCTGCGAGGCACGTGGAACTTTTGCGGATTGTCGAAGCGGAAGAATGAGAAATCCCAGCGCGAAAAGCATGTCGCTGTGTAGACGCTTTCATCATTCGGTCAGTAATACTAACCGTTCTCCCCATATTGCCAGTACCATGAGCCGCTATTGGTGTGGAAAAGAAAGCAACTGGCCATACATACGGAAGCAGTGAAGTTATGTGGCTGTTTGGTCGACCAAGCTTCCTACGTCGCCATACGGGCTACTCGATGCTGATCCCATTCATGACTATTGATGTGTCTGGGAGATAATCCTCCCTTGACTCACAAGGGAAATCCATGAGTGAGCCGCAGTTTTTACTGTTGCTCGCCCTTGCTCTGTGGTGTTGCGGAAATGGTTTCCATGCCAGAAATTGACCTACTATGTAAAACCTATAAGTCGTTCCTGATGATCGCATTCCTGACTATCGTCATATATCTCCATCGGCACGGCTGGCTACTCACGATGCTCACAGAGCCAGAATAAAGCCACCGGCCGCAATCAGAGCACCGGCCATAGGCCCACTTGTCATGAGAGCGGGTGCAGCACCCTCGGAACCAGTAGAAGAAGCCGCGCCGCCACTGGCAGCAGACTGACCGCTGCTGCTGCCCGAAGTGGTGGGAGCAGAGGAACCTCCAGAATAATCCGTTGCAGACGATCCGCTGCCACTGCTTCCGCTCCTTTCAGAAGACAGGCTGGTCGCAGCGGCTTGGGCAAGGCTACTGTAATTTGACTCGGACAGGAAGATGGTGGTGCTACAGGCTTGCGATGTCGTGCTCGATACGCCTGAGTCCTCCGTGGAGCCGCTGCACGTGGGGAAGCATGAGGCAAAGGTCGGACGGGCGACTTCGTAGTCAGCCCCGACACAGCAGAAGGGATTGTCGTTCTCGCCGTAGACGGCGCCCGGGCAGCAGTAAGATTGATCACCGCCGTTGTTGAAGTTCACTTGGTTGTTGGGACAGGCGTTGCCGCTGATGCCTCCTGTGATGACCTGCGTGGCGGGGATCAGTACGGACCTCGTGATCAGCGCTGGAGAACCTACCGAACCTGAGCCACTCTGAGTGGCTGTGGCACCTTCGGCAATGCTGACTGCGGTTTGGGTCTGCGCAACTCAACATTAACTATTGACCTTGTCGGGGCGGCTGTCAGTCTTACTGAGCCGGAAATGACATTGCCGGAGTTCACGCCATTGGCAGTGAAGTCGCCAGAGATTGTCTGCGCACGAATCAGTACTGCTTTTCAATGGTGCATCTTCACAAGCTACGTGGCACCCATACATCGGCAACTGCTGGGGCCGCGAGCAAGGCCAGCGCAGCGAAAGCAATTCTGTAGCTCGACATATTACGTTGGTAATGATGGGAATGTTGAGAGGTATGAGGAGGGGACGAGGCCATGTGGAGCGCAATTGTCGGCCTCACCTACTCTTTATATACTCCTCGCTAGGACTCGACGGCTAGTAGATCTTTCCACATTGTCCAACGCTATAGAGCCACGGACTGAGCGTCGTTCAGGAATTCGTATGTATACGAGCTGAGGATCGACGCGCAGATCCCCACCGATGTGCGCTAGGACAGGGCATGAATCCTTCGGCATACCAAGAGCAGCATATGCGCATCCGATCGTCCCGGCCACTTGTCGGCCAGCCCAAGAACAACAACGCATCATAGTAGACTCGATCGTGGCAGTCTTGCACTTTGGCGAACGAAAAGCCATCTGACATGGGACAAGGCGTGCTGGTGGCCCCGCAGGCCCGCCACAAATTGCACAGAGGTAGCAGAGTTCTACGATTCTCATTGGCTTTGCAAACCCGTAACTACTATCTAATACTAATGCGCTTTCATCCGGCCTATCCTGTGGCTTGCTGCAGATCTTTAATCGGTCCTGTGTACATCTGCACGTGCTGCTGCGCGCTGCCGCACTAAAAGTCGGGTTGCTGCCGGATTCGAGCACTGTGACAGGAGCCTCCCCTTCGTGAGGAGCGGGCCTTGCAATGCACGATTCATGCGTGGTGGAGGCGGTGCTTGTGCTCGATACTTCCTGCATCGCCCGCGCGATACCTGTTACGCAGAGCCAGTTCTGGGATGACGCTGAAAGGAACCATCGAGGCGAGGGTGACAGCATTGCATCAGGACAGCTGATCCCACGCTGCAAAATCGATCCCTCTACAGCCCACAACGCAGCCATGACCTCTATGTTCTATTCTATTGCAGTCTCGCTATCCTTGAAGCATCCATAAGCATTAGCGGTATCACGCTCGAACCATCCCAGCTTCCGTGCAGAAGCCTGTCTCGCGCTAGACTTATCGTGCTTCTTCTGGTCAACAACCTCCCAGCTTCGTGTCCGTGGCCAGGATCTGGCCTTCGAGGTAGAGGACAGCTACAAATGGATCTAGGCAGTAGTCTTGAGCTGAACAAAAGGTCGTCGATGGTAGCGGTGGCATACAGCGGTCTTTTGAGCAACAGGCAGCTTGCTGAGTCACAGGCGGTTCGAAGGTCTTATCGAGAATGCCAGAGAGGTGTAAACGTATCTCTGTAATGCACTTGTCAGCGTTGATGCTCGCATGTGACCTCACCTCACCCGGGAGCGTCCGCGCCTGCGTCAAGTGGCGCGGCTTGGTTTGATTGTGAGCTGACCTTGACACTCGCTTCACTCCTACTTTTCAAACACGAGACAGCGACTAAGTGAGTATCGCTTCCTACTTCCAAGAGTTATTCAGTACTCCTCAACTCACACTCGTCAGCATGGATCACAACAACAAATACTACGGCGGAAAACCCAGCAGCAGCGACGGCGGTGGCGGTCACGGTGCTGGAGACGACCACCCGGGAAGAAGAGGAAGCGGAGGCCGTCGTGGTGACCATCCCAGCGGACCTCGTTATGCGACTCAAGGTCGAGAGCGGCTTCGTCATGACAGTGAAGATGGTAAGAGTCGTGGTGGCAAGACCAAACGCATTCCCATCGTCTTTTCTAGAGCTAAGCGCTAATTACTTCCTAGTCAATCTGACGGAGATCGCTGCTGCCGAGTTGCAGAGCCTCGGCGAGCTGTTAGAGTCCAAACAAGTCTAAGGAAGCGGAGCTGGGCTGAACTCAAGAAGTGGCTCAGCCACTACGGCGCGGTAACCGAACCGGACATTGATCCAAGAGTCGACTAAGCCCTGGCGCGTTCAGCTGCTCTGAAGACCGAACCTTACGATGGGCCTGTGCAACAGACTGCCGCAGCTGAGAACGAGCGAGGTGAAGAGGAAAATGTACCAGCCGATCGGGAGACATCAGATGGCCAAAATGGACGTTTGCTGAATCCTGACGCACTCAGCTTCCAGCTTTTGAAGGCTGAAGATGCAACCACGGCGTATCTGTCGACTCCAGCTGCAACAACCAAGACAGAAGAAGATCCGGCGAAGATCAAAGCTGAACAGCAGGAGGATTACTAGGTGGATGGAAATGAGGTGCGAGGCAGTGAAGTCGGATCTGCAACTTAGGGTCACGCAAAGGGCACACGGTCGCGCTTACGCTAGTCCCTCTGTTTAAGTTAGTGGCGTAAGTAGGTCATGAGTGTGCTCAAGGATGTCTTTGTGGAAGCGAAGTGACTGACGCCTCTTGCGCACGGGCATGTGGTACAGCGGGGCGGGTGAGCTGGGAAACGTTTAGCTTAGGCTGCCTGATTGTAAGAGTAGCACGTGAGCAGCTTATGATATACCCGTTGCGTTTCTGTCCATGACTTTCTTGGATCATCCTCTTGACTTCGGTCAGCAACCCGACCCAACCCTCGACCACCAACCACCTCAAGCTCGCTCACTCACGCACGCCACCATGAACACATCAGAGACCAACATCACTTCGAGTTGTCCGGACTCCATCACGAACGTCCACAATGCTACGGGCCCATATTGCGCTCTGCCGCTGTGCGCCAACAACACGGCCGTGATGGCCCAGTGCTGTGCTGGCTCCCAAGTCTATCCATACCACTCGATGAAAATCCCTGGGCCCGGAGAACCAAACCCCGGCATCGACAACGCTACTGATCTGAACGCCCTCTGGTGCCACGTCGACAACAGCTCGGCTCCTGCATGGTTTGAATGTATCTCCAGCGTGGAATCCGTGGGTATGTGTGCGCCCTCGTCGCCGGGACAGAAGGGTTCGGCGGGCCAAGGCGTTACTGCAGGACTGAAGACGGTAGTGGGATTTGCGATGATGATCGCGATATTCCACATCATGTTTTGAATGCATCGCCTAACGGCTGGTGGCTGTGGCCAAGACAGGATGTGAACGTTAGACAATGGGTGGAGCAATCAAGCATGGGCGAGCATAGCTAAGCAGAGCCAAGCAAGTCAAGAGGCAGTGCCAATTTCAGCCTCGAAATGTGCCCTCGTCTGCGCATCTCGCTAAGTGACAGACTAGTATCGCTTGCGCCTCAATCGTGCTGCGCCGTACACGTATGCTCGCGAAGAGAGCGAGAGGCTGACCTCGGTAATAATCGTCATCCAAGAACCTGCATAACATCAATCTGTACACTCGTGCATTTGAGCTCGAATTTCCACCCTCAACATAGGTCGAGGCTGGTAGCATTGGCGGAGTGAAGTCGTAGAACCTTATCGTATGCCGTAGCTCTCCTTGCTGTGCGCGGCGGGAGGATGAGAATGCAGGGAGATCGGCGAATCTCGGATCGGATAAGATGACTGTAATCTGATCCGATGTCTATGTGCACGACTACATGTACATGTATCACTTGCCCCTCGAGACACGCCCACTTGCATTCGTAAGCTCGGCACCTAGCTCATCCCTTTGTAATTCGTGTGTGAGCTATTTCGAGACGCCCATCGACTACTTGCACTTGCCTTGGACGCCGCTTTGCCTAGTCTGATACGGCTTCTTCCCATCAAACAGCCTTCATGCTGAGCCTGGGCCAGGTGCTGAAAGGCAAACTCGGCTCTTACAAAGTCACATCCAGGCTGCAAGATACTGTCTGGCTTGCAACGTACGCGACTCGCTTGTTGTATGCATACCAAACATGATGCGCTAATGCCATCTCCTGCAGCCACCAGCCTGTCGGACAGAAGGTCGTCATCAAATATGCAGATCATTTCCGAGTGCGCAACGAGCGAGACGTGCTTGCGCGCCTTCAGCACCGGACACCCCATCTCCGTCCTCTCCTGGACGAAGTCGAACTCGATGGTCCAGCGGAGTGGCCAGCTTTGGTGCTGAGATACCTTGATGAGGATCTACTGGCTTACTCTACCAGAAAGGGACTGTCGCGAACTGAGCTCAAACGTGTCGGAAAAGGAGTCTTGAACGCATTAGAGGTGCTTCATGGAGAAGGTCTCGTGCACACAGGTGAGGGGTCATGCGCCACCTTCGCCCAAGGTCATCACGCTCATCAATCCAGACATCAAGCCCAGCAATATTCTGGTCAATCACGATCCTTTGGATGGACGCATTACTGATGTCCAGCTCGCCGATTTGGAGAGTACAGTACCTGCAGATTCCAAATATGCTACGGAAGGCGATCCCATCGGCACTCCAATGTTTCGAAGCACAGAAGCCATACTACAGATGCAGTGGGGCACAGCGACAGATGTGTGGAGCTTCGGTACCGTGTATGAGAGTTCCTTGGCATTTGGAGTGATGGGACGGAGAAGCTAATTTGTCCTGAAAGATGATCAGCCTTCTGTATGGTGGAGGATTCTATATCTTCAAACCAGACGTGCCAGCTGATCATGAAGACTACGACATTGGAATCCTCACACGGCATCACCAGTGCTTTGGTCCATTTCCGCTTACGTACGGAGAAATTGCAGACGAGGCACGCCTCGAGGTCTTGACTTGGATAATGGAGAATACACGTCCTGAATCTATGAGACCATTCCGCAATACCACGAATCGGGAAATCAGCGAAGAAGACAAGCAATTTGTGCTAAGGATAACGAAATTGGATCCGAGAGACAGACCATCAGTACAGGAACTTCTTATGGACGCATACTTCCAAAATTCCTGATCATGAAATGATGGTGTTTGGTGACTATTCATTACTCACATATCTATGAGCTCCACTTCGCATGGAATACACTAGGTGCGAGGTATTCGCAGAGAAATGCCTCTTGGCAATTAATTATGACACGCAAGGCTGGGCGGGGCAAGAGAGGCGCTGTTTGCGTAGCACGGCTTCGCTGACCTGAACTGCCGTCCTCATCTCCAGCGATTGTGTCAAGCCGATCGGAGTCATGGAAAAGTTCCAGACACTTCCATACCGGTGGATAATGTCCATTGCTCAATGCAGTGGGCTGTAGGCAACAATGATCGCCATTGATCATCAGAGGTACCAGCGAGGTACGCAGCCACGTGCGTTGTCTGCCTCGCAGCATGTGCCTTGCACGACGCAGCCCCTCATTCGTGTAACGACACAAGGTGAGCCACGTTGCAGGTCCCTCAATGTATGCGTAACAATTGTACCGACTAGCTTCTTGACGCGCGCTATCGCGCTACGTGTAGCCCGCTGTTATTCAGCTTACAGCGGGCTCGTAAAAAGCAACGATGGATTCGATGCCCGTATATCCCGAACACAATACCTTCGCCTTCAGAGACACAGAGTCTCGAGCTACCGAGCTCAACGCATGGGGGAACTGCATGCGTGGCGAAGTGCATGCAGAAAGAAGGCAACAACTCGTCTCCGCTCTCGTGTTACGCTCGGGGTTTTCTTTGTCCCATTCGATAGGTTTACAGAATGGACTCGAGCTATTGAAGATCTCTATTCGCAATTTAAACTGCTTCCGAGAACGATGGTAGTATCAAGCAACGAAAAGTATCAAGCAACGAAAAGCGATGAACTTGCGAGATCTGAAGATGTACGCCGCTAATTTGAGGCTGTGGGCTTTCGTACTGGTCGCAGCAGGCTTGCATGAGGTAGTGCATGCGACCGACTGCATGCATCACGGCATGCCTGAAGCTGCGTGTTGCTTGGAGAGCTCTGCTAGCTCCACACCGGTCAGTCGCCCTTCCCGTATAAGCTGAAAAGCTGTGACAGCACGAATGATGCATGCGCAGCGGTACCTTCTCGATCTTCGGAGGTCTGAGATTTGTTTACGGTTGACTGTGCGTCGCCTTCCTTGGTGTTATCACTTAGTGCTACTAGTATTCAAACTCGAATCTCCACGTTTAGCAAATCACTCTGAGCAATTTCCCACGTACTCCGTGGCACTGATCCGTAGACGGATACATCCACGATCGTCACCATGTCCAGTAGTTTCGAGGAGAAGACGCCTTATACGGACCCTCGCTACAGGCACACTACTGTCTGGGACCATGTGAAAGACCGGAAGGACAACAAAAAAGATTGGCACGAAGTGTCTATTGACCGTGTCAGGCGCGATCCTGCTTCTACTTCTTACGCTCATGAGAATGTGCCTTCTCTATCTTCGCCACTTGACATTCCATTTTCCGCACCGCAAGATCGAGGACCAAGCCCTCCATCAGCATCCATACCCCTTTGACTCATAGAGAGTCAGGAACGGACATTAGCCTGCCCCCTGGGTTCCGCGACTTTGTGTACAAGCATTACCCTGACTTTAAACGAGACATTGAGGGCGAGGAGGGGGGATCCAGACTTACGACATCGAATGAGCCCTCAGTATCTACGCCCTCAGCATCCACACCCTCCATGACTCATGGACAGTCAAGAATGGACAGTAGCCTGCCCACCACGTCGCTTCACGCAGATGTGTACAAGATTCAGCCTGCCGTTGAAAAACACATGAAGCGCGAGGAGTAGAAACCTGGACTTACGACATCGAATGAGGAGGACTATGAGCGTTCTGCCGACACACCACTGAATGACAATGTAAGCATCCGGACCGACGGCAGGGACCACGGTATTGCACAAGCTGTTCAAGAAAGTTTCATTGATGCCTTTGCGGAGCTCATTGTCGAGGCTCTAAATGACGACGTCCCTCGAGCCTTGTTCTGCCAGCCAAATGCGATCAATGTCGCAGACAGCGTCTTATACGCCTTTTCGTCCATGCTAGGCGCAAGCATCACCAATCTCACAGGCGACAGTGGACGGCCCGATGTTTATCTAAAGACTATCACCTTCATCAGACACAAGCGCGCACTCATTGCACGAAAGATGGCGGGTGTGGCCACTGCATGGGCTCCTAGCAGCAAAGAAGTGTTGTCTCTGGCTGATAAGATCGCTCGTTGGAACATTGATGGCGCCGAGCCGCCCGAAGATCAGAACGTGATTGAAAGAGCAAGAGCACAGCATCGAGGGAGTTCTCCGACCGGATGAGATCATCATGCAAATCAAAGATGTCCCTGAAGCAAAGCAGTTCTTACTGCAGAGCGAAGAGATTTTGTGGCTGCTTGAGCGAGTCACGAGGTCAGCAGACCTTCTCCAGACTGGTTCTTTCGACTCTTACGCGAGGGGGAGATCGTGAAAGCCATGGATGAACGCGATGGTCAGTTGAAGCTCACACTTGATTGGAATCCGGCGAAGATACTGGAAGAGCAATACCCGAACAACGGTACGCGTCCCGGCCGGCTTTCGACCATGATCGTGTATGTTGGAACGCCCACGACATGCTTTGCAACAACGGTAACACAGTACATCAGCCACCTGTGGCCTGCGATCAGCGCAGAAGTACTGAAATGCTTTGAGCTTGCGATCGCTGATGGCGATGGTCATGCGAAACTGTATTTCGAGGATATCTGCATGGATGTCGAACTCAGCAGCGCTCGAACGTATATCGACCTTGGCTCTATCAGTCAAAACTGCGGATTTCGATCACGGAAGGCAATCCTTGAGGTGACTTGCAAAGTACTCCAAACATTTCCAGAAGAATGCTAACTATCTGTAGGTTGCTGAGGTTTGCATATTGCTTGCGGCCGCTTGCCGTGATAACTCTGGTCGTGACCATATAGGCTTGAGTTCTCCTGTGCTGGATGTCATCAAGGGCGAGACGGGCAGCGCTGCGACACTCTCAGTGACTTCACACATTACACCGGAAACGTTAGACGCCTCTCAGACTGGCCAATGCTGGACATCGATGGTGTACAACCCGGTCATCGCTATGGGATATCCGATTCCGAAGCGAGACCAGGAGTTACGGACGGCAGGCCTGGAAGTTTCCTTGAGCCTGATGGTGAGCCTCAGCCGAGCAGACTGGGCCACAACATTCGGGATACTCTGTTGCTTAAGGGAATCATATCAGCACTGGTAGCAACGAAGGACACTGGAGATGCAATTCTTTGGCACCTCTTGATCAACTATGGTAAGCTGAAAGTCATGATTATATCGAATGAAGATCAGGCCACGTTCCCTGTTCCCCCTTTGCCATGTACTAACATACATAAGACCAACGACCAATGACCTATGAACGAGCTTGCACGAATTCTGCCAGCCTTCCTCATATCAATCATCTGGTCCTCAATGATCGACGACATCTCGTTGGGCTGTGGACGACCGATGCTCGAGTGATTACTGGAGGTAGAGCAGATGAGATCGATGGTATTCAAGAGAGCAGGAGCGAGCCTTTCAGCCATCTGACTATGACTTGGAAGACACTGACCATAGGAGGAGGCAAATGGGCCACTGGCTCTTTAGGCTTTGAGATAGCGAGGAAGGACAACGCAGTAGTGTTCGAGACCGCTGCCGACCATCCGTACGAGTCAAGTATCTCTGAGGCAAAGGATATGACGGTGCTATTCTACAGCAGTCATTACCGGCGAGGTTGGCTTATCGATGGTGCGAGTGCTCTGGTGTATCTCGCTCGTGCACGTCTCACGTTTATGGCGCCCATACACAAAGACCAAAATTTACTCGAACATGTGCGCTCCGCTGCCCACCTCGGGGAGACTGCTCTGGAAACTTTGATGCGCTTGGGCGAGCAAAGGATTTTTATGCACCAAGAGACGAAACATGAAACGACGACCAAGAGCGCTTCACCATCTCCTGGGCCCACAGATAACTCAGCGGATTCTGGATACGTTTCCGGAATAGTCGCTAATAAACCCGTCCCAAAGACAGACCGGAAGGACATAACAACAACTTGGCCATATCGAAAGCTGGTGCTCGAGCTATGGCACAATCTTTCGCAAATGCAAGCAAGTCTTTACAAGCTCAAATCTCATGATCCTCAGGTCCAATTCGGAAGCCTGGACATATTTTGACCGGCTGGGAGGCCAAAGACGTGATCCGTTATCGAAAACATCAAGCGCCCCGATTTGTCGATATGAACCGTGAGAGCGAACAATGGCTCAAATATACGGAGGCGACCACGTCTGTTGTACTATTGGCACGAGACTTTGGCGATCTGATCGTACCGTCGAATGGAGCCCCAGTATGTGAGAGCATGCATAGTCTCCCAGTCGGCAGATGCTTGCTGGCAGTGCCGCTGTACATCCTACGTTTGAAGGCCGAACGATACCTTCTTGAACCGAACGATTGCCGTCATGGATGTGTACGGATACACGACTCCATCTATCTTTACACCTCCGATCCAGTGGAATCATGCTGCCGCTGCCAAGGTGGGAGCCGTTGCCAACCGATCAGTGCGCTGCAAAAACGTGCGAAGCGCGGTCCTGCTTTTGATTCGGCCTCGTCACATTCAACTGTTTTCGACAATTATCCCAAAGGTGCGGTCATAATTGGAAGACCACGGCTTAACGAGAAGCCCATAGCACCAGGACGCCCCACCACGAGAGGCCTGTACAGCTGGGTCAAGCAACAGATCAGGAACAGCGGCGTTTTTGGCGCATCTTCCCAGCCGTCTGCCATCGCCGCAGAAGCCGATGCGGAATCTGAAGCCGAATCTATTTCTAGCGGCGTGCTGGCGCCTGCTGACCAACCCACTGCCGGCGAGAGTGTTCGTGGGAGCCAATTGAGTGACCTATCAGCACTCGGTGGATCTCATAACTCATTCATTGAGAATGTCGGCGCGGATGTCGGTGACTTCATTGAGCAAGACGGTGTCGTGGAGGGACCTCATACTTATCACGGAGTCCCCAGCGCTAGCATCTACGATGCTTACAACAGTGAGGCTTGTCGGTCCGACTCCAGCTCAGAATATCACTCTGCCAAGAGTCGGCAGTCCTTCGAAAGCGGTCAGACTCTCGGCAGTTCCCCCTGATCAAGTCCGAGATGTACTCCAGGACACAATGTCGGCGTGCCTGCAGCCCCAGTCCCAGAATGTATGGATATAGCGGTCTCGCTGCCTACCTCCCTACCAGCTTCCAAGATCGACACCTTTCGTTTATGCTAAAAGAGCCTCTCCCTTCTCCCGCCTTCCGTAGCTTGTAAACCTTCACCAGTCCTCTATGCATCTGCGCGCACGTACGTGCTATGGTACTAGCGGTCATGGACACATCAGAGACATGGTAGACAGGTTACTTCCCGTTCGTGAGCTGTATGGTCTCTCGTGCATGACATGTCCGTGGTGGGGAGGATGATCCAGTTGCACTCACGCGAGACCTGGTTGAGCACCAATAGAGCACCTTGTTTGGTCGGGAAGTGAAGCGATAATTACATGGTGTTTCGTTAATTAGGTGGCTCTTCGACTCACGGACAAATGTATGGGCAATGCGACTTCGTGCTTTGGGCGACCCGCGCCCAGTATATTCCCACCGAGTGCATCGCAAGAGCGCAGCTACTTTGCTGTCTCTTCCTTGCTTTCTTCCTCCGGATCAGTGCTGTAGTCGGTGACCTCTACTTCTTCCGTATATTCTTCAGCGCCGCTACAGAACTGATGCATTCCAGTAGGATGTGCTTTTATGACCACGCCGTTAGGCAGGGTCATAGGCTTGAATATCCGAATCTTCTTTGTCTTCTTTGCAGTCGTCGTAGGCTTTTGGTCCTCTACTACAGAATCACTTGGGCTCCTCACGCCTTCTGCCGTCCTTTTCCTGCTGTTGACGACGCTATCTTAGTTGTCTACAGGCATTACATACACTCGTTCTTCGTCTGGAGCGTATTGTTTGGCACGGAGCGACGCTTCTGAGGTCACGGCAGCGACGTTTGGGGCGGAGTTGGGTAAAACACCCGCGTCTAGGGAAGTCAGGTTAGATAGCGCTTGTATGTATGTGAAGCGTGCTAAGATGGCTTCTGTAGATTCTAAGTCAGAGCACTACCTCTATAGACTGACTGCGTGAGCGAGACGTGTGATGTGACTCTTGTATGCTAGCTCATAAGTCTGCATATGCGTTCTCGCTCTGCCAATTGTGAACAGGTCGTGATCTTTGAATCTCAGACAGATGCCACACCAACAGCGAAATGACCTAGCGTTCAATTCATGGTAATTGCTTCTCTCCAACATCCCGATCCCTTACACAAGCGTGAACCATGTCGAGTGTAACTTCCCAGCTTTTACCAGCTCCATCAGTTCGCCTTTCATGATCCCATTGACTCTGCACTCGCTTATTAACCTAAATTCTCCTTCTTGCTCAGAAGGTCGAAGGACCCAAAGCATGCTTGCTCCTTGTGGAACGACAATTATGTCTCCTTCGCATGTTGAAGCTTCCTGCGCCGCTTTCTCGAACAAGCGATGTCCGCGTGGGTCAATGCTAGCTGAACCTATGAATCCACAATTTGTCGCAAAGAACGTATCGTGCTCGTACTTGACGCGAATGTCACCCAAGACACTTTGAAAAGGACTTTCCTCAGGGTGACCTTCTGGCATGTCGTCCTCAAGGTTCGCAAAGAGGGGTAAGTCCTCACCAGCGAGACGCATGTCGGACGAACGCCTTTCGTGAGGGTAACTTTGAGCAGACGACTCCTGCGACTCGTTCTCATCGTTCGTAAAGGTTGATGATTCTTCAGAGGAAGGGCTCGAATCGGGTAAGTATTCTTCAGATGAGTCATATTGAGCTGAGAGTTCCTGCAGCTCGTCTTTACTGTATGGCCGACCGCCGTCGGCTACGATGCGATCAAGGCACGCTCTGCACCAACTTCTGTTGTATCTGAAATCAAAGTCATTGTTGTATAGCTCTTCAGGAAAGTCGCGCGACTTGATCAAAGTTGAGAGTGAGTTGGTGGGCGGGATCTTTCTTCCTAATGATGAACTCCAAACTCGATAAGCAGACACGATCCATGATGGAAGCCACTCGTAGAGACAGTCGCCCCATCGAGTATCTCTCGCTCGAGATGTCCAGTCATGGAGCGGATGCTCAAAAGGTGATGTTGATGCTGTAATTTTGTCGAAATACACTCCTCGAATCTCGATTTTAGTATTTGGTTCGTCGTACCGTGTTGAAGGCTCGCTTTGTCCGCTGGCGCGGTGATGATGGCTTTGGACCCCCAGGATGGCGCGATTGGAGACCCTTCGTAACTGCCATAATCGACAACCCACGAGGGAAGACTTCGCTGCGAGCGATCTGTGTGGTAGTCGAAGCTCCCCACGATGAAATCCAAGCTTGATTGACATTTTACGAGGATTGCAGTCATTTCCGAGTACACGCTAGCAACGCTCTTACCATAATCGACTTGAATTTTGGATTTGTCTTCGTTAGTCATCAGTCCGACGAGGGCGTAAATATGGTCTCTTGCATTAGTAGCATGTGAATTGCGTCCTATGTTAAGAACATCAATCAGATCAAGGTTTGCCCGGACCCCCTGTTTTTGCCTGCGAAGCTCGTTCAACTTTTCCAGTCTATGATGCTGGGCTGCTAGTTCGAACTCTGCATAGTAGTCGTATGCTTGCCAATGGGACGATGCTTCCACTAGTTGGTCCCAAGTAATTACGCTCGAGCCCACAAAGACGAGTAGTGCAGAGGCAAGCGCCATTTCTTGGACTATCCAAACTCGCGACCACCTACCACACAATTATGTTAGCAACAAGTCTCACTATTATATCCAGAGTGCTCAAGTCTTGCAGGCTCAGGGCTAATGTCAACGTTACCCGTTTGACAAGGTCCAATCTCTTGAATTGAACATACCATGCATGACCTACTTGTGCAAGCTTATTTAGTCGCACAACTCTGTCGGCTGAAAGACCTAGAGCATTCTGTTGAGGCCTCGCATCTATTCGCAGGAAAGCACAGGAACCTTTGATTTTCTTCCTTTTAGCCACATTCAGATCGCTCAGCCAGATGGCGACCATGTCGGCATTGCTATAGATACTGCGCATCCGTGGTACTTGATCGTTCTTCTCATTCACATTGAACTGGTTGATACAGATTGTATCCACCCAGAGCCAATCAGTTGGTCGGTTCGCCTGAACTCGACGGAGTCCAATTGCTAAGTCATTTGAGAGCCACTCTGAGCCTTCCAAAGATCCAGAGAATTGGAATCGAGTTAGTTTTGCTCCCCCAGCGTTGCAGCTGTAGGACAAAGCCGTGAACCTTGGAGCGTTCTGAAGCTGAAATGTGCGCACCTCGCAAAGCAGTGGGCCAGAGTGAATTCCCATTGTAACGCTTAGTAGGCGCGTGAGGCGAATATCAATGCTGCCATCGATGTTCAGTTCGGCTAAGTCGTCCTTCCACATGGTGAGCCGTATGAGATTCGTATGCTACGATGGTGGCGAAAGATGACTCGATGGATGGAGTGGATGTATCATCAATCTGGTTACACCGCTGTTGTGCTGATCAACCTAACAGAATGTATGATTAAGATGCACATCTTGACCTGAGGATCAATTTGCCCTATGATGGCGGGCAACAGGCAGCATAAAATACCACCCGTCGACGCCAGCAATACCGGTAAGTTGTATAGCCACGTAAGTCATCAGCCTCTCTGGATGTGGCTTATTTCAAAAACTCCGCATTAGTGTAACAAGGCGCTGCAAGCCAAGCCACATTGCGGATCATTTAACATATGCGCTACGATGCAGCCGCGGTCGGCTTCTTCCCATGCACCTTAGCTTTAGGTGTAGCCTGTTTCTATAGAGCTTGCGGCTGGCCGATGATAGTCGCTATCGCTACCCCTACTTGACGTCCATATTCCCTTCGCCTCTCGCATGCAAAAGACCTCATGCTTTTCAGGTCGACGTAAAGGCAAGCTGCGGGCGTGGCGAAGCGCATCGGGAAGGCAGCCACTCGTTTCCGCTCCCATGCTGCGCCACCACACAGCAATCGAGCCAATACATACAATCGCCTAAGAAGGCCGGAGTATTCTTGCACGACTGGTTGGGGTGTGCCAGGCATAGTAGGGAGATTGTGGCAGTGCGACCCGACTTGCGCGAGCAGACAGAGGGAATCTTATGCTTTCGGCGAGTCACGCCCATTCTGTCATCGCTGAGTGCAACGCAAGAGCTCAGTCACTATCCTTTTAAATTTACAGCAACAACTTCACAGAAGATTACTTTAGTCCCGCCTGCGAGGATCTTAAGGGACGAGCCAGCTCATCGGACGCTGGTGCCTGCGACTTATAGCAGATACAACGGTTCAACACGAGCGCGTAGAAAGTCGCTAAGGTCTCAGAGAGCAGAGTCAAGGGACTTCTCACATCCGACACTAGAGACATCCTTCGTCTACGTAGCTGACTGTGCGGTCGCAAGTTACCGCCGGCAAATAGCTTATGGACTGTTCTCCAAGTAAAGAGTTCAGATGAAATGTAAGAGATCCTTTTGGGTACTCCGCAACACGACCCATCCCTCTTCGCTAGTGTGTTCTGAGCCGGTCTCTGCGTCGGGGTGTTCTGGATACTTCCTGATGTGTTCCACCGCCCATCGCGTTTCCGCGTTCAACACTGGCGGACTCTTCCCTGTCCCATCCAATTGCGGGGTCCAGCCAATTCGAACAGAGCGCGGAAGTATTCTAAGGTCTCTCCATTTTCCCATGGGATATCGTGAAATTTTCGACCTTCTACACGGCAAGTCTCACTGCGTTCTCGCTCCCATCGAAGCATCTCTTCTGCACTTGGTAGTGCGCATCGATCGCGACCGGCAAAGATGCGCGCGAGAGCAATTGCTTGGTACTCGAATGACCGGAATGTCAGCGTGCGAGGTATACCGATGATTACCGAGTGTGGGATGTCTCTGGAAGAAAGTGTGCAGATAGCTCCCTTTGAGGCGATTGCGGCTGTAGTCCCAGAGGTCTCCTCCATTCGCGGCGGAGTCCCACCATGGAAATGATGGCTTGTAGCCAGTACAGTATATGACGAAGTCTATGTCTTCGCGGCCGAGTTGAGTACCGTCGGTGAAAGAGATGGCGCCGCTTTGAGGATCAAATCTCGTGATGACGGCTTCCACTCGATCCCGTTGGGCGGACTCTCGCCGTCCCAACGTGAACGTGATCTTCGTGACTGGTAGAGCGGTGCTTTGACATGTCGTGTCAGCAATGTTGAGATGTCGTGACCGGACGCTGAGTTGCCGATGACCAGGACTCTTTTCCCAGCAAAAGCCGCGGCGGAGCGATAAGATTTGGAATGGAAAACTTTGCCGGGGAACTTCTCCAAGTATTCCTCAAGGCCAGGTACATAAGGGACGTATGGAACTGAGTAGTGTCCGTTAGCAATGACCAGAGCATCAAAGCTCTCTTGCCACCACCGATCCAAGTTCTGAATGGGATCGTGACGGCGTAGCGTGAGCGTCCAGCCTGGAAGCTGCGTGGGCTTTGCGGGTCGAGTCTGAGTCACTTTCTCGACCGTTGTATTCAGCACGAGCATGCTGTCAGTTCCGTTGGCAGAGAAATACGACTGTATGTGCTCCTTTGGAATCCACTAGGCCGATTAGCAGGGAGTAAATCCTGGTATCGCAAGTTCGGGATAACATACATGCGGAACAAATGGTCCATATGGGAAACTGTACTCGGAGAAGGCCATTGCAATGGCTGGCACATTTGTCCTACACGTTCAACGTTTTTTAGTTCATCCAAGTGTTATGGGGTACACGATTGCTGGCATTATTGCGTTGTTACTTACGTCAGGCCTGAATAGATCGGAGTCTGAAGGAATCTTTCTTGGGATACTGGTGCTGTGTCGGTGGGCAGATGTTGCGGAACAGCTATCGGCGGGTCGAGATCAGGAGGCAAGTGGCCAGGGAGAGGTTGTAGAGGCCGCCCAGGATCATCATCATATATCCATGTGCCTCCCGGGGTCTCTCTCCGCTCAAAAACTCGGATGGATGAGAAGCACTTCTCAGCAGCCAGAGCAGCGGCGGCGGCGGCACCTGGAGGATGGCAGGTGATTAGTAAGAGCGGTTGTCTCGAGAGTTTTGCCTTACCTGATGCTCCTGCGCCTATGACTGCTACCGAGGTGATGCGCTTGTCGTTCATTTTTCGTTCTGGTCTAGCACTTGGACGGGAAATAATGGTGGTGATATAAGCACGCCGCCTTGTGGTCGAGCAGTAGTATGTGTTGAGTACAATGTCCCATACGCTCGCATGGAAGAGACAACATTGCACGGTGCAGCTGCACATCTGTTGCGCAACATAGCTGTGAAGCACGTGGATAACTTGCAGATGGCGCCATCGGGCGCTGAGCACATGTGACAGGCACGTCACTGATCCTACTTACTACGGGATTCAATTCGTGCAGTCTGCAGAAAGATCACTATGTACCAATACCGGCATAGTGGTATAAGTCGCGCAGAGGACTGCTCTGGCAAGAGGCGTAGCTGATCGCGCGGTCGCAAGTTTTGGCGGGCAAAGCCGGGACGAGATGGTGAGTCGTCCGCTTCGACGGGCAAATTCGGTATATATATAACACAAGATCTCCTCGCTTGCTTGGTGATCATCGTACTTCATTAGATATAACCATCGCGTTGATACCCATGGCAAGCTTCTCCCTTATACGTCCTTCTGCCACCAGACTCCCCGACAAAGCTTTCTTCCAATCATTGTTTCAGCGCTCCGAGTTGGTCTATCGCGCACCATCGAGTTTTCTAGACTCTTCCACTTTCCGTCTCATTAATCCTTGCGCTCGCGATGCGAAGTCCGATACCATACGTCAGATCTTGACAGCTGATGAAGTGATGGGCTTGAGTGATGGGGCCATCCTTGCTGCTTTCACCAAAGGCTTCTTCGCAGGATTTGTCTTCTCCCCGGAAGGAATGTTGCTACGGCTCGGCGGGTATAGACTCTTCAATGGTGGCAGGGCTGGTTGGTATCCAGAAACTCTTGACATGCCCGGCTGCAGGCTGAAAGGACAACGGGCATCAAAGAATCCGCATCGAGTCGGCACGTCTGGAGAGCCAGCGAAATTTCCAACTCACGTCTTGACACAATCGGCTCGCGGTATTTTGGAGTGTTTCAGATCGTGGACATGCACATCGCCGAGTCGACCAAAGCAAGTACGAGCTTTGTGGACTTTGCAT